>CAMZMU010000034.1:37517864-38200842 GCA_947311845.1 Poa pratensis
CCTTCAAGTGGAAGCAAGCTCCTGCGCCGCTGCAGAGCGCACATGGGCTCTGCCCGCCGCAGAGTGACGCGCGCGCCTGCGCGTGATGACATGACCCGCAGTTGCCATTCTCGTGTATAAAGTGGTCAAAGTAGCTGCGCAAGCAAAGCGGACTCCAAGACTTGCCAAATTGGTGATAAAGCGGCCGGCCGCCCGCTTACGCTCCAACTGCGACGTCACCGTGGGGGCGCCCCAAAGCTCTGCGGTGCCGCCCACCGTCCTGGGTTGGGACGTGGCTTTTTCTGCCAAAGACGACGTGCTCCCTGCCATGGACCGTGTCCATGGACGCCCCCGACGCTGTGCGCTGTGCTCCAACTCGGCGGCATTGTGGTATCCTTCCCCCGGAGTTTCGGGGAAGAGGACCAAGCCCAGTATATAAGGAGCCAGTGTACGACCTAGGAGGGGGATCCCGCATTCACCAACGCATTCCACACCAAGGAGCTACGTCTGAGAAGAAGACGAGCTCATTCCACATAGTCCACCATAGCCATAGCAGTGCCCTCGGCAAGCACCTTGTACTGTGAACCTCTCCAAGCAGTGCAATACATCTTAGCAGACGTAGGCTTTTACACCTCACGGTGGGCCTGAACCTGGGTAGCGGCTCGTGTTACCTCTCTGTCCGTGATGTTCCTCACCGAGCTCGACGAGCACCGTCGCCGAGGTTTGTTGAGGATTTGTTTGACTGTTGTTCAGCCCCTTACTCGTTTCCTGCACTTGAGAGACACCCCTAGTTCCTGGGACTAGTCTCGACATTTGGCGCGCCAGGTAGGGTGAGGCGTCTCTTCAACTTCTTCAACCTCTCCGCAGCCATGACTGACACCGTAGCTGCGCGTCTTCGCGCGACGGACGTCCGGCAGGGCCAACACCGAGCCCGCCGCCAACCACAACCCGCGTGGTCGCCCGCGCCAACCGCGCTTCAGCGCAACGCCGAGCCGCGCGTCGAGCAGCCTAGACGACGGCGGCAACGGCAGCGGCAACGACGCGCATCGACGGCGAGGACAGGAGCTTCCTCTGCACCCTCCAGGCGCGAGAGCGCCTCCACGATGGCCGAGCAGCGCCCAGTCCAGCCACCGCGCTGACTGATGCGCAGAGCTGCTGCGCTACCGTCCCACCAGCGGGCCATGACAACTGGCTGGGCGGCTCGAGGAGCTCATCAACGCCGCCCGCCATTCCTGCCGCCACCACTGCAGCACCAGCACCCTCTCGCTCGCTGGTGCGCCACTCCGGACGCGAGGGGAACATAGCGCACGGCGCTCCTCCTCCCCCTCCGCCTCCGCCACCTCCTCCAGCTGCAGCTCCGGCAGCAAACCACCGCGCCGCGACGCACGCATCCTCGCCGCACGACTGCCAGATGTGCAGCGGACTCCGGCGGACCCCGCGTGGAGATCGAGCGCCAAGGGACCGCCACAACCGCGTCGTGCAGAGATTGCCGCTGCAGGTCGCCAGAACCGCGCATGCTCGCTGGTGGGGCCGTGACGTACGCCACGGGCTGCACCGCCTTCACCCGCAACCATGCGCCGTGTCGTCTGCCTGTGAAGTTCAAGCCAGACCTCCCTCCACGCTACACGGCAGGACCAACCCTCTGGATTTCCTGCAGCTCTACAACGTCTCCATCCAAGCTGCAGAGGCGACGACAAGGTGATGGCCAACTGGCTCCCATGGCGCTCAAGGACTCCGGCGCTCTCGTGGCTCATGAACCTCCCCGAGAACACCATCGACACATGGGAGGACCTCTGCAGGTCTTCGTCGCCAACTTCAAGGCACCTACGAACGCGCACTCACCTACAACGACCTTTCGCGCGGTGCGCCAGAAGCCTGACAGACCCTCCGCAGATACATCCAGCGCTTCAGCCAGGTCCGCACAAGATTCCGAACATCCCGACTCGCACGTCATCTCCGCCTTCAGGGAGGGCGTCACGAACCACAGGATGCTCGAGAAGCTCGGCATCCACGACACCCTCCTCTGTGGTGAAGCTCTTTGATCTGGCTGACAAGTGCGCCAAGGCTGAAGAGGCCTCCTCTTCGTCAAGAAGGAAGTGGAGGAGGACCTCCAGAGGGGTCCAGGAGCAAGAAGAAGCCTGCCGAGAAGCGCAAGACACCGCCATCCTCGCGCAGAGCCTGACGCAAACAGCCTCGCGAGGCCTCTCCGGCGGCTGAAGAGAAAAAAGGCGGACAATCGCCCATACTGCATCTACCACCAACAGCACAACCACCGCCACTGAAGACTGCTGGGAGCTCAAGCAGCTCAGCAAGGAGCGGGAGAAGAAACCAGGGGCCGCGGCGGAGGCCGTGGTGGCCGCGGAGGTGGACGCCACAACTTCCAGCACAGCTCGGGGGAATAACGCTGGGCAAACGGCAACCTCCCCGACTGAGAACCCTGGGGCTACCAGGCCCCTCAGGGGCAATAGCCTGCATCCTCGGTGGGTCCCAGCGCCCAAGTCCAACAACCACTTCAAGCAATTATCTCTCAGGTCAGCGCAGCGCTTTCCAGGCTTGAGGCTTCCCAGCCCTAACAAGTTGGTCACAGTACACCATCGCCTTCGACTCCAAGGACCACCCCAAGTCGACCAAGGCATAGGCACCATCCCACTGGTGTGCACCCCCATCATCAACAACATCGCCGTCGCCAAGACGCTTATAATGGGGGTGCGGCTTGAACGTCATCTCTGTCGAGACCTTGAGCAGCTTCAAGTGCCCTACGAGTGGCTCATGCCCTCTAGGCCCTTCACGGGGGTGGACAAGTGGCTCTACCACCCTCTGGGCAGGTGAGGCTCGCGGTCACCTTCGGCACCCGCAAACTACCGCACCGAGCAGATCGACTTCGACGTCGCACACATTGGCCGCCCTACAACGCCATCCTCGGCTACCCCGCCCTCGCGAAGTTCATGCTGTCACTCACCATGCCTACAACATCGTCAAGCTAGCAGCGCGGCACCATCGCCATCCACGCAAGTCCAGGACAAGGCGCTCTCGAGACCGCCTACAAGGCCCGCTGCCGTGGCATTCCCGCTGATGAGGACATGGAGCCCCTCGAGAGGCCCGCGAAGAAGAAGCAGCTGTTCTCACAGGAGCAGGCAGCCACGAAGAAGGTGTCACTGGACGCCAGCGGCTCGGGGGCTAGCGTCACCATAGGCGCTGGCTTGCCTCCCAAATAGGAAAGCGCGCTCGTCGCCTTCCTCAGGGCAAACTCTGACATGTTCGCATGGACACCGTCAGAGATGTCCGGAGTACCGAGGGAGGTGATCGAGCACCACTTAGCCTGTGTCCAAACGCACGCCCCGTGAAGCAGAAAGCACGGCGCCAGGCGCCAGAGAAGCAAGAGTTCATCATCAAGGAAGTAGAGAAGTAAAAGAAGCGCACATCATCAGAGAAGTTCCACACCCCACATGGCTCTCCAACACGGTGGTCGTTCCCAAGCACACCGGGGGCGGCAGGCTCTGCATCGACTACACCGACCTCAACAAGGCCTGCCCCAAGGACCCGTACCCCATGCCTCGGATAGACCAGATCGTGGACTCCACCGCCGGCTGCGACCTCCTCTGTTTTCTGGATGCCTTCTCAGGCTACCACCAGATCAAGATGGCGAAGGAGGATGAGGAGAAGACAGCATTCCTCACCCCTTGTGGTGTGTATTGCTACGTCTGCATGCCCTTTGGCCTGAAGAACGCCGGCGCCACCTTCCAGAGGCTCATGAGGAAGGCCTTGGGGGCTCAGATGGGAAAAATGCAGAAGCCTACGTCGACGACATCGTGGTCAAGACTCGCGAAGAGCACACCCTCATGGAGGACCTCGAGGAGACCTTTGCCAGCCTGCGCAAAGTAAGCATCAAGCTGAACCCCGCCAAGTGCGTCTTCCGGGGTACCGTCAGGCAAACTCCTCGGGTTCCTAGTGTCTCACCGCGGCATAGAAGCGAATCCTGACAAGATCAAAGCCATAGAAGAGATGCAGCCACCTCGTCGCCTTAAGGACATGCAGCGCCTCGCGGGATGCATGGCCAGCCTCGGCCGTTTCATCTCCAAGTTCGGCGAGAAGGGCGCTGCCATTTTTCAAGCTCATGAAGCGGTCTGGCACGTTCAAGTGGACGCCTGAGGCGGACAAGGCATTTGAAGACCTGAAGAAGTACTTGGCTAGCCCACCTGTCATGGTTGCCCAAGGCCCGGCGAGCATCTGAAGCTGTACCTATCAGCCACCACAAACAGTGAGCGCAGCCTTGGTGGCAGAAAGGGAAGAGCCAGTCCTCGCCAAGAAGGACACCGCCACGCCAAGCCCAGATCCCCCCGACAAGGAAACATCCTCTTCAGGCCCTGAGCCCCATGCCGAGCCCGCAAACCAGAAGGCACCCTGTCGAGGGTCCACTCTCGAGAGGCTCGACAAGGCTCCCGAGGAACCCAGCGCTGTGTCACCATCGACAGCCCCGTCGAGCATCCCGTCTACTTCGTCAGCACTGTGCTGCGAGATGCTCGCGAGCGGTACACTATGCAGCAGAAGCTCCTCCTCGCGCTCCTCATCGCTTCCAGGAAGCTGCGCCACTACTTCCAGGGCCACCCATCACGGTGGTCACATCATTCCCTCTGGAGCAGATCCTGCGCAATCCAAACGCCACTGACCGCGTCGCAGGGTGGAACATTGAGCTGCAACCTTTTGGCCTGCGCTTCGACACCACCAGGGTCATCAAGGGGAGGCATTGGCTGACTTCGTCGCCGAGTGGACAGACACGCAGCAAGAAAGCCTCATGAGGCAGAATCCACGCCAGCAGGAGACACGGCGCCAAGCCACTGGACCATGCACTTCGACGGAGCATTCGCATGCCAGAACGCTGGGGCTGGCGTCGTCCTGACCTCACCCAAGGGCGACAAGCTCTACTACGCCGTCCAGCTGTGCTTCACGACAGACAAGGTCTCCAAACAACATCGCCGAGTACGAGGGCCTCCTCGCCGGGCTCAGAGCCGCAATCGCCCTCGGCATCAAGCGCTTACTCATCAAGGGCGACTCCCAGCTCCTCGTCAACTTCTCCAACAAGAGCTACACGCCTAAGGACGGCCATATGGCCGCTTACCTCGAGGAGGTCCGCAAGCTCGAGAAACACTTCAAGGGGATGGAGCTCAGGCACATCCCACGAAGGGAGAACCAGGAGGCCGACGACATCGCCAGGCGAGCATCACGCAGAGAAGCCCAGCAGGCGGGCGTGTTCGAGGAGAGGCTCACCAGGGCATCGGTGAAACAGCCAAAAGAAGCCGTTGAATGAACATGGACGAAGAGCTCCCACCACCACCACATCTGGAGCACCAGCTGCGGTCCACCCACAGGGGAACGCCTGCTGCTGGCCATGACACACCAAGAGACGGGCTGGATCGATGAGCTCAAGGAGTACCTCAGGGACGGAGTCCTCCCTGAAGAGGACACAAAGCAGAGAGAGTTGCTCGCCAGGCCAAGTCATACTGCCTTCACGAGGGAGACCTGTACCGCAAGCGTCCAAATGGAGTTGCACTAAAATGCGTCCCCCCTGAAGAAGGCCGCCAGCTGATCAAGGACATACACAGTGGAGAATGTGGCCACCACTCATCATCACGCACCCTCGCAGGGAAAGTCTTCAGGAGTGGTTTCTATTGGCCCTCAGTACTTCAAGATGCAACCCGTTGTCCAGGCTTGCGAGGCATGCCAGTTTCACGCCAAGCAAGTCCACCAGCCCGCACTGGGGCTCCAGACCATCCCCTCTCCTGGCCCTTCGCGGTCTGGGGGCTGGACATCCTGGGACCTTTCCCGCTCACGCTCCGGGGGGGGGCTACCGCTACCTCTACGTCGCCATCGACAAGTTCACCAAATGGGCGGAGGTTGAAGCGGTGCGCACCATCCCGGCGAGATCAGCGGTGAAATTCATCAGAGGCCTGGCCTGTCGCTTCGGCGTGCCAAATCGCATCATCACCGACAACGGCTCGCAGTTCACCAGCGGCATCTTCAGGGCCTACTGCGAGAGTCTCGGCACACGGCTCTGCTTCGCCTCGGTGGCTCATCCACGAAGCAACGGGCAGGCTGAGCGGGCGAACGCAGAAGTGCTCAAAGGCCTCAAGACAAGAAGCTTCAATCGCCTCAAGGCCCACGGCAAGAACTGGATTGAAGAGCTCCCCTCCGTGCTCTGGTCCATCCGCACCACCGCCACGAAGCCCACTGGAGAAACGCCGTTCGCTCTCGTCTATGGCGCTGAAGCAGTCCTCCCCACCGAGATCAAGCATGGGTCCCCACGGATCCTTGCTTTCAACGAGGACAACCAAGAGGAGCTCCACAACGACGACTTGCTGCTGCTCGATGGACTACGTCGCCGTGCCGCCCTCCGAGCGGCAAAGTACCAGCAAGACCTGCGCCGCTACCACAGCCGCCACATACGGCCGCGCACCCTCGAGACAGGCGATCTCGTCCTCAGGAGGATCCTCTCCAGAGAAGGCCTCCACAAGCTCTCACCCATGTGGGAAGGCCCCTACAGGGTCGCGCACATCGCCAGGCCTGGCGCGGTGCGGCTCGAGACGGAAGACGGCGATCCGATCAAAAATCCATGGAACATCGAGCACCTACGCAAGTTCTACCCGTGATCACGTCGCGGCAGGCATTTTTTGTCTCAAGAGGGAAGCACGCGTCTTCACCTCCCAGCTTCACCAAGCTTTCCCTTCACGAGGGCCATCTCCACTGAGAGTTCCTACAACGCGTTGCCACGGGCCGCGGGAAGCCTCAGCCACTCCATGTGGAACCCCATGCCCAGACATGGCGGACTTTGTCTTGGCCTCGCCAAGTGTAATGAACAATTTCAGGTCATCATGAACCTATTGCGCTTCGGCGCCGTTATGTAATATTGCTTGGTGAGTTTGCTTTCTTACATTTCATTCGCGCTCACATTTTTCCCCATGCGCACCTCGCGAGCGGGGGCTGAGCACGGTGCCTGTGTCTCGGGAGCATCCCAGCAGCATCGTAAAATCCAAAGGATCCGAGCTCTAACTCGTGGCTCTCCGCCCACGACCGTTATCTCACCAAAGAGCTCTGACTCGTGGGTTAGCTCCCATGCACGTCACCTCACCAAGGACCTTGGTGCTTATTCTCCTCGTGAGATACCCATGAGGAAATCTATGAGCGCGCATGAGTTGTACAACTATGCTTTGCTTGTGGGTTCGCTCTCTCTCTCTCTCTCAACACAGGGAACAAGACGCCTTGCAGGGCTCCAAAAGCTCCAAGCCAGTCTCAGGCAGCCTCGAGAGGGAGAACACCTCACCAGGAACACAACACCCTCTACAAAGCAGGCGTCTCGCCAGAGCTAAGTCCAGAACTTACGCCTCATGAGCTCTTTTTCCCTCTCGCTGGTTTTGTCGCCCCTCGAGCCTCTCTTTTCTCTCTTACGCCTCATGGGCTGCTTGCACGTCAAAGGGGAGCCCCTGAGCATCGCGCCTCGAGGGCTCTTACCTCTCTAAGCCTTACGCACCCCCCGGCCTTGTCGAGCCCTGACTCCGGCATACCGAAGCGGCGGTGCTATTTGCGCTAAGAGCAGGGTCCTAACGACGTAGAGCGAAAAAGACATGAGGGAACAGATAAAAGGCCTCCCGAGGGGCACCACACTTGCACAAAGTTAAAGTGTCTTTACAAACCAGCACGAAATAAAAGCACAAGTCTTAAGATAACTAGCCCTTGGCACATCTCTCTACAGGGGCAACCTAAGCAGCGGGGTTGTCGTCGTCGCCGTCGACGTCCTCGTCATCCACCTCCTCAGCACCAGCCTCGTCGTCGCTCTCCTCACCTCGACCCTCTTGAAGCGTTGAGTGTACTTCTCCACGTCGTCCCACACCGAGGCGTCCAGCTTCTCGGCGAGCTCCTTCTCCAGAGGCTCCATCACAGACGCGAAATCGAAGCCGGGGTGGAGGTGTGCAAGGTTGGCGAAGACTTGGCCGACGCGACGCCAAGGAGCTCGCGGCTCTCGGTGTCGACCAAGTCGTCGAGGTTCGTCACGACCTCTTCAAACTTGGTGAGGAGCTGCTCGAAGAAGCCAAGGTAGACGGCGACGTCCTGGTTCCCCTCGACAGAGAGCCTGGGGGCTTCGGTCCCCAGGCGGCCGCGACGGCACGCGCACGCCTCACCAAGGAAGCAAACATGCGCTCCCGCTGGCGCGACAAGACCTGCGCAGTCAGAGCGCTCCGCCGAGCTTCCTCGACGAGTTCCACAACAGGCCCCACCTGCTGCTGCATCTCGTTCATGTCCTGCGTCAAGGAGGCAAGGTCCTGCTCCGCGTGCTTCCGAGCCTCCACAGCGTCATGAAGGCGGGAGTCGAATCGCTGCTTCTGAGCCTCAAGCTCCCTGATGCGGGCCTCGAGCTCGTTGCGTCTCTTCGTGAAGCGCGCCTCCTGCTTCTTGGCCTTGTCCGCGAAGTCCTTCCTGCAATTGTCGCGGAAGAGCTGCTCCTTGGTCGCGGACTCCGCCGCCAGCTGCTCCTCCTTCTTGCGGAGGTTCTCGTTGGTCAGCGCGAGGCGCTTCTGGTAGAACGCCTCGTCTTGAGTGACTTTGCTCTCGCGAGACTCCAGGTGCTCCCGCTGCGCGGACTGATCCTTCTCGATCTGTTCGACCTGTTCCTCGCGCTTGCGCAGCTCGGTCTCGCGGGCATCAAGTTCTGCCCCGCGCTGCACCATCTGGTTCTCACGGACACGCAGGTCCTCGCGGAGCTTCTCCAGGCCTTGCCGCACGGTCTCCGACTCGGCAATGATTCCCGCCTCGCGGTCTAGGAGCTCCTTGTGCTTGGTGGAGACCGCCGCCTCGCGCGCCGCCAGCTCCTGATGCTTGGCCTCCGTCTCCGCCTCGAGAGCCTCGCGCTTAGCGCTCAGGACCGCAAGGGTCTCCTCGACCTCGCGGACCACGCTGAGGCGGATCTCTTCAGCAGAGCGCAGCGCCGCCTCGCGTTGCGCCTGGGCTGCCTCGTCCTTCCGGCGGCAGCGCTCCACGGTCTCCTGGAGGCAAGCCCAGCCCCGCGCAAGCTCGGCGACCTCCTCCGCCCTGGTGCGGTCTTCCTCAGCGAGCTGGGCCTCGAGCCCATCGAGCACCTCCCTCGCCGAGCGAAGGACGGCCTCTCGGCGAGCCGACAGGGCGCCGACCCAGCAAGGCTAGGGCCCACGATTCTCCAGAGGGCCTGGAAGCGCCAGCGCCTGCTGAGGACTCCGGGGCATCGCGCCTTGGGCTCTGGGTGACCTCGAGGCGCGCCTGGGGGCTCTGCTGGAGCCTCCCTCTTCTTCCGTGCAAGGGGCCTTCTGGGGGCTCTGGCGAGAGCCCCCCTCGCCTTCTGCACTGGGAGCCTTCTGGGGGCTCGAGGCGCCCCCCCTCAGCTCCGCCATTTCCCTGCCCCTGGGGAGCACTCTCCTCCTCCTCAGGAGCAGGGTTGGCCTTCTCTGCTGAGGCCGTCCCCGCGGCAGCCTCAGCGCCCACCGTAGGCCCTCCAAGGCCCGAGCTCGGTGGAGGCGACGGCACCGTGGTGTCCTCCATGTCGACGTCAGCGCGTCTCTGCAGACGCAGCTGTTCCCCCGTGCCCCCTTCGCCGGCGGCGTGGTCCTTGCCGCGTCCACCTCCGGCGTCTTCTCTTGCTGCGCGGGAGAAGCGTCAGGCCGCGAAGGCGGCGGCGTCGTCACCTCAGCCTCCTCCTCCCTCTCCTCGTGGCGCTCCTCCGCCCCGGAGGTGGCGTCGCAGCCTCGGGAGAGGAAGCGGTGGCCTCGTGGTGCACCTCTTCAGTTGTGGGCGTCGCGGACGCCGCGGCAGAGCCGGAGATCTCTCCAAGTCTCCGGAGCCTCCGCCTCTTTGGCTCCTCGGTGCGTCTGGAGAGGAAAAGACTCAGAAACCCCTCGAGAGGCATACACCAAGAACAACATCAAACAGGAAAGGGAGTACAAAAACTTACGCCGCGGTGTCGACCCACTTCCTCTTCTTCCGCTTCGCGGGCGGAACTGGGCCCGCGCTCGTCCGTGCCTCTGTCTCCTCCTGGGCCCCGGCGTTCCTGTCGTGGATCGCCTTGGAGCGAGGCTCGCAGTGGCCCGACGAAGCATCGTCATCGTCGCTATCCTCCTCCCCCTCAACACGCCGCGAGGGGGCAACCACGAACTCGTCGCCGCTGCCTGAGGAGACTCGTGGACCTCAGCTTCAGGCGCCGCACTCTTCGAGGCGCTCGAATTCCCCGCCGAGGAAGCGGCGTCTCCCGAGGCGCCGGTCGCGCCCGCATCGGACTCTGCGGGCGTCTCCGTCGTCTCCTCGTCGCCCTCAACTGGCGCCCCCTGCGCCGCAGACTCCGGGTCCTCGCGAGGCCCAACGTGCCCCTTAGGCACCAGGCCCCACTGGTCGAACTTCGGCATCGCCTGCACATGCGAGACGCGGCGCCCGAGATCGATCCGATGAAGCGGCACAGTCTGGTCAGTGGGCACGGGATGTCTGGAGACGTGAAGAGAGTCTCCATGAGGGCGTGCAATTCCTCCTTCGTAGAGGGTAGCGCTCAGGCGCATCTTGTCCCCTGGTTGGAGTACAGCCACATCGCGTCCGCGTGCCTCTGGAGCGGAGCGATGCGGCGCCTCACGAAGTCCTTGGCCACCATCTGCCCGGTGAGGCCGGCCTCGCGGAGGTCCCTCAAGCGCCTCACCACAGGGCCAAGCGTCGCGCCCTTGAGCCCTTTGGAGGCCCAGCTCGCCCTCTTCGTCGGAGGCGCTTCAGGCAGCTCGAAGAAGGCGCTCTGGCTCCCGAACTGCATGAGGAACCAGCGCTTGCGGAAGTCCTCCACCTTCTTCGTCACGCTGGTCACGATGTCTCGCCGTTCCGCGCGATGGGGATGTAGACGCCCTTCATGCCATCGGTGATGCGGAAGGACACGCACCCTGACCGCTCCTTGTTCGCCGTGAACCGGAGCGCGTAGAAGCTGCGGAAGAGGTCCACCGAAGGCGGAATGCCGATGTACGCCTCGCAGAGGTAGGCGAAGATGGCGAGGACGAGGATGGAGTTGGGGTGGAGATGGAGAACCTGGATCTGGTAGCGCTCCAGGACCGCCAGGAAGAAATCGGAGAAGGGGGAACGAGCCGGCGAAGAGAGAGTGCATGAAGATGGGGTAGAAGCTGCCGTGGGAGTTGCCCGCGCGCTTGAGCACGTGGCGCCGTGCTCGTTGGTCTTCGAGCCGCCATGTGGCGCACCTTGTCCAGCTGCGCCTCCGTCTCGAAGCGGGAGCCGCTCAGAGCCGGCTCGAAGTCGCCGTCCCGCTGCGCCTCAGCGGACCGCCGCCTCGCCACTGCCTTGCCCTTCGAAGCAGCGGTGGCTTTCTTGGGCGCCATTGCAGCAAGGTCGCGAAGGAGGAGATTGGGGATTGAGCGCTGGGAGGAAGGAGATGAAAGGGGAACGAATGAAGTGATGGCCGCCTGCGCCGAGCTCTTCGCCTTATATCGGCTCATCGAGCCGTTACAGGGACGTGGCGGGACCCACCACCACGCCCGTTACTTCAGAGGAGATCGTGGGATCGTGCCCGGCCACGCGCTCCACGTGTCTCGGGCTTCGCAGGCTTCTTTGGGCCCACGACGATTCGCCTCCGCCTGAGGAGCTCCAACGTGCCCATCGCGGGCCCGGGGGCTACTGTCGGCCCAGTGAAAACCAGGGTGTCATGGGCCGGCCTGCCACAGCCCTCGAACGCTCCGCAGGAATTTCTGCTAAGGACCAGGCTTCAGCCTGGCGAGCCTCGCGAGGCATTTTCCCTCGCGAGGGCTTATTTGCTCGACCGAGCATTTCTGCTAAGGACCAAACGATCGGCCTGGAGGCCTCGAGAGGGACCTCTGCCTCGGAAGGCCTCTCCTAGAAGATCTTCAGGCCCTGGCGCGTCTCCGCGCCACCCTCGGGAGGTTTTCCCTCGCGAGAAGTCAACGGCTACAGAACCTCGGCGAGGGTTCAGGCCTCGCGGGGTTCCTTCAAGTGGAAGCAAGCTCCTGCGCCGCTGCAGAGCGCACATGGGCTCTGCGCCGCCGCAGAGTGACGCGCGCGCCTGCGCGTGATGACGAAGACGCCGCAGTTGCCATTCTCGTGTATAAAGTGGTCAAAGGAGCTGCGGCAAGCAAAGCGGACTCCAAGACTTGCCAAATTGGTGATAAAGCGGCCGGCCGCCGCTACGCTCCAACTGCGACGTCACCGTGGGCGCGCCCCAAAGCTCTGCAGCGCCAGCCCACCGTCCTGGTTGGACGGTGGCTTTTTCTGCCAAGACGACGTGCTCCCTGCCATGGACCGTGTCCATGGACGCCCCCGACGCTGTGCGCTGTGCTCCAATCGGCGGCATTGTGGTATCCCTTCCCGCCGGAGGTTTTCGGGGAAGAGGACCAAGCCCAGTATATAAGGAGCCAGTGTACGACCTAGGAGGGGGATCCCGCATTCACAACTCATTCCACAACCAAGGAGCTACGTCTGAGAAGAAGACGAGCTCATTCCACCATAGTCCACCATAGCCACAGCAGTGCCCTCGGCAAGCACACTTGTACTGTGAACCTCTCCAAGCAGTGCAATACATCTTAGCAGGACGTAGGGCTTTTACACCTCACGGTGGGCCTGAACCTGGGTAGCGGCTCGTGTTACCTCTCTGTCGTGATGTTCCTCACCGAGCTCGACGAGCACCGTCGCCGAGGTTGTTGAGGATTTGTTTGACGTTGTGTTCAGCCCCTTACTCGTTTCCTGGCACTTGAGAGACACCCCTAGTTCCTGGGACTAGTCTCCGACAGCGACATCGCACTTTCCCGCACCGCCGTCTACCAGCAGAGTCTCCGCAACTACCACGGCCGTCGACTGCGCACCAGTCCTTCGTTGAAGCCGACCTCGTCTTGCGGCTCAGGCAAAAAAGGTGCACAAGCTCGCCTGCCCCATGGGAGGACCCTTCATCATCACCGAAGTCATTGGTGGTGGCGCATACCGCCTGAAGCACGCGAAGAAGGAGAACTCTCCCATAACCCTTGGAACGTCGCACATCTGCGCCGTTTTTATGCTTAGCAAAGAGGCTACTCATCCATAGATGCAAAATAAGGCTCTTCAGCCATTGATGTAATAAGTGTGGCCTAATGCCCAAAGCAGCAAGTTTCAGACGCACTCTTTTCCTTACCAGGTACCTACGGGGACTGAAGGTTTTTAATGAGACGGCTTGCTAGCTTAATATATACTGGAGTTTCACGAAATCAATTTTCCTCTATTTACAAAGTCGACATAAGCCTTGGCCGCACCCGAACACTCGGGACTGCGCCGCACAGGTCTACTATTTATTAAGCCTTGGCCGCACTCGAACACTCGGGGGCTACTCCGCACAGGCCTTACAACTCATCGCCTTGGCCGCACTCGAACAGTCGGGGGCTGCGCCGCACAGACCTTACAACTCCTCGCCATGGCCACACTCGAACACTCGGGGCTGCCCGCACAGGCCTTACAACTCTTCGCCTTGGCCACACCCAAACACTCGGGGCTACGCCATAGATGGCCTCACAGCTTTCGCCTTCGCCGTACCCGATACCGGGGCTGTGTGATGTGAGAATCAATCAAGAAACATACTATGACTCAGTGAGTCCAAACTACACAAACTGCCTAACGGCAGCAACAATTCACACATTACAAACACATACAAGTTGTCTATACTTTATAGCAAACTAATCTACAGGTTCCTCCTTGGGTTGAGCAACACTTCGCGATCCCGCATCAGCTCTTGCTCCCTCTCGACAATGTCCACGACCCTAGTGGCCGGGTCCTCAGCCACGAAGTAGTGGGCTCCCATCGAGTGCGCCCACCTTGAGGAAACCCTCTACCTATCACAGCCAAGCTAATCCGCGGGTAGTGCACTCGCACAAAAGCTAAGGCAGCAGTGCACCAGCAATAAGCTGTTGGCGCACGAAGTTCTTAATGGCCTCTCCCTGGCGGAATCTCTTTAACAGGGCAGCTAATCCTTGCGCTGCTCGTTCAACAGAAACATCGCCTGGTGCACAAGACTAATGCCGACTGGCACGACTCGACGAACGAGCCGACCTGCTGCACCTGATCCTGCAATACAGCCAAAACACGATCTCGTGTCTGGTCCGCCCAGAACGAAGTTGTTTCCCGCCCAAGGCCGTTCGCAATGGGAAATAATCGATTTTGCACTCGAGCAGCCTCGGCTTGGGCATCCAGTTGCACACCTCAAAAACACAGAAGCAACAGCTTAACACACAGCTCGACAAGAAGATGAGACTCGGGGCTGCGTGCCGCTTACACTGCAGTCTTCACTCGCTTTCCCTACTTCCTCTTGAAGAAAGGCTTCACGTTCGAAGGGCCGAGATTGTTTCGACTTCAAGATGGCCAGCACACTATGAGCCACCCGCAAGTCCTGCTCTAGCCTTTCGCAACGTGCCTTCAGAAGATTGCATCGGTACTCGTCCCCGGTACGGCTGGCATAAGTACAGGCGGGTGGATGGCCCAGACCCACTCGCCTGAGCAGGAGTACTCGCTGACACAGAGACCCCTGGACCGCCAGCTGCACTGGGCTGCGCAAGGAGCAATAAAACACAACATCAGAAGTTTACACAATGGTCGGGTACAAGCATAGTATGTATGGACAATGCAGTAGGCTCGGGGGCTACGCCCATCAACGTGACAAACACAGCAAGTAGCGACATTCCTTAGTTGCAAACACAAGTCATCACTGTCATCAGGCAGACGCCAAGTTGACAAAGTCTTTACAGCAAAAGCATACAAAAACTACAAGCCCCTATAGAACTAATCGGTGGTTGCAGACTTCTTGGACGCAGCCTTCCTCGCTCGGACTCTGGCTGCCCTTTTCTCCACCGTTTCCACTAGCTGCTGAGCAAGCTTGTGGGCCGTCTCCATAAAGTTGCCCAGCGGCACAGCCTTGCCATCAGCATCCTTGGGAAATTCCAACGTGGCCTTGTCGAAATCTCCTTCGATGCCATGGCCTAGCAGCATGAGAAGGTAGTCTGTGAGCCACTTACCATTTGCGCCCGGCTGAAGTCGGCGATTGCGGCACCCTCTGGACTGAAGAGCTCCACCAACTCGCCCAAGGTCGACGCAACTCACCCCTTGGGAAAGACGTTCCCATGAAGCGCAGCCAGTGCACTCGACGTCTTCTCCAGCATCTACAACCGCCTCACCACTCGCGGCCTCCGTGGTCGCCATGTTCTCTCAAGGGTGCTGCCGGCGGCTTGTTTGCTCGAGCCCACAGCCGCACCTAATACCCCTGTCAGGTCACAAAGCGTGCATTTGAGCAGTTGCACGCAATTCAGTGGATGCACCGCAACATACTGGAAACTATACCTTTGAGAGCGTTGGTAATGGTGGCGAGTCGACCAACTACCTGGTCCTCCTGCCTTCTGGCCTCTTCCTTGGCAGCAGCCCTTGCTTCATCGACCTTGGAGTCAGCATCTTTCTTGCTGCCTCCAAGCTCTTCTCCATATCAGCGATTCGGCGCAGGGCGTCATTTTCGGCCGCGGAAGCGGATTCTGCATGAAAACAAGACCATCAGCACCCGACAAAGAAGTAATCTACATAGCATATCCTAGTTCATGACGTACTCTTGATGTCCGAAGCTGCTGGCAAAGAGAGGCAACCTCCGTCTCCATATGCACATACCGAGTTCCGGCATTCAGCAGATCGCGCATGAAGGGCTGCAGAATAAACAAAGTATGCTCAGTACCAGAAATTGAGCCTATGCACAACTACGACTAGTTGCACATAGCCTCGGGGGCTACTCCCATCGGAGCGCTGTCGCGCACCCGATAAAATTGGACGGCACCCAAGAAAACTTACATGCTCTATCGAAGGAGGAGCAGCTGCCGGCATAACTGCGGCTGCGCTGTTGTCCTGGGCGACCCTTGCTTCTGGCTCGGGTGGCGCCATTGTGTCCGCACCAGTGGCCGCTTCTCCAGTCGCCACGATATCACGTGGACAAGCACGAGCTGTCGAGGCCGCGCTGCTCTTTTCTGCCGTAGGAGGTGGCGGAAGGCCGTCCTCTGACGCATCGCTACTGCATGAGATAACAAAGAATCAAGTCAGAAGAACAGGCAACGACTTCTTCAATGAGAAGAGTGAAAGCAACTTACTCGTCAACAAGCTCGACCAGGTTGTTCGGATCCTGGCAGCCGACGCTGGTGCGAGGTCTCTTTGAAGGCAGCGGAGGCAAGGTACGCAGCGGAGCGACTGCTATAGGAGTTGTCGTCGACTCCGTCCTGTCATGGCGATTGCTTTCCTGCTTCTCCTCCAAGTCACCCGTATCTTCTTTCGGCTTCACGGTCGCGTTTCCGCCGACCATCAGCCACACGATCCTCAGACCCGCCCTCCTCCACCTGCTCTGGGGTGTTGGCCGTAGCGATCGATGTCACCTCATCGTCAGACTCAGTGACGGTCGCCTGATTGTTCGGGACCGGGCCGCTCTCAGGAAGTGGAGGCATGGACTCGAAGACCTCATGACCCTACGAGCAGACATTCAAAATAACTGTCCTCAGTCACAGAAGCACATGAGTGCAAGCAAGCAATGAAAGCAAAAAGAAAAGACGAACAATACCTCAGGCAAAGGATGGCCAGCCTCATATGGTGCAACTATCGGCTGGCTATCGCAGGGATCGTCGGCGCTAAGGGTGGTGAGCGACCTTACGATCTTGTTCACCTCATTATTCGACAACTCCTCTGCGTGCGTGTGGGTCGGGTCCGCCGCACCCTGGTACGCCCACATGTCGTGGACTCGCACCTGGAGTGGCTGAACGCGTCTTCTGACGAATGTGGCTAGCAGGTGGATGCCAGTCACCTCCTTCCCGACATCAGTCTGCAGCTTGATCACCTTCGCCAAAAGCAGGCCAGCTTCGACCTTTTCAGCTTCAGACAGTGTGTGCTTCCAAGAGGGCCTCTTCGTCACCGAGCGTCCGCATCAAATGGCGGCAACCCGACAGTTTGTGCGCCAGTGGTCTCATCCTTGATGTAAAACCACTTTGAGCGCCACCCCTGGACAGACTCGAGCATCCGGATCTTGAAATACTCGACATCCATCCGGGTCTGCACGCCAAATCCTCCAGGCCCCTTGGCGCTAGTCTGGCGCTTCACGCAGAAGACTCTACGAAACAGACCCCAGTGCGGTGCGATGCCCAGGAAGCACTCGCACATCACAAAATAGCAGGCAAGATGCAAAATGCCGTTCGGGGGTGAATTCATGCAACTGCACCCCGTAAACATGCATCAACGCCCGAAGGAAATCATGAACAGGGAAGGAGAATCCCCTGTTCACAAAATCCAGGAAGCAAACCCTTTCATCAGGACGAGGGCGCGGGATTACCTCGTCTCCAGGAATCCGCACCTTCTTCTTGTCAGCCGGCAGGAGCCCGCCGTTCCTCAGCGAGTTGAGCATCCGCTTGCTCACCGTGGATTTCGTCCACGCCCCAACCACCTTCTTCAGACCATCGATGGCACCAGTGGCGCGGCGCTGCAGGCGGAGGCGCTCGCGGCACCCCTCTCCTTTCTCCTCGCCCCCTTTGTCATGGTGGCAAGAACAACGTGCAGGCTTGGTTACGAGTCTATGGCGGGCGGCGCAAGGAGGAAGAAGATGCAGAGAGAGAGGGCGGCGAGAATGGATAGATTCCCTCTCCCCGCTGCGGCCACTTGTTATATGCATTGGCGTCACCACATCTCAACCGTTTCGTGCGGCATCGAAGGAAACGTGCTTCATCTAGCCCTACACGTGGCATCATTGGAGAGCAACCGTCGCCGGCCACGCCGCCCACTATGCACGGGAAACGAGGAGGCCATCATCGTGCCCCAAAATTTTCGCGCTGTGCGGTCAAATCCAACTGAAATGGCGCTCTGTTTGGTCAACACTGATAGCGGGACCACTGGTCACGTTCCATCGACTACGTCCGGCACGCAAACAGAAGAGCAGATATTCATTTGAGTCTGACTTCTAGCGACTCCCAGAAACAAGCTAAACAAGCCAACAGGCTATCAGGTCCTCCGTAAGAGCCACGGTGACTTTCGGGTCCTGCGCATCTCCGCCACAAGCATTCAAATAGTAGGCCAACAGGCTGAAAGGACCCCGTTTCCTGGCGGGTCCCAAATTTATTCTCCATTCACTCCCATCGGGAGCATAATTTTTTTTCGTCAACTGCTGTTACGTTACAAAGATTGAGATTATCCTCAATTGCAAGCAATTAAACATAATCTCGGGGCTACTCCCATCGGGAGCGCTGTCGCGCACCCGATAAAACACAGTCAAAAAGGCATTCAGGCCACAGAACATTCAGTCGAACCTTTATCGACTCAGCTACTCAGCTCCATGCAAAATTCACGACTAGCACAGTCGCAAATAAAAACTTACCGAGTTGCGTCCGCCGCATATGATCCTCGGATGCTGCACCCATGGTATAAAGATAAGACCCGCCGATCAGTCGAGCCGGCCAGGGGCCCGCACCTGCTGCGCTTACCCTGTATATTCCCATGCCAACAGGCATGAAGAAAAATCCCGACGAACGCGTTGGGTACTCACTCTATCACGCTGCAGGTCGACTCTTGTAAGACCTCCGCGGCCTGAGTCGAACTTGAAGTAGGCTAGTAAGGTTTTGCCCAAGCGCAGTTAACTGGTCCCGATCCGTCGAGCACACCAGGCCTACTATGCCACCATCACTAAGACCTGTCAGCGGACATCAAAACATAAGCAAAATATCAGTCGATGTACTACCGACCCAAATGCTCACGGCAACAGGCAAAATATTGGTCGATGTGCTAACGACCGAAAGATTCATGATAAAGCAAGCAAATTATGCCGTGCACCCGCAGATGAGTCCCTGCCCGATTCTTCGAGTCGACCAAGCACTCGGGGGCTACTGACGTGGGCCTACCCTTCGGGTGCCCCACCGTGAAGATACCTGGTGCACGTACGGACTAAAGCCCAACTGGTGACCTACTAGCAGACCGCACTTGAGGCCCACAAAGGAGGCCCAAGAAGACGAAATACGCCCCAAGACAGGCGAACCTTATATCGGTAAAGACCTACCTTACCTGTAAACCTAATCGGATGCGAACTCTCGAGACCCAGCCTCCTATATAAGGCTGGGATGGCCACCGATCTAGGTTACGCAATACTCTAGCCACAAAAACCCTAGCGAGATCGCATCTTGCCGGGACACCATTGTAGCTCTATTGTACACCTCGACATCAATAACCAGACAAGCAGGAAGTAGGGTATTACCCTCCGGGGGCCTGAACCTGGGTAAACTCCTTGCTTGTCAACCGACGGATCTACCAGCGCTACCAACTCTCTCCCCCTCTAACGAAACCCTAGGTAACCTAACCATGGATTTGATGTGGTCACCCACATCACGGGGAAGCAATCCTGTCGGAAACGGAATTGAGACGGAAATTTCTAGAAATACAATCAACGAGACCCACGTACTACTATAAGTGGGTGAATTCTTTTGTTGGTCGCTCCCATTGAGAGTCCAGACCTACATGCTTTGTTAGACTATGTTTATCAAGATTGTGAGTGTATTAGTGTACATGTCAAACTATTTATGTGAACTTCTATGCTTACCAAGTGTTAAACTATGTGTTTTATTTCACGTTCAACTGTTACTTGTCGAAGTTGTGAGCTATTCCCTGTCATATTGTTTATTTCCTTGTGTGTGCGTTTTGGTTTATGGACCAATATATTATATCGCCATGGTGTCATGGCAAACAATAATTTTTGTATCGTATATTATGTTATATTATGTATTCGTCCCTGATGATTTCCACGTTTTCGAGGTTTTTGATTCTGTTTCCGATACCGGTGAGACAAGTGGAAACGAACTGTTTCCTGTTTCAACCCTAATTATGCCACACCCAACCTAGACGGTAAAAGGGTGCCCTTTTTTCGCTCATACTCAATCTCTCGCCATTCTCCCGAGAACTCCCCCAACATCGCCGCCTAGAGATGAACCCCCGTTCTTCATTTTTATTATTTTTCTGTCTGTCCTCCATATTAATTATCAAAAAAATGTATTTTCTACGGAAAGGCAATGCCAACGTATATATTGTCTTTCACAACAACAAAAGATATACATTGTCCATGCCCTCACAAACACAAACATTAGGGATATTAAAACTGCACCAAAGATGAGCTCTCTCACGCGCTCCACACTTTTGGTCGTTGGATCAACTGTCCAAATCAATTCTGGCCGTATGATCTCCGTTAACTCTTGCAGTGGGCCGAAAATCCCTAGGGCAGCTACTCTTGAGAACAAATCGGTGGTTTCTGGTGAACTGGGCCAGAACTGCCCCGCTAAACCCATCTAGCAAAGGAAAAAAATGGTGCCGCAGAACGGATCGGGAGCGACGCGATGCGGGAAGAGCGACCACGCAACGGGTGATGCGGGAGGATTGCGACCCACATGATGCGGGCGGGGCGCCATGCCTCGAGCTGATCGATGGAGATGCGGTCTTTGGCAGCTGATGCGGCAGACACCGAGCCTCCCCACTTCCCCAGTTGACGTGGCAGCGATATCAGAACAACCGTAATTGAAGTTTAAGCGCCTGCCTTGATTCTGGAGTTAATTTTCAGTTTCCTCAACCCAGTAATGGCCACTATCGTGCTCAACTCTCCGACGGCCAGTGATAATGGTGATTTACTGTCTTTCCCTAACGCCTCCTATATATTATTTTGTTGCCTCAATCTCTCTCCCCACTCCGAAAGAAATCTCTCATCCAAGATCAGTGGTTGTTTGCTAGGTTGCATCTCATGCGACCTCCTCCTTTTCCACTCAACAACAATTGTCACCGGCCATAAATCCTAATTTTCCAAATTACAGTTTTGCAGGTTGTGTTCATCCTGGATTTCTTGGATGAAAATCATCTGATCCGATATATTTGATTATGGATTTCTGCAGCTGACTATCCCCGTCTACACCGCTTGATGAACTGTCCTGTCCGAGGTAACCCATCTGCAGCTCCATCCCTCCCCATCTTTTCGCTTTTCCCGAGTTGCCTTGGCGGGCGCAGCAAGCTGAGGCCGATGGTCACGGCAGACGGGGAACTCCATGAAACGAGCACGTCCTGGTCCCATTCGGTTCTGATCCTATGAGATGGTCTGTAATTTATATCGTTGAATCAGTTTTCAGTTCGACTGTCCATGTTGTTTACATATATATATTTTTTGAGGGAACATGTTGTTTATATATATTATGCTTCCTGGAACAATTGCTATACTGAGCTGTTTAAAACTTCCAATTGTATGTGCTTGCAGCTAAATCGCATTCTTCATTGCGATGTCAAACTAGAAACCATCCTCAAAACTCCAAGGTGAGTTGCTTTCCTCAAAATAGACATCTACTCTGTTTCATCTGTTTTATCACGTGCAGCCATCCTTAAGTTTGATGACTAAGGTGACCTTTACTGGTCTTACAGGTTATAGAAATTCATCATATTCATATCAATACAATATAGAAGTTCATGGTATTCATATTTTTCTGTCGATATGTATTGCAAGTTAGAAGATATCGGAGGCGAGATGCAAACAATGTCTTTCAGGGCCCTCTCTCCTACTTTCCCGGCACGATGGTGACGGCCTCAATGAAAGAAAAACCTGAGCGGACAGGATTTTAGTTAATTATTTTGTACAGCTTGGAATTTTCGACCATCAATGTTAGAACTCAAATAACGTCCATTCCATCTCTTTAGTTTCGGAGAGGGGTTATGCTATTGAGCAGCAACATAATTACAGCAGAAGAACATGATTATGGAGTCCTCCAACTGTTGTGAACTCTTTCTTCATACTTTTCTTCCATCTACTGCAGATGTGATTTAAAGTCTAATTTGACTTCTGTAAGCATGTATTCATTTTAAATCATGGGGTCATTTTCATGAATATACAATTTACTGTATGTTTAATGATTTTGCTCTTTGATTCATAGTATGTTTATTTGTGATATTAAAAAAACTCAGCATGACAACCATGAGATGCGATATAAGTCACGACGCGAACATGGGTAAACCTCATTAGCTTTCAGGTTTCTTTATTTTACTTTTCCATGTGTCATGAAATGCAGTAATAAGCATAATTCAGGGATTTTAGTCACATCTTCCTCTCAGGTTGCTGAAATTCTGTGAGCTACTGATGCCCTATTCTCAACAAAACCAATGCGACTTCTGAACATGGTGTACATAAGTGTAACCTGCTTATTACTATATGAAACTGATGATATCAACACTGATTATTTAAACCTTCAATTGTCATGAACATGCATGTAAGTGACATTTCCCTACTCCCAAGTACAGGCCTTACATGAAATTCATTTAGTTTTTAAATACCAAGTAGCAGAAAGAATCTTAGACAATTATAGCTGGAAAATTAAAACTCTACAATGCCAAAAATCATCTGCCAAGCTTGCATGAATGACATGAAGCTGAAAACGTATGTGACGATGCTTGCCTCATACTATTCAACTCTGGTCTTCCTATAAAATTTATAGGGAGTTCAGGGAAATTCAAATTCTACGTTCATTGTCTCACGTTCAACTCTTCCGTTACTGAAAGTATATTATAAAAACTCCTACCATTCTACTCTCAAAATAGACGGCGCGGCAACGCGTGCCATCATGATCCAGTTTACCATAGACCATAGTAACAGCGCACGTTGCTAACTTCTGTTAGTAATTGGCAACGGATAAAGGCCCTTGTACAAGTTGGCTCGATCAGCACTAGTCGTTTATCTCAGCTTTGTTTCCTTTTGGCAGTGGATCGGTGTTGGCTGCGCCAAAGTAAAAAGCAGGCAGTTTGTCTTTCGAAAGAATTGCGTGCATGGATCTGACCGGCAGTCCGCGATCCACATCTAAAGTGGACGTGGGATAGTGAGCTGCACGTAGCCAGCTGACACTGCTCACCTTTTTGTTCAGATGACCAGTCACGCAGCCGGGTTTCTTTAAGGATGTACATGTCGAAACATATATGTGATTCAACATTTACGCAGGTAGTGCATGCGAAACCACAACCCTCTCCTTTTTCTTTTCACCAACAGGGTCTCAGGATGACAATTTTATCGGGTACGGATGTATAGGTATGGACACATTTTTCACTCTTAAAATAGGTTTTCTTCTCAATAAATAAAAGTACACGGCTGAACCAGGAGACCATCTTACAAAGCAGATTAAGGATAAACAACAAAAAAGAAAAAAGATGTTGATCAACAATATATGCCTTCCCTATCAAAGTCAAGATATGTTGCGCCCGATATTTGGTGGTAAAATCTAGCAACTTTTTTTTAGTCGATCCGGTGGAATGGATTCAATTGGTGTCGATGTGAGGACATTTTGGGGGGGGGGGGGGGGGGGGGGGGGGGGGGGGGGGAAGCAGTGGCGTAGAGATACAATTTCGACCCAACCTTAAGTCCGAGATTCCAATTTAGATGAGGAAGGGATTGGATTCCGACCCAACCTACTAGCCAAGGGGATCACACAACCCAGTCGAATTAGCCGATGCATATTTGGGATTGTGAAGCCTTGCATGAGGGGATCTTCTGTTCGTTGTCATCATGGGCCTTGCGATGCGCGCGTCTAGATGATGGTTGGGATTGATGGCCTATATTCTGGAGCGAGCTTAACACCTACTTTTTCGTTCCAAATTAGGTGACGTAGATTTAGTACAAAGTTGTACTAAACCTACGTCACTCAGTTTGGAACGAAGGGAGTACTAGTTATCTAAGAACAACTCAACTCAGTTGGACTATCATAATCTACCATGATGGCATATAAAGATTTTCCATGAAATCCCAAAATTTAGCCATGATTTTCCACTATATATATCCAAAGACCTTTAGCGGTGAACCCAATAATCCTGCATTATTACCCTCAAAGTTGATTAACCTTTTTCATGGATGACAAAGTAAGTAGGCCACTTAGCTCAAAACGGCATTGCTTAGCTGGTGCTCTCGCTAAAGCACACTACCCACCTAGAGAGGACGTCAAACCATCACTGATCACCATGACAAAGCAAAGGCGGCATATGTAACTCTTTTTTCTCACAAAGCCAACAGACAAAGAAAAGAGAGGCCAATCTCAGTTACTTACCACTAGACCCGACCCCTAGGTATAGTAAACTTAAACAAAGCTGCGGTTGCTTGCCCTGGAAAGTGATAATGTAGCCCACATAGCTTTTTTTTCCAAAATTCAAAATCGGACTTTTGAGTTTCAAAAAATTGAAACAAAATAAATCCTACATGTATACATTGTCTAGGTCTACAAGTGTGCAAATTCTCAATCCAAAATTCATATTATTTTATGCTACACAAAAAAGAGAAATCTGGCAACATATCAAGTTTTTTTTTGAACTGTGTATTGTTCATCATCCATATCCATACATTTTTCATTTTTTTCCAGGCTAAAATATACCGAATTTCAAATTAAAATTTACCCACTTGTAGATCATATCATTATCTACAGGGATTTTTCCCTATTTTTTTCAAAGTAAATGATTTTTATTTTGAAAAACGAGCTATGAGTAGGGCTACAAAACGCCGGAAAGTCCTTTTGGAGCTCGGGCTCCATGGAGCCCGTTTTTTTCAAAAAATTCAAAAATTTGAAAACTTTTCAAAAAAATTCGAAAAAAAATCATGCACGTACCTGAGTATGGTACGCACCACCGTGACAAATTTGGCACCGAAATGACATCGTATGCGCCCTGTGCAAAAATGATAAAATTCGGACAGAAAATGAGATCCAAAATTTGAATTTTCTGTCAGAAATTTGTCATTTTTGTACAGGGCGCATACGATGTCATTTCGGTGCGAAATTTCACACGGCGGTGCATACCATGGTCAGGTACATGCATGATTTGTTTTCGGAATTTTTTGAAAAGTTTTCAAATTTTTGAATTTTTTTGAAAAAATCGGGCTCCATGGAGCCCGAGCTCCAAATCACCGTTCTCAACAAAACGCACTCTCCTAGCTTGCCCCACTCCAAACGTTCAAAAAGCCGCTTCACTCCCCCTTCCCCGCTCTTCCTCTCCCAGCCTCGCAGAAAAGCCTCAGCAATCCACGCACACAGACGCCGGCCAAACCAACCAAATCGGAGATCAAAAGCAGGAGGCACGAGATCGCCAAAAAAAAGCGAAAGCCGCCACCTCCGCGCCGGCCCGGGGGAGAAAAGCGGTAAAGCTTAGCGGCGAAGGCGAAGGCGAAAGTGAAAGCGAAGGCGGCCGGGCGCAGATAATAAAAGCCGCGCGCGGGATGGTGGTGCTTGCCTCTCCCGCTCGGACGCGCGATGGAGCTGGAGATCGTGGAGGTGGGCCCGTCCAGCCGGCCGCTGCGGTACGTGCCGGCGCCGCAGTGGCGCCCGCCCCCGCCGCCGCCGCCGTCCATGACGGCGTCCTCCAGCGCGGAGGCGAGCGCCAGCGCCGTGGCGCAGGCGCTGCAGTTCGACAGCGAGAAGCTGCCGCAGACGCTCGTGTCGGAGATACGCCCCTTCCTGCGCGTCGCCAACCAGATCGAGGCCGAGTCCCCGCGCGTCGCCTACCTCTGTAAGCTCCCGCCCGCGCGATTACGCTTTCTCTCTAGTCATTTTTCGTCTTATATATGTTGGTGCTGGACTGCGGCTCGCCGGTGCCCGCAACACGTTCGACGAAATACCGGCATTCAACGCCTACGTGCATGGTATAATGCGTTTGTCGCTGGAGATCCTACTGGTGACTTTATTCAGGATCAGGAGACCACCCTGAAGAGATTCGACCTGGTTTTGGTGCCACTCGTTTCAATGAAGGAATATTCTGTCTCGTGCTATCCTCTGCTAGCTGCCGGAGGTTCATGGTTGCTGATCATGAGTTCCACGGTGCCTGGTCATCTGCTGCTGCTACTTTCCAACATGGATTAAGAAACATCGTTGCTATTCTAGTCACGTGTGGTACTTCGGAGATTCCTCAACGGAAGAGAGGCTATATATATGGCAGCTTGAGAAAAATATTCTTCTAGGATATTCTCCATCTCTCACTTTCATGTAAAAGAAGAACATGATGTAGGATCGGAGGTTAACTGGTTACATTCCAAAGTCTGGGCGGTCTGGTCTAGAATAATTGGACAGTTAGCTATCAGCAACTAATGTTTCTTCCACAGAGAACATTCTTCTCTTAGTACCTCTTCTGGGTATTTCCCATCATTAGCAGAGTAAATTGTTTCCGAGATCATGAGTAGAGTAGGTTGTTGGAAGCCATGAAAATAAAGGTGGTTAGATCAGCAGGCAAGTCAAAAAACATACCTCAGGTCACATAACTATTGATCAGGTGGCACATATATTGTATCTTCGAAGAGCCCAATGGGTAATTAGTACCAAAAAAATGTCAAATGCATCAATTAACGTCTTGATTCACTCTATTGCAACATTCCTTTCTTTCATGGCACTGAACATTTTTCTTAGTTAAAGAACAGAATGTTACAATCATTGAATGGATCTTGGAAGGAAAAGTGAATCATGACTACAAAATTAAAGAAATGTGTCCTTTTACAGGTCGATTTCACGCCTTTGAAAAGGCTCATATGATGGATCCCCGTTCAACAGGGAGGGGTGTTCGACAATTTAAAACTGCACTTCTTCAGAGGCTGGAACAGGTATATACATGGCGAAAATTAACTTCATACTTACTTCATAAATGCACAAAAAAAACTTCAAATCCTAAGGATTGGAGCATAATATACATGCGGTACATGTATATCACATCTTAGCAGATATCCTTGTTCGAAAACATCAGTGCACATTTCCTTTATGCTTTACTGTGATATATGCAACTAGTCACGTGCCTCATGTTTGATTTACTTTCCAAACAGGATGAGAAAAGTACATTCTCGAAGAGGAAAGAAAGAAATGATGCTCGAGAGATTAAATCATTCTATGAGAAGTAAGATTTTCTTCTCATATTCAAACCTGTAATGTAGATTATTTTCTTATGAACCCCTGTCCCCAAACTGGAATTTGATTTCTATTTTTTTTCTCCCATCCTATAGAAAAAGGCAAGCTAACGCACATGAACTCATGCCTATCCTGGCAGAAGTTCTGAAGGCTGTTCTCATCGGGACTGGCTTGGAGGTTGTGATGTTTTTTCGAAAATAATAATTATTATGTTTGATTGACTACGTAGTTAACACTTTCATAATTTTGCAGAACCTTGTTGCTAGTGAAGATTTTGCAGACAAGTCAGGCTTAATCCGATACAATATTATTCCTCTCCATCCTAGATCAAGTCAACAACCAATCATGCTTCTTCAAGAGGTTTGCATATATTCTAACTCAAAACCTCAAAAACTACCTTCCAGGTATAGTAATTTTCCAAGCACAATTGAACTACTATTCGCGGAAAAAAAAACTTAAGTGTGACCTTCTTATCGGGTCATGACTCGCGGTATCTTCATGATTGCTATGATGTTAAAGTCCCTGGATCCTTCTTGTCGCCAGGGCTTGTACTGAGTTATCCAGATGATATTTGCCAAGAAAATAACCAATCCTTGTTGCAGGATAAATTTCCTTTACAAATAATAGTAGCGATTGCCTAGTGTTAAAAAGAATCTGTTTTCCCTTTCATCAAATATGGATATGTAATTCTAACTTATGTGTTGCTCACATAATCATAAAAATTATAGTACTTCTCTTTGGAATGTACACTCTTTAACATGTTAATGGTTGGCGATATTATTGTGCAGATAAAAGTTGCAGTGTCTGCAGTGTTTAATATTCGTAGTCTTCCATCAGCTGATATCAAAGATGAAAAAAATCATACAGATATTCTTCGATGGCTGCAAAGTTGGTTTGGATTCCAGGTAGACTAGTTATTATTCAGTCTCAGATTAAACCAGTGGTTTTATCTTGCATTTCAGCTCGGTAATTTGGATTTTGGTTTTTTGCTGTTGGGTAGAAAGGGAATGTTGCCAATCAGAGGGAGCATCTCATTCTTTTGCTTGCAAATATGCATGCTCGGTTGAATCCAAAGTCATCCTCTGCTCCAATGGTACTCTACATGAACATTGTTTTTTTATCTATATTGTGGTTAAAATATCAGAATAAACATTTTGAGATGCCTATTTCTAGCTTGATGACAGAGCAGTAGATGAATTATTGGCAAAAACATTTGAGAATTATCTGACCTGGTGCAAATTTTTGGGGAGAAAAAGCAACATATGGTAAATATATGCAATTTTCATTTATTTAGATTGGACTACAGATAATTGAAAAGCAGCTTTGGCAAATTTAAATAAAGTATTTTCTGAATTGTACTGGTCCCGTTTTTATGCACCTGCAGGTTGCCCTCTGTGAAGCAGGAAATTCAGCAGCATAAACTTCTGTACATAGCTCTTTATCTTCTGATATGGGGAGAAGCATCAAATTTACGACTTATGCCAGAATGCTTATGCTACATCTTTCATCATGTATGTAACTATTTGTCCTTCATATTTTTCGAACTGCTTTCACTGCATTAATGATTCCAACCATTACTATTTGCTTTTTGTAATCATCTCTGAACAATAGGTACGTGTTCTTTAGTTTATATGGGTCATTATTTTCACTGCTTGGTAGTAAAAAAAATACCATGTAAATGCTTTTGCCAGAAGAATCTTTTTATTCATATGATTTATAGGGGTAGTTCTTAGAATGGATAACAATAAGCATTCTTGTATAATTAACATATGCTAACTGTTTCGTTAATTTTTTTAGCAATCATTTTCTTTTCTAAACTTGTTAAGTTGGCTAGCTCAATGGTAGGACACATGGTTGTGTTACCAAGTAACCCATGTTCAATCCCACCTTTCTCTTTAAAGTATATTGGGGGACTGGGGGTGTTAGTACCGTGTGCATATTCTATATATTTTCCTAGTAAATATTTAATTTTAGAAAATTTACTGTCGGGGTCTTCCCTATTTTTTCGGTTAAAAAAAAGAACCCCGGGCCTCTTCTTTTTTTGCTCAGTTCGGAAGCCAGTTTCCAACCTAGTGGCATGGAAACTCAACAAGGTATGTGTAAACATATGTAGGATATGTTGGCACATGCAGTATTTTGTGCATAAAGATGGCAACATCTGCACTACATAATGTTTTGTGGCTGTCATATGTGCACCATGCAAGAAATACAAGCAAGACAGTCTGTAAACTTTCCCACTATCCCTTTCCACAGAAAATGGTGAAAGTTACCTGCTTTAATTAGCAGGACAAAAGATTCTAAAGTGATTTTCCTCGCAAATAATATCTGACTGACATAATACCTTGAATAAGAGAAATGGCTAGAGTTGCCTGCTTTAATTGCCTGTGGAAAATTTCTCTCTCTCCTTTTAGGTAGCACTATTTGAGTAGAATTAGTAGTTCTCTAGAAAATTCTTAATTAGTTGTTAGGTTTGTCTTCACACACAAGATTCTTGCAAAAAGGAGTCTAAGCAAAAATTACATGTTTAAAATAAACAAAACAAATCTAGTGTCACTAGTCTAGGGAATATATTTACGTAAAAGCAATTCTTGCTGCTAAGAAGTTTCTGTATCGTTGTGCTAACTACGTTGACACAAAGTTGATCCCACATTTGCGAATAAAGATAACCACTTGTTGTTTCAGATGTCATATGAGCTATATGGAGTTCTTTCTGGAGCTGTAAGCTTAATTACTGGAGAAAAAGTCAGGCCTGCATATGGAGGACAGGACGAATCATTTCTCAACAAAGTAGTGACACCAATATATGCCGAGATATCCGCGGTTTGACATCCCTTCTTTTCAGCACTTAGATTTAACACAGCTTTGGAATCTGTAAAACGATGGCACTTTTTTGCAATGAAGGAAGCTCTAAAGAACAAAAATGGTGTATCTGACCACTCAACATGGAGAAACTATGATGACCTCAACGAATTCTTCTGGTTAGATACCATATTTTGTTGGCGTCACCTTTGGTAGTAAAATGTTGTACTAAATATGTTACAATGCAGGTCTGCGGACTGCTTCAAACTTGGCTGGCCCATGCGCCTCAACAACGACTTCTTTTACACATCGACTAAAAATAAAAAGTCTCATCAAACTGAGATACAAAATTCGCATTTGCCTCATGGATCCTCATCAGCACAAAACAGCGCTAATTCTGAAGTACCTGACCAAACACAGCAGGTAATAAATATATAGGAACAATGAAAATATCACCATATAATATAATATGTTTTTGTTATACTTTATATCATGTAATATAAGTAACAAACACAGCAGGTAATAATATTTGTATCATGTATCTAGGCTTGTCCATCTATGTATTCAGTTCCACACAAATCAATCTTGCAATTGTTTTATGGAAACAAAATCTTTGTCTTACTTATCAGTATTGAGAATATAAGGCTAAGTAGCCAAATATTCAGTGCTTAAAGTTTATGCTAGAAGTAAAGTCCCATAAAGCTTAACTTGCCACTGAAATGTAGTAGAAAATACAATGCAACACAGATCGTAACTCCACATTCTGAATAGCTGTGTTTCCTAAACTTGTTTTTTATGATAACCTCCCGCATTATTATTTTCCAAGGTTTTTTATGTAAATATTTTCCATAATGCAATCCGAGGCTTTTCATGTACATTCACACTAGCAGAAATGCATGTGTTTGAGTATATTCATTTTGCATAGTTGTTTACGTGTGCTCTTGTTCTCCATGTTTCTGCTATTGCATATAGCAAACAACAAGTGACACATGTCAGCAGAGGTGGTTGGGAAAGACAAATTTTGTTGAGGTCCGTTCATTTTGGCATCTCTTCAGAAGCTTTGATAGGCTGTGGACACTCCTTGTGCTGGGCTGCAGGTTTACATCTTAAATTAATGCGACTGATACATTTGGATAATGTTTCATCACTGCCAGATCTTTTGACATATTTTCTCATATTTTCTGTTTTCAGATTTTGATAATAATGGCATGGCATGGATTGGAAAGCCCTCTTCAGTTACTAGATCCAAATTTTTTTCAGGATGTACTGACTATATTCATAACCAATGCAGTACTTCGAGTTATTCAAGGTTAGTTTAGAATTTTCAATTGCATATGTGTACCATGAATTTCTGTCTTCTGGTGAATTACTACTAAAACAGTGATGTAACTTTTTTTTTCTATTGTTCTGTCTTCGTTTTTTTGTAATGTATCTTTTTTTTGTCCAGTGGTCCTTGATATTGCTTTCTCATGGCGAACGAAGGAAACAATGAGATTCACCCAGAAACTAAGATTTGCCATAAAACTCTCTCTTGCGGTTGCATGGGCGATCATTCTACCCATATTTTATACCAGTTCTCAAAATTACAAGGCTTGTTCTTCTAGACGTCCTAAAAACTTTCTGGGAATGTTCTGCCTTTCAAAGTATATGGTTGTTGTGGCATTTTATCTTATAAGCAATGTGATTGGGATGGCATTGTTTTTTGTTCCAGCTGTAAGCAGCTATATAGAGACATCTACTTGGAGAATTTGCAATATATTGTCCTGGTGGTGCCAGGTCTGTTTTTACCTTTGCGCAAAAATAGAACTTGCTTTTGTCTACATCTTGTAGTTAACATCAGAGTATTGTTTGTCATGAAATCAGTTCAGTGGAATACATTGTCTTGCTATCTTACTTTCCAACATAGCTTGAGTCCACCTAAATTTCCAACATAATTCTTATCCTTAATTCCTTATGTACAACTATTAGTCGGCTCTTTGTACTGCACCATGTGACTTTCATATCTCATGCATGGCATTATACCGTAATGAAGTACTCATAATTGCCAATGTATGTGCAGCCCCAGTCATATGTTGGAAGAGGAATGCATGAAGGCCAAGTACCTTTACTAAAGTAAAATATGTGTATGATTATTATTATACCTGTGTTTTGTTTTGGCCATTGATATGAGCTAAATCATATGTCCTTGCCTCAACAGATATACATCATTTTGGACAATTCTTCTGTCAAGTAAATTTTTATTCAGCTACTACTTCGAGGCAAGATCAATATCCCTCGATCTCTCTTGATGTATAGCATACATAAGACATTTAAAGTTTCTATATTCCTTTTGCTCAACTATGCAATGCAATGCAAGCCAGAAATTATTCCGATCACTGAAAATGCATCTCTGTAGCTCCAACTCAGTTAAAATTTCTGATGTACTCCCTCCGGACCAAAATATAAGATGTTTTAGAAATTTCAATACGGACTATATGCGGGCTGAAATGAGTGAATCTACACACACATACGCGGCTGGATACATCCGTATCAGAGAAATGCTAAAACATCTTATATTTTGGTACAGAGGTAGTATGTTATAAGGGTATAGGTTGTGTTAATGATACAACATAGTAACATCATGATTTTTTTTTTGCTATTCTTACACTCTGCATCTATTTTTATCACCCTGCCTCCTGCTACATTGTTTCTCTGTTTATGATTTTGAGCAGATTAAGCCTCTTGTGGGACCAACGAAAACAATCATAAACATCAATGTGAATACATATGAATGGCATGAATTCTTTCCACAAGGTCCTCTACATGCCATCTTGCTTGTCCATTTTTCATTATTTTTACGCAATAGGGTATTGCATTAATAATCAACACTGAACTCTGACTGACAATTCGACATGTTATGTTTCACACTAGTCAAGAGCAACACTGGCGCAATTCTTGCTGTGTGGGCCCCTATAGTTATTGTAAGGTCTCTTATTAGCTTCAATATTTAATTTTCATATGGCTCATAAACTAATTAATATCGTTACATTTTCAACAGGTCTATTTCATGGACACACAAATTTGGTATTCCGTTTTCTGTACCATTTTCGGTGGTATGTGTGGTATTGTTCATCATCTCGGTGAGGTGAGATGAGCTGCCACCAAACACTAAATGATAATTTCAGATGTTTACATATTCTTATTTCTGATACCAATTCCTAGATTCGCACAATGGGAATGGTTCGAAGTCGATTCTGTACCTTACCTGAAGTGTTCAATGCTTGCCTTGTTCCTCGCTCAATGCCAAAAGAGAAAAAAGGGATATTGCCTAGTTTCTTGGAAACGAAAATCTTTAAGGTGGAATCTGTTCATGTCCTCTTTACCTTGAAGTTGATTTCTTTTCTTCTTGTTGTTTCTTAGATGATATTCATTTTCAGAACTTAGGTAAATCTGAAAGGCAAGACCCGACAAAGTTCGCTCTGGTTTGGAACCAGATAATGAATAGCTTTCGCACAGAGGATTTAATAAGCAATAGGTATGTTTTATTATTCCAGTATAACATAAGTTTTATCAGGATTACTTCTTTTCTCCTTCATATTTCATTGGTTTTGCAGAGAGATGGATCTGATGACAATGCCCATGTCACTAGAATATAGTTCTGGTTCTATTCGTTGGCCCTTGTTTTTACTTGCCAAAAAGGTATGTGGATTATTGATACGTGGCAATCCATTGCGTTGGTGCAAAACTTTCTCTTTTAGGGCACCGTTTAAGTGAACATATCCAATTTATTTTTGAAAACCTGTTGGCAATTGATAGAATTTACAGTGTATTTTGCAGGAACTAAATCATAACACAATACAGATTGCTCGAAATATAAATAATTTGGGAATATACAGCACAAACCTGCCAATACTGGCTCTTTTTACCATGTATGAAGTTTTCTCTTAAACAGTTCAAACCTGTATTTCAAGTTAACTAAAAATTTCAAATTAACCCACTGGGTAATATTAATATGTAGTACTAGATTTCTTGCGCTGTTAGTCAAAGCACCAGCTACTCTTTCTTCAGCGACATGGGTTTGCATTAGCATCAGCAATTCGTTTAGTTTACATTATGAAATTCGGGTAGGAACTCTACCATTCAATGTTAGAAGGAGTGACCACCTGGGTACAAGACCGGTTGAGGGGAGCGTTGGGTGCTTGCGCCACTCCTTGCTGGCTAAGCAGCAGTCGGTTTCCATCATCCATATATTTAGAAGCATATTTGAAACATATCTTGTACTGGCTGCGCATATTTGATATATGCCTGTATTTTTTCTACCTATAAAATATGTCAACATTCTTTGTATGATCTGATGCTTGTTTTCCTTCCATGATAGTTTTCGAAAGCAGTTGATATGGCAGCAAATTTTACTGGAAATAGTGCACAACTCTTCTGGAGAATTAAGAAGGATAACTACATGTTTTGTGCGATCAACGATTTCTATGAATTGACAAAAAGTATTTTCAGATTTCTCGTTATCGGTGATGTAGAGAAGAGGTAATCATTTTACTTCAACACTACCTCTATTACTATATTTTGTCTCATGTTTGCAATGCATTGGCAGTACATGCTCCCGTGAATATTATCATGATGTTCTACAGCTTCTGTTCAGAGTGATAGGTGCCATACTTGCTGAAATAAAAAAGAGTATCCAGAACTCAAGTTTATTGGTCGATTTTAAGATGGATCACTTGCCTTCGCTGGTTGACAAAATTGAAAAGTTGGCTGAGCTTCTGGTAATCACTTCACTAGTACTATTCTTCTTTTTATTTTCTAGTTCACCATTTTACTCTAACCTACGCCAACGTCAAATCGATATCTCCTTTTTATTTTCTAGTTCACCGTTTTACTCTAACCTACACCAACTTTAAATCAATATCTCCTTTTTACTGTGATTAGTAATTGGAGGATTATTATATCGTGCCTTCCCCACACTAGTCATTCGTAAGGACTAAATGGTTACAAGGGTGATAACAAAGATTGCTGGAACTACATCAGTAGTTATCCAGAATACCGTTGGTGATGGGCATGAGGGATGAGTTCCTGGAGTTCAGGAGATGGATAGCTATACTTGTTTTCGTGCACATCCCTTTAGTGGGTCATGAGATGGTCCACTAGAGAGCCAGCAGGAACCTAGGACAGGCTGAGATTACTTAGCTATCTTTAATCAGGGGTGGGCTTTTTTATTCTTGGACACGCGTCTAAATGAGTGTCATTTTACTAGAAGAAAATTTACTTGAAAAATATGCATAATTACGTCGATCAACAAAACTACAAAAACCTAACAGTAACATAATGGAGAAAAGGCAATGCTAAGGCCATATTAGCTGTAGGTTCTTATCTCTGTCTGAGTGAATGTTCAGTTTGTTAGTTGGATAGATTAGAGTATTCGCAGAAAAAATGAACTAGACAAAGTCGTTAAGACTTTAAAAAGCACGCATCATTCTTCTTGAAGATATCGATTGCTGCTCGATTCCCCCCCCCCCACAGTTCTTATCCCTGTTAGTTACTAGCGCACAGTACATACCAGTTCTGTCATAAAGAATGGCAAGGTATTGCAGTGGCATCTCATATGACGATAGGTCAACATGGAGCCAACAAATTATTTTTTATTTTCATAGCGTGGGAGGGGATGGTAGTAGAATTAGCATCTAATTTGAGTGGACACAGCCTATTTCGTTGATGGATAATGTATATGGCCTTCTTGTATATTCAATCCTATTATGTCAGCATTTATAATGAAATTTCTGCCCAATGGTTACCAGTATAAGAACAAACAAGGACTTCGATATGAGGTCACAATTTTACTTCAAGATATCACTGATACACTGATCCAAGATATGCTTGTGGATGCTCAGAGGTAAGGACATTACAATATTTGATAATAAATATACTTTTTCATCCTTTAAATTGTGGTTACCACCATGATGATCTCCTCTGTCAACAGGGTATTGGATCAGATTAACTCTTCCGACACACTGATCTCTGATGACGATGGAGCATTCGATTACTACAAACCAGAGCTCTTTGCATCAATCAGCTCAATATCAAAAATTCGTTTTCCATTTCCAGATAGTGGTCCACTCAAAGAGCAGGTCCAACATAACCTTCAATTAACTGTGGCAGATCGGGGAATTGTTGTAACTCTCTGAATGATGACATGCTTTGGCATATTCAGGTTAAACGTCTCTACCTACTTCTTAATACAAAAGAGAAGGTTGCGGAAGTACCATCAAATTCAGAGGCTCGACGACGCATTTCATTTTTTGCCACCTCTCTTTTCATGGATATGCCGGCTGCTCCCAAAGTACGCAGCATGCTATCGTTTAGGTAATACTTGTGCTCTTTAAATTAAGATACAATTAATTTATTTGACATGTTTTCAGCATTGGTATCCATAATATTTAATATAGAAAATGCAAAAAATTCAAATGGTCTTAGAAAATATACAAATAAAATCCCAAAATTACAGAAAAAAAATTCAGGGACATAATCACCCAATGCAAATAAAATACTGGCTTGTGGCTACTCAGTATTGAACTTCAGTTAATCAAACTAAGTCCTTCTGGATTTGGAAAAATAATATTAAATGCTTCAATTTTGAAGAAAATCCATGAAGTTCTCTAACTCTGTTCCTGAAATACAAGCTTTTGAAGATAATGATAAAGTACCAGCAGCGTGCCTACACAACATGAGACTCACCCATATTATCTGGTGCCAGACATTCCACAAAACTTGCATTTTTCTGACTCCATACATTTTGCAAGTAATTAGCCCAAAATGCATTATCCAATACTCTTGCTAGTGGTCAAACACAAACATTTAAGAAACACTCATGGAGTTGAAGAACCAAAGGTAGTTGACTAAGCTCCTTAGGCTGTTTTAGCAGGTTGATCAGAGGATTTAACAAGTGATTAGCAATTTACCCTTTTATCAAGATTCAAGCATCACTGTCACATCAGATGCTTTTATCTTTCCGTATCTTTTATCATTTTGAGTCACTGATGGTATTGCGAATATCAATTTGCAGCTTTGCTGTTATCATGTACCACAAGTTCACAACATACTCTTATTATTCTAGTTTAAGTAAACAACTGAAGCCATCACGCTTCACATATCGTGAGGATCCTTTCAGAAATATGTTGCTGGACCATGGTCTAGCGAGACCTACGCTCCACGCCGTCCATAGCTATTGGGATAAGCGCCATTCGTAGTGTCACATGAAATCTGTAGCGAAGCCATGCAAGGATTCCCAGAACCCATAATTTGTTAATCACCCTCTACACTTATTTTCTGTAGATATTATAATATGTAACTTATGTCTCGTCAATCAGTGATGCCCCTCTCCACTATAATTTTTGTGAAGCACCAAGCTTGCCTAGAAAGCTTCAATAAAGCCCGTATGTTTATAATAGGCCAGTAAAAGGGTTCATCAAACGAGTGTACCCCATGATATGGATGTTTGATGCTACTTTTGTTTTGATGTGACACCCTTGATCTCCGAAGATCGGCAGGTACTTTTTCCTGAAAAAGCCACATAAATACTTCAATACACATTTCAAACAGAACAAGGCCACACAAATGTTTTAAGCTCGGGATGTTTGGGACATTTATGTGTTCAAGCAAATCACAGCAATAAGATCTTGTCTACTTACGACTATCAGTAGGAGTTCACATCAATATAACCAAGTCATGTTCTACATCAATCACATAAGAAATCAAATATAGTGAACATCTGATGGCTTACTGACACCAGGGTACTTTGTCAGCATAATAACTCCCTACTTCATGGAGGAAGTAAAGTTTTCAAATGAAGAGCTTCATTCAAATCAAGATGAAGCATCCATCCTTTCCTACATGCAGAAGATATATCCAGGTCAGTTATGTTTCACACTTCATTTTTCGCCTACTTTTGTTTTTGTATTTTTGTTGCTTTCACCAGTTCCATTTGTTACCGAGACTCCATTTCTCATTATTTTAGATGAATGGACAAATTTCTTGGAACGGCTTGGTTCAAAGGTGACACATGAAGATATCAGATACTGGGCTTCTTTCCGTGGTCAAACACTAAGTCGAACTGGTAATCTGGAGTATGGTCTCATTTTGTGTGGAAACTTATCACTAAAATCCCTGTCTAGAGGATGCCTGACTCTTTCCATTATGTATTATCTAGTTCGGGGAATGATGTACTACAGGAAGGCATTGAGATTGCAAGCTTTCTTAGACAGGACAAATGACCAAGGTATGCAAAGAAGCTTTACAACCTCTCTGACTCCTTCCAACCTGTCCTTGTCATTAAATTTGGAAGCAAGTTTACATTTCTGAAAAGGGTGTATTAATCAAACTAGACCAACTACCACCCCCAAGTTGATTTTGTAGCTCTCAGTTTCATATTTCTTTGGAAATTGATAGTATGCTTCTAAGAATTCGTTTTTTTTTTCAAACGAGCAGAATTATATAAAGGACCTGTGGGGACTGAGCGAGGACAAAATAAGAGAAACATTCACCAGTCATTATCAACTGAACTAGATGCCCTTGCAGATATGAAATTTTCATATGTCATCTCATGTCAAAATTTTGGGGAGCAAAAATCTAATGGTGATCCCCATGCTCAAGACATTATTGACCTGATGGCAAGGTAAGGTTTGGAAAATATAAACTGAAGAGTAATTATTATTTCTGGAATTGTGCTGATATTTCCAGTGCTTATGTGCTCAATAAAGGTATCCAGCTCTTCGTGTTGCCTACATTGAAGAGAAGGAAATTATAGTACAAAATATGCCTCATAAGGTTTATTCCTCAGTTTTAATAAAAGCAGAAAATAATTTGGACCAGGTAATGCTCTTAGCTTAAGATTAGAAGGTAGAAATCTTGTACTTTGTTACATCTAAGACATGTGATTATTTTTCCTTCATCACCTTTTCAGTTTTGTCAGTTCAACTATCTCTCGTTAAGCATAATGTGCTCTTTTAAGTAAGATTTACTGTCGGGGCCTTCACTACAGTTTTCAGCACAAAAAAACCATAATGTGCATAACCATTATACTTTCTTGTAGGAACTTATAATATTTTTATCTAATTCCTCAAATTCTTCTGATTGCTTGTTGATTTTTATATAGGAGATTTACCGTATAAAGCTGCCTGGCCCACCGATCATTGGAGAAGGGAAACCCGAAAATCAAAACCATGCAATTATATTCACCCGCGGAGAGGCTCTACAAACAATCGATATGAATCAGTAATGAACTGGACATTCTTCTATAGTTGTCTCTTTGTAAAATATATTTCTTTTCACTTACCTATGGTGCTATCAGGACAACTATTTGGAAGAAGCTTACAAAATGAGAAATGTCCTTCAAGAGTTTGTTAGGCATCCTAAGGACCAAGCTCCAACCATCCTTGGGCTTAGGGAGCATATCTTCACGGGAAGGTCTATAGTTTTTCCAACATATTTCTTTCAAACATATAATGTTCTTTTGGTTAATATGGTATTTTTCTGTGCAGTGTTTCATCACTTGCTGGATTCATGTCATATCAAGAGACAAGCTTTGTTACAATTGGACAGAGATTCCTTGCTGACCCCCTTAGGTGAGATTTTTTATGTGCAAAAAATCCTTATGTGCTAAACGTATTATCTGTGCTAAATTTATGTTACCATGCATGTTAGACATATTTACTTTTTTCATGAAGTAATTAATTTGTGTATGGAAAAAATCCGTTTATGTAAAGTACATCTGCTATCTAAATCGTCATTTCCATGACTGCAGGGTACGGTTTCACTATGGTCATCCAGATATTTTTGACCGGATGTTTCATTTAACAAGAGGTGGCATAAGCAAGGCATCTAAAACTATAAACTTGAGTGAGGACGTATTTGCTGGTAAGTAAAATTTTCTTTCTATTGAAACTAAAGGTTTCATGCCATTTTGCAAAGGTGTTGCATCTTTAATATTAACTTTACAGGGTATAACTGCATATTGCGCCGCGGACATATAACTTACAATGAGTACATTCAAGTTGGCAAAGGGCGTGATGTTGGTCTTAATCAGATTTCAAAATTTGAAGCTAAAGTTGCAAATGGCAACAGTGAACAAACACTTAGCCGTGATATCTACCGGCTAGGGCGGCGATTTGATTTTTTCAGGATGCTTTCGTGCTATTTCACGACAGTGGGATTTTACTTCAATAGCCTAGTATGCTATCTCTCTCTCTCTCTCCCTCCCTCCCTCCATCTCGATGTGCATGCTTGCACGTCTGCCTCCGCGTGCACACTCTGAGGAGGACCACAAGCAATTAGTTAGAACAATAAAGCATGTAAATTCCATGAGCAGAACAAAACATAGTGATGAATAACAAAAATATGCAAAAAGAATTTCGAACAAGAACCATCGGAATAGAATAATAACAGAAAAAGGAATTTGCTTAATCTGTCCTTGACACTTTATCTTTTAGCTGTTCAAATTTTATCAAGCATGTAAAAAATGTTTATCTAACTGCGGTTCTCATGTTCTAGCGCGATCAAGAAAAAAGTCCTATTTTCAACTTCGAACTTTGGAACAGTTGTTTTTTACCTTGAATTCTTGAATCAGTTTACTTTACCCCCGTTGACCCTATCCAGAGCAGTTTTGTGCTGGCTAAGACAACATGTGGCATCACTTTACACATTAGCACTTTACCATGCCAGCAACTTAATAAAAATCATACTCCCAAACATGGGTTGGCCCTATCTAGAGCAATTCATGTGAATCTTGCACTAAAACATGTCTAGGTGCATTTGGGCCCAAACATGCACAAACATCTTATATTTTGGTACGGAGGAGTAGGAAATACGAGAAATTAAGAAAAAATAATTTAAATTATATATTTTGGAAAAATATGGAACCTTTTTGGAAATTCCAGAAAAAAACCTTTCATGTTGACTACAGAATCAATTTTCAGTTTGACTATTGGAAAAGTATTTTTTATGAAATTGGGATTTTGTTTTTAGATTGACGATTAAATTTTTTGTTCCATGTCATTTGTGGAGAACTGGAAGTGGCTTTCAGATTGAGTTTCACCATTTCTGATATCTTTTCTGTAAGTTTCAGATTTTTTGACCAAATTCCATTTTTTATGTCTATCCTTTCTGATTTTACTGTAAAAGTACTTAATTTTCTGTGATGGCAAGGTGAGGATAGGGTCAAGGGGGTAAAGTAACGGATTAAATATTTGAAGGTTAAAAGCAACAAGTTCTAGAGTTCAAGGTTGAAAGTGAACTTCAGAAATAGTTCTGGGTTGAAAAATCAAATTTTCCTTTAGACTTGGCTGGATCGAATATTTTGCAGTTTAAGTGACCTGTTCCCAAGAAAGATCTTTTCACTACTACCAGACCAAGCTTCGTTTTTCTTTTTCCAGTGATATATTCATAGTCTTCTTTGTTTATCCTCTTTCCAACCAGGTGTGGAAGTTTTACCAGTTAAGAAGCCTTAGAATTTTTTTTCTGTGGGAAGGTGGTACTTTGTTGATTATGTAATAGAGTTGTCCAAACTACAATCTTTCACAAGCAGCTTCAAAATACAGCAAGGGGCGTCAAGTTTCACAGCTGAAGAATCCAAACCTATTTAGTAATTAGCAATCTCTGTACCTAAACATTGTTTGGTTTGAGACAATGCCATTCTGTATGGCCATAATGCCAATACAAGATGATGAATTGCTTCCTGGAACACATATCATTGGATAACAAACAGGCCATTTCTCAGACCAAACACCGATGGACAAATCCAGCCTCTGTATCAGGCCATTTTCCATACCATACAGGCTCTTGATATGTAGGGAGGATTATGTTTGATGTAAACTAGGTGGTTGAAACCTAAATTCTGAACTATGCGCTTTGCTTTGTGGTTTTCTTTGAAATTTTATATTTTTATTGGGAATAATGAAGCATATTACTGCTTGATGTCTAAACATGATGAAAAGCCATACCCACTCGTTGAAAATTTGGAGGTTAAAATATGACTTTTATAGCCTCTTGTCTATAATAACTATCCAAGTAGCTCATCAGAATATTATTAGTCCTCTATATTTTCTCTTCATACAAGCATTTCTAAGTGACCCCTCGCATACAATCTTTTGTATCAATATAATCATGGAGCTTATCACCAACATTGATTCTTATTGTTTCAACGGGTCCATTTTTTTGCAGATATCAGTTGTAGGTATTTATGTCTTTCTATATGGACAATTGTACTTGGTTCTTAGTGGAGTACAAAATGTTCTATTGATTAAAGCTCAGAATCTGAATATGAAGTCCTTAGAAACTGCCCTTGCATCTCAATCTTTTCTCCAGTTGGGACTGCTTACAGGACTGCCTATGGTGATGGAGCTAGGGTTGGAGAAGGGTTTCCGAGCAGCTTTGAGTGACTTCATCCTCATGCAATTGCAAGTTGCATCAGTTTTCTTCACATTTTCTCTTGGAACGAAAGCACACTATTATGGACGTACTATTCTTCATGGTGGCGCTAAATATAGACCAACTGGTCGGAAATTTGTTGTTTTTCACGCAAGCTTTACCGAAAATTATCAGTTATACTCGCGGAGTCACTTTGTCAAAGCATTTGAGTTGTTATTCCTTTTGATAATCTATCATATCTTTAGGAAATCTTATGGGAAAGTTCATGTGATGGTCACATATTCGACATGGTTTATGGCAATGACTTGGTTGTTCGCACCTTTTCTTTTCAATCCTGCTGGTTTTGCTTGGCATAAGATTGTGGATGACTGGGCAGACTGGAATAGATGGATGAGGAACCAAGGGGGCATAGGTGTGCAGCCGGAAAAGAGTTGGGAGTCATGGTGGAATTCCGAGAATGCACATCTTCGTTACTCAGTGTTGAGTTCTAGGATTCTTGAAGTATTGCTTTGTTTACGCTTTTTTGTTTATCAGTATGGACTTGTCTATCATCTCAAGATATCTCATGACAACAAAAATTTCCTTGTCTATTTGCTTTCTTGGGTTGTTATAATTGCTGTTGTTGGGTTGGTCAAGGTACATGCTTTATCTCCAAAACTTATGTCCTTGTTTCACGCAATTGTGATGCTTTATTATATACTTATGTATTCTGTTTTTTTTTTTGCAGCTTGTGAATTGTGCTAGCCGTCAGTTGAGCTCAAAGCACCAACTCATCTTTAGGTTCATAAAATTGTTGACATTCCTTGCTGTGGTGACTTCATTTATCCTTCTCTCTTGCCTGTGCAAACTATCCATCATGGATCTGATCATTTGTTGCCTCGCATTCATACCAACTGGTTGGGGCCTCCTCCTTGTAAGTTTCAGTAGTGCACCCTACAGATAACGCATTGTTTTCATTCTTTTCCACAATTTCCCTAAACCCTCCTCTACTGCACAGATTGTTCAGGTTTTGAGGCCAAAAATAGAATACTATGCAATCTGGGAGCCTATTCAGGTCATTGCGCACGCTTACGACTATGGAATGGGTTCTCTGCTCTTTTTCCCAATTGCTGTGCTAGCATGGATGCCTATTATCTCAGCCATTCAAACTCGGGTTCTTTTCAACAGGGCATTTTCGCGGCAGCTTCAGATTCAACCATTTATTGTTGGCAAAACCAAACGGAGGTAGTTGTTGGTTTCTTGCGGATGTGAACTGGAGTTGTGAATAGATACATTGGTTGGTCAAGATGATAATAAACCTCTGTATTCTTATGTACATACTACATATTAGGTGGTAATGGTATTACGGTTTGATCGATTATTCTTTGGTGCATGCCTTTAACTAATGTAATAGCTCAGTTTTGACGTCAACTTTGTACTTCGTTGTATCTTCGCATGGCATTCATGTAGGACGAAACTGTTATATGATTCATTTCTTAAGAAATATAACGAATTGTTATACTGTTGCTGCTGGACAAGTCATGTTAGATTAAGATCATAACCTGGACACTTTGTGCGGTAGAGAAGAGTTTAGAGAAATCTTCACATGGTATCTGCTTTCTTAGTGCAATACACGGCTGATTATATTGGTGGATTCTGTAATTGTGTTATTATATGATCTGGTTCATGGAAAAGTGAATTGTTCTCGCCAGTTACGCATGCACGGGCGAATGCTTTTTTACCGGCTCCACTATCTACCGGCATCACTGTACTAGTCTTTGAACATGAATCAAGGATGAAACGCGTCGATAGAATTTCAGCGCTGTGCGTACGTGCATGTTGATAGAGGCTGTTGGAGCTAAGAAATACAAGGAAAGCTCTTAGTCGATATCATTTACAGCCACTGAGCCTCTCGTGATCCCGCTATAAAAAAATCTAAAAGTTCATTTTCAGGTTTCAAACAATTTTGAATAAAATCATACAAGTTTATATAGATGTCTAGTGTGTACTGCCAAATTAATTGAAATTTATTTTTTCATATGCGGCCTGCACAAAACAGTCAAATGTTGAAAGGAATTTTTGGTTGCCTTTTGTGAGAACCACGATTTTGTGATTTTTGTGTAGGCTACAATAAAACGTATTATCTAGCAAAACTCTGCTGATATATACAACATTTATAGGTATACACATCAATTGTTTTAGAATTTTCTGAAACTTTAAAATACCATTCTTGAATATTTTAAAATACCAAGAGTACCGGAACTCGTGAGGCAAAACACCTCGCTCCTTATTTTCGGCCAAGAATCATGGGACAACCGTCTGTTCCGCCGTTCTCCATGGCTCCACTGTATTTAGCATGAGCCATGTTTTTCTTAGAATCCATCAGAGCCTTCTTCGGAAACACATTTGCATGGTTTGTAATTAGGCCGGCTCATAAGGGGCGCCCTTTATAGCTTGCAACGGTGATGTACATGCAAAAACTGCACAAGAGATCACTAAAAAGCCGACTTTGCAAAAGTTTGCTAGGTATATTTTCGACGTGCGGTGCGTGACATGCTAAATAAATGTCACAATTATAGTTTTGAAGAGGTTTTCGTTGCCGCGCATCAGTGGGATATTGTATGTGTAATTTTTAGATTTAAATTCAAAAGATTTTTTTAGAAACTTTGTTCAAATTACAAACGCTTTCACACCTCTGCGTTCCTCACGTCGAGATTTTAAAACTAGATCTCATTATGATAGGTTTCGACAAAAAAAAATCGTACCTCAGAGACTACAATATTTATACTTCAGTTTTTAATATCCGTGTACTTTGTGTTGTTAGTGTACACGTAGTGCAGCGCGAAGTACACGCGCTGCACCTGGACGTGGACTTGGAGAATAAAATGATTTTTAATATAGTGTACTTTCCGTGACTATGTAACATAAAAATTGCAATAAATAGGTATCTTTTACACTAAGTAACATCCAAAAAAGCTATACAAATGTCACAAAGCTTTCCAATAACTAATTAAATGATTTTACTAATTCCTGATCGAATGGGATTAAGTTAAAACCCATTCCACTAGAGAACAGTATATTTGCATCGCGATTTTCGCGGTTGTAAGTTGCAACTGAGATTTCCCCACTAATCTGATTGAGAATTAAGCTATTTTCAATCCATTGAGAATTAGTCGCTCCCATAATTTTGAGAATTAGCTCGACGACAGCCGTAGGACAGCAAGAGACGCGTGCGAACGCGCATTGAAAAGGAGAGAGAGAGATGACGAGCACACTAGCTTGGGATAAGAAATGGTACAAAAACTTACTCTATATAGTATGCCTTTGGTAGGAAGGCACCAGGCATCATATCGCAAAGGGTGTGAGCAGTCTCGTGTAGTGTACACATGTTGGGAGCAAGCAAAGTAGAAGGAATGTGACGCATGTGGAATCATGCATGCGATCGACCTTGTCCGATCGATCGTGAGAATGTCCTACGGCCAGCGGGCACATGGCCATGGGGGGCAACGCATTATTTGCGCACTTCGCAAATTGCAATGAAATTGCAAACTGAGCCTCTCTCTCTCTCTCTCTCTCTCTCTCTCTCTCTCTCTCTCTCTCCCCCGACTTGCTTGCTTAAGAAGACTTTTTGATGCCGTCAGAATAACTAACCTACTTGTTTTATTCTTAACCACTTCACAATTGCAAGAAGTATGTCTTTATGTAGGTGAATCTTTTAAGCCACGTTGAGCAATGTTCTCATGTGCCCGGCCATGCTATATATACACTTTCTGTTTTCTTTTCTAGCCAATAAAGGGACAGCGCATGACAGAGAGGGAGGGGATATACCACAGTTTCAGTTCTATCGACTATGGCAGATGCTGAGATGCGCTAGCCAGCTTCACTTCCTCGCTCTATTGTCTAAGTCTCTGTCGAACTGAGAATTGACCAAGTCCAGTTAATTATAAAAATTTAATCGTAGATGTCAAGAAAACGTGTATGCTTTTACAGTGATGTGATAATATGTTCGCATATTGAAAAAAAAATGGTTCATCACTGAGTTTTAAAAAAATGTAAGCTGTTGCATGGATCTCAACTTTCTATCAACAATTCTCGGCGTCGATTGAGACATAAGAAATTCTTTGTCAGCTAAGGATTAGCAAAACTGTTACAGAAGTCAAGTAAATGAGAAATTAATGTTCTGCCTTTGTTTCTGTCACTACGTTCACGTGTAATTTTTTTTTTTTTTTTGGGAGGGGCGGGGGAGTGAGGAATTAACATGGACGACAAATACTCCGTGGTGGTACCAGAGGTATTGTTTACTTTCACCAATAAAAAATGCTTGATGACAACAGCAGTGGTGATATCAAAGAAAACCATAATAAATGATTGCATCTCAATAAAATATCTCATAAGCAAAAAAATACAACATCAATAATACATATCAATGACCATAATCATGCAGTGTATCTCATATGATTCTAAAAAAATGATACAACATAGAGAGATTCGATCAAGCTATTTCGACAAACCCATAGTATGGGGTGAATACTCCGTATTCATCATGGTGGCAATGAGCGAGTCGATGGAGATGCAGCCAACAAAAGTGATTCCGACAGTGTTTTCCCCTCCATTCTTGCTGCGGCGGTGGACTGCTTCTTATTTGTTTTGTGTTTTTTGTACCGCAGATCTACTCACAATAAAAATTCGAAGGGTTTCATATATATATAGGGTTTTTCGGTCAAGGAGCATTTCTCGGCCAAAGGGCAGCACAATCAGATGGTCGAGGGTACCTAGGCCCACCTCGACGCGGTTTGGAGGTAACCCGCATCGAGGGGGCCTTTTGGCACCACGGGTGTCCTCTCAGGTGCTTCTGGTGTTGGTCCTCTTTGTCACCCAAAATAAATTTCGTGGTATTTCCCCCTACTTGTTTCATGTTTGGTACATTTCAGAAACTTAACAATATGTGAAAGAGTTTTTCTTCCTTTCAGCATTAAATAACAAATATATGGAATTCAATGAAAATTCATGGAAAACCTTAAAGGAAACTTATAATCATGGCAAATGTTTAAGAAAATAATATAATAAACTTCAAAAGGCATATAAATGTTATGTACGTATCACTTCCCTCCTTGATTTAATCTCTCTTAATATGTTCCAAGTAGTTGGCGTCATAGACCAACTATATTGGTTGGATGGCTGCAAAAGGGGTTGTACCCATAACCCATTAGGGACATAAACCCTGGTTTTGACGTCATGTATGTCTCGTTACAATGGATTACTCTTGCAGTAGAAGGCCACGTCGTTGTCGATCGTGGTGTATGCGGCAACTTTTTCACTTTTAAACTCCACAATTCCAATCCTTAATAGGTATCACGTAGTGTGTGCATCTAGTTAGTATTTGATGTTTATAAGAAATTTTGTGATATTATTTTATGCTTATAATTGTATTGTACTAGAGTTGATAAGTGAATGTTTAATATTTTTCTCTAGTAGCAATGTATGCTATAGTTTCATATAGCTTCCTTACTTTTATTTCTCGTCGGTATCCATATGACCATAACAACATGCTCAGTTGATACAACGTTATTTGAAGACGCAAATGCATTGTTATATACCTGAACATTAAGAGAATATGTCAAGAGATCTTTCCTTTCTCTTTTAAAATATGCCATCATACATAGTAATTAATTACTTTTTGTTGAAAAAAATCTACTATGACTGTCACATTATGTAGGTAATACATGGACATTAGCATTCTAATAGAATTTTTATTCATTGTTATATCATTGGAGAATGAGCGAAAGTTTATTAAAATTGTCACGTATGATATCACCATTCTTAAGAGTGCTCACAACATGCAATGTCCATGTATTACCTGTGATTTGTGTTAATGCGTGTGTTACCCTGTTGGGGCCGCCCTTCGTGTTATATATAGCCGGTTAACCTAAACACCGGAAGGGATATACATGGAGGAGGTTACAATCCCTGGATCTAAACCGATACCTCATAATCTGGTTCGGTGTACAACTTGTTCTCTACGTATACAAGAATATCGGAACAGCTAACCTAACAGCTAGCCTATTCAGTTAACACTCCCCCTCAATCATAACTTATCTAAGTTAAGATTGTTCTTGAATGCTTGTAGCTGTTTTACTGAAAGGGGTTTAGTAAACCCATCTGCAACTTGATCTCCTGTCGGGATGAATCTAATGTCCAATAGCTTCTGTGATACTCTCTCTCTTACGAAGTGATAATCAACTTCAATATGTTTGGTTCTAGCGTGAAAAATTGGGTTAGCTGATAGATATGTTGCTCCCATGTTATCACACCATAACTGTGCTGCTGGAGGATGCTGAATTTGTAACTCGTTTAGGAGTGTCTGAACCCACATCACCTCTGCCGTGGCATTTGCCATAGCTTTATATTCAGCTTCTGTACTCGACCTTGAAACAGTTGCTTGTTTTCTGGCACTCCAAGAAATTAAATTGGATCCAAGATAAACTGCGAAGCCTCCTGTAGATCTCCTATCATCTGGGCACCCAGCCCAATCTGCATCAGAGAATGCACTAACCAACATGGAAGAAGATTTGTTGAACTTTATCCCAATGTTGGCTGTATACTGCAGATATCTCAATATTCTTTTAACAGCAGTCCAATGCAACATAGTCGGAGAGTGTAAGAATTGACAGACTTTGTTAATAGCAAAGGATATATCTGGTCGAGTAAGAGTAAGGTATTGTAGTGCACCAACAATGCTTCTATACCTTGTAGCATCTTCTGATGAGAGAGGATCACCTCCATGTGCCGAGAGCTTCTCACTTGTTGATATGGGAGTATTAGTGGGTTTGCAACCTGTCATCCCCACTTTTAAGTACATCATTTGTGTACCTTTCTTGTGTAACTAGTATGCCTTCCTTGGTTTTCTTGACTTCAAGACTGAGGAAGTAATGTAGATCTCCCAGATCTTTAACGCAAACTCCTTCTGAAGATCTCGAAGAAGTGTTGTAGTTGCATCATGACACAAACTTGCAACAATTATATCATCAACATAAACAAGTACAAAAACTGAAATATTGCCCTTGCAATAATAGAAAAGAGACATATCAGCTTTAGATGGTTTGAAACCAAGTTCTTGAAGCTTCGTGCTGAGCCTTGAGAACCAAGCTCTCGGTGCTTGTTTGAGCCCATACAAGGCTTTATCAAGTTTGTAGATATAGTTTGTCTTCCCTTTAATTTCATACCCTGGTGGTTGCCTCATGTATACTTCCTCTTCCAGAACACCATGAAGGAACGCGTTCTTCACATCTAGTTGACGCAAGCTCCAACCCCTGGAAACTGCAATAGACAAAACAAGCCGAATTGTTGCCACCTTGACTACCGACTGAAAGTGTCCTCGTAGTCAATTCCATATCTCTGCTTAAATCCTTTTGCTACTAATCTAGCTTTGTATCTATCTATACTACCATCAGCTCTATGTTTAATTTTGTATACCCATTTACAGTCAATGACATTTCTTCCGGCATTTTGAGGTGGAACTAGATGCCAAGTACTATTTTCATAAGTGCTACATATTCCTCATCCATAGCTTGTTTCCACTTTTTATTTTTTAGAGCATGAGCTAGATCATTTGGTTCACCAGAACTTGTGAGATTTGCATATCTTACCACGGATCCAGAGTATTTTTTTCTCTGAATTTTACCTGTTTGTAGCCTTGTAGTTGCTCGCCCTGTCGTGGCTGTAGGGTTGCTGGCCGCAGAGGATCCCGCGGCGACAGAACGGCAGTTGACAGCTGAATCCACCTCGGGATCGGCGCGATTCGCTGCGTCAGCGTCAGACACCGCAGCAGATCCAGGCGAAGATGTGTGGCCTCCAGGCGACGAAGCCGGCTGCACAGAAGATCCACCCGACAGCTGCGGAGAGGCCCCGCCATCATGCGTGCTGTCGTCCTGTCAGGCTGACGTGGCTTCGCTTGATTCGCTCTGCGCAGATCCGGAGGAAGTTTCCGTGGCAGATGTCGTTGTCGAGCCATTGGTCTCCATGCCTGTGTTAGGAGCATGAAATCTCGCCGTTTCTGCACCATTTTGCTCAGAATTTCCACCGTGATCTTCTGGATTTAATTCAGCTGCACGCTCAAAAATTTGGTTGGCAGGATTTAAAGGAGTATTAACCTCAATTGGATCAGTACTACTAGTATGTTCTCCCCCGTGATCAAATTGTCCAGGGTTCAAAAGATGCTCCGGTAGCAATAGAATTTCTGATCGGAGGCGTGCGCCGGCATTGGGATTTAGGGAGGAAAACGGAAACAGTGTTTCATCGAAGACAACATCCCTCGAGATATAAATGCGACCGGTGGAAATATCTAAACACTTGAAACCTTTATGAATATTGCTATAGCCAAGAAACGTACATTGTTTGGATCGAAATTCTAGTTTTTTTGCAATGAAAGGACGAAGGTTGGGATAGCAGGCACATCCAAAAGTGCGCATAGAAAGGTAGTCTGGTTTGATTTTTTCTAAAACCTCAAGTGGAGTTGAGAATTGAAGAAGCTTGGTTGGAAGACGATTTATAAGATATACGGCTGCTATAAAAGCTTCATCCCAGTATTTCAACGGCATGGAGGCATGTGCCAAAAGTGCAAGACCTACCTCGATAATGTGTCGGTGTTTGCGCTCAGCAGATCCATTTTGCTGGTGAGCGTGGGGACATGATACATGATGGGTAATACCAATGGTTTTAAAGAACGAATTCAAACGCTCATATTCTCCACCCCATCGGATTGGACAATAATGATTTTTCTGCCAAACCTTCTCTCACAAGAGATTGGAACTCATGAAAGATATTAAATACTTCAGAACGATGTCTGATCAGATAGATCCAAGTGTATTTGCTAAAATCATCAATAAAACTCACATAATAATTTTTCCGACCGAAACTCTGAGGCAGGGCCCCATACATCAGAAAAGATCAATTCAAGGGGGTGATGCGAGACACTAGTAGACCTAGAATAAGGCAATTGGTGACTTTTTGCCTTTTGACACGCATCACAAATTGATTCATTATTTCTCTCACTAGAACATGGGAGTTTATTTTTGGTAACTACTTGTTGAACAATAGAAGATGCCGGATGTCCTAAACGGCTATGCCACCTATCATGGGATGGCTTGAAGGCACCATAAACTTGCTTAAAGGTTGATGAAGACGGTAGAGGATAGAGGCCACCCCTACATGGTCCGTCAAGCAGAATTTTCCTCGTGACCTGATCCTTGACACAGAAAATTTTGGGATGAATTTCAACGAAGGCATCATTATCACTTGCTAGACGATGAGCAGAAATCAAACTTTTACTTGCATCGGGAACATGAAGTATATTTTTGAGATAAAGATTTTGATCACGAGTTTGAATTGTAGTATGACCAATGTGATTAATCTCCATACCTGAACCACTGGCTGTGTGGACTTGATCGTTGCCGTAGTACTTGTCATGCACGTGAAGCTTCTCTAGCTCCCCGATAATGTGGTCGGTGGTGCCACTGTCGATGACCCAGTTGCTGTTGGCGCCGTTGTCGTAGTTGTAGTTGGCGGCGTTGGCTGTCCTCTCCTTGGGGACGAAGTCCTCATCATAACGGTACCAGCAGTTCTTGACTACATGGCCCTGGATGTTGCACAGCTGGCAGCGAGGACGCTGCTCACCGTAGTTGCCATGGCCGCGGTTGTTGAAGTTGCAGCGGCCTCCTCCATTGTTGCCACCGCCAGGTGCGTTGCGGCCGCCTCCATTGTATCCGCGGCCGAAACCGCCACGGTCACCACGTCCACGTCCTCCAAAGCGACCACGACCGCCACCTCTCATGGCGGCATTGGCTGAGGACTGGGTCGACGCCTGACGGAGAACCTGACGACGCTCAAAAAACATCAGCTGTGAATACAGTTCGCTTACAGAAACTGGCTCAGATCGGGCCCCGATTGCAGCAACGAGGCCGTCGTAGTGGTTGTCGAGACCGGCGAGCGTGTATGCCACCATGTCCTCAGCGTCCAGTGGCTTGCCGCGGCGATCATGTCGTTCTCCAGGGTCTTCAGGTGGGCGATGTACTCGCCCATGGTCTTGTTGCCTTTCTCGGCATTGGCGAGCGTGATGCGCGTGTTGACGGTGTTGGCGCGGGACTTGGCCGCGAACATGTCCTGGATGATGTTCCAGGCTTCTTCCGCCGTCTTGACTGTGGCGACGTGCGTCATGACCTCCCTTGTGAGAGAGGTGTTGAGGAAGGTCAGAACCTGTTGGTCCTGAACCACCCAGGGACCATACCCCGGGTTGGGAACTTCTGTCTCCTTGTCATCTTTCTTGACGACGATCTTCCGAGGGGCGCGGCGATGGTGCCGTCGATGAAGCCCTCGAGCTGTGCACCTCTGATGGCGGGCAGGACATGTGCCTGCCATAGCACAAAGTTCCCCTTGGCCAGCTTTTCGGTGATGTTTACACCGGCGAACGGCGAGCTGGCGGATGCGGAGTATGATGAAGCCATTGCAGGGTGGAAGACGATCTAATCTAGATGTGTTTGTGGAAGAGCAGGCTCTGATACCATGTGATTTGTGTTAATGCGTGTGTTACCCCGTTGGGGGCCGCCCTTCGTGTTATATATAGCCGGTTAACCTAAACACCGGAAGGGATATACATGGAGGAGGTTACAATCCCTGGATCTAAACCGATACCTCATAATCTGGTTCGGTGTACAACTTGTTCTCTACGTATACAAGAATATCGGAACAGCTAGCCTATTCAGTTAACATTACCTACATAAGAATGTCATATCACGTGACACGTTATCAACGTGACAACGACGATATCCCCCATTCTTAAATTGCTCACATAACCATATGATATCGCCATTCTTAAAATTTCATGCAATGTTGAGTCCGGAGCTATTACTGCAAGACTACTCCCTGAAAAATGAAATGGGAATCACTTTTTTTTCTCTATTTGAAAATATTCCCATCATTGCGTGGCAAACGCCACTGAAAATCAAACCGATAGTCTGCTGAGTGCCGACACGGCAACAAGTTCTGACACCCCCGCAAAAACGTAAAAAGCTCTGACACGTGTCCGAGGCTCAGCGTACGTGTCGCCGATTCAAAAAAAAAAAGGTAAGACTGCTTCAGTTCTGTTCCCCGGAGTATGTGGGAAGAAAAGGCAAAAGGACCCATTAATGCAAGATCCACTCAGCTACCAGAAACTGGATCTAGTCTAGAATGTAAATCGATGCCTAATTTGAACTACTACATCCATCTACGGAATGGCAGATCGGCAACGAGATGAGATGGAGGGGAACAGCATCAACTCTCGCGCTCTCTCTCTCTCTCTCTGGGCCACTGCACGTGGTTGCGGAGACGTGATGAACTGCTGGCCCAGCTGAGCTGCTGCCGCTGCCAGCCAGCTGAATTCTGAGAATCCACAAGCAGGGATAACTTCTCCTCCCTGCAACTCCATGATTAACTAGTGAAGAAAATATGCATATATAACTCATCTCCAATCTACCTACAGTAGCACTCTCTCACTTAGCTGTTGCTAGCTGTCTCCTTTCCGCCCATCATGTGACCTCCATCCTTGTTCCTACCCTTTATCGCTTTTTAAAATCTTCAGACTTCTAACTAACTAACTTGCTCAGACTAGTTAAATGTCACCCCTAACATGGCCTATTACGACCCTCTTAAGCTCTGCAGTGAGGTGAACAGGCAATGCCATCTCATTTCTTTCATTAGTTACTCCTACAATCAACAAAACATTTGTAAGTGGAGTTAATCACTTACTAGTAGTAGCAAAGTTGGTGACTAAAATGTGGCATTGACATGAGATGAAATTCTTGTCATGTAATCGTACTGCTAGCACTAAGGATGACTCCAACGGGGCGACACAAACGGACGCGCGTTTGGTCCGCGTTTTATCCGTTTGGGTCGGGGAACGGACGCGCGTCCGGCCCATGTCCGCCCCTTTCTGGCCAGTGCCCCCAACGGGACGACGCATCGAGTCCACCCGCATGTTTTTTTTTTAGTTAAACATGCCATATATGGGACATTTTCATTCATATATAGGGGGTGGGCCGACGCATCGAGTCCGCTCGGCCAGGGTTTTTGATCATTTTGATCATTTTTATCAATCCATACAAAACAAGTATATAGGAAACAAAATAAATTATACAATCCAAATAATACAATCCAAATGGTTCATCACATAGTTATTACAATCTAAATAATTCAGCAAATAATACAAATTGTTTCACAAATAACAAATTGTTCATGCATAGTCTTACAAACCAAATAAAAATAAGACCAATAGTTCATCATATGGAACTACTGGTTACCGTAGTGCTGCCAGACATGCTCCACCAAATCATTTTGGAGCTGGTTATGAGACACCTTCTCACGAATGTCACGGTGGAAGTTGAGGAACTGATCAAATGTGGACGGTCCCTGGGGCCGTACCAACTGACCCTGAAACTGCCAAGCCTGATCATGCATACCCTCGTCGCGTTCGTCCTCCACGATCATGTTGTGCATGATCACACAAGCTGTCATCACCTCCCAGAGTTGGTCCTTGTCCCATGTCCTAGCGGGGTGGTGAACAATAGCCCACCGTGACTGGAGGGCACCGAATGCACGCTCCACATCCTTTCTAGCACTCTCTTGTTCCTTGGCGAACCTCTTCTTCTTCTCATCACTGGGATTGGAGATGGTCTTCACAAAAGTAGTCCATGTAGGATAAATCCCATCAGCAAGATAATAAGGCTTGTCATACTCGTGACCATTGATCTCATAGGTCACCTGGGGTGCGAGGCCATTGGCAAGCCTGTTGAACACCGGAGACCGCTGCAGCACGTTGATGTCATTGTGCGAGCCAGCCATGCCAAAAAACGAGTGCCAAATCCACAAATCTTGTGATGCCACGGCCTCAAGCACGACCGTGCACGCCCCAACATGCCCCTTGTACTGCCCCTGCCAAGCAAATGGGCAGTTCCTCCACTCCCAGTGCATACAATCTATGCTGCCAAGCATCTCAGGGAACCCTCTGGCCTCGTTGATGGCCAAGAGCCGGGTCATGTCGGCAGCATTGGGCTCCCTCAAGTACTCGGGGCCGAACACCTGCACCATGGCCTTGCAAAACTTGTACATTGCTTCTAGGCACGTGGACTCGCTCATCCGCACGTACTCGTCCACAAGATCACCTGCAATTCCATATGCAAGCATGCGAACGGCGGCGGTGCACTTCTGGTATGATGAGAAACCGAGGGCACCACATGCATCTGGCTTACATATGAAATAGTCATCAAAATGCATCACCCCCAACCGGATACGGTTGAACAAAGATCTTCTTATCCGGAAACGGCGCCGGAAAATCTTGGGAGGATACTTGGGTCTGTGGGGACGAAAGTAGTCCCCCCAGAGCTGGAGTTGGCCAGCTCTCCGGTTCCGGTCCAATGCAGGAGAACGGCCCGGCAACGAGCCTCGGAACACCGGCCGCATTCTCTCAATGTACTCATTGACGATGAGGGTGGCAACCAGGCCGTCACTCTCATCGTCCGAGGAATCATCCGATGATGGCGCGCACAGCATGTAGTTCTTGTAGTACCATTCATCGGATCTATCCATGGCCGAGTTCGTACCTGAGTTGGTGCCGGGGCTGACGGCCGAACACCTTGTGGGCGTTGTTGGTGTCGCGGGGACTCCGACAGATGTGGCCGCAAGATTCACCGGCCGTGGCGGGGAGGAAGCAGCTCCGGTGACGGGGAGGAAGAGGAGCAGGAGATGGCGTCCCGGGAATGGCCTGCAGCGCCAAATCGAGGGAGCGACGGCGGGGTGGCGGCGGGAGGGGCGAGAGAGGCGAAGGAGATTGGGGTGGGGAATGGCCTGACGGTTGGGCCAGGGGCGGACCAGAGGAGGACACAATAGCGCTCCGCTCGCGTCCGCGCCCGACGCATCGGTGGCCCAAATTTGGGCCAGGAATGGGTCGCGGCGGACCAAAAAACGGACCGCGGTCCGTTTGCGTCGCCCCGTTGAGCCGTGTTTTTGGCCCCACGGACAGAAACGGAGGCGCGCGGACCGTTGGAATCATCCTAAGCACCTACCATATCTCTTGGATCTAATTGATGCCGTAGTAGTCCTAAACACATGCATGATGCCACGCATAATGGCCATCAAATCACCAACTTATAGCATGCATCCACACCAATGCAGCACGCCCCCACCATGCATGTGATGTGCACCTACAGACACACTTGCACGACGATATATACGCATCTCCACCACCTACACTCTCTCTCTACACTTAGTAGCCGATGCACATTCATACACCTCTAGCGTAGTGCTAGCTAGCTTCTTGTAGCGGGGAGAAAACAGTAGAGCAAGAAATGGCGCAGCTGCCGCCGAGGGCGCCGACCGCGGCGGGGCATGACTGGTCGGCGGCCGGTGACTTCCTGGGGTTCGCGTCGGCGAGGCGGGGCGCGCACCGGCGCTCGGCCAGCGAATCGGCAGCGTTCCTGGAGGCCGTCCCGATGGACGACGTCCTCAGAGGCGGCGGCGGCGACGAGTTCGACAGGCTCGACGACGAGCAGCTCATGTCCATGTTCTCCGACGTCGACGCGCCGGCCGTGTCGTCCGACGGCGGGGGCTTCATGGACTTGGGGGATGCGGAGGAGGGGACCGCCGGCGCGCGCGCCACGGACGGCTACGGCGACCCCAAGAGGGTCAAGAGGTCTGTCACATTTTGCTAGTACAAGAGTTAAATTGTGTTCGTTTATTTACTACGGTAAAACAGTAGAAACACAATGATTCCTGCTTTGAACATGGCGCATCGATTTGGTTGCCCAAACATTGGAATTCTAACTCCTACTCAGATTTGTTTTTTGCTCTAGTAGATCTCTCTAGAGCCAATGCTTATCTACTGGTAGCACGTTCTGACTGAATCAGAAGTTTTTGGTTTCCCTCAAAAAATAATGTAATTTAGGTGAATCACGAGTACCTATTCAGATATACGACCCTGCATACATTTACCGCGGATCGACTCACAGACTAACAGTTAAAAGTCGACTTAAAACCGTGAAAGTTAACCGTATTTTTTTTCGTAAGCACAACTCCTACAGTGACAGAGAGCACAAATGTAGGGTACGATATTTCACATCTGACCCCTCAGACATAAAATTAGCCTACAATTCAAATTCGCACCTGCAATTTCATGAACAAATACTGCGTTCAGGTCCACATATTACTCAAATGTGCATGCTTTCTTGTCAAAAGTTCACCGAAATGTGCCATCATATCGTTCTGTATGCATCTGAATGTGCCAAACACCGGAAACCTGACAGCAAATTGGTTGGGTACATTTTTTCAGAATATTGGCCAACAGGCAGTCAGCACAGAGATCAAGAGTTCGGAAGTTGCAGTACGTCTCTGAGCTTGAACGCAGCGTCACCGGTCTCCAGGTGATCACTTCACTTCTATCCACACTGACCACAACGAAAAACAACTCCTACAAAAACAAAAGAATAGTCAAATGCTTCTCCACTTACCTCTTGATTCAGTTCCTGCGGGAACTGAAACATTTTTGTGAATTTCCTGAGCATGTATTTCATTTCAAACAAACAGTCCCCCATTTTGTGTGTGTGAGGAATCGCCTGTCATTGGCACTCTTGAAGCAGAGTATGAGCTATTACTTGAACAATTTAGAGACAACAAAAAGAGAAACTTACTAAAAGAGAACCAAATTTTAATTGGTCGTTTACTTTGTGCAGATGGAGGTCTCAGCACTGTCCCCTCGCGTGGCCTTCCTGGATCACCAGCGGTCATTACTCACCGTCGGCAACAGCCATCTCAGGCAAAGAATTGCCGCCCTAGCACAAGACAAGATCTTCAAAGATGGTACCTGACCTTCCTGTCCATTTTGTCTATTTTCCTCGTTTCTCTACATCAGATGTGAGCTCTGGTGCCGTACTCAGTTTCGTGCACCAACCAGCACACTGAACGCTTCAATCAATTCGAAGAAAATGCACAAACTATACTTGCATAGATAATTTATGCAAACCAAGTTACTAACAGGGGAAATAAACATTCTGCAAAACCATGTAAAAAAAACTGCAAAACGATAATTGGATTGCCTCTGTAGTTAAGCATACCCTTGAGGCTATTTGCTTAAACTCACCCAAAAGATGCAATGCAGCTCATCAAGAGGCGCTCAAGGATGAGATCGAGAGGCTACGGCAGCTGTACCACCAGCAGCAGATCAAGGCCACAGGCGGCTCCGACATCGCCACCGCCGCCTCGATGCAGGCCAAGCAAGAGCTCCTCACGTGCGAGGGAGCAGCGATGCGATAGTGCAGCGTGGCGCAACCAGTTTTTTTTTGGTGATTCATCGTGTGGAAAGACACGACTGTTAGTAGATTATTTGTGCAGTTTCGATACGTTCATTGTTTTCATTGTATGCATGTGATGTTTGCTCACCCTGGTGAAAATTGTGCTGGGGTGGGAATTTGCTGTGGATGTATTGTTTGGACCATTGTGTTGGTAAAGATGTTCTCAAGATGACTTCTTACATTTGTGCATTCCTGGGATTTTTGTGTGAACTGTCACGGCATACAACTTGCCATGTGAGAACTTGGAGTTCGAACAAGGGGAATATCGAACAGAAACACTGTGGTAACTGCCAAATGCTATGAAACTTAAGAAGCATTTTGCACAGAGGATACATATGAAGTACAACGAGGATGCTAGACTGCTGCTGCAAAAGTCGGGAACATTCCGAACACAATATTAGCTGCCGGAGCAGAATGACAGTTGCCACGCCTAAAGACTATGACACTAAATTGAAGTACTAATTCGGAAGTATCGAATCAACCATCAGATGAGTTCAACATCACTATCACTATGCCCGTGTATGGTGTGTGTCCATATAAATAACTAAACATCACAGTAACAAAAATTGAAGAACACTGAAGCGCCAGGAGCCCTAACACCTTCCTGCAAAAAGAAAAAAGAGCCCTAACACCGACGAGGCAAAGCAGGGAGAGTTAACTGGGATGACCCGCGGGGCTACCACGGCGGTGGCCAGTGATCCGCGAGACCGGAGAGAGCAAGTAAGTCGGCTAGGTTATTTCAGAGAAATTTCAGGTTGCGGGACGAGGGTCATCAGGTTCGTGATTTCGCCCTACTCAGAATTTTTTTGAGGGAACGCCCAACAATCAGGCGGGCCTTTCGGGTTTCGCCGCCCGTTGCGGGGTCATTAAGAAACAAATCGGGCCCTAATGGGCTAATTCTGAAGGCAGTCAAGTGTATGCGATGCTTCCGTTTCCCCCCGCTATGTAGGAAAAGGGGAGAGCTCCTATTTAGCGCTTTAAGCACTGGTTAGCACGGAAACACCTGGAGGTTGCCCTGCGTGGGCCGGCCTAGGAAGATTCCTTTCCAATTTCGGTTCTCATTTTTTTCGTCTTTCGAATTTAAAAAAATCAAGAAAAAAGTTTATAAATTTATGAATTTGAAAAATGAACCATTTTAAAACATAAACATTTTTTAAATCTAAAAGGTTTTTAAATAGGAACCATTTAAAAATAAATATTTTTAAAATATGAACCATTTTAAAAAATGTACAAAATCAACCATTTAAAATGATTCCTAAATTTGAAAATGGTTCATAGATTTAAAAATGGTTCCTGAATTTGAAAATGGTTCGTGAATTTAAAATTCCAGAATTTCAAGAAATTTCATGAATTTGAAAAAATGTTCATGAACCATTTTCGAAATCTGAACAGTTTTTAAAATTTGAATTTTTTCAAAATCATGAACCATTTTCAAAATCTGGAAATTAAAAAACAAATAGAAATACCAAAAGGAAAAAACTAAAACCGAAACATAAAAATGAAAAAGAAAAAAGAAACAGGAAAAACGGACAGGAAAAAGAAAAACAGAAAAAAAACCAGGCGCAGAACCAAAATCCGGTGTTAGTTGGGCGAGCCCAATTGCAAAACGAAACGCGTGGAGGGGTGCGCGTTAGCCCAGGTGCAACGAGCGTAGAATAGGAATCCGCGGAAAAGGGGGCTCCTATATATCGCCTTGAGGCAACGCGACTCGCCCCCGTCGCTTCAAGCGACTGCTTCGTGGGCCGGACCAACCGAAAAGCATAGTTCGTATTCTTTTTTTAGCGCTCGTAATCACTTTTTAATTTGAACAAATTTTAAGTCAGAAAAATTTATATTTGAACAAAAATCAAATCTGAACAAATTTCAAAACCAAACAATTTTTAAAATCTGAATTCTTTTCAAATTTCAACAAAAATTTAATCTGAACAAAAAATCAAATCCAAACAAATTTTAAAATCTGAACAATTTTCAAATTTGAACATAAATCAAATCTGAACAAAAATCAAATCAGATTTTTTAAATCTGAACAATTTTCAATTTGAATAGTTTTCAAAATTCGAACAATTTTTAAAATCTGAAACTTTTTCGAAACATGATAAATTCAAAATAAAAAAATGAAAATAAATAGATAAAACAGAAAAAGAAACTAAGAAAAAAAGGAAAACGAAAAAAACCGAGCCGGGCCAGCCCACCAGCGTTGCCATCCCGCATCCCTTTGAGGCGATGTATAGGGTTTGCCGTAGGAAAGGCCCTCCAAGCTATACTTCGGTTCTCTTGGGCTGGCCCATTATTGCTGAGAGGATTTATCCTTGGATGGATTTTGTTTCTAGTCTCTTTTTTTTATGTATTTCATGAGTCCCTGAACATTGTATATGGTACACATCAGTGTTTTTTCGTGCGTCATAAAAATTCTAATGAATTGTGGAGACAAATTTAAAACTTATAAAATACTCTTTTTTAGCTTAAACCATGAGATGCTACGATCTATACATATTCAAAGAGAATATGAATTTTAATTATGTTTCTTATGTCATCACAAATTTAGAAATAAAAAGTGAACATAATAAAAGGTTCACATGTGTAGGTTGACTTCTCCGGGGGCGATGACTACATATCCCCAGCAAAGTGCGGCAAATAAGACCATCACATGGTTGATGTGATTTTTTTATTTCTCTCATACCAAGTATTTTGGTGGATGCGACTATCTAGCAGCTGCCACACGCCCACACCGTAAGGTTACCATGCGGCATTGTTCCTCTTTCTTTCTTGCAACTAATTACATTAATACAACCATGACATCGAGAAAGATTTCTTTGATTGCAAGCTTTAAATAGTTTTACATTTTCAACCACAACCCGATTGGCATTTTTCTTTTACCATTGTGTCGTGGTGGGATCTTTAAAATTAGATCACATCGTGACATGTTCCACCAACTTTTTTTTTCCGAAAATGGTCAGATTGTTGTCCCATAGTACTTGACAGATTGTATACTAGTTGTCAAGAAAAGTAATTTGGTTGCCAGTTTAGTGTACTAGGAGGGTTAGGCGCGCTTTGCCGCGCCCGTTTGTACAGTGGCAAAAAATGGGGCCCGTTTGTACAGTGGCCAAAAATGAAAGTTAATATTCACGATTAAAAATCGTCTCAAATGCGATAAGTTGTGGCGAACACACGCTTACTATTCGAGAAATTGATCTCTCAAACGCAACCGCTCCACTGCTCATCACACCGACCATTGAAAATTCCTTGTCTCCGGCCAAAAGCTCACCCATTTGTGCCTTCTTCGTCTCAGCCGTCATGGAGTGGGCATTTGTGCCTTCTTCGTCTCAGCCGTCATGGAGTGGGCATTTGTGCCTTCTTCGTCTCAGCCGCCATGGAGTGGGCATTTGTGCCTTCTTCGTCTCAGCCGTCATGGAGTGGTGTACAGTGGCAGAAGCTGGAGTTCAGGCCAAAACTGGGAGAGGACCAAACAGTTGCAAAAGAGAAGGTCGTGAGCAACGACAATGGTATGGCCGGGAAAGCTTGGACGGCTCGCATACGCCGTCACCATCTGCGATGGGTGATGCTCCCGAAGTAGGGATTATTAGGGAGCACGAGCGCCAAGAATGTTGGTTGCTCCGGCTTGGTCAGAGGCCACTTTCCTATCGGAGGTGATATTGGATGGGGAAGAACTGCGGCGCCAACGCCGTCCAGGCCTGGGACAGCAGTGTGGAGGACCGGTCCGAGATGAAGCGTGGTGTCGCTGCTGACTCGTGAGGGTCAGAGAGGCAGTGCAGGATGGACTGAGACCGACGACATCCTTCTTACCCACACAAAATCAACATGTATACCCATCAAACCAAGAAAGCGGTGCTAACCCCGACTATGGGTAAAGAAAAATCACTCACTTACAGGTGGGGTCACACATGTTCACACCTAGGAGCAACCACATCCCTCTGTCTTTAATGAACTTAGTACTTTAAAGAAGAAAATCACATGTTGACGTGGAACGCGGCGATGACGGAAGCCTCACAGAGGTACTTCGGGATAATGCGGTCGACGATGCCCCGGAACCTCCAGATGTAGTGTCGCAATGTTTCCTCAGCTTCTTGCTCTAGGTGATAGAGGTCGGAGACGGTTGCAGGGTAAGGCGTGCAGCAGGTCTTGAGGTGCTGGCTGGCCTGGCCTTCCATGTCCTCCCGCGAACGACGCCTGGGGTTGGAGCTCTGACCAGCACCTTCTTCAGGAAGTTCCATGGGTCGCTTGCCATGGGGGTCCTCAGGCTGTTCCTCCGCCGGAGGTAGTGGCTCGGGGACGGCAGTGCCGTGGTCGATGGTCGGGGCAGGACTCGTGGGAGCGTGGCATTGGAGAGCGTAGTCCAGCAGATTTTCCAAGCTGTTGATCCATGCCTTCGCACGGGGATCACTCTTGCACTGATCTGGGGAAAGGAGAGAAGCGCCCGGGCCACGCCCAGAGCTTCCTCTAGCCCCCAGCCTTTCCGCGATGCCTGGCACGCTTGCTCACCAAAGACCTCCCGAGCTCCCGACATGACTTTTGCTTGTGACTGAGGCAGCTGCTTGCCTTGTCCCGAGGAGACGGCTGTTCCTGGAGCGGATCCGACCGCGGACGAGGTGCTCGAGGCAGACCTTGGCGATCTTGCCGTAGACCGCGAACCAGAAGAAGAACTTGACGATGAGCTTGTTTCCGAAGAAGAGGAGCCTGATGTAGACTCCGACGTTGTCGACGAAGAGCTTGCCGTCGCAGCTGATGTGGGCGAATCCAGCGCTTGCGCCCCCTACCTGGCGCGCCAGATGTCGTGTCTCGTTGCACGGACACTGGGAGTATAGGATACCCCCTTTTAGGTTCGGCACGGGGCGCGAAGGAGGCTGAGAATCGTCTTCTTGGGCGGAGTCTAGATCAAGCTCTCCTCTCCATGATCAAAGCATGCAACCAAATGGACACAAGGAGCTACCCAGGTTCAGGCCGCCCGGAGGCTAAAATCCCTACTCCTGCATGTCTGGATTGATGAGTTCTTCATAGTGTGGCTTACAATGGAACCTCCCGGACAGGGTACCCGGAAGGGTTTTGGCCCGAGGTAGAAGAAGGACAGATCCTAACCCAGAGGAGATCACCTTCCTCTCTACCTCCGCAGCCCTAGTCTAGTCTTGCTCTTGCTCTATCTCGTGCTTGTTCTCCCTTCCCCCTCCTCCCGTGCCTTGGTCCTCCTTTTATAGGCTAAGGGGTTGCCACAGGGTCACGTGAGGAGGATGAGGGACCTTCGGGGTGAAGGACCCTCCTCATCTAGTTTAGGGGGAGACGTGGCCTCTCCTCAGCCTAGCGTCTCCTCTGGGTTAGGTGGGAGCGTCCGCCTTGGGGTGGACAACAGCTGACACCACCACGGGACGTGCTTCCCGCCCGCGCTGCCTTCGCCTTGCTTCCCAAGTCTTCCGTGGTGAGGTGGAGTGCTTATCCACAGGAACGTAGGAAGTACCCGGGAGGGAGCCTGGCCTCCTGCCGGGAACTCGGTCTCTCGGGTCCTTCCTGGCCTTCTCGCTTGATTCGGGGACCCGGAAGGTCCCCAGGACCGGAGCCCTTAGTCGTCGTTGGCCATGTGCGTCTTGACGGTGAACCCGCCAGCTTGACATGAGTCTTGGTCTTGTCCATCTTCATCGTGGGCCCACATGGGGTGGACCCACTTTGGCAGTACTAGGGGAACCCCATGTTCCACTGTTGCGACAGGTTTCGAACGGGGTTTAGGGTTTCCGGGGGTTTCGGACGGGGTTTAGGGTTTCCGGGGGTTTCGACGGGTTTAGGGTTTCCGGGGTTTAGGGTTTCAGTGACGTAGGGTTGAGCATAAATAATTTAGAAAAAATCAAATAAATATGAAACTTTCGCTCACTGTTTACTTATGCAACTACGTTGCTAAAAAAAATTTAAAACTTGTTATATCCACAGTTAAATGAAAAACATTCACACAATTCAAGCTATCGATGGAATGAGCTAGGGTTGAGCACAACTAATTCAAAAAAAATCAAAACAACATACAACCAGCGCACATGGTCTACTTATGCAACTAAGTTGCTATAAAAAATATAAAACTTGTTATATCCACATTTCAATTCCAACATTTACACGTTCACGATATCGATGGAATGAGCTAGGGTTGAGCATAAGTAATTCAAAAAAAATCAAATAAATATAAAACCAGCGCACATAGTCTACTTACATGACATAGTTATCAAAAAAAAACTTTGATTTTGAGTCGGTCAACGGTTTTGTGCAAAGTTTGACCAAACATTCAAATGAGCACAAATAATTCAAAAAAAATCAAAATAACATAAAACCAGCGCACATGGTCTACTTACATGACATAGTTATGAAAAAAAAATATAAACTTGGTATATGAGTATTTTCATGAGAAATCCTTCACACAAATGACTTACCACGAACGAAGTTGCAGAGAGTTCAAGAAAGTGAGAGAGGGTTTGATGTTTTGAAAATTTAAAAAAATTTAAAAAATCACCAAAGCTTCATTTTGGTGTGACTAAGAATGACCCAGGCTTAGTTTTTCATTTTGGTATTTTAAACTTGTTTAAAAGTTGGTCAAACTTGGGTTTGACCATTTTGAAATAATCATAAAATATTCATAAAACTTCAAAAAAATGAAAATCCAGTGCAGATGGTCTTAATTTGTCATGTACTAACAGCTCCAACTGATAAATAGGGTCTAGATATATATCAAACAAGAAATGCTTCAATATGGTGTGAAATCTCACATCTCAAACTATGAACTCTCATGTGTGAAGAGAGGTGGTTTATGTTTTGAGAAATGACTCCATATTGGTCAAGGACACTATATTAGTGCAATAGATGTTAACCCTAGAGTTTGAGATCATTTGGAGAAGGTCGAAAAAATGACAGGATTAGAAATGGGGCTGTTTGGGCTATCTTTGGGGCTCTTTTGTAGCTCATTTTGGTGCATATTGATGCATTTTCATGCAATGCTTGAAATCTCACACCTTTGGCTATACCATATTGATGCATTACCATGAGTGTGTGAAATATACCATGAGTGTGTGAAATATGGCCTCGTTTCGACAAACTATGTCATGATTTCCCATTTATTTGATTTTTTTAATTCAATTCAAATAGGGATTTACACCTACTTATGTACCTAAAAAGTGAACCCTTTTTCTAAGTGTGTAAAAATAAGTAAAAAAATAATAAATGGCATATTCTAGTAGCCCTCTAACTATTTGACAAGGTTTTACATTCTGAAAAATTCATTTGCCTACTCAAACATGGCAATGCCATTTGGACCAGAAATGTTTTTCACAAAATCGCAATATAGAAAGTTCCAAACTAGCGAAACCTTATAACTACAAAGTTGTAGTATTTCCCATTTGGCGCACAAAGATATAAAGTTTTCTTCCTAAATCGTTAGGAATATCCCAGAACGCATTGATGTCGACATGGCCATGTCCAGAGCACGCCCACAAGGTGCTCGACAAAATACCGACGGTGCCGCCCGGTCGTGGTCGTCGGATAAGCCATCCCTCGCACATAAAAACTTGCCCGTTAGGACCATAGGCTCTTGTGGAACAAAATAGAGTGGATTTAGAGGTCGGGGGAGGTCATAAGGAAGCGAATCGAGCACGGCGACCTTCGGTTGGAGGCGAGGAAGACAGCGTCGATCCCGACGTTTTAGTCCATCCCGGCTCGCGTCCTTTCGCGTGGAGGAATAGTAGGACCCGGCGGAGCCCAATGTGGCACTGGTTCGAGTTGGGGCAGTCGGAATCAGCTCGTCCCCTTCACCACCGGCCGAAGCTCGCCGCGGATGATATCGAGCGCCTTAGAGATCCTCCGCCCCAATTGATAATACTAGAGCGACTAGGGTGAGCAACTGATCCTCATATGCATCTTTTCCCTATCGCTTGCCTCCTGAGGTCGTCGTGGACGGCGAAGACCGCGGGGTGGAGCTCCGGTGAGGGAGACGACCATGAGCGGATGGAGCGTCGTGGACGGAGACGCCAGCACTTGAAGCGGCAGTTGGAGCAGGACACCACCGCGACGCACGCTGCCGCCGTTTCGGCCGCGCCGCCCTCGCTCCGCCGGCGTCGAGGTCGGCTCTGCTCCGGTGTCGAGGGCCGGCGGCATGGCCAGGACCGTTTTTCTATTTCCCTTTGTTGCCTTTTTTTTACTTGCCTTTTGTTGCCTTGGTCCCACGTTTAAGAGAGAGAAAGGTGGGTGTGTTTGTTTATTTTCAGCAAGGGCATGTGGGTCCCACTCGTCAGCAGCTAACGGTCAATGCATTGACCCGACTGAAATGATTAAATCCATGACATGTGGGTCCCACCCGTCAGAAGTTAATGGTCAAACGGAATGGACTTCAGACTTGCCGTTTGGCAGTAGCTGCGACCGAACTAAGGGCAAAACTGAGCACGATTCGGAACTAGGGGCAAAAATGAGTTCAGCGAGGCTGCTAAGGGCAATCCATTAAATGACCCTCATTTGCACGTGCCTTCGATTATTGTACAAGCTTGAAACGGTATCATATTGTGAGCATATAAGCATGATTTCAATTGTACAAGCCAGAGATCAACACTTCTCATTATGGATTCGTATTATGGGTAAGCTTAGATAATCCTAAAATATAAAATCATTAAGGAAAGAAATAAAGAAAATGTAAAATCATTATGGATTCGTATTATGGGTAAGCTTAGATAATCCTAAAATATATTTGTCTAGCTTTTAAATTGTGAGTATATTAAGCATAATTGTAAAAGCCAAAGGCACAAATTTAAAATGCCATACCCGAAGGATATCAACACCTCTCTGTGACATGCGGGACCGATAGCACGCCAGCCCCGCCTGTCATCGACGTGGTTGGGCTGCAGCCAAGTCCGGGTTTGTTCGGTCTGGTTGTCTCCGGGTGGTCCGTCTTTTTTCGGCTAAGTCCGGCATTAAGGTACAAACGATTTTTCGTCATTCCGAGCTAATCTTGTGGATATGGATTTGATTATTGTATGAGATTGGCGTGGCATCATGTTGTGGTATATAATCTTAAGTTAAATTGTACAAAGCAAGGCACAAATTTATAAAACGACAAGACATTCACAAATATAGGGCTAACAAGAGAAGCGCGCCTCTCTGCACTTACAGTGCAAAACACCTTCCATATGTTGAGTAACCAAACCATGTTTTGTAACAAAAATAGTAATTTGGACCTGATCTTGTGCACATGCCTTGGATTATCATTAAGATAGAACAATGTGAATTAAAATATTGTTACTTGTTTTCACAAGCCTCCATTGCTTCGAAAAGTATAAGGGACCAGGGCCGTCACCATAAAATGTTGTGAAACCTAGTGCCGGTACGTCAACCATGTTTTCTTAGGACAATTGTAGGGGAAGTACACATATGTATATAATATCCTGATTTGTTGCGTGAAACTAACATTTTTGCATATAAACTTGCCTTCATTACGAATAATATTACAATGTATCTACATTGGCCATTCCGACATAGCTCGGAAGTCCCGGTTTGCTCATTTGAATTTGGCACTTACTCGATTTTGTCACTAACGCATTTCCTTTCGCCCCGTGTGTCAGCTTCCACCTATCCTGTTTGATTTTTTTCAGGCACGTACCCCCATTTTTTTCCCTATTAGTTTGATATTTTTATGATTAGAGCCAAATCCGGACGGACCGAATATATACGTACGGTCCGAAGGGCGCACATTGGCGGCAAAGCCAAATGTTTTTGGCTCAAAATTAATTCAGGGGGAAGGGCCGGGCTGATTTTTCCCCATTGGCGCCACGCAACTCCAACCCTGTCTCGACCCTGACCCACTCCCCGCTCCCCCCATTCCCCATTTCCCCACCCCCCTCACCGTTCCCCATCGTTGCCCCTCTGCTCACCGCCAGCCGTCGTTCCTCGTCGCTCACAATCCCCAGCTCAGGTGCGTTCTTCCTCTGATCCGCTCCGCCGCTGTCGAGGAATAGTCCCAAGGGAAGTTCTCGTGTAGTGACGTTCAAACACTGGGGACTGAAACACGCTCTCAACGAGACCCTCGGCAACCTCGGTGAAGGAGACACATGCACAGCAAGGAGACACAGCGGTTTACCCAGGTTCAGGCCACCGTGATGGTGTAAAACCCTACTTCCTGCTTGGATGGATTGCACTGCTCGGAACGATTACAGTACAAGTGTTGGAGCTAGTCGCGAGGTAGAAGATGATGTTCTAAGGCCACGGTGAGGCCCTATTTATAGTGCTCCGGTCCTCTTCCCAAATGTTTAGGCGGGAAGGTTGGCGTACTGCCCTAGCTTTGGTAAAGTCACCGTCCCTGGCGCAGTGGCAAGGACTTGTCGGTGACGTCGTTGTTGATGTCCGTGGTGGCGCGTAGCGCTGGTCTGGCCGTCTTGCACCAAAGAGGAAAGTCTTGGACTTCGCTTTGCTTGCCGTGGGTGGTCGGCGTCCTTTAATCACCAAAGTGGAAAGCTTTGGCCGACACACGCTGCGGCGCGGCGCAGGCGCGTGCGTCACTCTAGGGAAGACGCATTCGCACATGGCCCCTGGCGCAGGGTCACGGGTGCGCTGTACTCTTGTCCCGTTTTGCTCGAGGCCTGGGGCGCTTCTTCCCTCGCGAGAGGTAGCCTCACGAGGCCTTCTCTTGGCCGCTGGCGCCACGTCCTCCCGAGGCAATTCACCTCAGCCGCGTGGGTCTTCGTGAGGCCCAAGGGAGTTGAGCATGTTCATGTTGACTGTTGACCTGCCTTAATCCTTCACGCGTAGTCTTCTGGGCCAAAGGCATACGGGCCATGGTACCCTGGTTTCCACCGGTCCGACAGTAGCCCCCGGGCCCGTGTCGTGCACGCCTTGTAATTGGATGCGAAGCGGCACGGGCCCAAACAGATGCCGGGCCCAGGGGATGACATGTGGCGTGGCGGTTCTGCGCGCGCCCCCGCAATGGCCGCGACGCCTCGGTAACTGCCCAAGCGGGCATAAAACCCTGGTCGTGTGTGGCGTGGCCGTCCCATCGTCTTCACTCTTCATTGTCTCCTTACTCAAGTTCTTCGCCTCCTTCCCTGTCCTCGAGCTTTCCGCTCAGCCTAGATCTCATCGGAAACAATGTCGGAGAGGGGGGATGATCGCAAGGAGGAGCGTGCAGATGCGACACCGAGGTCGTCTGCCCGCCCGTCCCACGATGTCCCATCGTCGAGTGCCGCCCGGGGGCGCGGCCCGGCTCCCGGTGACGGTGTCGTTGAGGCTCCATCCTTTCCGCGGGCAAGGGGCACTGGTTTGCTACGGATGAGTAAGCTTTCTGCGGCTCTTTCCATGGTCTTGCTAGCCATTCTTCCGTGAATGACCTTTGCTCCTCCTCAGAATGCCTTCGGCGAAGAGGAAGAAATCCGAGGAACCGAAGAAGAAGACTGCGCCTCTTCCCCGGCTGGTCACCGCTTAGGGGCGACCTCGTTTTCGCCACTTGGGGAGGCTGCCGCGCGTTCGGGCCTCATTTTTGGAAGGACATCCGGCGAGCTCCCCCGCGGAGTATGCGCCTGCCCGCGCGCCTTTTTCCTTCGCCGAGGCTCCCGAGGCACCTCTCACTGGTCCTCAGGCCCCTTGAGCGGCGGCACCGTCCGCCCCCAACCCTGGGAGGGCCGGCCAAACTGGCGGCCCCTCACGAGGCGGTCCTGAAGAGGCTCCTGGTCCCCTTTTGTCGGAGTGGGTCCTGCAGTTGCCTGGCAGCAGCTCCGTGCTTCGAGGGAGTGTCGTGCGCATAGCTCAGGGCGTTCTCTCCGGTCTTGAGGCTGAGCTTCGAGCTCGGGAAGCCCGGGTGGCAGACGAGCAGGCTCGCCTAACTGAGGCTTGGTGACAATTTGAGGAGGCACGAGCTTCGGCTGCGCGGGAGGCCGGGATGACCCAGGAAGAAGAAATTGCCGGGAGGCTCGCAGCGATTGACACGCGTGAAAAGGCTTTTCAGGAACATGCCGGTTCAGAGCGTCAGAGACTTCTTGACCGGGAAACAGCTCTTGCCGCCCGTGAAGATGCTCTGGCTGCCGCCGAGGCTGCAATTGCCGAAGCGCATGAAGGGAGGGCAGCCCTGGCAGAAACTCTCGCGCTTCACGAGGAGGATGTGTTAGCTCGGGAGCGGGAGGCGGATAGGACCGCGCTGGACCAGAGCGCCGAGCGGGCTCGGCTGGAGCTTCTTCAGGAGGGGATTACTATTCGGGAGGCTCGCCACGAGGAAAGCCTTGCGAAAGCTCAATCCCTCCTTCAGAAGAAGCAAGAGGAATTCGCGAAGGAGACTCGTGAACGGACCAAGGAGGAGATCAGGGCTGCTTGCGATGAGTATATACATGAGTGCAGCTAGGACCTCAAGGCTTAGGGGAAGTACTTTGCCAAGAAAGCTGGGCTTTTGTTAGGAAGATTGAGGATCTCGAGGGGAAAAATCGTGACCTCTGTATCTCCTCGAGGGAGCCACTGAGGAGAGAAATGGTGCTGAGGCGGAATGATTTTCGCTGCAGGCCCAAGTGGGCTCTCTGGAGGTTGCGATCCAGGAGGCTCAGGAGGAGGCGGACCACGCACACATGCTTCGAGATGAGCGCGTGAAGATGTTTCGGCGCTCGCCACGCGAGCTTGCTCTGCAGCCTCTCGCCTTGGCGCAGGGAGGCGGGCTTCCTTGAAGCGGAGAGCGAAGCCGCCTAACTTGAATTTTTCACCGGGCTTATCAAGGAGCTTGAGGGGTCCGCCAAGAGGATGGATGACTTGGTGTCCGAGGAATTCCGTGAGCTGATTGATGCTGCGATTACTCGGTTTTTCTGCAACCTTGTTCGCATCAACCCCTCCTTTGATTTTGAGGAGGTGCTGAAGCCGGTGCCCGGCAACCAAACCGGGGAGCTCGTGAGGAAGGTGCGAGGGCACGTGCTGGCCCTTATCTCAACATTCCGCCGGAGGGTGCCGACTGTGGCCGACGAGGGGAGTGAAGACACTGATGCAGGTGATTCTGCGGCCAGCGGCTCCTCTTCTTAAGTTCCCGTGTTGCCCGAAGAAGATGTTTCCATGACTTCCTGTCCTTCTTTTAGCTCTGGGGTAATTGGACTTATGCTGTATTGTCCCTCCACGTAGCTAAGGCCTTCGCGCCATTTTGGTGCGTTCTATGTTGTCTGGGACCTCAGCCCCCGAGTGTACTGACGCCGTCTCGCAGGGTGATGAGGCCTTCCCGAGGCTTGTCGCTCTGGAATTCCTTCTGCATATTCACGCAGTCTACGGTTTCAGGGAACAAAATCACGGCGTCTTTAGGAAAGAAACTTAGCTTCCGTGACGCGTGCACCCTGAGGAGGGATAGCCTGATGAGCCTTTCATGACTTGGAGGGAGTGCGCCAAACTGTGAACCATGGTTCTTGCTTCTTGGGGTTTTGCCTCGCTTCTGCACCCTGCTCTGTGACAGAGAAAAAGACAACGAGAGTTGTGATGATGCACGCTTTGCAGGTTCGCACCTAGTGTTGCACGAGGAAACTTTAGCACCAAGGACCTTGGAAGGTGGCGTGTACGAGGGCGTCCCCCGAATCCACACATGGTTTACTTGGATTTTTCGGAACTGCTGGGACTGACCCTAGCACAGACACTGTGCCTCAGCCCCGCTCGTGCAACGCTTAGGGAGAAGTTAGCGTGCACAAAGTTTGCTTACCGAAAGGTAAGGACATACGAGGGTATGTTCAGCGCGAAGCGCTTTAGTTTTCTTGCTAAATAATAAGTTCATTACAAAAAATGCCTCTGGGGCGAGGAGACCCTCATGCAAAGGAGTCTCATTGAGGCTGTAGTGGCCACGTGGCACCCTCAAGAAATAAAATCCACCGTGCGATCACGGGGTCACACTCGGAGTGTGTTGGAGTCGTCTTCAGCCCAGGATGAACACTGGGAAAAGTGTCGGTGGAGAATGTCTTGGCTGGAAGACACAAAAAGCCGCTGCGGCGAGCTGGTCGCCGCCCGGTGGAGGGTGCCGTGCCAGTCCTCCTACTGGGGAGGCTGGGCTTTGCCACTTGCGGGGATAGCCCCCGAGCCACTAGCGGCTAGGCTTAACCTTTTGGTGATGGTCGACTCCTTGGAGGAGGAGGGCTTCTTCTGCTGCGCAGGCGTGACCAGTGGCTCTGGTATCAGGGGGGCTTTGGAAGAAGCCCCCGTGGTAGGCAGGGCCTTGGGGCGGGCCTTGGCGGGCTACGCCTTGGCGGCGTAAGACTTGACGGGGTAAGCCTCGGCAGGGCGCTGGGCCGCTGCTCTCTTTGCCGCGGCCTTTTCCTACGAAGTGAACTGCTTCTTCTTGGTAGGTGCGAGGTGGTCGAGGGTGTCCTCATCGATGGGGTAGGTGGTGGCCGCAACCTTGTAGACGTCGACGACAGTGCGCACTGAGTCCTTCTCATCGCAGCGGATGGTAATGGTGTTGCTGCAGCCTGGTATCTTGACGTTGTAGGCGTGATGCGTGATTGCCATGAACTTGGCCAGAGCTGGGTAGACCAAGATGGCGTTGTATGGTAGGTTGATGTGGACGACGTCGAAGTCGATCAGCTCGGTGCGGTAGTTGTCCTGGGTGCCAAATGTGACGGGCATGCGCACCTGCCCGAGGGGCATAGTGGTGCCCTCCGTCACACCTGAGAAGGGCCTGGTTGGCATCAAGCGCTCGTACGGCACCTGAAGCAGGTCGAAGGTGTCCACGGAGAGCACGTTCAGGCCCGCTCCCCTGTCGATGAGTGTCTTGGTGATGGCGATGTTGTTGATGATGGGGGTGCACACCAGCGGAGTGGTGCCCACGGCGGCCGTGTTCTTGGGGTGGTCGCTGGAGTCGAAGGAGATCTTGTACTGTGACCACTTGAGGGGTTTTCCGGCACCGACCTTCGGGAGGGCGGCGCTGACTTCACGAGTGAGCTCCTTGAAGTGGCGGTTTGAGATGGGCGCTTGTGCTCCTCCAAGGGTGCAGGCAGCAATCTGGCGTGGCTCCTGGTAGCCCCCAGCGTACTCGTCAGGCAGTTAGTTGTTCTCTTCTGGTTGCGGCTGGACAGCGTTGGCCTGCTGGTTGGGCTGGAGGTTATCCTGCTGAGGATACTGGCCCTGTGGTGGGTACTGGCCCTGCTGAGGGTATGGACCCTGCTGAGGATACTGGCCCTGCTGATTGTAGTTGTAGCCGGGATCCGGCCAGCGCCTGCCGTTGCGGTCTCCTCCATGTCCACCGCCACGACGGTTCTGTCGATTGTTGCGAATCTTCTCAAGCTCGATACAGTCTTCGGTGTTGTGGGTTGATGTCTACGCACGCTTCTATTCCTGTAGACAGTGTTGGGCCTCCAAGAGCAGAGGTTTGTAGAACAGCAGCAAGTTTCCCTTAAGTGAATCACCCAAGGTTTATCGAACTCAGGGAGGTAGAGGTCAAAGATATCCCTCTCAAGCAACCCTGCAATTAAGATACAAGAAGTCTCTTGTGTCCCCAACACACCCAATACACTTGTCAGATGTATAGGTGCACTAGTTCGGCGAAGAGATAGTGAAATACAAGTGATAGGATGATTATAAGTAGTAACTGCAATCTGAAATAAAGATGGCAGCAAGCAAACATGTAGCAGAACTTGTTGTAAACGGTGTTTCAATGCTTAGAAACAAGGCCTAGGGATCATACTTTCACTAGTGGACACTCTCAACAATGATCTCATAACTGAATAAGTAAAAGCTACTCTTAAACACTCTCTTGTTGGATAACAAACACCATTCATTGTGTAGGGCTACAAAAGCACACCTCAAGCCGGAGTAAACAAGCGCCACAACGTCATAAAGGAATCACACACGGTGCACACACTGTCACCTTTACACCGTGGAGAGTACCGGAGTTCATATTAAAGTAACCTATAGAGTGCATAATAGATAAAGAGTAACATCTACATATTCAACTAGATTAGCACAACTGAACACAAGTAAATACTGCTCGGGATTATTCTCCTTCTTGATGAAGCAAGAGTACTATGCGTAGGGCTGCAAAAGCACACCTCAAAGTCTGAGTAAACAAACACCACAATTCCCAAGAATAAGCCATGATAAATGTCTAAATTATTCATAGAGTCACACAAGTACCCACACTGTCACCTTGATACCGTGTTGTCACAATGACTCCAGAAACTAGACAAAATCACTTGAGTAGCATAAACATTATTAATGTATTCAGCGATACTAGCAATACACATGATCACATAAAGATCACACCATGGAGAGAGAGATGAACCACATAGCTACCGGTAGAGCCCTCAGCCTCGGGGGAGAACTACTCCCTCCTCATCATGGGAGTCAGCAGCGGCGATGAAGATGGCGGTGGTGTCGATGGAGATGACTCCGGGGGCAATTCCCCGTCCCGGCGGCGTGCCGGAACAGAGATTCTGTCCCCCGAAACTTGTCGTCGATGGCGGCGGCGCTGCGGAACTCTTCTGGAAATATGACTTTTTTTAGGGTTTTCGCGTCTGAGGCAATATATAGGCGAAGGGGCGATGTCGGTGGAGGCCCGAGGGGCCCACACCATAGGCGGCGCGGCAGGGGCCCACCGCGCCGGGTGTGGTTTGGCCACCTCGGCGCCCTCCTTCGTCTCTCCTTCGGACTCCGTGACGGTGCTGGAAAAATAGGGACGTGGCCTTTTGTTTCGTGCAATTCCGAGAATATTCGCAGAAGTACTTTTCTGAAACCAAAAACAGCAGAAAACAGGGAACTGGCACTGTGGCATCTTGTTAATAGGTTAGTCCCAGAAAATGCATAAAAGTGATATGAAGTGTATATAAAACATGTAGCAAATGGTATAATATAAGCATGGAACATCAGAAATTATGGATACGTTGGAGACGTATCAAGCATCCCCAAGCTTAGTTCTACTCGTCCTCGAGTAGGTAAAACGATAACAACAAATAATTTCTGAGGAGACATGCTTTCACACAATCTTGATCAATATATTGCAAGGCTCATGTCATGAATGAAGTGACTCAAAGCAATGGTCTATAGTTTGCTAACAATAGATAAAGAGTAAACAATGAATCATATAAGCAAAAACTTTTCATGAATAGTACTTTCAAGACAAGCATCAAAAAGTTTTGCATAAGAGGTAACTCATAAAGCAATAGATTCAAAGTAAAAGGCATTGAAGCAACACAAAGGATGATTAAGTTTCAGCAATTGCTTTCAACTTGTAACATGTATATCTCATGGATAGTTGTCAACATAAAGCAATATAACAAGTGCAATAAGTAAACATGTAAGAATCAATGCACACAAAGTTGACACAGTGTTTGCTTCTAAGATAGAAAGGAGTAGGTAAACTGACTCAACATAAAGTAAAAGATAGGCCCTTCGCAGAGGGAAGCAGGGATTAAATCATGTGCTAGAGCTTTTTAAGTTTTCGAAAGCATATAGAGAGCACAAAATAAGTATTTGAGAGGTGTTTGTTGTTGTCAACGAATGGTAGTGGGCACTCTAACCCCCTTGTCAACCAGACTTTCAAGAGCGGCTCCCATGAAGGACGTTATCTCTACCAGCAAGGTAGATCATCCCTCTTCTCTTTTGTTTACACATGTATTTTAGTTTCTTTATAGATGACACTCCTCCCAACCTTTTGCTTACACAAGCCATGGCTAACCGAATCCTCGGGTGCCTTCCAACATTCACATACCATGGAGGAGTGTCTATTTGCAAATTAAGTTGCTTACTGATAAATCAGGGCAAAACATGTGAAGAGAATTATTAATGAAAGTTGTAATTAATTGGGGCTGGGCACCCCGTTGCCAGCTCTTTTTGCAAATTATTGGATAAGCGGATGTATATGCCACTAGTCCATTGGTGAAAGTCTGTCAGAAGTAAATGACAAGATTGAAAGATAAAACACCACATACTTCCTCATGAGCTATAAAACATTGACACAAATAAGGAGTAATAAAGTTTTGAATAGTTTAAAGGTAGCACATGAAATATTTACTTGGAATGGCAGGAAATACCACATAGTAGGTAGGTATGGTGGACACAAATGGCATGGGTTTTGGCTCAAGTTTTGGATGCACGAGAAGCATTCCCTCTCAGTACAGAGTTTAGGCTAGCAAGGTTGTTTGAAGCAAACACAAGTATAAACCGGTACAGCAAGAATCACATAAAAACATATTGCAAGTATTATAAGACTCTACACTGTCTTCCTTGTTGCTCAAACATTTTACCAGAAAATATCTAGACCTTAGAGAGAACAAATATGCATCCCAAGTCTCAACAAGCTCTACGGTAGTTCTCCACTACTAGGCTTTAACTACATGATGCAAGAGCTTAAACATGATCTACTTGAGAGCTCAAAACAATTGCAAAGTATCAAATCGAAACAAGACAATGATCTACAAGAATGCATATGTCTTTTCCAATACCAACTACTACATGTAGCATTTTCTTTCTTCCAAACAAACACCAATCAATTTATTTAAACATAAACTCTCCAAATGATAATATAATGCAGCAAGAGAGTATTTATAAACAAGTGCTAACAGCTCGAAGAGATGCATGAAAAACAGGAGCTAAAAGCACTGCAGTAGCTAGTTAAGAATACTCAACAAATATAAGTGAAGAACATGAGTATTCACATGAAAAAGCGGAGCGTGTCTCTCTCCCACACAAGGATTGCTAGGATCCGAATTTATTCAAACAAAAACAAAAATAAAAGCACACAGACGCTCCAAGTAAAGCGCATAAGATGTGAAAGAATTAAAATATAGTTTCACTAGAGATGACCTGATAAGTTGTTGATGAAGAAGGGGATGCCCAAGCTTAGACGCTTGAGTCTCTCTGAATATGGTTGGGATGAACCACGGGGGCATCCCCAAGCTTAGGCTTTTCACTCTTCTTGATCACATAATATCACCCTTCTCGCTTGATCCTTGAAAACTTCCTTCACACCAAACTCAAGACAGTTCTCATTAGAGGGTTAGTGCATAATCAAAAATTCTCATATTCTGTAATGATACAATCAATCCCAAAGCTTCTGGACATTAGCTACAGCCACCAATGCTTTGTGGAGCAAAGAAATCCACACAAACACAGTAAAAGAGCGAATGCAAAACAAAAGGCAGAATCTGTCAAAAACAGAACAGTCTGGAATGACGAATTTTTTCGAGGCACTTAAGTTGCTCAGATGGAACTGGTCCATTTAATGAAAGTTGCGTACATATCTGAGGAAGATGCGTGATTTTTTCAGAATTTTTCAATTTTTACAGGAGAGAAGCTCAAATCGTGACAGCTAAAAATCTGTCTCTGCGCAGAAATCCAAATCTTGCATCAACTTTCAATAAAACTTTACTTGGCACAACAATGCAATAAAATAAAGATACAAAGGAGTTGCTACAGAAGTAACAAACACCTTGACTCAAAACAAAAAGAAAAGCAAAAATAACAGAAAATAAAAACAATGGGTTGTCTCCCATAAGCGCTTTTCTTTAAAGCCTTTTAGCTAGGCATAGTGATTTTTATGATGCCCACATAAAGATGAGAGTTGAAACATAAAAGAGAGCATCAAGAAGCATATATAAAACATGTTTAAATCTAACACTCTTTCTATGCATAGGAGTCTTGTAAGAAAAAAGTCAATGAAGAACAAAGTGACTAGCATAGAAATGCAAAACAAGTGTAACTTCAAAAATTTCAACATAAAGAGAGAAGACTTAATATTATTGTGATATATGAAATCGTGTCTCCCTCTCTCATAAGGACCAGTAGGTCTTAAAGTACCCAGCAAATAAAAGCAAATCAAGAGAAAGCTCAAAACATTCATCATAAAGAGAAGAAATTTAGTAACATGAAGATTTCTATAACCATACTTTCCTCTCTCAAAATAATTTTCAGCGGCATCATGAATAAACTCAACAATATAGCTATCACATAAGCATTCTTATCATGATCCATATGCATAAAGTATCATTACTCTCCACATAAGCATGAACATTATCATTAGTAATAGTGAGAGTAAAAGTATCACATCCATCATTGTAATCATCATAAATTGGAGGCATAGAATAATCATAATGAATTTTATCCTCAATAGTAGATGGACTGAAATATCATATTCATCATTGTAAACATCATATATAGGAGGCATATCATAATCAACATAAACTATATCCTCAATAGTAGGTGGACTGAAAATATCACAATGATTATAATCATCATATATTGGAGGCAAAGTATCATCAAAGCAAATTTCCTCCTTAAAGCTTGGGGGACTAAAAATATCATATTCATCACAACTAGCTTCCCCAAGCTTAGACTTTTCCATAGCATTAGCAATAATGGTGTTCAAAGAATTTATAGTAATACCATTGCTACCATCATGCAAACAAGCTTCCATAGGTTTTTAAATTTTCTCTATTTTTTTGTTGTTTTCCATTAAGCCTAACTAGTGAAAATAAAAACAAGAAACAAAAAGAAATAATTGCAGAATCTAAAGGAAATAACTTCGAGCATTCACACACTAGCAACAATACTAGAAAATAGCTTTGTAGCCAGAGGATGTGAATACCTTTTACCTTACCTCCCCGGCAACGGCGCCAGAAAATAGCTTGATGTCTACGCACGCTTCTATTCCTGTAGACAGTGTTGGGCCTCCAAGAGCAGAGGTTTGTAGAACAGCAGCAAGTTTCCCTTAAGTGAATCACCCAAGGTTTATCGAACTCAGGGAGGTAGAGGTCAAAGATATCCCTCTCAAGCAACCCTGCAATTAAGATACAAGAAGTCTCTTGTGTCCCCAACACACCCAATACACTTGTCAGATGTATAGGTGCACTAGTTCGGCGAAGAGATAGTGAAATACAAGTGATAGGGATGATTATAATTAGTAACTGCAATCTGAAATAAAGATGGCAGCAAGCAAACATGTAGCAGAACTTGTTGTAAACGGTGTTTCAATGCTTAGAAACAAGGCCTAGGGATCATACTTTCACTAGTGGACACTCTCAACAATGATCTCATAACTGAATAAGTAAAAGCTACTCTTAAACACTCTCTTGTTGGATAACAAACACCATTCATTGTGTAGGGCTACAAAAGCACACCTCAAGCCGGAGTAAACAAGCGCCACAACGTCATAAAGGAGTCACACACGGTGCACACACTGTCACCTTTACACCGTGGAGAGTACCGGAGTTCATATTAAAGTAACCTATAGAGTGCATAATAGATAAAGAGTAACATCTACATATTCAACTAGATTAGCACAACTGAACACAAGTAAATACTGCTCGGGATTATTCTCCTTCTTGATGAAGCAAGAGTACTATGCGTAGGGCTGCAAAAGCACACCTCAAAGTCTGAGTAAACAAACACCACAATTCCCAAGAATAAGCCATGATAAATGTCTAAATTATTCATAGAGCCACACAAGTACCCACACTGTCACCTTGATACTGTGTTGTCAATGACTCCAGAAACTAGACAAAATCACTTGAGTAGCATAAACATTATTAATGAATTCAGCGATACTAGCAATACACATGATTACATAAAGATAACACCATGGGAGAGAGAGATGAACCACATAGCTACCGGTAGAGCCCTCAGCCTCGGGGGAGAACTACTCCCTCCTCATCAGGGAGTCAGCAGCGGCGATGAAGATGGCGGTGGTGTCGATGGAGATGACTCCGGGGGCAATTCCCCGTCCCGGCGGCGTGCCGGAACAGAGATTCTGTCCCCCGAAACTTGTCGTCGATGGCGGCGGCGCTGCGGAACTCTTCTGGAAATATGACTTCATCTTTTAGGGTTTTCACGTCTGAGGCAATATATAGGCGAAGGGCGATGTCGGCGGAGGCCCGAGGGGCCCACACCATAGGGCGGCGCGGCCAGGGGGCCCACCGCGCCGGGGTGTGGTTTGGCCACCTCGGCGCCCTCCTTCGTCTCTCCTTCGGACTCCGTGACGGTGCTGGAAAAATAGGGACGTGGCCTTTTGTTTCGTGCAATTCCGAGAATATTTGCAGAAGTACTTTTCTGAAACCAAAAACAGCAGAAAACAGGGAACTGGCACTGTGGCATCTTGTTAATAGGTTAGTCCCAGAAAATGCATAAAAATGATATGAAGTGTATACAAAACATGTAGCAAATGGTATAATATAAGCATGGAATATGAGAAATTATAGATACGTTGGAGACGTATCATGGGTGCGCAGCTTGTGAAAATCACAGTACTTGCCACCCTTCATGTTGTCTTCCTCGTCCCCACACTTGAGCTTCTGGCCGTGGTCAGGATCTGACTCCGCCGCAAGGACGGCCGGGGCCTTACGCTTCACTGGTTCTTTGTTCTTGCTCTTGGTCCTTGTCGCGTCAGAGTCCTCCAGCTTGGGGCAGTTGTGGGCGAACAAGCGGCCTTCTTCTGCCTTGGCATACTTGTCGGCTAGGTGGAAGAGCAACACCACAGAGGTGAGGGAGTCGCGTAGATGCCGAGCTTCTCAAGCATCCTGGTGTCCGTGACGCCGGCGGAGAAAGCCCCAATGACCGAGGCGTCATTGATGCGCGGGATCCTGTTGCGGACTTGGCTGAAGCGCTGGATGTACTTGCGTAGCGTCTCTCCCTTGCGTTACTTCACTGCGCGGAGGTCGTTGAGGGAGAGGGGGCGCTCGTACGTCCCTTTGAAGTTGGCGATGAACTGTTCGCATAGCTCCCCCAGGACTTGATGGAACCCTCGGGAAGGTTCATGAGCCACGAGCGGGCGGCATCCTTGAGGGCCATGGGGAACCAATTCGCCATGACCCGGTCGTCGCCACCTGCGGCTTGGATCCCCACTATGTAGAGCTGCAGGAACTCCACCGGGTTGAGGGTGCCGTCGTAGCGCGGAGGTAACTCTGGGCGGAACTTGGTAGGCCAGACCACCCGACGCAGTTCCCGCAAGAGGGCGAGGCAACCCTTGCTGTACGTGGCATGACCACCAGCGAGGACATCGCGGTTGGGGTCACCGGCGGTGGCGAGGTCGCGGACCGCGTGGTCCTGGCGCTCGCGCAGGAGTTTGAGGTTCACGCGTGCATCCTCTAGGGCCCTGGTGATGATCTGGCGGCTGGCGCCACCGAGGTGTGGAGAGGATGCGCCGTGCGAAGGGGCCCCGTCTGGGCATGGCCGTCCTGGTACGGCCCACGAGCTCCTCCCGCCGGAGGCGGAGGAGGTGGAGAAGGAGGAGGGGCGCCGTGCGCCACTCGCCCCTGTGATGCTGGTGGTACGATGGAGTGCGACGGCGCCGGGGCGACCTTTGCGGTATTGACGAGCTCGGTGACTCACTAGAGCCACGCGTCGTGGCCGGACTCGGTGGGCCGGTAGCGCAGGAGTTCTTGCGCCATGAGGAGCACAGCCCCCGGTGTCAGTGGAGCTCGGGTGGAGGCAGACGCGGTGTGGTCGTCAGACGGCAGAGGCGTGCCCTGCCTGGAAGGGTGGAGGGACGAAGCCTCCACTTCCGTTGACCCATGCTCCTCTTCTTCTTCGGAGACGACCCAGCTGGGATGAAGCCTCCACTTCCGTCGACCCTTGCCTGCGCGAGTTGTTGATGGCGGGCTCGGAGATGACCCAGCTGGCCGCCTTGCGGCGTGTGTCGACCATGGTGGTGAGGAAAAACGAAGAGAGCGCCTCAGTCCCCTACCTGGCGCGCCAAATGTCGAGGAATAGTCCCAAGGGAACTTCTCGTGTAGTGATGTTCGAGAACTGGGGACTGAAACACGCTCTCAACGAGACCCTCGGCAACCTCGGTGAAGGAGACACACGCACAGTAAGGAGACATAGCGGTTTACCCAGGTTTAGGCCACCGTGATGGTGTAAAACCCTACTTCATGCTTGGATAGATTGCACTGCTCGGAACGATTACAGTACAAGTGTTGGAGCTAGTCGCGAGGTAGAAGATGATGTTCTAAGGCCACGGTGAGGCCCTATTTATACTGCTCCGGTCCTCTTCCCAAATGTTTAGGCGGAAGGGTTGCCACATAGCACCAAGAATGGGTACCGGCGTACTGCCCTAGCTTTGGTAAAGTCACCGTCCATGGCGCAGTGGCAAGGACTTGTCGGTGACATCATTGCTGATGTCCGTGGTGGCGCGTAGCGCTGGTCTGGCCGTCTTGCACCAAAGAGGAAAGTCTTGGACTTCGCTTTGCTTGCCGTGGATGGTCGGCGTCCTTTAATGACCAAAGTGGAAAGCTTTGGCCGACACACGCTGCGGCGCAGCGCAGGCACGCGCGTCACTTTGGGGAAGACGCAGTCGCACATGGCCCCTGGCGCGGGGTCACGGGTGCGCTGTACTCTTGTCCCGTTCCGCTCGAGGCCAGGGGCGCTTCTTCCCTCGCGAGGGGTAGCCTCACGAGGCCTTCTCTTGGTCGCTGGCGCCACGTCCTCCCGAGGTAATTCACCTCAGCCGCGTGGGTCTTCGTGAGGCCAAGGGAGTTGAGTGTGTTCATGTTGACTGTTGACCTACCTTAATCCTTCACGCGTAGTCTTCTGGGCCAAAGGCATACGGGCCGTGGTACCCTGGTTTCCACCGGTCAGAGAGCCGCTCTGGTAGCTTAGATCTTACCCGATAGCTCTGCCGCTATGGTAGCTTAGGGATCTTATCCGAGCCGCCTCCGCTAGCTTAGATCTTCCCCGTTACTTCAGATCGATGGTCGGATGCATGCGCGGCACAGGTGGGCGCGACTCCGGAGGAAGATTTGCCGCGACTGCTTGGGCTGATGTCGCGGCCACTCGGGCTGATGAACTCGAGGCTGCTTCTACTATCGCGTCAGCTCAATATGATATCGCGATCGCTCGGGCTGAACAAGCCGCGGCTGCTTCTGCTATCGCGTCAGCTTAGTATGATATCGCGACCGCTCGGGCTGATATCGCGGCCGCTTGGAGTGATATCGCGCCCGCTCGGAGTGATCTCAGGGCAGCTCGGAACGATGTCCTCTCTGCTCGGGTTGATATCTTGGCCGCTCGGGCTCATGTCGCGGCCGCTCGGGCTGATATCGCCACCACTCGATTTGTTGAGAGTGTCGCGGCCTCTAGGGATGTCCTCGCCGCTCAGGCTGATGCCTGGGCCGTCCGAGTTGATGCCGCGGCTGCTCGGGCTGATGTCCTCACCGCTCGGGCTAATACGACAATGCTTCAAGCCGAGCAAGCTGTGGAGACCTTCGCCGCCGTTCTGGACGCCCACAAGTAGGCGTGAAGAGTACTACATGAACTACGACGAGCAGCCGCCAAGGATCTGTTTGGATTATGTTTAGTTTCGTTCTCTGAAATGTAATATCCGGCCACTTGGGCTGAACATCAGTTTGTTCTAGCTAATATAAATCTAGCTCGAGTTTCTTGTTTGAATATGCATCATGTTGTTTGAATATGCAGCGGTACATGCATTTTAGAATTTGTATGCACATGTTGTGATATAGCTGTTTATTATAACTAATTAATCAGCAGAATATATATGGCATGCCAAGTATGCAAAAATGATTGCGCAGGCATGAAATACACTGGATCCTTCAGCCTTTATCTGCAAGAGCGCCACCGGAAGTCTGTGGTAAAGAAAGAATGTCTTGTGTTCAACATCAAATACTTGTATTGTCATTGTGTTCATATCATAATATACCTAATTTATGTGTTGCTGTTGCTGCTGCACAAATTGTACCATGCTATAACATGCAAGAGTTCGAGTTAGTACGCAGAAGCAGTTTGGTTTTTCGTTCTCTTGGTGGCACATATAAAATTCTTGTGAAAAACAAACATAGCAAGACGCGCTTGTACGGCAAAGGATGGGAACAATTGATCAAGCTGAACAATCTCAGAGTAGGAGACATGCTAGTTTTTAGCATGACCGGACGAAATCCAAAAATATCTATTCTCATTATGGACTTTGGCAAAAACGCAGAGGACACTGACGAGAATTCTTCTGACAGTAATTCTGATGAGGATTTAGAGAATGAAGAATAGGATAGTTACATTGTTGCCCAAAGAGTCCATCTCAAGAACCATGAGAAGTACCGCCTCTTTCCGCTTCTACCCCAAAGAGCTAACTATGTTGGGGTTCCTTTTGTGAATCGTTTGACGAGCACTAATCTGAACCAACATGATATGGTAACGAACATTATCATGCATCTTTACCTCTTCAAAATATAGATGTACACATGCTTACATATATAGTTATGGTGTCTCTTTACACATGTGCAGAAACTATCTAAGATGATAGCAGAAGAGGCTGGCCTACTACCCACTAAAGGCAATGCTGGACTACGACTTGGAACAGCAGGGGCTGTCATCACCATAACATACACCACCAAAACTGACGACCGCATTGTCTTCGGCAAGCCGGGATGGAAGAATTTCCTCGAAGGCAAGAATTTTTAGGTTGATCAACCTGTGCTGATCATTCTTAGAAAAACCAATGACCTCACCTTGGAAGTCATGATTGAGATACATATCATCTAGTAGTAGTACTTGTTTAATGAGATACACATCATCTAGTAGTACTTGTTTAGTTATATGTGCTGATTAACTGTTCAGCATCAATATTAATTGATTCGCTCGTTTCTGAAATAATGGGCATGATAAGGTCCGGAAAAGTACGTACTTCTGGATGTATGCTTTTCCGAATAAGTGCAGATACTCCGGGATGATCGTATCCCAAACGATAAACACGGAACCCCTGGACTCTGTCGGTTGCTCCGGATAAATTGGAGCCGCCTAAAATATACAACCGACGCATACAACCCCAGCCTGTTTTTATTCACAACCGTCTGCAAATTATGCCGGGAGGTCTGGGTAAACTCCGGACGTTCCGTGCCAGTAGAGCCGGTTCTTAGCTGCGTCCGCCTCGGGTTGTAGAGGCGGGTTGTTGGAAAAACTGTCTGCGGGGACTAGTTTCCCAGCCACGCGTCTGAACCAGCTCTGGGAGTCTGGATTATCCTCAACTGTTGCTCCGAGTCGGATGGGAAAACCGGCTAAGTCCCATGGTCCGGATGCGGCTGTAATACGCGGATCTGTAGTAGTGTCCCCACCCTTCCCTCCCTCATCGTCTTTGATTCTGGCGACTTCCTCAACCCCAGATTCCCAAATCGACCTCCGTCTGTTCCTCCTACCCAGCACCGTCCGCGCCTGGCTTCTTCCCCGCTCCAGCGTACGGCCACTCCACCTTCGTCCCTCCTCCTCCACTGCTGCCACCAGCCTACTCCTACCCGCCTCCCGCCTCTGCGTACGCAACCCCGCCCGGCTTCTTCCCAGCTCCAGCATATGGCCCGTACGTCCAGCTTCCCATCCGTCGCCGCCTACCCCTACCCGCCTCCCGCCTCCGCGTACATGCCCGCTAAGGCCCCGACGTACGACCCCTCCACACTTCTCTCCACCACCACTTCCTCTCCCAGTTTTCCAGCTGCCTTCACCTTCCCCTACTCTCAAGTTCAAGCGCCACCGCTGGAATCGACAGCGCCACCCACCCCTACGCCGCCAACCACAGGAGCTCCGGGATCGACACCACCCAGCACCCAGCCGTGCGTTGCGTCCTCAACAAGTCCAGGGCTTGATCCTGTGTTAATTTTCCTCTCCCAGCCACTCACCGGAAAGGACATCCCAACCCCGACATTCCCCACCACCGCCTCTGCCTCAAAGATGCAGTCGGATCCTGGGCTGTTGCTCGAGCTCCACGACCCCGCCACACCCTCCTCCAAGTACGCCTTCCACAGCCCCGACTCCAAGAGGCAGCCGGTTCGCGCGCCCGCGGCCCTCCCCGACCACGCGCCGTTGCTCCGGCTCCAGGACAGCGAGATCGACACCTTCCAGCGCCACACCACAGGCTTGTACCTCGACCGGCTTCCCTCCTCCTCTCCCAGCAACAGGAAGGACGCCGCCGTGCTATTAGTATGGATATGTAAGGGAGAACTATTAGTATGTAATAGTGAGTTAGTAGCTATGAGGGTACTTTAGGTATTTCATCTATGTTGTCATCTTCTACCTGGATGAATCTTTATAGAGCCATCCTTGTATCCGGTGATCCAACGAAGAAATATAAACCCTAATTGTTATCTTATTTTCCTGCAATTTATCTTAGATTTAATTCCTGTAATTTATCACTTTTATCTCCAATTCCCCTCAAATCCTTGTTCTTGCTGATGTCAGATCCATCGGGTCCTGACATATATGAGGAGGGACGCTGTAGCACCATAACCAAGTCCAATTTAACGGTAAGATGATGTATATTTGACCTTCTCCACGTGATATGCCACACGGCCAAACTGTGTAGCCTATGCCGATCTGCCCCGCTCAAGAGAAACCGCACAACCATGTATCGCTTGTCTCCACGTGAAATTCCGGCCGGGTAAAAGATGGATGACCCCGTTCTTGTTAAGGAAGCAGCCACAGCCACGGCCACGGCCCCGGCAATGGAAGAAATGTCGACCTTGCCGTCCCCATCGGTCTCTTGCACAAATCCAGAGCAAACAACGCAGCAGCGATCGTGTCGTCGCGGCCACCTAGCTAGGGGGCTTTGACGTCGGTCGGCAGTCGGCACCGCCGCATCGGGTAATTTTAAAATCACCAAAGAAGCGAAACAGGCCGGCGCCTTCTTTCTTCGATCTCCTTGGCATTTTTTAAAGAGAGACAGGCAGCCCTTTCCGACCCCGCCTAAATTCTGTACCTCGGGATAAAAGAGAACGCACCAGATCTCCTCCACGCAACGGACCACGCTAGTACAGTACCTTTTCATGAGAAGAACAAGAAAATGTTAACATCTTGGCGCGCCGGCGCAGCATCCGAGCGAGCCGGACCACCACCGTCCGAGCCATATCTCCCACACCGCGTCCGCGCGGCCGCATCATCATTCCCGCTCCACACTCCTTCGCTCACACCATGCCGCCGCAGCGCATCCCCATCGTCCTCCTGGCAGTCCTCCTCGTCGGCGCCGTCTCGGCCCATGGGCGCCGCCTCCTCGCCTCCGACGGCCTCCCGCGGAGCGCCGACTCCACCACCGTCCCCACCGCGCTCCGACTCCCGTTGGAGGGGTGCGAGATGACGTACGGCTTCCTGCCGTGCACGGAGACGGTGGGGGGGAACCTCTTCCTAGCCGTCGCCTACGGCTTCCTCATGTTCAAGTCCGCCACCTACCTCTCCGCCGGCAGCGAGCTGCTGCTCGAGATCCTCGGCCCCGGGATCGTAGGCGGCCTCTTCCTACCCATCCTCGGCGCGCTCCCAGACGCCCTGCTAATCCTTGGTCAGTTCAGTTTTCGGATCGTTTTCTTTTCATCGTTGCTGCTTTGTTACCCATTTCTTTTCTATACCTTATTAGGTACTCGATGTCAAGACCTGCATTCTGAACCTGTTCATCGTCAGGCGTTGTTGACATTCAGTTGACGAACGGCTGAGATCTCTTCTTACCGGTTCACTGCTATGGACGGCTGAGATTCAAGTATCATTTAAATATATTTGTAAGGCAACTTTTAGCCAAATTATTGTAAACTTCAGTGAACCGAATTTGAATAACGCGGCTCCTCGGGGACTCTATATAACCGGGAGAGTGGGTGGCTGGGTGGCGCGTTAGCGAGAAACCCTAATTTTATTTGCCTTTCCTTTCCAGTTCTTCCTTCCAGCAACTTTAATTCTTGCAAATTATCCAGTTATTAGCTACAATTACTTCCTGTATTTCCGGATTACTGTTCGATTACTGTTCAGCACCTCTCCATTTACCCTGAGGTCCTGACAATTGGTATCAGGAGCCAATTCCCCCCGCGCCGGCTTCCCACCCTCTCCACCCACCAAATCGATGAGGTTCCCGTCAGATCTCTCCTGCCGGTGGTAAAATCCCTCCGTTCCACCCATCCTGGAGCAGGCGCCGCGGAGTAGATCGAGCAGGCGAAGCTTATCCATGTCCATCATCCGCACTCGTTCTCAAGAACGCATGGCGGCGGAGATCGAAGAAGCGGAGATGAAGGCCGAGGAAGAACGCCTCGCCAAGGAGGAAGAAGCAATCAGTCAGCGCCTTCCTCGCGAGGTCCTCAACACCAATCGGCGACTGGACCATCTGCAGCACTCCTTCGACCTGATGCAAGGTACGGTGTCGGATCTGCGCGATATGGTGTCACAAATCGCCCTGGCCATGAAACCTACAAATCCCACCACCACCCCAAACGCCACCGCCGCTTCCCCAAACCAGTTCGTCACACCGCCACCACCATCCACAACTCTGAGCCCAATTCCGGAAGGCTCAACCCCAAGTTCCATCACACCACAGCAACCACCTCTTCCACAAAAGTCATCACCTTTTACCCCTCATACTGAAGCCAATTCAACCCAAAATTCTCAACCTTTCACAGCGGCAACTACATCCCAAACCCTACCACCACCAGCTTCTCAAATTTTCCAGCTTACCAACCCACAAAATAACCCAAACATGTATACCTCTTTCCACATGGTGCCACAAATTAGCACTCCCAACCAATATTCACCCCAGCAAACAGTCCCTCAATATTACCCTCCCTCTCAAGGATACTATCATTACCCACCCCAACAACAACCTCAGCTCGCGCCCATTTACACCTATTCACAAACTCCACCTTCCATACCTTCCACATACCCACCTTATGCACAACCTACACAACCCATTCTGCAAGCTCCACCACCACAACACAACAACAACTCTGGTCAGGAGCCTTATATCAGAACACCTAGTCTTGAGCTGCCATTATTCTATGGCGACAATGCTCCAAATTGGCTAGAGGAATGTGAAAGTGTCTTTGCTGTCAGTGGTATCACAAATGACAACAAGATCAAATGGGCAAATGCACATATCAGAGGCAAGGCGAAGACATGGTTGTTGAGCAGTGGAGTCAATGTCAATCAAGTGCACTGGCACCAATTCAAACAGATGATTAGTGATAGATTTCCAGCCCCTACTGAGCAAGAATCAATGGAACTGTTTCAGTACTTGGTGCAGACTCAAACAGTGACTCGATACATAGATCTCTTCGAAGAGTACATGATCAACATGAAGAGAGACCACCCTTTCCTCACTGATAACTTCTTTGTGCTACGGTTTGTTAGTGGACTCAAAGAGACAATTAAGCATGCAGTTCGCAGTCACTCACCAACAACAATGAAGATGGCTTATTATCATGCAAAACAACAGGAACTAGCATTCTTGGCTGTCAGCAAGCGTCAGACACCTGCAATGAGTATTAACAGAGGCAACACACAGCCAGCAGTCAGAAATCAGCGACAGTTCAGAGATAATCGAGCCCGTACAGGACATGACAAGCCTCAAGATAAGCGCAAATGCTGGTACTGTCCTGAAACGTGGTTTTATGGCCATAAATGTGCAAAAATGCAGACTATGATACATGCCATTGAATTGCAATGTCACAGCGATAATGAAGAAACAGATGAACCACAAGATACCTTTCATGATGCAGAACCAACTCTGACCGAAGTGGAAGCACCAAAAGAAACACCTGCAGTACCTGCACCTGTTGCTCCACAACCAAAAGCAAAAATAATGCAGATTTCAGCAGAGGCAATACATGGCATTCCTGGAGACACTACCTTATCTGTCATAGTACACATTGGTGGCCAGAAAGCTATAGCTCTAGTTGACACAGGCAGCACCAACACCTTCCTGGACAGTGACTTTGTCAAAAGAACCAAGCTGAAGATAGAGCCTACTGCTGACAACAAGGTATTAGTTGCAGGTGGAGGAGAACTCACCTCAGCTGGACACATACCTAATTGTAGCTTCAGAATACAGAATACTGAATTCACTCATACCTGCAAATTACTTCCACTCAAAGGGTATGATATGGTACTGGGTGCTAATTGGCTCACGGCTCACGGCTCACAGCCCAAATTACTATGACTGGGAAAAGAGGAGCATTGCTATCACAGTACAAGGACAGTGGTGTACACTGATGGATAGAGCAGTACCTCCCCAGAAAACAGTAATATCTGCAAAAGCTTGCTCTAAGCTGCTCAGATCTGGAGCTCAGGCATATGTGATCAGAATACAGGATTCAGACCAGGCAGATAAGGAACCACTGGAACACCTGCCACAATCACCAGTGAGTGATTTACTTGATAAGTTCTCTGACGTATTTGAAGAACCACAAGGCCTGCCACCCCACAGGGAGTGTGATCACAGAATTCCCATGCCAGAGGGAACTACACCACCTAACATCAGGCCATACCGAATGCCACACAAGCAAAAAAATATAGTGGAAGAACTAGTCCAGAACATGCTCAAGAATTCAGAGATTCAACTCAGCAACAGCCCTTATTCTTCACCCGCTATTTTAGTCAGAAAGAAAGATAAAACATGGCGGCTCTGTGTTGATTACAGACAACTAAATGCCCTGACAGTAAAGAATAAGTACCCAATTCCTGTAATTGAGGATCTGCTCGATGAACTCCAAGGAGCAACAGTCTTTTCCAAATTGGATTTGAGCTCAGGCTACCATCAAATTCGTATGCATCCTGCTGACATTGCAAAGACTGCTTTTAGCACTCACTTGGGCCACTATGAATACTTAGTTATGCCTTTTGGCTTAACGAATGCGCCAGCAACCTTCCAGCAGCTGATGAACAATATATTTGCTCCACATCTAAGGAAATTTGTATTAGTATTCTTCGATGACATACTGATATACAGCAAGACCATGAGTCAGCACAGACATCATTTGCAGCAGGTCTTACACATTCTCAGGCTACACAAACTGAAAGCAAAAATGTCCAAGTGTGCTTTTGCTACTGCATCAGTAGAGTATTTGGGCCACATTGTCTCTGGATCTGGCGTTGCCACTGACCCTGCTAAAATTGTTGAAATTGTCGACTGGAAATCTCCCACAAGTGTGAAGCAGCTGAGGCGAATATTGGGCCTTACTGGCTATTACAGGAGATTTATTGAGGGCTATGCTTCCATTTGCAGACCATTACATGATGTGCTCAAGAAGGACTCATTTCATTGGTCAGAACAACAAGAAAAAGCCTTTCAAGCTCTGAAAATAGCTATGACAACTCCACCTGTGTTAGCATTGCCCAACTTCCAGCTACCTTTTACCCTAGAAATAGATGCTTCTGGTTCTGGCCTGGGTGCTGTACTTATGCAGCAAGGGAAACCACTTGCATATTTCAGCAAAGCATTAGGACCTAAAGCTACTGCCATGTCTATATATGAAAAAGAGGCTCTGGCCATGTTAGAAGCTCTGAGAAAGTGGCGCCATTATCTGTTGGGACACAAGCTCATGATTAAAACAGACCAAAAGAGCTTAAAATACCTTTCCAGTCAAAGGCTACTCGAAGGAATTCAACACAAGCTCATGCTCAAGTTGTTGGAATTTGATTACACCATTGAATACAAAAAGGGATCTGAAAACACTGCTGCTGATGCCCTCTCCAGGAAACATACCACATCTGTAGATGATGCTTGCCTAGCTATATCCACAGCAGTGCCTGTTTGGATGCAAGAGGTAACCGAGACATATCTGAATGATGACAAATGCAGTAAACTGTTACAAGAACTGGCTATTCATGCTGACAGCAACCCCAACTATACCCTATCTACTGGCATCATCCGGTACAAAAACAGAATTCTGCTAGGCAGTAATACTGATCTGAAAGACAGAGTTTTCAATTCCTTTCATGCATCCATATTTGGTGGACATTCTGGCAATAGAGTTACATATCATCGGCTGAAGCAGCTTTTCTACTGGCCTAACATGAAGCAATTATGTGCGGCTAAAATAGCAGCTTGTCCAGTTTGCCAGATATCAAAAACAGAAAGAATACATTACCCAGGCCTTCTGAATCCTTTGAACATTCCAGATAGCAAATGGTCCGAAATAAGTATGGATTTCGTGGAAGGCTTGCCTAAATCAAAAGGAAAGGATGTGATATTGGTTGTAGTGGACAGACTAACCAAATATGCTCATTTCCTTCCACTATCTCATCCATTCACTGCTTCCCAAGTATCTGATCTCTTCATGGACACCATATTCAAATTACATGGGCCTCCAAAGACTATTGTCAGTGACAGAGACAAAATTTTCACATCCAAAATATGGCAGGACCTGTTTTCTGCCATGCAAATTGAACTGCATTTCAGTACTGCGTATCACCCTGAATCTGACGGCCAAACTGAGCGAGTAAATCAGTGTTTGGAGCAATATCTACGCAGCATGGCTTTCAAGGAACCAAAGAAATGGGCAAATTGGTTACCAGCAGCTGAATGGTGGTACAATATCTCCTATCATACTTCTCTCAAAACCTCCCCGTTTGAAGCATTATATGGGTACCCACCTCCACAGTTGCAAGGCATCTCAGTTCCTTGTGACGTAACACCTGAAGTACAAGTGACACTACAGGAGAAAGAACAAATGCTCAAGGCACTGCACCAAAACTTGCAACAAGCTCAGAATCGAATGAAGAAGTATGCTGACCTGAAGAGAACCGAAAGGCAATTTGAGGTAGGCGACATGGTGTATCTGAAGATGCAACCGTATCGAGAAACTGCTCTGGGCCTCAGGAATGCTCTGAAACTTTCCTCCAAGTACTATGGTCCTTTTCGAGTTCTCACGCGTGTGGGCAATGTTTCATACAAGCTCCAATTGCCTGAGGGTACAAAGCTGCATGATGTATTCCATGTGAACCAGTTGAAGAAACATATCGGCCCCAAGGCAGTGCCAAATCCCACTTTACCTCTCGTAACAGCTGAAGGGAAGATAAAGGTAGCTCCATTGGCAGTCCTTCAATATCGGCAAGTTCCACGCAGCACTGGGGCCTACGACATTGTTGTTCCACAGTGGCTAGTGCATTGGGAGAACCTGTCACCCGAAGAAGCAACCTGGGAAGACGCATCTTTCATCCAGTCCACATTTCCAACTTTCCATCCTTGAAGTCTGGTTTCATCGGCGGGGAATTGTCAAGACCTGCATTCTGAACCTGTTCATCGTCAGGCGTTGTTGACATTCAGTTGACGAACGGCTAAGATCTCTTCTTACCGGTTCACTGCTATGGACGGCTGAGATTCAAGTATCATTTAAATATATTTGTAAGGCAACTTTTAGCCAAATTATTGTAAACTTCAGTGAACCGAATTTGAATAACGCGGCTCCTCGGGGACTCTATATAACCGGGAGAGTGGGTGGCTGGGTGGCGCGTTAGCGAGAAACCCTAATTTTATTTGCCTTTCCTTTCCAGTTCTTCCTTCCAGCAACTTTAATTCTTGCAAATTATCCAGTTATTAGCTACAATTACTTCCTGTATTTCCGGATTACTGTTCGATTACTGTTCAGCACCTCTCCATTTACCCTGAGGTCCTGACACTCGACTAGTTAGTTTATCATAATGTGTAGTCTGTTTTCTGCATTTTCAGTTTCTGGCCTCTCTGACTCCAAGGAGGTTGCTCAGAGTCAGGTTCTGATCGGGATGGGCCTGCTTGCGGGGTCCACGGTCATGCTTCTAACCATACTCTGGGGATCCTGTGTTCTTGTTGGTAAATGTGATCTCTCCGATAATTCAACCGCACTTGATTCCCAAGATACCAAAGCCTTCAGTCTTTTTGGTATGCCGGACATTCCCTGTTTTATTATTTCTCAAATTCCATTCTGGAGTGGGGTCTTAGCTGAGAAAATTCCTTTAAATTCAGCTGACATCTCGACTTGCAAACAAACCGTTGAACAATCTTATTTACCAGAATAATAACTGCACATATTTAGCTTCATTCTGATACTTCACATCACTACAATAGTATAGATAGGGGCTCTAGTTCTTTAGTTTGAACTCAAGGGTCAGGCTTCATCAAACTCAATGCATTTCCTGAGTAACATAGGATAAGAAATTCTGATTTTGTTCTGCTCTATCTGTTCCACAAATATAATATTTCGGCAGTATGTCAGTATCATGGCTGCTAATAGTTATCTTCTGTAGAAGAATTAGTTTCCATGGATTGTACCGGTACATACATGATGGATCATATCCTTATGATATTTTTGCTAAATAACATCCGTACTGTTGTAGGCTCTGGTGTTTCCACCGATCTTCAGACCAGCTATGCGGCAAGAATCATGGCGATATCTGTTCTTCCCTTTATTGTTGTTCAGATACCGTCCATTTTGAAGCTCCATTCTGGTCATCGGTTAACTCTGTTGCTTGGGCTTATAGTTGCAGTGCTACTTCTCCTCACATATTGTCTATATCAGGTATATGCTGGCCTAGGGAAAAATGAACTCTACGTGTTTCCACTTGCTCTGCTTCTTCTAATGTCAAATGATGGTCCTCCAATGCAACTTTCGCAAGTTGATGTACTGAAGTGAACATCTGGAACAAGTTCATGTACTGCGGGTGCATTTTACTATTTAAGAATTATATTTCTCACTAGTTTGCTATGTACATCTTTCTGACAAAGTTATGAATATTTCATCATGATACTTTATGAAATCTAGGAGATCGTGTCTTTTAACAAAAAATAATGGTGCCTCTCTACCACCCATCTGAAATCTGGTGGCACATGTTCATTTACATGATGCTAATTTTCCAAGGGTCAATTGCACATTACATGCTGTTGATTATGATCATATTTTGATCTACATTGCTCCATTAAACAATACTTGCATCTTCCACAAACAGATCTTTCAGCCATGGATCCAGAGGAGAAAACTAGAATATTCAAGACTGAAGCATGTAATGTCGGGACTTCTGAAACATGCTCAGATGCATACTTTTGGTCGCCTTATTGATGATGATGGCAGACCAAATGTTTCTGTCATAGAGAAGTATGCCGCTGGTCCGCAATTCGTCTTTTACCTATTTTCCGTCCAAGAAAGCTCTTCTAAATAATGTCCTAAAAATTGGCAGGTTATTTCACAAAATTGATCTGGACAATGATGGAAGGATAGAGCGCGGTGAACTACAAGCTTTCATCGTTGGTGTAAATTTTGAAGATATTGACTTGGATAGTAACCTAGCTGCAGATCAAGTCATGGCTGACTTCGATAGATCTCAGAATAATTTCATTGAAAAGGGGGAATTTATTGATGGGGTCCTTAGATGGCTGGAAGAAGCTAAGCGTGCAGTCGTTTCTTCTGGTGTTCACTCAAAAAAGTTCATGGAGGATTTTCAAACTGTAAGTTCTTAGTCACTTGTTTTTGCAGTTATTGTATTCGAGAGATAATTTGCGTCATCCTGCAATTGTGCAGACAGCAAGGGACGAACATAATGCCCTGCTTGACAAGGATGAAGAGGATGGTGAATCTATTGAAAATCCAACCTGAACCTGCTCTAAGGCCATTGCACTTTTGCTTCTCAGAACTGCAATGGCAGCAGCATTTGCAGATCCACTTGTTGATGCTGTTCACAACTTTTCAAGTGCAACGGGCATACCATCTTTTTTCATTTCCTTCATTGCGATGCCCTTGGCTACCAATTCCAGTGAGGCTGTCTCAGCAATTATCTTTGCGAGCAGAAAGAAGCAACGTACTTTGTCTCTAACATTCTCTGAGGTATGTCTGCTGGATACCTTATCTTACTGTTGACAATTGAAGCAGTCATATAAATACCCTTGTTCCGATAGATTTTTTGGTCTCAATGTTTTTTCCACTTTCCTCTAAATTTTGCTTGTATTTATTTCTCATATGCAGTTAACCTAGTTGTTTCTTAACCTTATGTATTGCATGCTATTTTGTGAAACAGTTTTCAAAAGATGAACTGCTTACAGACTGTAGGCTTAGGCTTCCTTAGCATTTTGGTTTTAAGGTGGATTATGTTATTCTCGTTTTGCCGCTTTTAGATATATAGCTAAATGCCCGTGCGTTGCTACGGACAAATATAATTTTATATAATAATTGTGGATTTGTACATGCATCGGAGGTTGTCAAAGATCATTTGGAAGTTTATTTGTTGTAGATCTCACCGTCAAAATGCAATATTATGTCAACAGACGAAAAAAATCAAACTTTGGCTATGTATTTAACAAATCTAAGCACTCCAAAATTTATTTCCGAACTATAATGCACGTGTGAATAAAAGATAAAAATATGTTATGCCAATGATTTTAAACAACGCTCCAGAATAAAGTTGAGAAAGTATACATCTCAAGTTTTTTTTCCCATTCTTTATACAAAACTTATTTCGTTTTATCTCTAGGATCGACTTTACAAAATCAAGTATTTAAGCCTTGACTATGATCTCACAGAAGAGAAAATTGTGTAGTGAAGCATAGAAAATAGTTAGCTAGCACCACATCTTGATATCTCACTCCCGAACAAATAGAAGCAACCTAGTTATCATCGCCGGTGCTAAGCAGCAGGTAGTTAAGCTATTCTCAGCTTTCTCTCCGTCTCCACCGCTTAGGCTGCTATGCCTCCACCGTGGTATGTCGTAAATTTTCTGGCCATGTGATACAGAACATGCTGCACGATCGAGAAGAAAAGAAAGGATCCAAGTGGCACAGGCCACAGCGTACGTAAACCTGCGTGCTATGCGCGCGGCAGTGCCGCGTGCCGGGCTGTCATGTTCTCAGCACGACGCCTGTGCAGACCCAGCGCCGCCCGCAGACACCACACGCCGTGCAGCCTACCGACGCAACACGAGCTTCTAACGCCGCCGAGGCCACCCGCCGCTCGTCTAGGTACTGAGGCCGCCTGCCGTTCACCAGTCTGCCAGTTGCATCCGCTCGCCGCCAGCCGCCATCGTCAAGGGCAGCCGCTCCGGATCATTCAGCTTGGTTTTTTCTTTAGTCATGTAGAGATTGGATCGGTTCTGATCGGTGTTATTTGCTTGGCTTTTCTTTACACGCAGAGATCAATTCAATTTCCGATTTGGGATGGTCAACCGTCCGACGTACGGTTGGGTTGGTGATTCGAGTTGTATTCGTATTTGAACTGCTGGTGCGTGAGTCGATCGTTGGTTTGGTGGTACCGTCTGTGTCTCTTGACGTACCGCCGCCAACCATCACCTTTACTCGTATATATATAGAGATGAGTGTTTTTCTACATTCTTTTTTTTCATCAAGATGCAACTAAACATTTTGTTCCGTTCGAAAATCTATGAGACAAAATGCAAGAGGAGAATCAGTGAATTCTAGATTCTATACAACATTAGTCTGATTTACCAAACGTGGTAACAGATTTTTTACAACAGTTTTAAACATAAGCACACACATCACCAAAAGCCTCAAACTGAGGCTTGGAAGGCCTAGGGCCCTTTATGGCGTTAACATAAAACAAATGCCGTGATTGTATCAAGGTCTCGAGATCCAAGGTTGTTGAATGCAGTTTACGAAAAGATATTCAGAAAACGTATTTCCAGTAATTGAAAATTCTACTCAAATGAGAGTATGGGAAATCTGATTGATTGAATGATTTTTGGCATCACTATATATAAGTCACTATCGGGCATTTGTGCAAAATTTAATTGATTGAATAATTCTTGTCATCACTACATGTAACTGACTGTCGGATATTTGTGCAAAATTCGATTGATAATATAATTCTTGGCATCACCACATGTTAGTGACTTTCTGATCTCGGCAGTTGGACCAAATTTCAGGCAGCACAATGCCTTGTGTGGGAGGGAAGTGCGACATGTTGCGCGCACTCCTAAATCAGATTATGCTGCAGTTTATGCAGTCCTAAAAAGTTCAAACAAAAGATTATCATCTGAGCCTTCATTTGAACTGCAGGTCTACGGTGGAGTGACCATGAACAACACGCTCTGCCTTGCCGTGTTCTTGTCTCTTGTTTACATCAGGGGCTTAACCTGGGACTTTTCATCGGAGGTGCTTGTCATCTTCCTCGTGTGCATCATAATGGGACTCTTCACCAGCTTCCGGACCACGTTCCCGCTGTGGACGTGCTTCGTCGCTTTCCTTCTGTACCCATTATCTCTGATGCTGGTCTACGTCCTCGACTACAAGTTCGGCTGGTCATAGACCTGACGTGGATAGTGATTAGTTGATACCTCTGATATTGAGGGGGGATATGTAGGCATGAACCACTTCTGCTTGTAAACCTCATCTCGTAGGCTGGTATGGTGTTCAGCTGGGGTGGATGTGGATGCAGTGCAGGCTACAGCTTGACATAGTACTGCATGCTTATGACAGTCACTAATAAGCCAAGGTGGACTCTGTGATCAAACATGTTCAGTTTTGAAATACCTCGACCATGTGATGATCTAAGATGGATCATGTGTTCATGTTTCGAATTACTATCGCTTTTCGCATTGGGTACTTGATAGTCCAACAAGGCGCATGGTTAAGATGAATTCCTGCCTAAATTGGATAATAGCGTAATAGCCAATATCCAAGATCTGTACTGAATTGACTAGCGGAACTTGATATCCATATGTAACTCATTACGAAAATATCAAAAAAAAAAAAAACTCATTACGAAACTGGTCGGAACTGGGTAGCTTTCCTGGATGGGTGGAGAAGGGGGGAACTCCTAAATCGGAAGGGAAGAGAGGTTAGATAAATGGAGAGGAGGATGACAGGTTGGGTGTTTCCACTACAGGTTGGGTTGTTGAATGCTGACAGGGAAGGGCTTATGTTGGGGGGGGATATGTAGGCCCTTAAAAATCACCACTGAAGTTGTGGAGTTGTGGTCACATGATTTTCTTTCAAATGTTATTGCAGTGTGTTACAGTGTCCGGTGGGAGTACTTGTTCTGCAAATGACATTGCCTTTTATTTTGATAAAAAAGTTACATTGCCTTTTAGTGTTGTAGCACAAATATGTAATTTGTGAGTGTGTTCAACATAGAAACCGGGCAGGTAACCGATCCATCTCTATGCACATCTCTTACTCATGAGATGTGATGAAGTCAGGCCGTCAGGGTCGCTAAAAACAGGACAAGACTTGTTCTAGTCTCAACTCTCGGATGATCCATTGAACTTTCTGGAAAAGCTCGATAACACGTAGCCTAAAATGTGGCAATCTGCGACGACAGATGAGGAAATAGTGATAAACAAAACCTCCTCAAATGCCCTCAATTTGCAACAATATTCCCGTGTAGCACTAGTTACATCACAAACTTTGTTCACCTTCTGCGAGAAGTTCCGAATTCCCTTCCGAGCTAGCTAGACGATCGATCGAGCGCCAATCTGCATCACGACCCGACGTCCAGCACCACCTCCGGCGGCCGTTCGGGCGGAGGTATGATGCTGCACCGGCAGATCGGGCACGTCGCGTGCGAGCGCAGCCACCGGTCGATGCACTCGGTGTGGAACACGTGAAGGCACACCGGCATCCGCCGCACGGAGTCCCCCTTCTCCACCTCCCCGAGGCACACCGCGCATTCGGCGTCGGCGCCTTCTTCCCCGTGCTCGTAGTCGTAGCTCGGGATGCGGTTCGCGGCGAGAGCGGCACGAAGGTCGTCGCGCGACATCACTGTCAGCAGCTCCGGGTGGCGGAGCTGCTCGTGCGACGACCACTCCCGGCCGTCCTGCCGCTGGTGATGACGACGATCGCGCTCCTCCGTGGACGCCTCCGTGGGCGCCAGCCACCGGGGCCAGGGCGGCCGCTTGAGCTCGGCGTAGAAGCTGCAGCAGAGGATGAGCGTGATGGTGGTGCAGAAGGCGGCGAAGGCGGCGAAGAGGATGGCGTGGCCGGAGTAGGGCCGCCTGACGAGGTGCATCACGGCGACCGGCGCGGTGATGAACCCGCTGGCGAAGATGGCGTGCGCGCACACGAAGTCGCTGCACCAGTGGTAGCAGGAGGGGCGCCTCCCGTGGACGGGCATGCGCCGCCGCCTAGAACGTACTCCCGCCCAGCTCTGGGGTTTGCTTCGCGCGGAACGAAACGTTGAGCTGATTAGCTGATTGGCTAATTAAGGCGCAAGGAAAAATGGTTAAGCTGCGAGAATCGAAAACTGCTTCGACATCTCAGTGGCCGCTGTTGTACTATGCGCGGCGCATAGCTGGGAGATGCAAACGATGAACTTGGGCGCGTTAACTGACGTGGTACATCTTTGTAGCTCGGTTGGATCGTAACGATGTCTTTAGTGTTGTCTTGTACTACCTTTCCTAATGCTTCCCTCAAGTAGTTGTCACAATGGTTAGGGCTTCTTTTGATTGAAGGATTTTCACAAGAATATTGGAGGATTCCAATCCATAGGATTTTTTCCTAAGGAATCCCTATTGATCAAAGGAATGGCACCTCCAAAATTACTATGAATTGCATTCCTACACTTCAATCCCATAGAAATTTCAACATCCACTCTAACCTCTTTTTTACACTCATTCACGTAGCATCGAGACATGTTTCCTGTGCTTTTCCTGTGTTCCATCCAAACGACCATTGTTGCAGTTTTTCCATCCAAATGACCATTTTAGGGGGGGGGGGGGGGGGGGGGGCAAAATAGCAAAATACGACTTAAAATCATATCGTAGAGCAAAACACGTAAAAAAAAGGAAAACGAAACAAAAGTCCGAGACAACATACAGGCTCGAATTTGCCCAAATGGAACACCCTGCTTCAGATCTTCCAAGAATTCCCCATATTTTTATAGAAAACCCGAGCAACAACATCCGGATAGTCAATAGGGACTTGACCATGTTTACGCGTCACAGCAGCGACAATTTCTGGCCACCTAGGATTACAACAAAACGTAACAAACAAATCGGGAGCACCGTACTCACGACAGATCGCCAATACATCCGCATAACTATGAGCCATATACCAAACCGCAAGTAACCGAAAATATAGACAACACCGCACCAAGGAAATCCGCTGAAACTCGGAAGAAAGGCAGCAAACGAACCAACACGTGAAACAAAATTCCGCCAAAGGAATAATCGACCAGTCAGCAGAAGAAGCACCCAAACGAAAACAGCAAAGAACCGACTCAACTCCCACAAAGACCAAATCTCATCAGAAGCCAACAAACAACAGACGACTAAAAGTAAATGCGACTCCAACCAAAAGAACAACTCTAGGCTGCGAACAAGTGACAATCACCCCACACAGCGAGGAAGCCCAAAACTCCAAAGAGCAGACCAGTGCAGACAAAGCAAACATAGTAAACAACAAGAAAGAACCAAAATTAGAAACACGTGACGAAAAAACGCGCATGTGCATGCATTGCACAATAACCAAAGGTGAGTGTGCTGCTGCGCACGTGTGTCGTAACGGTAGAAGGTACGTAGGCCGTAGGTGGTGTCGGCGGGTAGCAGCGTGTTGGGCATGTTTGGTTGCTCGCATGGTTTTTTTTGCCACTTTTGCATCCGTGGCTCACTAGGGCCTGGCCCTGTAAAAACGCGACTTGAGTCATGTTGTGCACTTGGTTTGGTGGCGCACAATATTTTAGAAAGGCCCGTGTGAAAGGAAACAAGTTTTCAACCCACGGCGTTTGCTGTTCATTTGTGTTTCGTGTACTCTTACCTCGTGTCTATGTGGTAGACTTACCTCACACCATCACAACACCATGAAGGGCAGCGAGCAGGACAACGGCGTGGCACGGCAGCAGTGCCGGGGCGGTGGCGGTGCGCGGTCAGTTCGCGCATGTACACCAAGCGCGGCTTAATAACTGTTGTCGCGACGATGAATGCCATGGCTACGAGCGATGACGGCTGTGCGAAGACGATGTTGAGTAGCTGTTGTTGTGCCGGCATTGCCTAGTAGTTGTTGTTGTGCCGGCGGCGGCAGATGTTGAAAAAGACACACGTACATACGTACAGTACAAGATCTTCTCGTATACGACCGCCGAAACAGAAAACTTACAACACAAAGGTTGTGCGGAATGTTGAGATGAAGCTGCACGTCAAAGGTTATCTCAAACGGTAGACCGAGTACGACGAATTTGACAAATTTCGTCCAAAAAAGGGGCAAACATCGGTCTACAATTGAGAATCTACAGTCGACGAAACTCGAACCGAGCATTGGAATGGAACCTACTCGCCAACGAGCATAATTTTCATTTACACTTTATTTTGAATCGAGCAATATTTGTGTAGATTATATATGCACCAAGTGGAGCAGTTTAAGGGAGGTGAGCACAGCAAAAGGACACGTACACGCTCAGCCAACACTGCAACAAACAGTTCCCAAAATGCACTACGCGAGGGTGGCTCAGTGGAAACGGCCGATTTGGCCGTTCCTATCGGGCCTGGCCCAGACTGCTTTAAGGTTCGTACTCATACGAGATTTAGATACGGGCCAGGTGACCAAACATGCCGAAACTTGCATGCAACAGTGCGTTCTGATGCTTCGTGGCCAAACAAACACGCCCTTGATGTACGGCGGGTCGTGCGCACGTTCCATGGAACCGGCTGTAGCTACAGCCGGCTGTCTATTAGGTTTTTGCTAAGGGCAACTACAACAGGGACCTATTTAGTGCGCCGTCCATTTGTGACCGTGCAACCGGAAATCAAATTCCAACGGCGGGACACAAACGGAATGTTGTGCGTTTTTCTGTCCGGGGTGACACATTCTCGGCCAAAATTTGGGATAGATTTGCGTCGATCACGGACACACACGGACAGCTCCTGCATCCGCCTCGTGACCACCCCGTGTCTGCCTCTGGCCTGCGTGTTATCCTCTACGACGGCCACCTACCCTCATTTATGGAGGTCGGTGGAGCTCCTTAAATGGGCATCGGCGGTGCAAACCCTAGATCACAAATGTCGGATAGTAGTTGATTTAGGCCTTAACCTCTAAAGGCTTGCACCACATTTCGGCCCACGACGTCCAAGACTCTCCGTCGGCAGCTCTACTCCAGAAGCTTCTCCACCGACCTAAACCTGTCGTACCGCACCAGGGCTCTGTGAAGATCTACTCAAACAAGGACTACATTCAAAGGAAGGCTACGAGATCAAGACTTAACGTACAAGGCAAGATAGAAACCCTAGACGCATGGAGGATCGGGCACCACCTCAACCTAAATATACTGAAGAACATGACGAAGACAGACATCGATTACATGCCTAGACTCTGCCCCCAGACCTCTTTATAAAGCCTAGAAACTAGATCCACATGTATAATATCCGGCCGAGACCTTGTATAACTCGCGGAGATCGCGTTTGTACTATCTACTGTAGCCACTTCATGAATAAAGTATGAGAGATCTTCATCTACATTGTCTATGACTTAAACCTGTTGACCTACACCTCCTGCTGAACAAATAATCTTGCTTCTGTTCTCCGGAAGTAAGATTGCCGGGGGATCGTAAATTACTATCTTTCGACAGTTGACGCGCCAGGTAGGGGGTGTGCACGCCCTACAGATCGAGTCCCGCGAGCATGTCGACGAGCCCTTCACCGGAGCAGGTCTGTACGTCGCCTCCACCGACTGACGCCTCAGTGATACGTCTCAAATGTATCTATAATTTTTGATATTCCATGCATGTTTATACCAATTGCTACATGTTTTATATACACTTCATATAATTTTTATGCATTTTCTGGGACTAACATATTAACAAGATGCCACAGTGCCAGTTCCTGTTTTCTACTGTCTTTTTGTTTCAGAAAAGCTAGTCACGAAATATTCTCGGAATTGGACGAAAATCAACGGGGATGAGTTTTACACCGACACGAAGACAAAGTCCGAAGGGCGAACGAAGAAGCGACCCAGGGGGCCCAGACACCACCTCGGCGCGGCAGAAGGTGGGGCTGCACCGGGGGGTCGTCTGGCCGCCTCGGGTGGCCCCTCGCGCCGCCCTTTCGCCTATATATTCACCTCCTCCCGAAAACCCTAAATACCCGATCATTATTCCACGAAAAGTTCCATCGCCGCCACCGTCGTCAACCCTAGTTCGGGATGGTTCTGAAGCTCTTCCCGGCACCCTGCCGGAGAGAAGATCATTGCCGGATGGCTCTACATCACCATGCCTGCCTCCGGACAGATGCGTGAGTAGTTCATCCTTGGACTACGGGTCCATAGCAGTAGCTAGATGGTTGTTTCTCCACTTTGTGCTATCATGTTTAGATCTTGTGAGCTGCCTAACATGATCAAGATCATCTTATTGTAATGCTACATGTTGTGTTTGCTGGGATCCGATGAATTGTGAAGTTATGATCAAGTTGTTTATCTATTTATCTACTACTCCCTCCGATCCGAAAAAAGAGGCGTGACGGTTATTTTGCAAAAAAAACCCACTCGTTACGAGCTCAACCCGCACTCCACGCCCTCTCCCTCGCGACGGTCAACTCGCATCTCTCCCGCATCTCAGCCCTCTCGCCGCTCCCCACCGGCCACCACCGTCGTCGCCCTCTCCGTCTTGCCGCCTCTCTCTCGCTTGCCCACCACCGCCGCTCCCCACCACCGCCCTCTCCTTCTCGCCGACCCTCACCACTGATGCTACGCAGCCCTAACCCTAGAAACCCGCCAGCGCGAGAGATCTTGATGCCAAAGATGGCGTTTTTATTCGCCATAGATGCGCTGCTAGGCGAGGAGGTGGAGGATCTCTGTGCGCCGGCCCTCGATCTGGGCGAGGAGGTGGAGTATCTCTGTAACTGGTGGCGTCGCGCGGCGTGCATGCGTGCTCCAAGAAGCCCAAGGCGACCGGCGACATCGACGCTTGTGTTGGCCGATCGACAGCTCCTGGAGCTCGCCGTGCCGCTGCCTCGCTCGTCCTCGACCCCGCCAGAGAGTACCAGGATCTGCGCCTTGTCGTCTTCTTCGTCCACGCGCAAGCAATCGAGCCCGGGATCGACGCACGCCTCGTCTTCTTCCTCGACGTCCACGACGACCACCGGCTGAGATCTTCAATTCCTGCGACCACGGTCTCCCCCGAGCAAGAACGACGACTCCGGCACCCTTCCGGTGAGCTGCTGCGCCAATCCCCGCCGTACCCCATCTCGTTTGCTTGCTGTAGCATCCCTTTTGGTCCTCTGTTTCGCCTCCGTGCACACTGCAGCGAGGACTCGTTGCTCTGCACCTTTTCCTACACCTCACACCACACTTTGCGCACCCCAGCGTCACCCGCTTTGGTCGTCGACATCGGAGCCCTCCTGGAGTTCATCGTCCGTCGCCGTCGTTCTACCCTGCAAGTCTGAAACTTTCAGTTTCAGTTAACGCAGCTTCCTTGTTTCATATAACGTCAGATCATGCTTGAACACTCGAGCACTCTGTAGATATTGTCTCTGTACGTGGTAACTTGCTTGCTTGTTTCAGTTTGGACTTGTGCTCTGTTCAAATTTAATTCGAATTTGATTCAGTTAGTGTAGGCAGTGCACATAGCTTCAGTTTTCTTGCAGTGGAGTAGTGTAGGCAGTTTTCTTGCAGCAGCAAGTTTTACTCTGAGTTTGTTCATTCTATACTCTGAGTTTGTGAACTGAATATGAATTGAATAAACAAGCAAGTTCACAACACAGATGCTTGCTTGCTGTCTCACTTGCTGTATCAATATTTATCAGTGCTTTCTGTAATTCAGTGAGTACATATAGAGCAGGAGCACATATAGTGCAAATACATACAGATTGTAGTGATTACATACACTCCTAAACATACAGATTTGTTTGCAAAATATTTTTCTCCTTCTAAACAATGACCACTCGTTCTTGTACTCCTTTCATCTTTCTTTTCTTGCTTGCTGTTGCTCCATTTGACAAGGATAATGCCTCTGCTTCATAGGCAGCTATAATTTCCAAGGTCTTTCGGTAGAGTTCACCATCAATCCTTAGATCCATAGGCAGAGTTCCTTCCCTCAACATTTTGTCCTTGTTCATGTGTGGAGTCTCATATTTATTGCCACCTCTAGCATTCATAACTTCCAGCATAACTGACTGTAAAGTTATGAACACTTTGTCAAGATTATCCAGTGGATAACTATGAAAAGCATCTTCAACTGATTCTATGAGGTCACTCAGATTTTTTGGTGCAGTTTCTAGTGTTAGGGACTGAATGGACCTAAAATATGCAAGGTCCAACACGTTCATATCCGGGGAGTTTGCAGGTTGTTGCATTAGCTGGATATCCATCCCTGTTTTTCTTACAGCTGCTTGAAAAGCTGGATCACTAGGCAACACATGTGTACGTGCGTTGTCTTGTTGAATATAAATCGTCCCTTCGTCATCATCTGGCCATAGGGCTTCAATAGCTGGAAGTACTTTGTTACATAGGTAGTCTCGATGGACATCTCTAGTAACTGTCACTGGCTTGACTTCCAAAGTGCCTTTGGCTCTGTTCTTAGATTTCTTTACAGCTGGAGTTAGCTTGACAAATGGCCAGATCCCAATTTTTCCATCAAAGGTTACTCCATCGGCATCACGCCTTGGCCTCGCCACTGCACAAAGGAACATTACCTTTCCAATTCTGTTTTTGCTTTGGATACTGCGCTCAGGATTAGCTTCTTCTGGCGATAGATAGTAGGTCCTCTTTTTTTTAGTCAAGTCAAACCATTTTTCATCCGTATGCAGGATCTTTCGCATGTCTATGAATTTAGGCATAGCATCCGACACAGTTCTTTCATCCACCATCTTGACAGTGAATTTGAGCCTGTCAATTTGGTTTGCTAGCTTGAGATAGGGCTTTATAGTGCTTGTATGCTTCCTAATCTTGCCCCATTTTAACCTCCTTTGCAATGATGTATATGGAACTTTCAAAGAGAGTGCAAGTGCCCTCATGGTAGAACGTTTGTTGTAAGGAATTGTTGGTATCCTATCAAGACCATGGTCCTTTCTCTTTCGGCCAGATCTCCCTTTCTTTTTGTTGGACACATCAACTTGTTCCCCTCTCTGAATTTGATCTCTTGCCTGTTTCCAAATTTTCTCAACAGTTCGAACACTTATTTGCAATAGCCCAGCTACAAGTTTTTTATCAGCTGCATGATCAGCAGGGAGTACCTCTCTTGCTTTTTTGAGTGCTTCCAGTGCAAGATAAGCTCCAAACCTGTGATCATCTTGCATGTTTTTCTTTCTTCGATTGTTACAAACTGCAAAATGATGAAACTGTGTTAGAACTGCAAAATATAGTCTCAGCAAGTATGAATTGTTTATGTTGCAGCTGCATGCCGTGGAGTACTTTTTTTGTTTCTATCATGTCCATGTGTTTTGCCTTTTTATGCATCTATAATGTTTTTCGCTTTAAATTTCAGGTGTTTGCGGAGGCAAAAATGTTACTCCAGGTAGCAATGCTACTGGCTTTTGTCCTATGGCATATACTGGGTTCGTGACTTTTCCCAGCTCCTTTCTTTTCTGTATGTTGCTTGATATAGTAGATGCATTTGAATCATATGAACTCAACACTGACTGGAAATTGGATATGAGCTAACACAAGGAGTACAAAATATCCTCTACGAGCTAACACAAGTATTGCAGTAATTAGCTACGAGCTAACACAAGGAGTACAAAATATCATGCTTGATGATTATATGCATACTGCATTTGATCTCTCTACATTGTTTTAACCTATTCTGCAAAAAAAAGTTTGCTGCCTTTCCCTTGCATGCTGGAGTAGTTTCTGGATGCATCAGCCTCTGACTCAGTATGTGCTACGTACTGTATTCATTTGCTTTTTAGATGATCATGCTAATCCCTGACCATTTAACTGGAGTATACAATGTGGGTGCACTCGTGTTGTTAATGTAGAATTCTGTGCATACCCTACATATCAGTCATTAAGTTATGCAACACTGTAACAGGCTTGCACGAGGCATTTGGAGTTTATTCAGTTACAACTTAAGGGATAAACAAAAAAATTCTTCTGCTTATTACTGATGACCTACCTAACCTACTGACTTGTCTGCTTATTCAGTAACCTATTGACTTGTCTGCAAGCTTAAGTGAAGATTAAGTTCACTAGCCATGACTCTATGCAGGTGGTACCAAGGATGAACAACAAGGACCTGATGATGATCCGGAGGCCGAAGAAGAAGAAGATGCACTGGAAGCTGCAGTTGAAGATGCACTTGAGCCATCCATTTCCTGGAGTTGGCCTGAACCTGGGAGCGAGCTGCTGTTGCTGCGACCTGAACCTGGGAGTGAACTGCAGGTGAGCTGGAGTATTGCTTGTTGCTCTGCCTGATCTCCCGTGCTTGATCTTGTTGATCTATTGTGCTACTGCATGCAATTGCCTGATCTCCCGTGCTTGATCTGGAGGGAGCTGGCCGGAGATGGTCCGGCGAGCTGCTGCTGCTGGTGAGGCGCCCCGGCGGCCGGCGATCTGGAGGGAGCTGGCCGGAGATGGTCCGGCGAGCTGCTGCTGCTGGCGAGGCGGCCGGCGGCCGGCGATCTGGAGGGAGCTGGGCAGGAATGGATCGAGGCTGGCGCTGGCGATCGAGAGAGGATGGCCGGCGCTGGCGATCGATCCCGCGTCGCTAGCTCGGCCCGGCTGGCGCTGGCGCTGGCGATCGATCCCGAATCGCTCGCCCGCGTGCCCGCCGGCCGAGCGATCAAGACTGGCGCTGGCGATCGAGACGGAGGGACACGAGCGACGCGAGGCGAGCTACACGAGGCGGAGGGACTTTTCTTTGAAGTTTTTGAATCGCTAAGGATTAAAATGTAAAATGGACTTTGTATACGAGGTGCGCCTCTTTTTTGGGATCGGAGGGAGTATTTTATTTATGTTCTTCCATGCTCTCCGATGCTAGTAGATGCTAGTATCTCCAAGAGGGAGTATTTATGCTAGATAGTGGGTTCATGCCTCCAGTAATCTGGGCTCGAGCGACAGAAACGACTAAGGTTGTGGATGTGCTGTTGCCACTAGGGAGAAAATAACTTTGCTTTCCTTATATGCGTTGCTTATATGTCTCATGCATTGTTTACATTACACACCATGCTTAATGGAATTATCCGTTGCTTGCAACTTAATACTCGCGAGAGACACGGACGTTATCTCGGGAGTGGATTATTAGTCATAGATGCAGCTGGTAAGCGGTCTCTGTAAAATGTTGTAATGCCCAATAAATACTACATTAAACTTCTTGTCATAATATGCATTGTCATGCGTTTGTCAATTGCCCAGCTGTAATTTGTTTACCCAACATGCATGCTATCTTTTATGGAGAGACACCACTAGTGAACTGTGGACCTCGGTCCATTCTTTTACACTGATAAAACCATCGTTTCCACCACGCTCTACAATCACTTGTTCGCTGTTCCTTTTTGCATTTATAATTATTCTCCACACCATACGTTTAATCCTTTGTATTCAGCAAGCCAGGGAGATTGACAATCTTATTGTTTCGTTGGGGCAAAGTACTTTGATTGTGTTGTGTGTAGGTCCGCATCAACAGCATTTCAACGGCGCTGTTGTTGACACCGTGTTGAAGCTCTTCCACCTCCTACTGGTTCGATAACCTTGGTAGATTTCAAGGAAAAATTGTTGCTGCACTACTTCATACCTTCCTCTTGGGGTCTCCCAACGAACGTGTGTTTTCACGTCATCAAGCATATTTTCTGGCGTTGTTACCGGGGAGTTGGAAGCTACAGCAAGGGGAGTTACACGCCACCAATCTCATTACTTTGTTTTTGTCTTGCTTGTTTTATTTTTATTTTATCTTGTTTGCACTAAAAATCAAAAACCACAAAAAAAATTAAATTTCAGCACTTAGTTTATTTCGGTTTTGTTAGTAGTTCTGTTTTTATTTTTGCTAAAATGGGTTCTCTTGAAAACACCAAGTTGTGTGACTTTACTAGCACAAACTATAATGATTTTATATGCACACCTATTGCTCTACCTGCTTCAAAGGCTGAGTTTTATGAAATAAAACCTGCACTGTTAAATCTTGTTATGAAGGAGCAATTTTCTGATGCTAGTACAGATGATGCCGCCTCCAACCTAAAGAATTTTGTTGAACATTGTGACATGCAGAAGTATAAATAGGTAGAAGGTGACATTATAAAACTGAAACTATTCCCTTTCTCCTTGAGAGGAAAAGCTAAAGAATGGTTATTATCTTTGCCTAGAAATAGCATTGATTCATGGACTAAATGCAAAGATGCTTTCATTGGAAAATATTACCCTCCTGCTAAAATTATATCACTGAGAAGTGGCATTATGAATTTTAAACAATATGATAATGAACATGTCGCTCAAGCTTGGGAAAGAATGAAAGTCATGGTTAAAAATTGTCCCACTCATGGACTCACTAATTGGATGATCATCCAAACCTTTTATGCAGGATTAAATTTTTCCTCGAGGAATTTACTGGATTCGGCCTCCGGAGGGACCTTTATGTCCATCACTTTGGATGCAGCAACAAAACTTTTAGATGATATGATGGTAAATTACTCCCAATGGCACACGAGTTCCAACTGGTAAGAAGGTAAATTCTGTTGAGGAAATCTCTTCTTTGAATGATAAAGTGGATACTATTATGTCTATGCTTGCGAATAATCAAATCCATGTTGATCCAAATAATGTTCCTTTAGCTTCTTTGGTTGCTCAAGAAGAGCATGTTGATGTGAACTTCATTAAAAATAATAATTTCAACAACAATGCTTATAGGAAAAACTTTGGTAATAATAATTATAAGCCCTATCCTTCTAATAAGGGCAATGCTTATGGTAATTCCTACAACAATAATAAAAATGTGCCCTCTGATCTTGAAGTTATGCTTAGGGATTTTATTGGTGCACAAAAAATCTTTCAATAAAACTGTTGAGGAAAAAGTAGAGAAACTTGATGGTCTTGTCTCTAAAGTTGACAATCTTGTGCTTGATGTTGAATTTTTGAAAATAAAGAATATGCCTCATGATGTTAAGGAAAGTAAGTCTCTGAATGCTACACAAATTAAAATTGATAACAATATTAGGATGCTATCCGAATTGCATGCCACGTGGGAAAGAGAAGAAAAGGAGGCTGAAATTGCTGAAAAGAATAGGATTGCTAGTGTTTGCACTATTTCTACTACTGAAGCTGCTAAAACCTTGAGCACTAATGAATCACCTACTGATCCTAAACATGTTAATGGTAAAAGAGTTGGTGTTGGAAATATCTCTACTTTGGTTAAAAAGAATCCAAAACTCTATAATAATACTGAAACTGTTCCTGATAAGAGTGCTGAAATTTTTCGAGGTATAGGAGATAATGGTCCCATTACTTTTGATGATAATAATTTTGATTTTTATGGTTGTAACCTTACTAAATTTATTAAGTTCTTGCAAAAGCTCGCTGAAAATCCTAATGCTAGTAAAATAAACATGGCTTTTACTAAACACATTACCAATGCTCTTATTCATGCTAGAGAGGAAAGACTTAGACGTGAAGCTTCTATTCCTAGAAAATTAGAAGATGGTTGGGAACCCACTATTATGATATTCTTGATCTAGCACCACTAGATGATTGTCATTTGAATGTTCATTTTGCTGATTCTACTATGAAGAAACCTGTGGGTAGGATATATGATGTCCTTATTTTGGTTAACAATAATTATGTCCCTGTTGATTTCGTTGTTTTGGATATTGAATGCAAATCCTCTTGTCCTATTGTGTTGGGAAGACCTTTTCTTAGAACCGTTGGTGCTATTATTGATATGAGGGAAGGCAATATTAAATTTCAATTCTCACGCAAAAAAGGGATGGAACACTTCCCTAGGAAGAGGATGAAACAACCATTTGTTTATTATTAGAACGAGCTATTATTTTGATGTTTCTACTCTTGACAAAACTTGATTCTTGCTTTGTGCCTAGCTAAAAGGCGTTAAAGAAAAGCGCTTATGGAAGGCAACCCATTTTATTTTCTGTTATTTTCTTTTATTTTGAGTCAAGGAACTTGTTGCTAGTGTAACAATTCTTTTGTATCTTTTTATTTTCGTTTGTTGTGCCAAAAAGAGTCTCTAATAGCAAGAAAGTGTTAAAGTTTGGTTTACTGCCCAGAAACAGATTTCTGAACTTCACCGTAAAATTCGTGAAAAATTCACAGAATATCTTTTTGATCTGCGACTTTTGGTGCAGAAGACTGAGCTCTATATCTATCTTTTGTTAGTTCACCATTTTCTGATTAGAGCAACGCAAGTACCTCGAAAAAATCCGCCTTCACGGACTGTTCTGGTTTTGACAGATTCTGTGTTTGTTTTGCATTTTCTCTTTTACAAGTGTTAAGTGAAATTCTTTAAAGGTGGAAGAGCTTCACATAAGACTAGTAAACAATAGCTAATGTTTAAAATAAATGTTTATAATGTATCTCTACAGAACCAAGTGAACTTATGTTTTGATGTACTAACCCTCTAATGAAGTTTATGTTGAGTTTGGTGTGAAGGAAATTTTCAAGTAACAAGAGAGAAGAGTGATAAATGAAGATTAAGAAGAGAGAAGAGCTTAAGCTTGGGGAGGCTCCTATGGACCTCCCTGCATATTTCAAGAAGACTCAAGCGTCTAAGCTTGGGATACCCAAGGCATCCCCTTCTTCATCGACAAATTATCAGGTCATCTCTAGTGAGACTATATTTTTATTCCTTCACATTTTAAGTGATGTTCTTGGAGCGTCTGTGTGTTTTTATTTTCAGTTTGTTTATGTTTTGTTCTCTGGTCATAACTAAGTTAGACCCTAGCATTCTTGTTTGGGAGAGAGACACGCTCCGCTTTTTCATGGAATACTCATGTTCTTCACTTATACTTGTTGAGTATTCTGTTCTAGCACTGCTATGCTTCTAGCTCTTGTTTTTCATGTATCTCTTGTTCAGAGATATTAGTTCTTTTGAAGAAAGTACTCTCTTGCTTCACTTATACTTGTTTGGAGACTTTATTAAATAAGTTGATTGGCGTTTGGTTGGAACAGAAAATGTTATGCATGTGGTAATGGTATGATAAAAATTGCATAGTCTTGTAGATCATTGAACTTTGATAACTTGATTCTTTGCAAATGTTTTGAGGTATTAATTAATAGATGTAAATGCTTGTTGGTTACTTAAGTTAAAATTATTAGTGGATTGTTGTCTTTAAGCTTGTACCGTACTACAAACCCTGCTAAAATTGTTGAAGGTGTAGTTGGTCTTGATAGCTTTTCATGTCTAAAAGTAATTCGTAATTAACATAGTTGCGTGCTAAGGTCGAGGGATCTAAGGGGTACTTGTACCGCCGTGAACGGCCCTCCTTGGAGTAAAATTTAATCATGCTCTTAATGTTGAACCTGCTAGTCGTTTGCAATAAATTTGTGAGTTCTTTTTGACTAATGTTAAGCTACGGTTTTGGCACTTCCACCATCCAAATTTTGCTAGCCTCTTCGGTGCTGTGCATTGCCCTATTCTCACCTTGAGAGTTGGTACATACTTCGCCAGGTCATCCAAATCCCGTGGGAGGACTTCCTCTTGTTCTCCTACACATAAGCCCATACTTCTTCCTCAAAACAGCCACCATACCTACCTTCCACAGCATTTCCATAGCTGTTCCGAGATATATTGCCATGCAACTACCATCATACATTACATGAATTGTTGTCATTCATCATTGTTATATATTGCTTTGCATGATTCTATACAGCTGACGTGCGGTTTACCCATGTTAAGCTATATCATTGCACATCCTGCTACACTGGCAGAGGCATTCAGTTTCATACATCATGTTCTATTTATTATGAGTTATTTGTACAAAAAGTGTGTTGTCATATTAGGATGTTGCCTCTACAGTGAGGAGAGCAAAGTGAAAAGATCCATGGAGGCCATTGAAAAGAGAAACAAAAAAAAAGAGAAAAAGAAAAAAAGAGAGAAAGAAAAAAAATAAAGAGAGAGGGGGCAACATCACTATCCTTTTTGCACACTTGTGCTAATGTTTAGCACCTATGTTTCATTTGAGAGAGTTTTCATGTTTCATTAGTATAACTATGTGGGGAATTTATACTATAGAAATTGGGTTGTATATTCCAATGATGAGCCTCCTCAAAAGCGCTCTAGATCTTCGTGAGCAACAAAGTTGGATGCACCCCCACTAGTTCCATTGGAGAGCTTTCATACACATATAGCTCTATGTTCATCCGTTGCATGGCAATCACTACTCCTCACATAGCTTCGATTATAAGACTTCCTCTTGTCTAATGATCACTTCTAGCTTTGTGAGCCTTTCTTCTGTTGGCCTTCCAAATCTCCATTATTATTCTCTTTGCCATAACATCCTGGTGCCAAAAGCAAATGCTTACGCTCACCGATTGAGTAAAACTTTGAAATAGTTGATTCATGATGTTCATGTTTATTTTTACTTGACTGGATCCTTTCTATGTTGTGAAAAATTGTTTGATGCTTGATTTGAAGGATAGAACTTCTACACTGAATACTTAAAACATCTATAATGAACCTTGTACGGTTTCATGTCTTTAAAGCATCGTTCATGAAAAGTTTTAGCTTGTTTAACTATCTTGCTTTATTATCTTTTGTTTAATATCAATTATGGACATTAGCTTTGAATGATTTAATCTCAGTTCACATGCTGGACATTACTATTTGATCAAGATTATGTTGGTAGCATGTCACTCCAAAAATTATATTTGTTATCGTTTACCTACTCGGGACGAGTAGGAACTAAGCTTGGGGATGCTGATACGTCTCAAACGTATCTATAATTTTTGATGTTCCATGCATATTTTATACCAATTGCTACATGTTTTATATATACTTCATATCATTTTTATGCATTTTCTGGGACTAACCTATTAACAAGATGCGACAGTGCTAGTTCCTATTTTCTGCTGTCTTTTTGTTTCAGAAAAGCTAGTTAGGAAATATTCTCGGAATTGGATGAAAATCAACGGGGATGAGTTTTACACCGACACGAAGATTAAGTCCGAAGGGCGAACGAAGAAGCGACCCAGGGGGCCCAGACGCCACCTCGGCGTGGCAGAAGGTGGGGCTGCACCGGGGGGTCGTCTAGCCGCCTCGGGTGGCCCCTCGAGCCGCCCTTTCGCCTATATATTCACCTCCTCCCGAAAACCCTAAATACCCGATCATTATTCCACGAAAAGTTCCATCGCCGCCGCCGTCGTCAACCCTAGTTCGGGATGGTTCTGAAGCTCTTCCCGGCACCCTGTCGGAGGAGAAGATCATTGCCGGATGGCTCTACATCACCATGCCCGCCTCCGGACAGATGCGTGAGTAGTTCATCCTTGGACTACGGGTCCATAGCAGTAGCTAGATGGTTGTCTCTCCACTTTGTGCTATCATGCTTAGATCTTGTGAGCTGCCTAACATGATCAAGATCATCTTATTGTAATGCTACATGTTGTGTTTGCTGGGATCCGATGAATTGTGAAGTTATGATCAAGTTGTTTATCTATTTATCTACTGTTTTATTTATGTTCGTGCATGCTCTCCGAATGCTAGTAGATGCTTTGGCCAAGTAGATGCTAGTATCTCCAAGAGGGAGTATTTATGCTAGATTGTGGGCTCATGCCTCCAGTAATCTGGGACTCGAGCGACAGAAACGACTAAGTTTGTGGATGTGCTGTTACCACTAGGGAGAAAATAACTTTGCTTTGCTTATATGCGTTGTTTATATGTCTCATGCATTGTTTACATTACACACCATGCTTAATGCAATTATCCGTTGCTTGCAACTTAATACTCCCGAGAGACACGGACGTTATCTCGGGAGTGGATTATTAGTCATAGATGCAGCTGGTAAAGCGGTCGATGTAAAATGTTGTAATGCCCAATAAATACTACATTAAACTTCTTGTCATAATATGCATTGTCATGCGTTTGCCATTTGTCAATTGCTCAGCTGTAATTTGTTTACCCAACATGCATGCTATCTTTTATGGAGAGACACCACTAGTGAACTGTGGACCCCGTTCCATTCTTTTACACTGATAAAACCACCGTTTCCACCACACTCTACAATTACTTATTCGTTGTTCCTTTTTGCATTTATAATTATTCTCCACACCATACGTTTAATCCTTTGTATTCAGCAAGCCAGGGAGATTGACAACCTTCCTGTTTCGTTGGGGCAAAGTACTTTGATTGTGTTTGTGTAGGTCCGCGTCAACAGCGTTTCAACGGCGCTGTTGTTGACACCGTGTTGAAGCTCTTCCACCTCCTACTGGTTCGATAACCTTGGTAGATTTCAAGAGAAAATTGCTGCTGCACTACTTCATACCTTTCTCTTGGGGTCTCCCAACGAACGTGTGTTTTCACGTCATCACTCAGCTCTTAGCCTGACACTCAATGAGACACACAACAACGGAGGCGATCTGCAAACTTCACAAGAGACTCCGACGGGAACAGCACGAGATCGAGGTCGCTGAGGCCGCCATGCGAAAGTTGATCGTCCGGCTACAACCCCCAGCGCACATAGAAGCCAGAGAAAAGACCATGGCCGCGTACCATAGGGAACCAACAAACTACACGCCTCCATCCTACGAGGGTTACTATCCTATCCTTGTGGACCCAAGCTTCAACGGCGTCGCCACAGACTATGCAGGTTACTACTTGACATTCCCTCAGAACTATCATGTGATGAACCCTTTCTTTAGCCATTACGTAGGATACCATGTCTACGACGCTCAGCACATAGCTAATCTGGTCCCCAGTCTCATGAGCGGATGCATGCTACCAACTGACACAATCGAGCTCCAGAACCTACCACCTAACCACGCATACCACTGCTTCGCTACGGGGGCCACGGATAATCTGAATGCACAACTCAGCGAGTCAGCCCGGCGAAGGACCACCATCATCACCCTCCGCACCGAATTGCTCGCCGCTGAAGGAGAACAAAAAGGACAGACGAGCTGCAAGAGCACTATGACGCCCTAGTTGCAGCAACTATGGACCTCGAGGAGAGGATCACTTAAGCATTGGCGTCGAAGGATCCGCTTTCACGACACAGGTCCACGAACGCCCATCGTGACACCCCTAGCGAAGAGTCAGACCCCGAACCAGCAAATGCTCGAGCTCATAAGGACCGACACAGATCCAGAAGGGCAGGACCTTCCGCCCAACCGGAAAATTGCGGACGATCCAGAACAAGACCTCGCGCTTCGACGAAATTCCCATCCTCTCAGGGATATGATGATAGCTCGGACCCGTTTGACGAATCCTACGACAAGGAGTGACGCCATCACGAAAGACACAAGATTATCAAACCAAGGAACATATATGACAAGAGGATACTCCCTAGAACCTCTAGATCACTACGTTACCACGAATGGGCAACAAGCAACGACGGCACGGACCATGGAGGACGACCTATATGCCGCTGCAGGGCCCTGTCTAAAAACCTTACAACACATGGAATACCACAACGCGTCCAAACCCGGAACTACAAAGAATACGACGGAACATAGGACCTTGTGGCCTATCTGGAAAATTTCTCACAGGTCGTGAGCATCATGGGAGGAGGATCAGATCACATGGTAAATCTACTTCCGTTCTGCTTGAAAGGTGACGCCTTGAGATGGTTGAGAAATAAGGCTCCCAGCTCCATCAAAACATGGCGAGATTTCACCCGGGGCTTGTCTAGGCATTCTCCACTGAAGACAACCCCGACACACTGAGAGAAGAATTTCATAACATAAAGCAAGCACATTCGGAGACCTTGAAGGATTTCGTCAAAAGATTCTCTAAAGCGATCAACGTTAAGCCCGACCTTAGCGATCGAGACGTCATCAATGCCTTCATCAACGGCATCCGAAACACAGTCTGTTTCCCATACGTCTCTTACGAGAATCCCAAGACCTACCCTCAGCTCCTAGAGGTATTAAAGAGGGCCGTTTCAAACGCAGAAAGGATGACGAGGCAACAAGAAGAGGACTCCACATCAAACAAAGGACGATTCAGCATTCAAGTTAGGAGAAATCCCGCTGATGGAAGCAGGCATGTATACTAGGTACAAAGACCTCCCAGGGGATAGGAACAATAACAGATATCAAATGGAACCAGTCATCACACAACCAACAGCACCGTTGCTACACTGGGTCCACAGTCAATATCCAAGTCCCGTTACATCGACCAAACACCATGCCATGGATCCCGCCGTACGGAAGAATTATGGATAACTGGTGTGATTACCACTCTACAAGCACACACGCAATGGCTGGATGCGGGACGTCGAGAAAGGACTCGCCGAAGAAAGGCAACCTCTGGAAGAGCCTACCCGAGCCGGGAACCAGACATTCAGGTCCAGGCACGTAACGCTCCGGTCGAAATCAGAATTATCCCAGCATAACACAACACGCCCTCACAGAAAAGAGAGGGCACCCTCTATAGGAATGATCATCCCTCTCGGAGAATGCCCTAGTGCCCCCAAAGTTAATCACATGTGGGCAGGATCTACTGGATACACCTCCAAAAGAGAGCCCCAAGCAACCTGCAACACAATCCTGCAAGCTAAGCCCAGGGGCTTGACTAAACGTCCATGGATAAACGTCCTAGACACTTTCGGACATAACGATCGACCCGACGAGTTCGGATGTCCCGGGCAGCTACCCTTGGTAGTTTTACCCCCTCATTGGAAATACTCAAGTTCATAGAGTCCTTATCGACGGAGGGAGTTCTTTCACCCTGATCACCATCAGTACACTTAAGAAGATGCAGATACCGCTTTCATATATTCAGCCGACCTCAAATCATTTCTACGGAGTCATACCAGGGGTGGTGACAAACCAATAGGACATGTCACCCTTCCAGTAACCTTCCAGGAAGGGGACTACTTCTGAACCGACATTGCACCTTCAAAGTTGTGTGGATTTCCCAATTGTCTACAATGCTTTTCTAGGACGTCCCCAGATCGCATGGGCGTCACCAACTACATGTATATGATGATGAAGTGCTTGCTGCGGCTTACACAGCCCGTTGGGAACCCCAAGAGAAAGGTATGATGCAGCTTAGCAGTAAGTTTTCCCTTGATTGCAAAACCAAGGTTTATCGAACCAGTAGGACTTGAGAGACTTTAACACGGTGTCAATCTACTCTGGTGCTTGTAGACTAACGTGGACCTGCACACAACACAAATAAAGTACTTTGCCCCAACGAAACAGGAAGGTTGTCAATCTCCCTGGCTTGCTGAATCAAAGATATTAAACGTATGGTGTGGAAACACTTATAAGTGCGAAAAGGACCAGTGATCAAATGATGATTGGAAACAATGGAAACGGTGTTTTGATCAATGTAAAAGAATGGACCGGGGTCTACAGTTCACTAGTGGTGTCTCTCTATAAAACAGATAAACAAACATGCTGGGTAAACAAATTACAACTAGGCAATTGACAAAATTGTGAGGGCATGACAATGCTATCATGACAAGCTATAGTTCACTGTAGTATTTAATTGGGAATTACAGCAAAGTACATAGACCGCTATCCAGCTGCATCGATGACTAATAATCCACCCTGGGATCGCTATCCAGCATGTCACCCGAAAGTATTAAGTTGCAAGCAATAGATTATCGCAATAAGCAAAGTGCATAATGTAAGCAATGATTATAACACGTAGAAATAAACACCGCTATTTACCCCTAGTAGTAACAGCACATCCAAAGTCTTAGTCGTTTCTGTCAACTCGAGCCCAGACAATTGGAGACATGAACCTACTATCTAGCATAAATACCCCCTCTTGGAGATACAAGCAGCTACTTGGCCAAAGTAACCACATGGATCGGAGAGCATGCAAGATCAGAAATAAATCATAGACATATTGATGAACAAACTTGATCATAATTTCGCAATTCATCAGATCCCAGTAAACACAACATGTAGGATTACATAAAGATGATCTTGATCATGTTAGGCATCTCACAAGGTCTAAACATAGTAGCACAAGGAGAAGAGGCAACCATCTAGCTACTGCTATGGACCCGTAGTCCAAAGTTGAACTATTCACGCATCACTCCGCTGGCAGACATGGTGGTGTAGAGCCCTCCGGTGATGATCTCCCCTCCGGCAGAGTGCCGGGAAGAGTTTCAGAACCCTCCTGAACTAGGGTTTGTGACGGCGGCGGCCTCGGATATCTTTCTGGAATATGTTTGTGGTGTTTAGGGTTTTCTCGGGGAGGATGATTTACAGGCGAAGAGGCAGCGCATGAGGCCAGCTGAGGCCTCCAGGAGACCCCTGGGTGCTGGCCCACCTTTGGTCACGCCTAGGTGTCTCCTCGAGCTTGTGGGTCCCACCTGGGGCTGATCTTCGGGCGCAGTCTTTGTTCCGATGAAAAATAAATCTCCGTAAATTTTCAGGTCAATCAGAGAATATTTCCTTACTAGGATTTCTGAAACAAAAAGATAGCAGAAAACAGAAACTGGCAATGGGCATCTTGTTAATAGGTTAGTCCCAGAAAATGTATTAAAATGACATAAAATTATAAATAAAACATGTAGCATTGATATAAAACAAGCATGGAACAATCAAAAATTATAGATACGTTTGAGATGTATCATGAACCTCCGAGGACCTAAAGAAGAATGCGATCGACGCAGTTTTCAGACGAGTACCCCTCCGTTAGGGCTTCGAGAATCAGCCAGGACAAACAATCTAAAACGGAAAGCAGAAACCTCCCCTTGTGGAAACCCAACTTTTACCGAAGAATCTCGCCTATAAAAGGGAAGACACGGAAACGCCACGGCCGAGGGAATCACACATCAATTACTCCATAAGGGCCAGCTATGTACATACATTTTTTCAGGTAACGCATATTAACTAGATTTAGGGGTGCACCGTGGCGCACGACCCCCCGAGCCCTGTTTTGACGACACGCCATACACGATGCTAATAATTAACGGGTAGAAATAATTATATCCATATGTAAAGTCGAGGACCAATTAAGAAAATAAAATAAACCGAAAACAGATTCTTGCAACTACTAAATGTCATGCAAGCACCAAGGAACCCGTGATGACCCTAAAGCCATACTAGATTTAGGGGTGCGCCTTGGCGCACAACCCCCGAGCCCTGTTTTGATGACACGCCATACACGATGCTAATAATCAACGAGTATAAATAATTATATCCATATGTAAAGTCGTGGACCAAATAAGACAAATAATAAACAGAAAACAGATTCATGCAACTACTAAATGGCATGCAAACACGCCATACACAATGCTAATAATTAGCAGTTAGAAAAAAATAAATCCATATATAAGGTCGAGGACTCAATTAGACAAACGATAGACACAAAATAACCCTGCGCTAATTAGACAAACGATAGACACAAACATCTTTAAAAAAATATAACCTCACTAGCGCAAAACCCTTTAAACCCGTAAACCCTAAGAACTGAGCAAACACGACAAATATTGTCCATTCGTGAAAGAAAAAATAAAAACCCAAAAAGAAAAATCTGAGAAAGAAAAGAAGACCATAGGCGTGACCCGATTTAATACCATCGAGTCGGACGGTGAAACTTGGGAAGAAACAGTGGAATGCGGTGGAACCATCGAGGTTGAGAAGATATGGTAAAAACTAAATCGTCGCACGACATAGATTTACCGTGGGGAGGGTAAATTCCTCGGTTTCCACGCATGCGGTAGAGATGGAACGTAGTGGCCGTAGGGGCGTGCATTGATACGTCTCAAACGTATCTATAATTTTTGATGTTCCATGCTTGTTTTATACCAAATGCAACATGATTTATTTACACATTTACACTTTATATCATTTTTATGCATTTTCTGGGACTAACCTATTAACAAGATGTCACAGTGCCAGTTCCTGTTTTCTGCTATCTTTTTGTTTCAGAAAAGCTAGAAGGGGAAAGTTCTCAGAATTGGACCAAAATTAACGTGATTTTTTTGCACGAGAACGAAGCCACCGCCCGAAGGAGAGGTCCGGGGACCCACCAGGCGGGGAGGCGACCCCACGGTGCTGCCTGGGGTGGGGCCGCGCCATAGGGGCGCCTGGCCCACCTGGCGCTCCACCGATGCCGCCCTTTCGCCGATAAATTACTTCGTCCAGAAATTCACGAAAAGTTCTGTCGCCGCCGTCGTCGTCAACCCTAGTTCGGGAGGGTTCTGCAGCTCTTCCTGGCACCCTGCCGGAGGGGAGATCATCACCGGAGGGCTCTGCACCACCATGCCATTCGCCTCCAGAGTGATGCGTGAGTAGTTCTCCACGGGACTACGGGTCCATAGCAGTAGCTAGATGGTAGTCTCTCCACTTTGTGCTATCATGTTTAGACCTTGTGAGCTGCCTAACATGATCAAGATCATCTTTATGTAATGCTACATGTTGTGTTTGCTGGGATCCGATGAATTGTGAAGTTATGATCAAGTTTGTTCATCTTTTTATCTACATGTGTTATCTATGTTCTTGCATGCTCTCCGTTGTTAGTTGATGCTTTGGCCAAGTAGATGCTATTAACTCCAACAGAGGGTATTTATGCTAGATAGTGGTTCATGTCTCCAATTCCTGGGCTCGAGCTGACAAAAACGACTAAGGGGTTGGATGTGCTGTTACCACTAGGGAGAAAACAACAATGATATGTCTACGTGTCATTTGCGTTGTTTACGTTACACACTTTGCTTATTGCAGTTATCTGTTGCTTGCAACTTAATACTTGTGGGAGACACGGAAGTTATCTCACGGGTGGATTATTAGTCATAGATGCAGCTAGCAAGTGGTCTATGTATCTTGTTGTAATGCCCCATATATTTTACAATGAATATGTTCTTGTCATAATATGCATTGTCATGCCATTGCACTTCGTCAATTGCCCAGCTATAATTTGTTTACCCATCATGTTAGTTTATCTGTTTTATGGAGAGATACCTCAAGTGAACTGTGGACCCCGGTCCTTTATTCTACACTGATACAAACACCGCTTCCAACACGTCTGCACTCATTTCCTCGCTGTCCATTTTTGCATTTATTATTGTTCTCCACACCATACGTTTAACTCTTTGTATTCAGCAAGACTGGGAGATTGACAACCTTCCTGTTACGTTGGGACAAAGTATTTTGATTTTGTGTGCGCAGGTCCAAGTCTTCCGGTGTCAGCACTTTTCTGACGCCTGGGTGACACCGTGTTGCAGCTTTTCCAACTCCTACTGGTTCGATAACCTTGGTTTTGCAATCAAGAGAAATTTGCTACTGTGTTGCTTCATACCTTCCTCTTGGGGTTTCCAACGAGCGGTTGTAGCCGCATCATGCATGCTTAGTGGAGAGTGGCGACGTGGGGATGAGTTAACTCTCGGCTTCTCCGCAACCGCCACCCATCTTCTGTGATTAAATAGAGGGGCAACCAAACACACTTTCACCTAGTCCCCCTGACCGCCTGATACGTCCAAAACATATATATAATTTTTGATTGTTTCATACCACATTTATGCTTTTAACACTTGTTTTATATTAAGTTTATAATTTATTTGGACTAACCTATTAATAGTTGCAAAAGTGCAAAATGTTTTTGTTTTACACTTTGATGTGTAGGAATTATCAAAAATACAAAAGGAAACCTTGTTAGAGTCGAATTGGGACTTTCCTGAAATCTGTCTGGAAACGTTTTTCGGAGATGGTCACGTTACGGACAGAAGATGATGTCAAATGGAAAAAGTCTAGTCGTGAAAGTTGTGGGCAATTTTATTCTAATCGATCTGGACTTAACATTCGGCCAAATCGAGGTCCGGACGCTCCAGATATTGCCGTCCTACCGAAACTCTAAAGGGGATGACGGAAATACGAGAGCGGAGGAAACCTAGGTCGTGGAGGACACCTCATACCCACGAATTCCAGCCACTAAAGCCACGTTTTTGCCTCCTCCATGGATCTCATCTCCATGACGGAGGGCTCCCTCAAGCACCAAGAAGCCATGGAGGAAGGAGGCCAAGGGGCGGCGCACCCCTTGGTGGTCGACGCCACCGCCGACCGCCGGCGCCGCCCCGCTCTCCTCTTCCTCCATGACCGCCGTCTTCACCGCTATCTTCATCGTCAATTCCTCCTTGTATACAGTGGTTCATCCTCCCACACACCTCTGTACCGCTCTATGTAAACATGGTGTTTGATGCTATAAAGTATTGTCCTATGATTTATGTCATGTTTGTGTAGTTTCTTTGTGTTTTGATTGCATTGTTGAATGTATTTGGTTCATTAGAGTTGTATGTTGATATGTTACAGTCCTATGGTGACTCTTATATTTATGCGCGCATGGGGTTATCATCATAGGGTTTGTAGTATGTGTAAAGGAAGGGAGAAGTTTTGCCGGAGCGACAGAAACCTGAGAACTCGAACCGGAGTGTTGCACGTACGGGATTAAGAGGACCATTAACTTAAGGCTATGGTTGGGGAAACCTTAATGCATTGTTAGTATATGCGGAAACTTGCTAACAATCCAATCATATAGTATGTGTAATCGCAAGTAGTTGAGTACATGTATATTTAGCCTCTCCCACATAGAAAACTGCATCGAATACAATGAACCAAATATCTTCACTAATTAATCTTGGACAATTCAATCACACTTTCCACCACTTTTCCACACTCATGGTGCTGTTAGTTTATGGTTATTTAGTGTACTTTATTGCTACAGCAACTAACTTTTACTTTCTTGTTGTTTATTATCTCGCAAAGCTATCTCTCATACTGTATTGTTACTCTAGTTTTATTTCCTAGTTAGATCAAATGTTTAGTGTGCGTAGAGTTGTATCAGTGGTTGATAGAATTTGAGAGAATACGTATCCTACCTTTAGCTCCTTGTTGGGTCGACACTCTTACTTATCGAAAAGGCTACACACGATCCCCTACACTGTGGGTTATCAAGACCTTTTCTGGCGCCGTTGCCGGGGAGCAATAGCGTGGGGTGAATATTCTTGTGTGCACTTGTTTGCTTTATCTCTAAGTAATTTTTACTTTCAGTTTAAGTTGTTTTCTATCTTAGTATGGATAGGGAATGTGAATTATAAAAAAAATTAGTTGTACTTGTTATCTAAAAACGTTTTCAAAAAGAGAGTGATTGGAAAGATGATCAATGGTTAAGTGGGGGTCGACCTTGAACACTTGTGTTCATGCCTATGAAACCAAAGCAAATCTTTCCATGGAAGCTTCTTAGCTAAAAACATGTATATATTGTGTATATTACTCTGTACCATAAAAATAAAGTGCTAATTGTAGTCTCTGGTTACTTGAAAGTTGAAAGTTTTGCTTTGCTGTCCAGAAACAGATTTTCTGTGCTTCCCCGTATAAAATGTTTACAATCACCCGAACGTGATCTTGATATGAAATTTCTTGAGAGCAACGCCCTGCTTGTTATCTATCTTTCATTAGTTCTGACTTTTCTGATTTGAGTTACGTAACTGTCTCGAAAAATTCGATCTTTACTGACTGTTCAGTTTAGGCAGATTTTGTGTTTTTTGAGTTGAGCTACGTAACTATCTCGTTGAGTTCCATCTTTACAGACTGTTCAGTTTTAACAGATTTTTGTGTTTATTAAATATTGTACTTGGTGTTCTTAGTTTCTTTAGTTTTTCGACGGACAACGGAATTCATGAACACCTTAGTATATACAATGGCTAATGTTTAATAAAAATTATGAAACTTGCCAATGTTAGAACATGAGTGGATTTTATTTAATGAGTACTAACCCTACTAATGTGTTTTGTGAAGTTTTATGTGGATGTAGTTTCTAAGATCTAATCAATATGGTGATATGAGATGAATAAGAAGACTCAAGAGCTCAAGCTTGGGATGCGCAGGTGCACCCCAAGAATATATTCAAGTGGATTCAATCATCTAAGCTTGGGATGCCTCGGGCATCCACTATTCATCAACTAACATCAGGTTGTCTTGTTCATGTTCTATATTACCCGTTAACATGATATGTATTGTCTTACCTTGTATTATAATTTGCTTTTATTGGTTTTGGTTTTCTCTTATTTGGTTTTATTTGGTTTTATTGCTTCTTCTTTTGCTTTCACTTATAAATTTAAAACGACAAAAATATTTTCATTTCTTTTGATTCTTTGTTTGGTTCTTCCTTCGTATTCTATTTGGTTTTTACTTTTGGTTTTTATTTGGAGCTTTCCTTGCTGTTGCTATCGAGTTTAGGTCTTGTTTACCCTCTGGTATTTTAGTTTTCTAAAAAAAAAGTACCAAGTTTTACCCATTTGGTTTTAGTTGATACATATTTAAAAATGACTTTTCTGTTTTCAGCATCTGCTGCTCACTGCGCGATTTTTCATATTTTACTGGAAACACTAAAAGTTACGAAAATTTTGTAGATTACGTATCACCTAATCCTCTGGACGCACAACAATTGGCAAAAATTTCTGACATGTTTAAGTGCACCTAAAAATTACGTTTTTCAGCTGCTGTTTTTCTGGACAGATTCTGACTTTTGTTGCAAGAGTGCCTCTTTGCGTTTTTATTTGATTCTTTGTGGGTTTTACCTTTTATTTAGAAGTTAGCCACTCAAGTAACCTCTCTGTAATCTGAAAAAAAATTGATTTGGTTTAATGGCAGCACTTTGGAAATATTATCTGTTGCACTAATGTCTAACCGCAGAAAAGAATGGGAATTTTTTTGTGTTGAAGGCTTTTTCACAGAGAATGAAGGAACACCAAACTGAGAAATATTCAAGAATGGTCAAAGCCATAAGCTTGGGGATGTCTCCGCATCCCTCTTCATCAACAACCCCTTGGTTCGCAAACCTTCAAACTTTGTTTTCTGAGCAACATATGAACTTGCATAAACTTGGAGCATCTGTATCTTATTATTTATTTGTCTTAGCATCAAAACACCGGTTACATTAATGAGCTGATTGTCATATCTTTTATTTATCCCCTATTTGAAGAAGTGATTGAAAGTTTACTTAGTTGCTGGATTAATTGTTGAAACTTAAAAATGATGTGTGAATAATATTTAGTAGTTTATGTTTTCTTATGGTTAGTCTCAACTAGCTAATAGTGAATATTATGTTATTTTGATGTTAACATGCATTGTCCTGTTCATAAGATGGTATGGTGTTGTGGTATCCTCCTCCGAAGAATTTATTTTGGATTGACTTGGCGCATGCTTACACATGTGTGTGACTAAAAAGAAAAGTCTATCAAGTCTCGATGAACTTTTGTGACTCGGAGTGGTAATATCATTTTTTATGCCTTGGTTAATATTATTTTGTCGCAAACATGATTATGATAGTTATGCTCTCTTAGTTGTCGCTTCCCAGTCTATTGCTAGCCTCCATCTGCACTGAGCGGGAATGTTTATCATGCATTCAAAATCCTTAAACCAAGTTATCCCAAGAGAGTCCACTATAAATTCCTACGCATGGTATTTCAAACCATTCCAAGTAAATTTTCATGTGCTACCTTTAAAATCTTCAAAATACTTCTCATTTAGTGACACTGTTTTTAGCTCACGAGGAAGTAGTAGTTGAGTTTGTTATCTTCCATGCTAAATAAAGTTTTCTAGACTTGCATGCTTCATCTGCTTGTCACCAATTTTGCAAAGAGCTGGTTAGACCATTGTGATCAATAAAGTAATAAAATAGACACTCCTCCATGATATGAGATTGTTGGCAGGCACCCGAGGATTCGGTTAGCCATGGTTTGTGTAAGCAAAGGTGGGGATGAGTGTCAAGCTATAAAGTGCATATTATAAAGTGCAAAATATAGATATCTCGGAACCGCTCTCAAAACTTGTTTAGCATGGAAGATATCAAGAAATCGATTACCATTCGTTGACAGGAACAACCACCTCTTAAAGCAATTTTTGCTTCTGTTTTAAAAATAAAAAGCTCTAGCACATGTTAATCTCTGCTTCCCTCAGCGAAGGGCATATCTTTTATTTTTATGTTGAGTCACCATCCTTTTTTTAAGCACTTCTTCGAGAGCATAGTTATCATTCTTAGTGCAATGTGTTTTCTAACTTTGATATCTTTATTTCTAGTCTCCACTTAAACTTCAGAGGTGCTCTAGCATTTATGTTTTGCTCCACAATAAAGGGCAAACGAGATACCACTCTACCATGCTTTATTATGATCATTATAATCTTGTTGATGTTTATAAGTTTCATATTATGAACTCTTAGTTCGTTGATATCTTTTCATTAGGTAACATAATTGCTAAGTTTCATTATCCATACATCATTTGTCATGCAATTGTTAAAGACCTGATCATAGCATTCAACATCAAAAATTATCTTTGCTATCGTTTACCTACTCGAGGACGAGTAGGAACTAAGCTTGGGGATGTTGATACGTCCAAAACGTATATATAATTTTTGATTGTTTCGTGCCACTTTTATGCTTTTAACACTTGTTTTTATATTAAGTTTATGATTTATTTGGACTAACTTATTAATAGTTACAAAAGTGCACAATATTTTGTTTTACACTTAGATGTGTAGGAATTATCAAAAATACAAGAGGAAACCTTGTTGGAGTCGAATTGGGACTTTCCTGAAATCTGTCTGGAAACGTTTTTCGGAGATTGTCACGTTACGGACAGAAGACGACGTCAAATGGAAAAAGTCTAGTCGCGAAAGTTGTGGGACATTTTCTGCTAATCAATCTGGGCTTACAATTCGGCCCAATCGGAGTCCGGACGCTCCAGATATCACCGTCCTACGAAACCCTAGAGGGGATGACGGAAATACGAGAGCCTATATAAAGAGGGAGGAAACCTAGGTCGTGGAGGACAGCTCATACCCACGAATTCAAGCCACCAAAGCCACGTTTTTGCCTCCCCCATGGACCTCATCTCCATGGGAGAGGGCTCCCTCACCCCTTGGTGGCCGACGCCACCGCCGACCGCCGGCGCCGCCCCGCTCGCCTATTCCTCCATGACCGCCGTCTTCACCGCCATCTTCATCGCCAATTCCTCCTTGTATACAGTGGTTCATCCTCCCACACACCTCTGTACCGCTCTATGTAAACATGGTGTTTGATACTATAAAGTATTGTCCTATGATTTATGTCATGTTTGTGTAGTTTCTTTGTGTTTTGATTGCATTGTTGAATGTCTTTGGTTCATTAGAGTTGTATGTTGATATGTTACAGTCCTATGGTGACCATTATATTTATGCGCGCATGGGGTTATCATCATAGGGTTTGTAGTATGTGTAAAGGAAGGGGGAAGTTCTGCCGGAGCGACAGAAACCTGAAAACTCGAACCGGAGTGTTGCACGTATGGGATTAAGAGGACCATTAACTTAAGGCTATGGTTGGGGAAACCTTAATGCATTGTTAGTATACGCGGAAGGTTGCTAACAATCCAATCATATAGTATGTGTAATCGCAAGTAGTTGAGTACATGTATATTTAGCCTCTCCCACATAGAAAACTGCATCGAAGACAATGAACCAAGTATCTTCACTAATTAGTTTATGGTTATTTAGAGTACTTTATTGCTGCAGCAACTAACTTTTACTTTCTTGTTGTTTATTATCTCGCAAAGCTATATCTCATACCTGTATTGTTACTCTAGTTTTATTTCCTAGTTAGAGAAAATGTTTAGTGTGCGTAGATTAGAACTTGAGAGAATACTTATCCTACCTTTAGCTCCTCGTTAGGTTTGACACTCTTACTTATCGAAAAGTCTACACACGATCCCCTACACTTGTGGGTTATCACCGCCTGCCTGATCGTCTTCCATCTCTAGCTAGTACATCGATCGCCACCTGCTCCTCCTTCCCGAACAATGGCTGCACGGGAGACGCGCTCTGCTTACAAGTGATTTCTTACTTCATTTTCTGCTTTCACTTCTTTACATCCGTTTTAAGCTATTTGCCTTTGGTTTAACTTATCCGTTCATCAATTTGCTTGCAACTACGTATGTACAGGCCCGGTGAATCGGAGCCGACGTCAGAAACTGAGGTGATCGCCTCACTGAGAATGAGGAACCTCGAGATTGCAGATGAGTTAGTTGCGGCCCTCAAGCTCGCCAGCAGGAACCTCGACCAGGCAATTGATGCCAGAGAGATGTCGTTCAAGACGCAGAACACGGCAATGAAACATGATGAAGAGCTGAAGAAGATGATTGCCAGCAACAATGATATGTCGAAGAAGGTGTTGGACCTCGAGATCAAGCTCGGGATCGAGCGCAATAAAGTATTTGTCCTGCAAAATGAAGCTTTGACCCAAGAACAGGAGAGCCTCGACAAGCAGATCGAAATGGCCAAGCGCGAGTGGACTTCTTAGATCGTCCATGGCCATATTTCATGGTTTGCGAACTTTCAGGTTTAGTCTATCAAACACTACCCGTTTATGATTTTACCATGTTGACGATTTGAATGTGAACATTTTGTTGATTGTACGAAGTGTGAAACTGTCTGTGGTGAAATATTCTATATTGTACTATCATCCATCTGAATATATTGTATCCACGGTCAACAAAGCACACGCCAATAAGGGACGGGTGGACGTAGATTCACATGTAACGTCTCAACGCTTGAGGATACATATCAAAGAAACCACCATGCGCTCCTCACATAAAGCTCTATGGGCTTGGCACGAACCACATCGATGTCTAGTGAACTCCCTATCCATCCGGACGGTTTACAATGCAATACATAGAACATGACAAACTCGTGCACGACGCAAAAATCTTGTCGTTAGAACAACATACCAAATAATTAACTAAAAAATAACAAAAAAGGTTGGACCATCAATATGACTTCCAACCGTTAGTCGCAAAATTGTACCATAAAAGACCTTGTCGTGTCGCGGCGGACGGACACCGGGAGTAAAGGATACCCCCATTTTAGGTTCGGCACGGGGCGCGAAGGAGGCTGAGAATCATCCCACCCGGGTGAACCACGTCGAGCTCTCCGATCCGACGTTCAAGCAATCAACACAAAGACGCAGAGAGTTTACCCAGGTTCAGGCCGCCCGGAGGATAAAAGCCCTACTCCTTTTTTTTAGATAAAGGGCTTTATTACTTAAAGTTTAAGCATTACACCCGGCCTCTGCATATCAATACACACAGCCGCAATCCAAGTGAACAAATAAAAAGAGTGTGTAGCACTAGACGAATTACAATCATGAAGTGAATAAAGTAGCTCGCCAGCACTGAACATGAACGCGAACTCCTATGGAGGACCAATCCGGCGATCAAGCGTCCATCCATGTCGGGTAAAAATATCCCTCGCCACCTTTTCCAAATGTGCACATGCCTCCGTAAAGAGGCCTCGATGACCCCCCCGTTGTAAGGTGGACCACGAACGGAGAATACTTGTGCATCGATAGAGTACCTGCAAACGAGAAACATCTTTATCATTGAAAACCTTGTCATTTCTACTTAGCCACAGCGACCATATAACGGCTATCGCTCCCACCCTAATAACGGTTTTAAACTTTTTATCAATCCCATGTAGCCAGTTGCCAAAAACATTAGCAACAGACTTAGGTTGATATAAGTTAGACGCTATCTGGATGGATGACCATATAGAACGTGCGAAACTACATTCGAAGAATAAGTGTTTTATTGTCTCTTGTTGTGGACAAAACATACACTTCGTACTTCCATGCCAATTCCATTTAACAAGGTTATCCATAGTTAGAATGACGTACACCCCTACGAAGATACCACGTAAATACTTTTATTTTAAGTGGAATTTTCATTTGCCATATTTTTTTATTATTATCGACTAGTACATCGGAATGTACTAACGCCCTATATATAGAATCCACGGAGAATTTTCCATTCACACATAGATTCCACCGAAACTCATCGGGGCCTTGTGTGAGTTGAACTAAAGTCAACCGTGCCAACAAGGAGTTCCAAGACGTTAGTCTCGTCCCAATTAGATCTCGCCTGAACGTCACATTCAGAGGAGAGCACTGCATGACAGTGGCAATGGTATCCCCTTTATGACGCACAATACTGTATAGGGCCGGATATTGATCCCGGAGGGTAGTATTACCTAACCATTTGTCCTCCCAGAATCTAATCTCCGTACCATCCTTAATATTAAATACCCCGAAGCAAAAGAAATGTTTCTTTGTCGCCATCAGTCCGGCCCAAAAATGGGAATCACCGGGTTTCTAGTACACCTGTGATACCGCCTTTGTACCAATGTATTTTCTTTTAAGGAGCGTTTGCCATATCCCATCTTTGGTAAGCAGCTTGAAAAGCCACTTACCTAGAAGGGCTGAATTCTTGACATTAACGTCATGAATACCCAGCCCTCCCTGATCTTTAGGTCGACAAACGACATTCCATTTAGCTAGTCGATATTTCTTTTTCTCACCATCTCCTTGCCAAAAGAATCTTGATCGGAAGTAATCCAATTTATGCAAGACCCCTTTTGGTATTTGGAAGAAGGATATCATATACAGTACCATGTTTGTCAGTACCGAATTAATGAGAACCAACCTCCCACCAAGAGATAGCAATTTTCCTTTCCAACTAGAAAGCCTTGCTTGAAGACGTTCCTCGACGTGTCTCCATTCCGCATTAGTCAGTTTCCGATAATGTATTGGTATTCCCAGATACATTATTGGAAATTGACCGTGCTCACAGCCAAATATATCGGCGTATTGAGCAGCTGCTTCCTGAGCGTCGCCGAAGCAAAACAATTCACTCTTGTGGAAGTTAATTTTCAATCCCGATAATTGCTCGAATGCTGATAATATCAATTTCAGATTCGCTGCTTTATCTAGATCATGTTCCATAAAGAGGATTGTATCATCTGCATATTGAAGGATAGACAATCCACCATCGACTAGATGAGGAACTACTCCTTCAATTTGGCCATCCGTTTTTGCTCGTTCAATCATGATCGTCAACATATCCGCCACTATATTAAATAGTATAGGCGATAGAGGATCACCTTGCCTTAATCCTTTTTTTGTTTGGAAGTAGCGGCCGACGTCATCGTTGACTTTTATCGCCACGCTACCCCCAGAAACAAAATTCTGAATCAAAGCACACCACTCGTCCGAGAAGCCTTTCATTCTCAGAGTCTGTAGGAGGAATGGCCATTTGACCTTATCATAAGCCTTTTCAAAGTCGATTTTGAATATCACCCCATTTAGTTTTTTCGTATGCATCTCATGGACGGTCTCGTGTAGAACCACGACCCCATCTAGGATATTCCTCCCTTGCATAAAAGCTGTTTGGGTAGGTTTTACCACATGATCAGCCACCGAATTTAACCTAATGGTCGACACTTTTGTAAAGATTTTGAAACTAACATTCAGGAGACATATAGGCCGATACTGTTGTATCCTTTCTGCATTCTGAATCTTAGGTAACAAAACGATTTCCCCGAAGTTAAGGTGAAATAGCTCCAGTTGTCCGGCGTGTAAACAGCCAAATAACTCAAGCAAGTCAGACTTGATGATTTCCCAGAAATGTTGGTAGAACTCAGCCGGGAATCCATCGGGTCTAGCGCCTGCATGTCTGGATTGAGGTGTTCATCATGGTGTAGCTTACAAGGGTGGTCTAGGGTGTGTACCCGGCAGGGTGGTGGCTAGAGGTAGATGATAGCGTGGTTCACACGTTTGCTGGGAGACCCCAAGAGGAAGGTATGACGTAGCAAAGCAGTAATTTTCCCTTGATTACAAAACCAAGGTTGTCGAATCTTGTAGGACTTGGAGAAGGCTTCAGAAAGGTGTCAGCGGCGCCGTTTATGATTACTGACGTAGACCTGCGCACACACAAACAAACTACTTTGCCCCAACAAAACAGAGAGGATGTCAATCTCTCCGGCTTGCTGAACACAAAGGATTAAACGTATAGTGGAAAATATTATGAGAGCAAAAATGACTAGCGAGTGATGCATGTAAAATGCATACATGAACTTTACATTTTATTACTTGATATTCCAACTTATTTGCATCATATATGGGTTATATTTTATTTTTATAAAGATTTTTGGGGATAATTCACAGTTTCCCCATTTATTTGGAATTAACCCTGCACTGGCAGAAAACCCTATTTTCTATATTTTGATGTTTCAGGGACCCAAACGACGTCCAAATGACCTAATATTTTACGGGCATCAGTTTTTGGAAGGAACAAAGCGTAGGAACGAAGGAAGTGGCCGCGTGGGATCCCTCATCTTGGGCCTCGTGGCTCCGATGCCGTCTATTTTCGTCTCCGTGGCTTCGTCTTGACCTAAAACTTACTATAAAAATAGTCCCCCGAGGAGTTTCGCGAGGAGGCGGCGGAGAAACACAAAACCACGAAACAGATAGTCAGAAGGCTGCCGCCGGAGAAGATCGGAGGGGGGAAGCGCCGCCGGAATCACCTCCGGAGGGCTCCACCCTCCTCCGGCGTGTTCATCATCAACATCTACAGCAAGATCATCTCCATCTCTCCACTGTAAACTCTTGGCAAACATGATATATGATGCAATATACCATTCCCTTGATCTATTGTGTCTCCCCATCTATGTTTGAGAAGTGATTTGTTCATGGCAATAGTGAAATAGTTCGTTGATTGGTTGCATACAAGTTTTGTTATCTTTTATGATTGTCTTTATGTACAATATATGAGTGCACACATATGTTGGGGAATGCATGTAAGGTGATCACCGGTAATGTAATGGAGTGAGGGAGACTTGGGAGGACATGTAAACCTGAGACCGAGGCATGAAGTTACTTTATTGGGGGATATATATAGGGGACCTTAGAACTTAAGGCTGTGGTGGGACTTTTATGTATTAATAATTCTTTAGGTATGGTACACTACAAAGATTTATCCATTTTAGGTCTGATCACATCGAAACAATAAATTACTGAAACGACAATCTAGGCTTAAAGCCATGCCATCACTCATATGGTATTGTCTCCACGGATTAGATGGTTTCCCTATTATCTAACGTGAATGTTTTGTTTCTACCATATGACTCCAATGATCACAATAATTCGATAAGAGATTTTATTTACCACACACTATCCAATAGAGTGTGATTACGACGTCCAAACACACCATAACACTATGGTGTTCCATGCGACGTAATTTGTGGAACTCTTTTCACAAGTCTTCTAATGATATGCCAAACTTATAACTCAAATCCTTATTTCCTCGATCCGTTATCGCAGGAATTTGATTCTCTTGTTAAGTTTATTTTTCTTCCTTCATTCCGAACTTGTTTGATCTTATCAAACTTATCAGGTCAGCATTTCCTAAGTGGATATTCATATATCTACTTGGAACATTCGTGAAGTCTACGAAATAAAGATTTCCACTACACGTTAATCACTTCATTGATCCACATACATCTGTATGCATGATTATCAATGAGTTATATGCCCGCTTTCCGAAAACGGTGTCTTAGTTATCTTGCAAGTGTCAAAAGATCAAATCTAAGGACTTGTAGATCCATCTGTATGGAGCTTCTTCATTGACTATAACATTGACATGACTTACACGTTAGTGCCACAAGAATGTGGTGTCTTTATTAAGTTTGTATCCTTTGGCATTAATGTTATGAATGTGGGAGCTTCTACCATCTAAATTCAAATCGGTGTATGATCATTACTTCATAAATATAGGACAACGATTTTGTCACTAACATGTATGAACAATCGTCTCGCTAGAGGAGACACACTTATAACGATCATACTAACAGGCGATCACAAAAGAATTTATTCAAATGGTAGATGCAGAGGGAGAATGTCTATGGCCATCACAATCATATTGCATACCATCATCAACACACATTGTCTCCTCATCCTTCCAAGCTACTCAAGCAGAAAATCTTGTTTTCATAAAACATGACTAGTATTAAAACTTAGTCACTACTGCGAGTACTTGCGTAGGTAAAACATTCATAATGTGTATATCATATATACACCATCATTATTGATGACTTCCCGGCGATCTGTTTCATCTACTTGATTCTTCAATGCAATCAAGAACTCATTAAGGTGAACGATTCTCCTTGTATGATATAGTCTATGACAAACTATTTGCACCTGGCAACGTTGTTTGTCATCCAGTGATCGAGTTGAGCGAGGCGTCTCAATGTCATCAAATATGACCAATGTCATCGAGTATGACCAATGTCATCAAGTATGACTGCCACGTGCTCCTTTAATGCGAGTGTTCTCTTCCATCTTGGTTGAGAAGAAAACAGTCAAAGTACTGATAAACTTTATCAACCCAACTTACGGTGTACTTCGAGTTTAGCGACCATCTCATATGTTCGCAATCTGTCAACTCACACCCACAGTTAATTTTCTATGGTAGAGATCATAGCATATACTGGACTATGATGATATAATCCGCACAAAACTTGATAATCCAAATTATCATTTTGCTAGCGGAATCTCCGGGTTTATCTCCTAGCGGGTATTGTATCACAAAGAGCTAACGGTTTAAACAAGGAGTATCCTCAAGCTACCGTATAAAACTATGAAGTTTGGACCCAACCTTTTAAGTTTCTCAATCGCAGGAATGTACCTAATTTTTAAAGAGGGCTATTACACTGGTTAATATCTACAATGGTTTTGCAAAACATAAAGACTTTGTTCATAATAAAATAGGGTTCAAGTTTTAATAAAATAAAACTACCAGAACTCCCACTCAAAACGAGTATCCCTCTAATCGTTTTAGTGATTACACGATCCTCATCCATTATGCAACCCCTCATCGTCAGAGCCGGCAACATAACTTCAAAGGTAGACATCGATATGTCAATCACAACAACTCTGTGACTCATGCTTAACCTTTCGGTCACCGTGTTCCGATGCCATGTCTGTACATGCTAGGCTTGCCATAATAACCTTCAGCGTATACGCTTGTGCAAACATGTCTTACACCCACTGTATGCGAACGACGATATGTCTGACACCCGATCATCACGGCCTGCCTCATAACGTAGAACCTTCTTGGTGGTGCACGCCAAAAGGAGAACACTAATGGTATTTTGGAGGGATCATCTTATATTACTACCGTCGTGTAACTAATATATAACTATATATATATACACAATATAAGATGCACTCAATAACATAATAACATCAACATGTAATGCGACGTGATATGGTCCTTGCCCTGATGGTCTCCTTCGCGCCCACAGTTTATAAACAATTTATCAAACCTACCTTGACCATATCACATTGCCCCTGCAAAATAAAGTTAGACGCTTTCTACTTTATCTTTTGCATATTTTACGTGGCTTGGGGCTGTCGTAAATAGAACCGATTCATACCTACGAACCTATGACCACAACAACGATCAAATAATTGCATATTTATTCATCCCTTTCGGGCCCTCCATTGAAAATGCAAAGCCAACTAAAGAGAGAGAGACAGACACCCGCCAGCCACATATACGGTACAAGCCGCATGTCAGTTGTGGAACCAGTCTCGCGTAAACGTACGCGTAAGGTCGGTCCGGGCCGCTTCATCCACTCAATGCTGCCGACAATGCAAGTGCACGCGAGAGGGTAGCAAATAAAAGAACGATGCCCCCGTGATCAACACGGGTTCTAAAACCGGTATAGCTATATCTACGCATAGATCGGCTCTGATACCACTGAAGGGGATCGTAGGCAGAAAACAAAAAATTTCCTAACAACGATAACCTTAAACTAGCCAGGATCTATACTATGCAGATATAGTAATACGCAGAAGATCGATATACGTACCCTCGTAGACCGATAGCGGGGATTACGCTCCCGCAACAAGCGTTGCCGATGAAGACGACGTAGCCGACCTCGAGGTCGCGAAGATCTTGGCGCGACAAAGACGGCGATGATGATGGTGACGCCGACCTCATGGTGGTAGAGGCGGACACCTCCTAGCACCCCAAGTGTGGTGCCTCGCAGGGAGTCACACACATATGGTGGAGATGATGACCTCCGGGCTCCGATCCAGGGACGAGCAGCGGAAGTAGAAGACTTGGACCGGAAGACCAGCAGCACGGCGGTGTGCACATGGTGGAGAAAACCTCAACCCAAGCGCTACCCCAATTGCGGAGTCACGTTCAAGGTGAGAGAGAGAGAAATTTCTGGTTGAATTTCCAATGCATAGGGGCACCTCTATATAAAGGCGGAGGGAGGCTGCCAGGCTTGCTGGCCGGGCGGTGTGGGACTATTCCCACACCAGCCACGCCCCAAGCTGGTCCGCCGGCCCTAGGTGGGCCCCATGTGGCCCACCTAGCCGGCCGGCCCCCTCCCCTCTTGTGGGGTGCGGTTTCCCCCCTCTTGGGCCTCTCTTTCGGGACTTTGGCCCATTTAGAGATGGGGCTGCCAATAAATCCGAAAATAAATAAATAAAAATATATTTAACTATTAATTACACTAATTAATATTAAACACACATTATCTAATTTATTCCGGCTCCGAAAACTATTTCGTCGCTCTTCGATCTCCATCGGATATGTCCCGGAACGCTTCCGGTGCTCTCTTCTATTTTTCTCTTCTATGTCCAATCTATTATACATGTCATCTCACCTTAAGTGTCTTACCCTACGGTTCGAGATCGCTCCAGACATGATCGAAACACGCTCTCCGATCAATGACTAATTCGTGGACCTTGGATACCTAGGATTAATCCCTGTGAGATAACGAATAACTTTATCGTTCGAACCTTAGACGTCGAGTCTTAAACCTTTTGCCTGACGATACTTAGTGTGTCCGAGACTCGTTCTTAGATATCATGATACCTAGCTTGATCTCGTTATCGACAACACTATCTTTTACACGTCCGTGATAATATGTCCCCGTGACCTAGTCACATGCTTGCAAGCTTATTTGACATAATCTCACCGAGTGGGCCCAGTAGTATCTATCCTGTTATGCGGATTGGCAAATCCCGCTCTTGATCCCTCATCTCAACATACTCCCTTCCGATACCCGAGAGGGACACCGTTATTGTCACACTATATAAGATATGACGTTTGATGCAATCAAAGTATCTTCCAGGAATAGCGATAAGAGTTGATCTCACGGTCAAAGGCGTAATGACTATGTCCTACCAATATTGGGTATGTCCATCACATCATTCTACCAATGATATGACTCCATTGTCAATTGACACCAACGTCACATGATCGGGAAACCTCGATCATCGATTGCACAATGAACTAGTTAAATAGAGGCTACTAGGGACCTGGTTGTTTATCTACCACACGTGTATTAATGTTTCCGCTTAATACAGTTATAGCATGGTATAAAACATATTATGAACAATTGAGATATGACATAAACTATCTTTATTAAATGCCTCTAGAGCATATCTCCTTCACTACCGCCTTAGATTTTGCTTTCGACTATCTTTCATAATAAAAATGTTATGTCCTGGTATAAGAGGCGGTTGTCGAGTAGGGTTGTTGCGGTCTGAATATATATAATGGCCGATGTAGGGTTGCAAGATGTTGCGCCCTAATGGGCCGTATGTTCGTCGCTTATGGCAAGGTAAAAGATTTATCATACGGGAGGGCGGGCTTCGTTCGTTGCTTGGTTGTATGTATTCCTCATGTGGGATTCGTTCATACCTTGCGTCGGCCTAACACGACTCCGGTTTTTGTATTCCTTTCGTCTTTCTACTAAGATTAACAGAGCAATATCCGAAGATAATAGGTGTCTGCTGACTAAACCAAGGTTTTTGTGGTTGGCCTAACGTGGGGTGACACTGTATGGTCGCTGTTGTTTCAACTTATGCTAGGAGACAAGTTCGTTTGGGCCATTTTCTGTGGCTTAGTTTCATGTTGTTTTGCAATAGTTCGTAATGGTTGCTGACGTGATTGGCCTAGCACAGCGTGCCGCCGTGCCTGTTTTTGCTAGTTTTGTTTATTTAAATTTAGTGTACTCAGCAAACGGAGCTTGGCTCTGATGGTTGGGTTCCCTGTGGTGGAACCAGCCCACCCAGGTTCAAGTCATAGACTTGGCATGGGTGTTTGCATTTACCTGGATTTATTCCAGGATTATCTGGCGCTATTCTTTCAGTGGTAGGTGACGTGCCCGTCAACAGCGAGGCGCCTGTGGTGACTTCGTCAACCTCAAGATCTGCCGGCTCAGTCCTTCAAGGTGCTCATAGGGGTAGGGTGTGCGTGCGTGCGTTCATAGGGGTGAGTGTATGTGCGTATTTGTGAGCGTCTGTGTTGTACTGTGTTCTCAAAAAAAAATTTAGTGTACTCAAATCATATCTTCTATTTTTTGTTCCGATTTTCCATCTATTGTTAGGTATGGCCGTATGGGCCTATGGCAGAGCGTGGGGAGCAAAGGCTGACGCGCGACGACCGGTCCATCGCTCCCTCGATTGATTGACACCCATCATCCCGACCGACTCCAGTCCGCTGCCGTGCGTAGCTTGCCTGCTATGCTAGGCACAAGTTCCCAAACTTTCACTCAAGTCATAGCCGTTGTTTGACTCGTATATTGTCGCGCGATACGCTAGCCCTGACTAAACTTGACATTTTTCTGCAAAAATACTACTCCCTTCGTTACTCCCTCTCAACAAGGCGCACGTACATTTTGGCAAAATTTGATTAAAACATGAGCAACAATATTTCAAATATATTGTACTACCTCCGATCCATATTAGTGGGCACAACTTTGTCTAGATACACATGTATCTAGTCTAAATACTTAACTAGATACATATGAATTTAGACAAAGCTATGCCCACTAATATGGATCGGAGGGAGTACATTATTGTTAAATTCGTATTAAAAAACACTTTCTAGTGATAGTCGTTATATACAGATTAATTTTTGGTAAAAAATATTAAAAGGGTGGGAACCACGTTGGTCGGTGTGCCAGTGGTAGCGGTGCATTGTCGTTTCGGTGTCGCTCCTTGCACTGCTTGAGAGGCAGAGAGAAAGGAAACTCTTATCCGGGTCTTCGGGGGCGCGATGCCATGGGCGTCATCCCACTTTTGAAGTCGTCGTATCGACTTCTCTCGTCCTCTTACGTGCTAGCTTCGGGTGAAAAATCCAATGTTCTCAGATTGGGTGGTGGTGTCATGCTCATCTTGAAGACGCCGCCTAGAAATTCAGGACATGCGGCTCTCTGGACGTTGTATGGCGAAGGTTGCGGTGCTTTGGCGTCGTTTCTTCGTCTTTGGCAAAGCTTGTAATGTGTTCTGCACCCTGGGTGCTTTTCTGCTTGGACCTTCCTTGTTGAGCTTGTCAGCGACAGTGCGTGGGCGGCGGCGGTGATTTTCTTGGTGGCATTGTCGGTGTTGGTGTAGTGTGTTTCGATGGTGTGCAGCGTGTGTTGGTGTGTCCGAACTCTAAGGTGAGTTTCGGCCCGACAATTTTGCCTGTTTTACAGGTGCCCATCTTCTTCGCCTGCCGAGCTCCCTTTACGTTGTCGTGCCTTCGGTTTTGCGCATTCTATTGTAGCCTTCTCGATTGACTGGCTTCTTGTGTCTGTGGTCTTGTGTTGTAAGTCGGGTCTAGGCGTTCAACATTTTGTACCTTTTTCGCCTCTTTTAGCGTTATTAATTTAAGTCGGTCATTTGGTTATTTACTTTAAAAAATCATTGTGTAAGTAATTTATGTGGTTGCATTGAAATAGAAATATTAATGTATTTGCCAACAAAACGAGCAAAACTTTATTGGACGAGTAAATTGAGGTCGATGCTGGGCAACTGGTACCAATACAACTGCGACATGCTTCAAATAACGCGGCTGGAGATGGTCTTACATCGAGCAAGTCTATGTATTGTCGGTGCTATTATCCTTTACTGAAACTGCCAAAACAATTCTGAAGAATGAATCCCATGAATATCTTTTGACCCTGAAAAGACGCCGCTCCATCTCCCTCTCTCGAAACCCACTCCTCCCCTCCCCACCGGTGGCGGCCGCGTCCCGCACCCCAGCAATGGCCGCCTCGCGGTCGCCGACACAGTCTCTCTCCGCCGGTGGAGGCGCCCACATAACCCTGTTCCTTGACTCGGATCTCGGCACTCACCTCGCCCTGAACGTCGCCGCCGACTCGACCATCCGCGGCATCAAGGGTACGCCTGCTGTCGCCTCCTTTCCTCATTTGAAACCGCGAGAGTCTTACATGACGATCGTTTTTTGCCTGCGCAGCGCAAGTGGCCGTGGAGCACGCCGCCACCTTCCCTGACATCGGCCCCGTCATAGTCAAGTCCTTCCAGGTTCCGATCTTTGCCTTTGATCTATTTTTTGTCTGAATGTAATAAGCTCCTCATGCTCGGTCGCTTAGATTACGTGTCGTTGGAGTTCTTCTTGTGTATGGACGTGTCAGTGTAGGTGTGTATGGTTCTCCAAACACTTTATGAAGATTAAGTTCAGTAAAGATTCTGGTTCTCCATTAATAATAATAGATGCTTTCAAGTTTTACTAAGTTAGATGGATACACACACGAATTATGATTATTGAAAGATGTATATGTTGAGTCTGATAGCCACGGCATTTGTTCGCCCTCATGGTTCTAAATTGAAATACATGCGGTTTCGGAACTCCGTACAGTTAGCATGTGCAGACCTGCAAATGGTAGTGCAAGTTTCTGAATGCGTCATTGTTTCCGCCAGGTGCTACAGAAGGGTGCAATGTATCACCTCTCTGATTCAATGGCAGTGAGGAGTCCATTTTCCAATATTAAGGATGACTGCTTTCTACATGTTAATCTGGCAGCAGCGCACCAATGCAGAGACGAGGACAGAGAGACATCAAGTGGTGTGCTTCCTCCAATGCTGAAAGGTTCGACCTAGTGTGAACTTCCACATTTGAATTGTTTTGATTATCGAGTCAAGCTAGCATTGTAGTGCTTCGTATTTCTTATTGTTGGTTAAAGTGTTACGATGAATATGCTTAGGTTAGCTATTCACTGTAGTTTATCGTTTACTTTTCTTATTTCTGAAACGGACATTTGTATCAAATCTCTTGCGTGTTTCACCGTCGAATATGAATTTCTTAGACCTTCTCAAATCAGTAATTTCATTGCTCATGTCATATGATTAAACTCTTTTCAATATGCATGTACAATTTTAAAAGATCTCTTGTTCATTTTTCTCTTGACTCTATAAGGCATGAGGTTGAACCTGCTAATGATGTTTGATCTCCCTTATTGTTTACCTCGAGGTATTTTAAATATAATACTTCCCGTGCCTTTTAAGGTGGTGAAGATGATGGAGCGTGGGTTACTGTTCGTGCACATGATGTGCATCTGTCATCCTCATCACAACGGAACACGGAAAGAAAGAGCACAACCGTATGCCCCGCGACTGATGTACGTACAATTTCTGTTCCATCTATCGACAAATCAACAAGCTACAACCAAGGGGAAAAACATGGGGATCAAATTGAAGGGGGTTATGTTAATTCCACATCTGTGACCTTGGTTGGAAAGGAGGTAGGCACAAGAGAGGAAGACCTTCTGCATAGTGTTGAAGACCGTGAACGAGGTGACAAGCAAATGGTAACAAGAGAGGAAAAACTGGGGAGCTTGATGCAATGGATGATCTCTCTGAGGGAAAGGATTGCAAAAAGGCTAGAGTGACTGGTTCGTTTGACACATCAGCTGTAGAGCCTATTAGAGAAACTAATGATTATAAAACCAGGGATGTGGAGAACTTGGATAAGTTTCCTGTGGAAACTAGCACTAATTCTCATGGGGTGCATTCAAGCACTTCTTGTCAGCAGGGAGTGGATGGAAACGTAAAAGAGGATTCCAACAAACTAGAAAATCCAATCACAACTCGAAAGAATAAGAAGAGGAAAAAGATTCAGTCAGTTACTTCCAAAGATGTTTGTGCTCAAGAAATGACAGAACCATCAACTGAAGCAGTGGAGGTACCAAAAGCCACAGGTGAAGATCTGCTTCATGAAAACCAAGGGCTACAAGGTAATAATACCCTAGATTTTTGTACAATATAGTTATTATTTTCTACTGGTATTTGATTGGAACTTAGCTCACACGAGTGCGGCATCCTCTTTGTTCTTGAATTCGGTCATAGCTGTTTCAAGAATATGCTAAGTTTTCTAAATTATGTGTTTTGTGTTGAAACTATGGCTTTGGTCTTGTCCTGGACGAACACAAAACTGCAGTCTTGAAACACATTTATTTGTCGGTGTTGTAAGCTCCCTTAGAATTCCAAGAACTATAAATCCAATTTCTTGTTGCTCTAGCTAGCTATGCATTTGGAAAATCTATTTCTATTGCTCAGTGCAGATTATTTATTTTCCTTTTTCATTACCCAGGTCATGGTGCATCTAACGTCGAAATGACTAGCAGAGACAAAACAAATGTCATACCAACTGACATGCTTCTTCCATCATCACAACAAAATAGTGGAAGCCAAGTGACCAAGCATGTTCAATTGGGGACTGAGACTGATGCTCAGGCAACTAGTGATCTAGCTGCTGACCAAAGTAATATCGATCTTGTACATGAAGGATGTAGAAATCCGATTGTTGGAGACATCAGTATTTCCACATGCAAAGTTGTAGCTGGTGAAGAAAAATCTCCTGATGGAACTATTGATCTGTATCATGATGAAAGTGCAGTTAACGCAAGGAACATGGAGGAAGGCAGCAAAAGAGAGGATGTGTTGGAGACCATAGATAATAGTTCTCAAGAGAAGAACTGCAAGCAATCAAAGAAGGTTAGTTCTGTTGGCCTAACTTCCATGGATGCTGCTGAAGCAAAAGACCAGTTTGGGTATGGCAAAAAAGCAGGCGAATCAGATATTATCTCTACCCAGCGGGAGATTGTAAATAACCCTTATAACCGACAGATCACAAGCAATGGGCAACAAGGGGATTTTTATGTAATAGAAAATCCAAATGGTGATGTAAAGCGGAAGAAGAAGAGAAGACGAGAACCAGAGTCTTCAAAGGATGATCCTACTCAAGGTGCGGCAAAATCATCTGGATTGATTGCGAATGCAGTCTCAACACAGAACACTGGTTCCCACTGTCTCCATGCAAATCAAATAACACTAGGAAAAATAGGAGAAGAAACGGCTGATGAAAAAGATCAGTGCAGACGTGAGAAGGCGGCCGAACTGGTTATTGTTTCTACTCAGGTGAGTGTACATGACCCAAACAATGTGAAGCAAGGACATTCTGATGTAATGAAAAATCCAAATGGTGATGGGAAGCGAAAAAAGAAGAAAATACGCCACTTGGAGTCTTCAAAGGATGACCCTTTGAGGCGTTCTGAAAAAATCAGTGATCTTACGGATGTTTTGACTGAGAATACAGCAGTTCCAGCTGATGGCAGAACCAAATCCACTAAGCGTGAGAGAAGTAAGGTTTCCTTAAAGAATGTTCCTACTAATAGTGGTAAATCTATTCAGTCTTTGGGTGAGCAAGTCAGACATGTTCCCGCAGAGGACTTGAAGGGAGAAAATTGTAACAAAGCAGAATTGTTTCAAGGATGTTCTGCAGTCGATGCTCCTGCTAGTACTGTTCAAATATTACAGAAGAAAAGCAAAAGGTCTTCAAAGACTCGAACCCCTAAAATAGAGGAAGTTAATCATTCCATAACTGACACTGGTGGGAACCATGATAAAGAAAGTACAGTAGGAGCTCCAGACAAGACCAGTGCTCTAAAGGGAAGGAAGAAATCTTCCAAGACTGAACTTCGGAGCCAGTGTACCAATTTGGAGTATGGTTCTGATCATTTTGGTACTGTCAATGTGGGTATGCCTTCTGTTTCGGCACAAAACATGAATAGGGGAGGTGGTAATGTGAAGAAAGGGAAAAAGAAGAGCAAACAAAAGTTGGATTTGGTCAAACCTGAGTCTCTAAAAACTAATGGTGGTAATCAGGACACTGATAATTGTCCACAAGATTTGATGCAATCTGACGTGCAGAACGGAAGAGTGGAGCAGGGCAATGCAAAAGAGAACAACGATAAAGCTATTCAGAATGATAGTATAATGCAACAGGAGACACAAGATGCCACGCGTGATAGCACTCTTGAAATTAAGCCCCATCAAAGCATGTCTGGTGCTGATAGTCAAACTAATTTGCCCATAGTAATGGACTATGCATGCATGAGCAAAAACCAAACGAATTCTACTTCTCAGACAAATTGTCATGCCAAGAGTAGAAATCATGATGGGTCTATTGATGAAAGGACAAGTACAAATCCTAATGCTGTAAGCAACCTTGTTCAGAGCATTTCCATGCATCCACAAGCTTCCGATGAAAGCGATGGTGGCACACCAGCTGTTCACCAATTTAGAGTAGCAGTTCGAAATATTCCAGGAAAAAAATATAAAAAGGCCAAGGACAAATCCAAAAAGGATATGAGGAAGAGAGAGACTGGCACGATTCTCGGTGACACCATAAGCAAAAGCTCAAGGAAACTCATGGGTGAAAAGGCTGCCATAGGAAACTCATCATCCACATTTGCCGACTCAGGTAGGAACATGTAAGATTATCCCATGTAATAGGTATTATGGCCAACTTTCACGTTTGGTTATGCACTCATTTACTTTAATTGACCTGTCACCCGTACCCATACCCGTCAATGGGTACAACTTTCTCCCATACCCGTCACCCGACAGTGTTAAAGGGTACCGCGGGTAAAAATACCCGCATTTAGAACACATTAAATTGAGTACAAAATAGTCGCAAAAACAACACATAACTCATCCGGAGGAGATCTACTTATTGCTCTGCTCTATCGAAAGGAGAAAATATAGATTACATACAATATTATTAGAGATAGGAGATAGGTTATCTATCGGTATAGTACGACTATCCGCGGAGGGTGAAGCATGCAATCCATGTCTATGTTACGTAACATAACATACCCGTGAATTACATGGCATAATGCATAAACCCTACTTATGGAAATTGAACCTCACTTGTCAAAATATTAGAGGGTATATGGGTACGCGAGTATGGGTAATACGATCCCATACCCGTACACTCTACCCGATGGATATGATACTTTCCCATTTACGTACCCATGGGTAATTTTTCATCCCATACGCTTACCCTAATAGTTTTTACCCACAGGGTACGCGGGTAATGGGTACCCATTGCCATCCCTAGGACTCAGCACACCAAACTGGGAGTCGCAGCCTAAGGTTATGACTGAACGGGAACGAAGAAGCAAGAGTAATGCCGATCGCCCGTCAAGGAAGCTAGCGCTGGAGCAAGAGGTGATGGTGCAGCCTACTTTCACGGATGAAAACCATGCATCGCCTACGCCTGGCTCAGGTACAACATTACTGGTTCTGATTTTAGTATTCTGTTGATAGACAGGCACAATCTATGGTTTTTCTCGTGTTTGTTATTTGGTGTGGTTGCTTACGAACTGTTTTCTGACATTGCATCTGAAAACAACTGATGTGCATTAAACAGGCATTTGATCTACAGCCTGGGACGATGGAAGTGACGTACCTGATGCCGACGACATTGTATCATTGTAAGTTGTCAATTTTATAAAGAGAAACTGGTTAAGCTATTAAGAGAAACTAGTTAAGCATATTATAATGTAAGCGGTCAGGTGTCACTGTTGCATGGTACACATTAATCTTCTGTGGAGACGACAACAGATTAAGGTCAGATATAGAACATTAGTATCTATATAGTAGCGCCTTCCGTACCCGTGGTAACATTTTGGATAGAACTGCTGACTGGACTTAGACGAACATGACTGTTTTTTTCCTAGTCTTGACTCTTGAGTTGAAGCTTGCTGACACCTGAGTTTTCTTCATCACATTTGTTCAGATCACAGAAGTGCGACATCAACCCTGATCTCTGAGGCTCCACTAGCTACAAGAAGGCGAGGCTGAAACCAATCGAGCTGGTGGGTGACACCGAGGCGCCTGGTAGCCAGCCACCAGACAATCTTTGTAGCTGAACCTGATGCTTAGAACTTGACGCAGTTTTCCATCGTTTGGGCATTGTCGATTTTGTAGCCGAACCTATGTGTCTATCATGTTAAAACTAAAGTGCACAGCTCCAGCTGTATTTTCTCTTCCTGTGAAGTTTTTGGTTGCCGTCAGTCCTAAAGAAGTCGTGAAGCCGTCGATTTTTGTTAATCTACCGTAGTCCGTGGCAGCTTTTGACAATTGATCTTAATGTGGATGAGTCGATGAAGTTTGAGTATTAGTCACACTCCCTAATCCGTGAGCTATAATGAACTCCAGTTTCTCGTCGTGATAAGCAGACAACTTCAATCGTGTCGTCGGGAAGGCCTTGCAGGCTGTGCAGGTATCGTGCTTGCACCGGTTCCCTGCCTCCACCGCTGCACTCGCCGTCCTGAAACCCGACGCCGCATCACTCTTTCTACACGTCCACTCTAGAAGATTGAACTTGATGCGTGGAATAGGTCTCAAGAAGATAGCTGAAAAAAACTGATGGTGCATCTGGAGGCTGGAGCTGAGTTAACGCCTTGAAGGTTTTTATTTTATCTGGTCCTCTCCCTGTAGTAAGATAACGGGTATTAGAGCATCTCCAACCGGAGACCCCAAATTCGGCCCCCAAAATGTCCGTGGACACGTAAAACTGATGGTGCATCTGGAGGCTGGAGCTGAGTTAACGCCTTGAAGGTTTTTATTTTATCTGGTCCTCTCCCTGTAGTAAGATAACGGGTATTAGAGCATCTCCAACCGGAGACCCCAAATTCGGCCCCCAAAATGTCCGTGGACACGTCCAGACGTGTCCGTGGATACTAACCGGGCGACCTCTAAAAACAGAGTACTGAAACCACACACCTCAAATTCTAGATATCAAAATACTACAAACCCATGCAACATAGATCACAGTTCTACTACTACCCTATTCTACTCGTCATCAGAGATGACGATGACCCCTCGTTGACGCCCACAGGCGTATCCTCGTCGGAGTCCTCGCCGGAGAAGAGAGAAGCATATCCCGCCGGATATGCCTCGGCGGTGCGGCCTTCCTTGATTGCCGCCTCCGTCTTGAAATGCTCATGAACGAAGCCCGACCTGTTCATGAGCTGACCCATGAAAATGCGGTCGGCCGCCTCCGCCTTGAGCTGCTGATAGGCCGCACGGTGCTCCGCCACCTCCAATTGGACCCTTGCCTGCTCCGCCTCCGCCTAGAATCTGGCCTGCTCCGCCGCCACCTCCGCCTCCACCTGGAATCTGGCTTCCTCCTCCTCCATGCGTTGGCGGAACTCCACACCCGTCATTGCGACGAACACGGGCTCCGCATCAAGCTCCACAACGACGACTGCCGACGCCTCCGCCCCCGCCTGCGCTTCGGCCGCCATTGTTGCGACCTATGCCGCATCGCGGGCCATGGCCTCCCTGTAGATCTGCGCCCTCTTCTCCGGTGTGAGCTTTGCGAAGGTGGTCGGAAGGCGGCGAGGCATGGTCGAAAGGTGGCGGACAGGAAGGTGTCGAAGTTGGACTGTGGATGAGGGGATGGATGAGAAGAGATGTGCGGCGGCGGAGGGAGGTGTGCGGGCTACGGTTTGGCTCTGGCCGGGCTTTATAACCGGAGATGGCCTCCTCGGGTGGAGCGTCGGCCGATGCGCCATGAATGCAAGCGGCCGGTGTGCCATGAATGCAAGCGGCCGACCGGTCAAGCTCGCCTCTCCACGCCGGAGGCCGGTCAAGTGTGGGGCCGCGATGTCAGCGGCTACAGGACGGGCGCGCCCGGGCGGCACCAAACCCTCCCGCATATGGGCTGGGTTTGGGTTTGCCGGACACACCAGTCGTTTCGGCTGGGTTTGAGGGAGCGGTTGGGTGACGGTTTTTGCCCAAAACCAGTCCGAGCAGTCCGCCGACGTATAGGGCGGGTTTGGGCGGCCGGTTGGAGATGCTCTTAGACCCAAAAACTTGTCAAGTTTGTCAAACATATGCAAGTAGTGTAGCGCCTAATAAAGTATTTGCAGATAAGGTTTTTGTAGTATTTCAAACACTCCACTGACGATAAGATGTATGATCAGTGGCCATTTGTCTGACATAGTAGTGTATAATTTGATTAATATATGGCGTGTTGATCATGTTTGCTTTGGGGGACGAGAAACACTTAGTAAAATGACTTGGAGATGGCCATGGCCACATTAAGTCATGAGAAAAGGTCAGAGATGGACAAGAACGTCTCCGTCCGGAAGCAGATCTGCTCGGGCCTATTTTCTTTGGCAGGCAGGCACGGTAGACGTGAGAAACTGGTCCAGTTTGTCACGGTCACAGTTTATCTCGCCTGGTTTGATCTGTCCTGCCATAGCTCGTAGCCCGTAGGCCTCGTCTAACCCCCCTTGCTTGAGTAAAGCATTGACCTGACCATGTATTGCATGATGTTCGCAAGGATTTATGAGCTCTAGAAAAATTGAAAAACTCTTGGATGTATCCAATGGTGTCACTGAGACATGCCCTTCTGTCCTGCCCCGGGAGAGGATTTAGTCTCGGTTGGTCAACCGGGACAGGCCAAGCGGGACTAAAGGCCCAACCTTTAGTCCCGGCCCTGTTACCAGTCGGGACCAAAGGCCCTCCACGTGGCCGCCGCGGAGCGCGCTGGGGGCAACCCCTTCAGTCCCGGCTCGTACGCGCACCCGTCTTCAGACCCGGCCAGACGCGCACGCCGCCCTAGCAGCTAGCGGTGCTCATCCCGCATCGCAGACTGGTAAACTTTACACCCCCTTCTCATTTCACACACTCAAACCACACCTCTTTCATTTGCCTCACACTTCTTTCGGTTCTTTCCCATGACCAATCTTAGTGCATCCACGTCCTCCACCTCTAGTCCAAAAAAGCGTCGCACTATATGGCAGCACGTCGAATTAGAATAGTTTATGTAGCCGGGCGGTGATTTGAAAGGCGGATGGTGCTGCGTGCGTGTCATGGGTGTGCCGGTGCCACGCACTCGCTGCCTTGCTTATTTGGTCTAGATTTGTTGCCTGATAAGTACATATGATTTCTTAGGGTCGAGCTTCCAACTTGATTTTCTCAAAAAATCTCATCACAAGAGTGACCTATACTGTCCGAGTATTTAAAGTGCACGGTTTGTTAGTTGCTGTCTAGATACATTCACATGTGGATAAATGGAAGTCAATTATTTTAGAACAGAGGGAGTAATTAAGATCGGATGACTGCCAACTCGCGGAGTCAGATTTTTAAAAACGGCATGGCAGCTCCTAATAACGTCAGCCGGCTGTACCGACGGTCGGTTTGTGTAGCGGACCTGCACTTAAAAATTGGTAAGATCCCTGTGTATAGTGCAAACCCCTGAATCGATTCATTTGCACACACAGTCTAAGATGAATACCATGTAAATGCGTCAAATTTTATTACATCGCATGATCCAGACTTACAATTTTCATTACAAATTGCATAGCTCAAGGCTAGCATTTTACAAAGTCCAGCACAGCGGAATAAAAGTAGCAGTGAGTCTCCATCATCTTCATGTGCCACAGGCGAAAACATGTTGGTTGTAGACTCGAAATCCTTATACGAAACCTCACTCATCGTCTGAACATCCTGCAACAGGAAAAATGTTGCAACAAGTTGGGTCAGAACCATATAAAATAGAACTGGCAAGTGACACTCTGTGGACTCATAGTGGAATAACTCTAATAACCTATATGCATATTTGGCCGGTGGAGTTCAAGGCTATTTTGCATAAAGCCAAATTTTTCCTAACTCTTTGAAAAACACTTTTCTTCTAATCGAGACATCCATGGCATGAAAACCACTGTCTCATCTACCCTTGTTCGCCCTTCATATTTTACTTGAGATGTTGGAATGTTGGGATCCTCCGTTGACGTCCTTGATCAGCTGCTCATAATTGTCCGTAACCGGGGACACGGCTAAGTACTTAGTTTGACACTCTCGAGAGGTTGTGCACGTTCACCATTTGACTCAATCAAACCAAACTATCCTCTACACTCCAGCGGTGATAAGGAAAAGGAGAAGATTGAGACGAGATTTTTCAGAAGCATCTTCCCACCCCATACCGGCTTGACCCGTTCCACCTACATCCCTCTACATCTGCTTGTCAAGCCGAGGTGAGTCCACGCAACTTAATCCATCAAGACAGAGCATGTGAGGACCCCGGAGATACTCGTTATGTTTCCTGCAACAATCCCATGATCAGTCTGTTGTTGCACATAACTCGAATTGGCATCAAAGAACACCCATAAATACCGAATGAATTTACTTACTTGATGGAAGTCATAAACTTCAACAGGTACTTGCAGCGGAAATCATCAAACAATGTGGAGCCCAAGTCGTTTGCCATAACCCCACAGGCAGCTGACTGGGAAGCGCCCTAGTTCGCATTGACGTCGTTAACAACTTCTCCTTCGGACTGCTCCTCTTCAGAATCTGTCTAAGACAATAGCCAAGGACGAAACCAATATGAGTACATTTGATTGTACTCGCAAACTACCCCCGGAATGAGCATGCACTACTCTTTTTATTGTTTAAATAAAACCTCGTTTGCTTTGAAAACTCTATATCCTTGTTGAAAAAGAAAAGAAGGTTTTTAGAACTTTTCCCATAAATCTGTCTTTGTAAGAAGTCTCTTTAAAACTTTTTCCCGAAATATATCTTTGTGAAAAATGATAAGAAGTCTCTTTTAAAACATTTTTCCGGAAAATCACCATTTTGTTTATTTCCCCAAAACTCCTCCTTTTTCTACCAAATCCCTTCATGGTCAAATCATTTTCCCACAACCTTATACCGTCTCTTCGGTATAGTTGCATAAAACATTTTCCACTTTCAAATCACAAAACTCTGCACTTCTCGACCATAGCCCGTCATGGTCCTCCTCTTTTCCAGCAACCTCATACCAGCCCGTCGGTAGAGTTGCAGATACAACACATCTCCATTTTATTTTCAAATCTCAAAACTTTGCAAAACTTGCACATAGGTCAAAGTAGGGCGGCCTCCCAACTGTCCATATCCGAGGACTCGGCTATTCGAATAGTTTTAACCCTCTGCAGAGGTAGCATGCTTTTTCCACATCCATCCGGCAACTCATCGTGTCCGCCACGTCCCGCCATACCAAGTGTATGCGAAGTTGAGTCACCGACCATAGCCTGTCCTTTGCTCATGCTAGTATAGGACCCTACCGCTACGACACTTTCCATCAACACTTAACCCAGCCCGTCGGAATCTAAGTGTGAGGACTCGTAGTTCTGCCCGGCGATTTATGGTGGAACCTTCAATCCTCTTTCTCCAATACACTCATACCAACCCTGTTGGCAGACTTCTCTTAAGAGGAACCAGGTCAGGGGTAGGTCACCAAACCATCCCCTCATGGAACGGAGTCATCTCTGTTGTTGAGGCATCCCATACTAATATGAGCAAATTATATGACTACGCCCTTTCCCATATGTGGGTAAATGTGGTCGCACAGGTTATCGGCTGGTCGACGTAAGTACAAGGACACAATGTGCTTTTTATCAAAAACCATCATTCTCCACTCTCCACTTCAACACCGACATCTCGGCATTCCATATCCACACAAGTATTTTCAAAGGAGTTTTGAGTAAACAATATTTTTCCCATCCTATAGTTTGAAAAAGGATTTCCATCTAATATCTCCATATAGGGTGTCAAAATAATATACTTGTATTTTGGAAAAGGGTTTTCAAAATCATAGCTTTAGTGGCAAACACCACATAAATAACTTATGCTCTTCGTAAATAAACAGGTGAACCAAAATAGATGTATATAGATGCAAGCTCAGAGATGTAGCTTGCCTGATTTCAGCATGACGTTCATGGACTTCTTCTCACCGATCAAAGAAATAAACTCCCATCCTTCTTCGATAAATCCTCTCCTAATACCACTCCGGTAGCGTTTATATCTAGCGTCGCAAACATGAAAATAAAACAACACACAATAAGCAAACCAAACCACAAGTGGTATACAAACAAGTAATCAAACCACCAGCATAGCACTAGTTTAATCAAGCAACAGACTAAAATCTACTCTAAGAACACTTCAAGGAAAACTGCCTTAATAACAAGCCTAGCACAATTTATTTACTAAAGCTACAACACTCATAAATAAAGGATACAAGTTAATCTAAAAACAAACACTAAACAACAATCACCACACTTAGCTAGATGCTAACAAGAAATTAATCCAACAAGCAAAACCTCACATAACCACATGTTTATCTATATGCTAATAAAACAATTTACTTAACAAGCCAATTTACTCAGACAAAATTATAAAGGCATTCTACTAGCAGGAGCATAATACCATACACATGCCAAAACAAGAGGGCACAAGGACATCCTCAATTAAAGGTAATTGACAACATTTTTCCTAATCGGGAAATACTTCAGACAAAACAATAAGTCACCAATTAATCTTTGTAATTCAAAATTTCTCACCAAGCTAAGGTGGATACACTAACAAGATACTTAAACTAGTACTCAACTCAAAGACCACCAAGTTTATCAAGCAATGCAAACATATTACCACACTAACATGTCTAACAAATACCACTAACAGTACTAACATATTATAACCTGCTAAACAATAATAACATGCAAGCAACAGTACCACAACAATCATGAACCAGCAAGGCATACATGTTAATCACACACAATATTCTCACATCAAAATAAACAAGCTTAACAAATTCCTAATTACTAGAAGAAAAGCTATATAGGGAATAAAACCCTAACAAACACATGACTCACAAATAGCTCTCCTAATATGCTAGTAAAAATAAGAAAACATGTCACAACAGTGGACTACCACCCTACACATGCTAGGAAACACATCTATAACAATAAAGTTATAACACAACAATTAATAAAGTCCTAATAAAAATAGGCAGAAAAGGCCTAAACCTTATAATTAGTACCACAGTCAACCAGTGACTCCTAAATTCAAACCAAGCTAGGGATTTACTCCAAAAATTGGATTTACTCCACAGTCCTAATAAAGTTATAAAACCACAGTCCTAATAAAGTTATAAGACAAGACAATTGGATTTACTCCAATAATCATCTCACAAAAATCTACAAAAATCACCAAAGTGCCACTGGTGTGTTTACAAGAATGAATAGAACTTTTGTTTTAGGTTTCATTTGCAAGCAAGGCCAACAGATCTGGAAAGGTATCACTTCAGGCTTTCCATAGAATTTTAGTTTGCAAATTTTGGAGTTGTAAAACTCTAGATATTAAATATTTAGTGAAAAAGATACTTTTTACAATATTTAATCTAGACATCAGTTAAAAAGGTATTTTTGCAAGACACCAGTTCTGGATGTTTAAGAAAACACATGAGAACACTATAAAATTTAAATCACTCAAATTTCTAGCACACATCAACCACAAATGAATTAAAGCTACCATGTAAATTAAACAGGAAATGAAAACAAGAAATAGATCCATTAAAGAAAAACATCACTGGGCTCGATCTGGCCCAGATCCGGCCGTGCAGCACAGATCGTGGCCCAGCTAGCGGCCCAGTGCGCGCGGCGAAGCGGTACGGGGTCATCTTCTTCCTCGACACGCACAGAAGCTCGAGGAGGCGAGCTAGAGCTCCGGGCGAGGACGGCGTCGACGACTCCGGTGTTTCCTGGGCAAACGAAGGGATGCATGAGATGGAGAAGATCAAGGGGAGCTTAGAGATGCAAGAATGGCAGAGAACGGAGGTATGTGGTGCCCATGAGCTTCCCGGCAAGGCGGCGGCAGGAGAAGAAGAGGATGAGGATGCCTTGGACGAGGATGTAGAGGACGACGAGGCGGATCTTCTGGTGGCCCTCGATCTGGTCGGGGAGGCTTCAATCGCCGGCGATGCGCAACGGCGACATGGATATGGTTCGGCAGTGGTGAGGGAATAGAGAGAGAGAGAGGAAAGAGAGCGAGGGGGCAGGCGAGTGGGGGAGAGCAGAGGGGCGGCGTCGTGGCGTTCTTATTACCCTTCGCAGGGCAGCAGAGAGGGGGGGGTCCGGTGCGGTGCGTGCTGGATGGCCGCGGTCGGTGTCGGCGCTGCTTTGTCCGCGCGGTTGGGCGAGCTGGGGACAGCGAGGGAGGAGGGGAGCAACCTATGTGCTCTTCTGCGGGGACGAGGTCGCGGAGGAGCTGGGTTGAGGGCAGGCGCGGCAGGAGAGGCGCGGGCACGGCGGCGCGACGCACGGCGACCACGGGCACTGGCGCCATGCCGTGCTGCGGCAACAGGAAAGCGATGCACATTTGCAGAAAACCCCCTGCTTCCATTTTCTTCTTTTTTCTTTTAATTCCTTTTTAAAAACAGTAGCACTTTAGGGATTTTATTGAGGTATCAAAACATTTTATGAAATTTTGAAAATATTCATGTAGCCTCCCCAATACATGTAGAAGCTACACAAAAATTGGGGTGTCAAAATAAAATGTTTTGAGCAACTTTTGTTCATAGGGTTTAAATATGGCATTTTTCTTAAAAACAAATTTATAATCTTTAGAAATTTTAAAGCAAGTTCAAATATTATTTTTGAACTCTTGGAACTTCCTTGACAAATATATTAACTTCAAATAATTTTTATTTTCATAGAGAAAATATTTGTTTGAAGAAATAGATAGTTAGGTAGGGAAAATAATTTATTTAGATCATTTCTTTAACTCATGATCTTAATTTCCATTTGTTGAGTAATTTGAGGAGTTTGCTTTAAATTTAAGTCACATTCCAAATTTGGGACCAGTGGGTTTCCAACTTAACACTCAAGTATATTGGTGTAATTATTCACCCCAGCAAACAATAGAACCAGAATTAACAATCAATACAACCATAGGTCTAACAAGCAACAATCACAACAAGATCAACATCACAACCAAGACCACACAAGTCAAACCACAAGAATTAATCATACCACCCTTTTCCACAAATGCTATCTTGGGGAAAAGTGACCACTCCTGATTATGACAAGATGATGTTTAGGAAATGTCTCCACTCATAACTTAATAGTTTTCAAAAAGATTTGAGAAAGGAAATATGTGGGGTAATATATTTCCCACTAGTGTTATTTTCAAATGGAGTGAAAATAAGAGTTTATAAAATGGGAGTTGCATACACATGCAAAAGATCAAGGTTAAAAGATAGATAGGAGATAGCATATAGATCTCCATATTTTTGGGAACACATAATTTTGGAAATACTTTTACTTTCTCAAATAATGGGTATTAATTTTGGTTGTTGCTAAACCAAGTATCATTGAAAAGGAAGTTGGCCAGAATAAGAATGGAAAGATATATGGAATATATTCTTGTCATAACATGATCACCAAGGTCTAATATGTTTTTACTTAGGTTGGGTTCTTGGGTTGATATTTAGTGGTCAAACAACTTAAACAACAAGTCACACAAGGTTCAACATAGCAATGGGATGGAAAACACAATCATCAGTAAAACATTTCAAAAAGTTTTTGTTGTTTCTGAATTTTGGTCTTCTATAACTAAGTTTTTCTTAGTTCCAAAATTTGGGATGTTACAGATCCTTCCCCCCTTAAAAAAAATCTCGTCCTCCAGATTTGCCCGGTGGTAACAGGGGAGTACGAGGGCACGGGTTTTGGGCTGACTATACTTCCGAGGTCGTTGCTTCTTCAGCGAGATCGCCATGTGAGATCTTGACAAATCGATGCTGCGAGGCTTTCTTTGTCGATAACTTCTGGACTGAGTTCAGATCCTTGATGATGGGGTTGACTTGAAGATCGACGTTGATGGGTAGTCTTGGTTGGTTGTTTCCAGATACTACAAGGCTAAGGCGCAAGGAACTAATTAATAACACCTTCTGGTATACGTATTGCAGGTCTTCCTCTTTAAAAAGGGGTTTTGAACGTTCATGCTGAAGGTTGCAGCTGGAGTTGACTTGGAGGCATCATTCTTCTTGGATTGCTTGACGATCTTCATCTTGGGTATCACTCCTTGGTGCTTGGGGTTGGTGCAGATATCACTTCCTGATATTGTTGCCTTACGAGGGTCGCAGGTGGGGACGCGTTGTTTTCAGGATGCGTCGAGCCTGCGTACTCAACTCTCTCCGGTTTCTAGTTAGTAGAGGGATGTTAAAGCTTCTAGTTGCGTCGACGCTCATTTGGGGGTTGATTTCTGTCAACAGCAGGTGCTTCCGTCGTTTGATTCTTCGGGGTATTCCGTTGGTTGGTTGTCTTTCTTCTTGTTCTTCTTCAGCTGGGTAAAGAAGGAACTTTATTGTTGACTTCCTTGGGTCTTAAGCTTCACGAAGCTTCATAAGAATCTTCAGGGGTAGAGTCTAGGGTATCGAGCTTCCAGAGGAGTCTAAAAGTCAGTCTGAGTGTCCTGAGGTAGGTGGTTTGGGGTGTGGATCGGTGATCGTTCAAAAAGTCACGGCTTAATGGACCTTAGAAAAAGTTAGTGAAGAACCTTCACACCAGTTGTTTTCCAAACTGGTACCTTTTTCTTTTCTTGTTTCAGAAATCATATCCTTGGAGAAACACTATAAATCTCCATGTGATTTTCTTATTTAGAACTTGAATACTTCCTAAGTTGTACACTTGATTTAAAAAAATTATTATTGTTTTTTATTTGGGTTCTAACATCATTTGTCTCACCCCTGTGGTGAAGGCATCCACTTAGTCTTAGCAAAGCTTTCTATTAGTTAGTTGTATAAGAATGTGGGTGTCCTTTATGACATCGAATTGCCTTAGTCATACAAGAAGAATTTGTTAACAAGGTAGCTAGTCTTGTCACCAAATCACTTTTCATATTCCAGAGGCTAAGATGTACTGGATTATCTGACGTTCCGTTTATTTGTATATGACACTCAATTGTTTGAGCATACAAAAGTGATTTGTTAACAAGTTCATGAGGCTTGTTATCAAACTACTTATATATAACACGAACATTGGAATATCACACTATTTCTAGAGAGATTAATAATAATAGATTCTGATATAAGAGTTTCCAAATACTCAATGATAGTCTGGTATATTGTTTCTTTGCCAACCTAAGAAATCTCTCCTCAATGTCTTCTTGTCGTAGTTCCTCCTTCTTGCGATCTCTGAGCTCGAATCTTCATAGCAACTCTTATACACTCCTTGAGTTCCTCCAGTTACCAATCCTAAATGAGTCTCCTTATGTCCTCATTTCTTGCCAAGGCTTTCAGACCCGAAAGGTTAGTTGGTACCATCGTGGACTTAAGTCAGATGTTAACCTAAAGTTAGATACGAAAAGTTAGTGTGTTATTCTTGTAATTTCACAACTTAATTTTGCGAGGTGAGACTCGTGTCTTCACGAGGTTGGCGTAAAATTGCAGTTTCCTTCGAGATCTTGACGCACTTGCTCCAGATGGTGCATGAAGGCCATTATCTGATTTGCCGGTTAGGTTGCAAGAATCTCAGGCTATTTGTTTAAAGATCGGGGGTCTTTTGTATCTTGCGAAACTGTCAGTTCTTTATCGGGAGATGGTTTAGATGAGAGGAAAAATATTTTTAGAAAGTTTTTCCTAGGCGGGTTTACATCTACAACGAGGTGCAACTATGGCGAAGAGGTCAAAAATGGTTTTTGTTGGGTGGCAACAGAGTTTGATAAGAAGAGAATTTTGAGGTTACTTTGTGCTGCCGTCAAGGCGTGATTGTGAACACACGAGAAAAACAACACACAAACAGAGAATTCTCAAACAAACAATACACAAGCGGAGTACACCCAAGCAAAGAGCACACAAGGTACGTTTAGTACCAAAGGACGTCTAATACTCAGAGTAGTCGGGTAGTACAACCAAGGTTCATACATTCTTATCCTATTAGTCTGGGTTAAACAGGGCTGTTGAAGTCTTCATTTTATCGCCTTAGTCTTCAGCTGGAGAAATTGAGATTGGCGAAGTTGCAACTGAGTGGAATTGTCGATATTGAGTTGAGGTCTTCGGAGGTCTCTTGCTTGGTTGACATTGACGATCTTGGTATTTGCAGATCAATCACCTTGATGTTGAATGTTGAATATTCGAGATGGAAGCTTCTTCTTGTAGGTGCTAGCTAATTAGGTCTCACTTGGGTTCATCGTCAAGTATTTTGAACGGGTAAGAGGGAGTAGAGAAATCCTTGGAAAATCTTAAATAGAGGGATAAGACTCAGAAATATTTGAGAAGGTGAGAAAAGTGGAAGCTATTTTCTTGGGCTTCCTTTGATAAAAATGTATTTTGGTAGTAATATATTTTTAACAAAATATTTCCCTTCCTAACTAACGTCCATGCTAACTAAGGTCTCCTATAGTCAGGATGGCTCTGATACCAAGTCTGTGAGGACCCCGGATTAGCTATCTGAGATACTCGTTATGTTTCCTGCAACAATCCCATGATCAGTCTGTTGTTGCACATAACTCGAATTGGCATCACAGAACACCCATAAATACCGAATGAATTTACTTACTTGATGGAAGTCATAAACTTCAACAGGTGCTTGCAGCGGAAATCATCAAACAACGTGGAGCCCAAGTCGTTTGCCATAACCCCACAGGCAGCTGACTGGGAAGCGCCCTAGTTCGCATTGACGTCGTTAACAACTTCTCCTTCGGACTGCTCCTCTTCAGAATCTGGCTAAGACAATAGCCAGGGACGAAACCAATATGAGTACATTTGATTGTACTCGCAAACTACCCCCGGAATGAGCATGCACTACTCTTTTTATTGTTTAAATAAAACCTCGTTGATGCATGTAAAATGCATACATGAACTTTGCACTTTAATTGCTTATACTCCAATCATATTTGCATCATATAAGGGTTATATCAATGTTTTATCATGATTTTGGGAATACTTCATAGTTTTCCCATTTATTTGGAATTAACCCTGCACAGGCAGAAAACCCTAGTTTTGTATTTTAATGTTTCAGGGACCCAAACGTCAACGAAATCACCTGGAAATTTACGGGCGTCAATATTTGGAAGGAAGAAGGACTACGGAAAAAGGAAGCAAGCAAACGGAGACCCGAGGGCCAAACGGGCCTGGCCCACGCGGCCAGGTACTGTGGCCGCGTGGGACCCACCCGTTTGGGCCTCGTGGCTCCGTTGCCGTCGATCTTCGCTCCACCGCCTTCGTCTTGACCTAAAAACGCCTATAAAAAAGGTCCCCCGTCGTTCTCTGGAAGGAGCGCCGCAGAAACACAGAAACACCGAAACGGAGATCAGGAGCTGCAGATTGGAGGGGGAAAACTCCGGCGGGGCGCTGCCGGCGTGGTCTCCATCTTCTCCATCGACTTCTCCACCGTCTCCATGATGAAGAGGGAGTAGTCCACCTCTGGACTATGGGTTTGTGGAAGTAACTTATGTATCTCTCCTCTCTTGAGCTTCACTAATTAGTACCGTATGAGCTGCTGAACATGATTACGGTCACCGTTGTAATACCTTTGTGGTGGATCTTTATGAGTTAATATATGTTTGAGATTGCAATGTTTGTTTCAGTTATGAGTATAGATGCATATTATGTACCCCGTTCTTGTCTACTTGTTTTGATCAAGCATGTTTATGAGAGCGTGTGAGGGGGAACGTGTGCATTAGTTGGAGTAACGGGGGGTGGCTAGTGCAGTGAACGTGAGAGAAAGTTCTGCGATCCACTTTGGTATCTTTACCTTACTTTGTTACCTCACTAGGGATAAACTAAAATACCATGCTACCGGGGATGTGGGCGTGACCATTGCCACTACTCCATGACTAGATCTAGCATGTTCTTATTTTCACTTCATGTCATGATACTTATGCTATACTCTGAGTTATCTTAATTACTGAGGTGTTATGATTTAGTTCGCATCTTGGTGGAGTATAAGAGAGGTTAATAACCAAAAGATCTCTATGTTAGGACGTGATGCCCATATATCTAAGTAACTTGTTATCAAACCCTGTGTTGCAATCTCATATGTTAACTTTGTGTGTTCCATTGTCTACCACTTTATAAAGAGAGAGTGCATTTGTGAAACCATGAACCCCAGTCCATTTTTAATCATAAGAAACACCTTTCCAACACCATATACCACTTTTCTATTTTCAGCCATCATTAAATCCGAAAATACAAAAATACTTTTCATCTTGCATACATCATTTAAAAACCCAAAAATATCATTTACCATTGCATCCACCATCATTGCATATTTATTTCTTGTTTGCATTGCATAACTATCCTGATATCATTCTTACACCTTGTGCTTGACAACCACAGGTGAGGTTGAGGACCAAAACATCTAACCTTGTTTTGTAGGTAACCAAAAGAAGGATAAGAAGATAAATCTACCACTGCAGATTCCCCGAGAGTTCGATATTAAACCCTCGAGTCACCCCTCGTGGGGAAAACTGTCTTCCACTATACTATACACTCTGCACTTGGAGTCTCAACCTAAATCCCGTTATTTGTGCAGGCATCAAGACTTGCTCTTCGGGATCATCAAGACGTTTTCTGGCGCCGTTGCCGGGGAATCGTAGCTGAGAGATTTATCCAAGGGTGTGCATCATCGCATTCATCTCACAACAAAGTCAACGTCACCAACTTGTGCTAACACCTAAGCTTGGGGAGGTTGCACCTACGTGAGCACCATCTTATCCATCTTTACTTACAAAGCAATTTATTTGTTTTGTTAGTGTCATTGCATATCATATCATATTTATTTCAGTTTTGCATAAAAAATTAAAAATACCAAAAAAACTTGCTAAAATGGGAGAAAGAACTAAGCTGTGTGACTACACAAACACTCCTAATGATCAATTTATCACGAGAGCTATTGCCACACCTAAGATAAATGCTGAGAGTTATGAAGTAAGTCCTAGTTTGTTGAACTTGATAACTAGGGAACAATTTGGTGGTAGTGCTATGGAGGATGCCTCTATGCATCTTCATGACTTTGTTGAAATATGTGACATGCAAAAGTTTAAAAATGTGGAAAGTGATATCCTAAAACTGAAGTTATTTCCTTTTTCACTTAGAGGAAAAGCTAAAGAGTGGTTGCATTCCTTGCCATCTGGTAGTATTAATTCTTGGGATGATCTAAAAGAAGCTTTCATTAAGAAATATTATCCCCCTGTTAAAATTTTGCAAAATAGAAACAACATCCTTTCTTTTAGGCAAAATGAAAATGAACATGTTGCTATGGCTTGGGATAGGATAAAACTTATGCTTAGAACTTGTCCCTCACATGGAGTTAATGAATGGACCATATTACACTCTTTCTACAATGGTTTAAACTACATGTCTAGAAACATACTTGATTCTGCTGCTGGAGGTGCTTTTATGAGTAAGACTATAGTAGAAGCTAAAAATATATTGGAAAGCATTTTACAAAACTATAGTCAATGGCATACTGATAGGGCACCTAATCCTTCTAAGAAAGTGAACTCTATTGAAGAAACTAATGATTTGTCATCTAAAATGGATACTATTCTTGCTTTGCTTAATAAACCTAGTGTTGAAAATGTTCCTTTGCAAGAACTAGTTGGAAACAATTCTGAAAATATTGATGTCAACTTCATTAGGAACTATGGTAATAATGGGTATGGTAACAACAATTATAACTCTTATAATAAACCCCCATATGTTCCCAACAATCGTCCTTTTGTTCCATATCCTAATGCTAATGATAATAATTGGAAGCCTATGTTATCACGCAATGATAATTCTGAGGCTAACAAAATTCTCATGGAACAAGTTGCTAGTCATAATACTATGATACAAGAGTTGAGTAAGTCTGTTGCTTCTATTAGTTCTGATATTAAAGGCTTACAACTCCAAGCTGCAGGACTAGACAAAGCTTTGTCTAAACTAGCTGATAATCAAGCCACTTTATTGAGTATGTCTGCAGGAAACCACAAGCATCACCTGTGGTTGGAATGAATTCTGTTAACATTGCTGAAAATGTTCCTCTACTTTGGAGGAAACTCTTGATGAATTATTGAACTACCCTGAATATTTGTTGCCACTCATGTCTCAACTTGGTAGTTTAAAAGAAGAAGCTAAAGAAACTGAACATGATGAATCTCTTATGCTGATTGAGTTGGAAAAGAAAGTTGAGGAAGTTAAAATGCTTAATGAAGTCAAGGATCCTTTGCTTGACTTAGAAAATTGTAGCTTGCATGAATTAATATCTATCTTACAAAAATTTGCAAGTGATCCTTCCATCAACACTAACCAAGCAGGTTTTGGTTCTTATATTGCTAATCATGTCTTGAAAGAAAAGATTGCTAGGTACAACCAAGAGGCTATGATACCACCTAAGCTTGGGGATATGTGGATACCTAAGGTACTAGTAACTATTGGAAAAGAGACACACCATGCCATACTTGATCTAGGATCTAGTGTCTCTGTTTATCTAAAGAACTATATGAAGTGCTTGAATTGAAAAATCTTGAAAAATGCTCTATTGAACTAGCACTTGCTGATGACTCTATTAAACATGCTTTGGGAAAAGTAAGTGATGTTATGGTAGAGTTACATATGACTTTTGTGCCTGTGGATTTTCTAATCATGGATATGGGGAATAAAACCTCTAGTCCTATTATTCTTGGAAGACCTTTTCTTCGTACCACAGGTGCTATCATTGATTCAAAGAAGGGAATGTAAAGTTTCAGTTTCCACACAAGAAGTGCATGGAACACTTTCCAAGGAAGAGGGAACCATCAAAGTTCAAGCTCCCTCATGAGCTTCGTCCACAATAAAACAACAAGTAAGAAGCCTAGCTATATGGCTATAAAGAAAGCGCTTTGCGGGAGGCAACCCGGTTATTTTTATGTGTGGTTTTTCTTTGTGTCCTCTTGCTGTAACAAGAGACTTTGTGTCTAGTTTAGGTTCTGGAGTTTTTAATAAAGTGCCAAGTTTTACCCTTTTTGGTTTGAAAAGTTGCTTATTGAGTTCGGAGATTTTATTCCTGCACGAATCAGTGCACGGTATGATTTTTAATTCTTATTCTGTAACTCCGAATGAGCTCATATTTGAACTGTAGTTGCAACTTTTCATCCTCTGTATGCATGAATTTTTTCGGAATTTTTCGAGAAAGTTTGGTAGGGTAGAAAAATACGTTTTGCTGCTGCTGTTTTTCTGGACAGATTCTGTCCCATTTTGTTTGATGCATGCTTTGAGCTTTTAAGTTGAATCTTTTTGATCCAATTGAGTTTATGAGTAGGCATACAACATTATATACTTTCTGGACATTCATATGAATTTTTGTTCAAGGATTATATGCAGCAAGGAACCTATTTGTTTATCACTATTAATGCACCCCACAGAAAAGAGATGGGAGAAACGGTGTTTTGAAGTTTTTTCACAGGGATTGGAGGAGATGCACCAAGAGCTATCCAAGGATGGTGAAGACCATAAGCTTGGGGATGTGAAGACAACCCCACTGGACCTACACACTCTCGGTTTGCGCACGTCCAACTTCTGTTTTTCGATCGAAACACTTTATCGCATAAACTTGGAGCGTCGTTTTTGTTTTTGTTTGAGTCTTGAGAGACCACCACACTATCAATTATATATGAGAGAGCTACTGGAAATATGGGTTGAAATATGTTGGATGCTTTTATAAGATTGGGAAAAGGGATGTTTGACTTGATTTTTAATGATACATATAGTTGCATGATTCATGAGCTTGTTTATGAGTAATAGTTTGCAAATTCTTTTTTAGAGCTATCACTTATTCATGTTTTGGTGCTGATTGTTATTTTACTTGGTTTAACATGGATTAGTTAGTTCTATGGACACTCATGCATGCATCTAGATGGTCAACTTTCTCCCTTTTGCTAGCCCAAAAACTCCAACAAGCAAAAACTTGTTTCCAACACCTTCAACCAAAGTTATTCCAGTGAGTCCACCATATCTACCTATTGGCTTTATGCTATTCCGAGTATGTTCATCATGATATTTGTGTTATCTATACCTCTGAATGAAAATGTTTATGTTATTGATTGCCATGAGAAAAAATTGGTTATATAGCTCTCACGAACTTGATGCACATTTTACTATCATTGCAATAAATAAAACATGACCCATTGTGATTAAGATTATGATGCTAGTGGCTTGATAAATGTTCGAGGTTGGGAGTTAGCCCATATGTGCTGTCACATGCAAAGCTTTCAACATGCTCCTTCATCTCATTTAGTTGATATCATGTACTTTTGTTTATGGATGCCTATCATGGTGAAATGAGGTGGAAATGAAGTAGTTCAAATGAGTTTGTATAAATGGTTAGAGAGACGCCTGGGCCGCTAATCTAAGCCATGCATCATTCATGGTGGAATTTACTTACATACTATGGTGAACCTTCTGTGATACACCTTGCAATAAAAAACTATTCCAAATGGTAAATCACCATTTTGTTTATTTCCCCAAAACTCCTCCTTTTTCTACCAAATCCCTTCATGGTCAAATCATTTTCCCACAACCTTATACCGTCTCTTCGGTATAGTTGCATAAAACATTTTCCACTTTCAAATCACAAAACTCTGCACTTCTCGACCATAGCCCGTCATGGTCCTCCTCTTTTCCAGCAACCTCATACCAGCCCGTCGGTAGAGTTGCAGATACAACACATCTCCATTTTATTTTCAAATCTCAAAACTTTGCAAAACTTGCACATAGGTCAAAGTAGGGCGGCCTCCCAACTGTCCATATCCGAGGACTCGGCTATTCGAATAGTTTTAACCCTCTGCAGAGGTAGCATGCTTTTTCCACATCCATCCGGCAACTCATCGTGTCCGCCACGTCCCGCCATACCAAGTGTATGCGAAGTTGAGTCACCGACCATAGCCTGTCCTTTGCTCATGCTAGTATAGGACCCTACCGCTACGACACTTTCCATCAACACTTAACCCAGCCCGTCGGAATCTAAGTGTGAGGACTCGTAGTTCTGCCCGGCGATTTATGGTGGAACCTTCAATCCTCTTTCTCCAATACACTCATACCAACCCTGTTGGCAGACTTCTCTTAAGAGGACCCAGGTCAGGGGTAGGTCACCAAACCATCCCCTCATGGAACGGAGTCATCTCCGTTGTTGAGGCATCCCATACTAATATGAGCAAATTATATGACTACGCCCTTTCCCATATGTGGGTAAATGTGGTCGCACAGGTTATCGGCTGGTCGACGTAAGTACAAGGACACAATGTGCTTTTTATCAAAAACCATCATTCTCCACTCTCCACTTCAACACCGACATCTCGGCATTCCATATCCACACAAGTATTTTCAAAGGAGTTTTGAGTAAACAATATTTTTCCCATCCTATAGTTTGAAAAAGGATTTCCATCTAATATCTCCATATAGGGTGTCAAAATAATATACTTGTATTTTGGAAAAGGGTTTTCAAAATCATAGCTTTAGTGGCAAACACCACATAAATAACTTATGCTCTTCGTAAGTAAAACAGGTGAACCAAAATAGATGTATATAGATGCAAGCTCAGAGATGTAGCTTGCCTGATTTCAGCATGACGTTCATGGACTTCTTCTCACCGATCAAAGAAATAAACTCCCATCCTTCTTCGATAAATCCTCTCCTAATACCACTCCGGTAGCGTTTATATCTAGCGTCGCAAACATGAAAATAAAACAACACACAATAAGCAAACCAAACCACAAGTGGTATACAAACAAGTAATCAAACCACCAGCATAGCACTAGTTTAATCAAGCAACAGACTAAAATCTACTCTAAGAACACTTCAAGGAAAACTGCCTTAATAACAAGCCTAGCACAATTTATTTACTAAAGCTACAACACTCATAAATAAAGGATACAAGTTAATCTAAAAACAAACACTAAACAACAATCACCACACTTAGCTAGATGCTAACAAGAAATTAATCCAACAAGCAAAACCTCACATAACCACATGTTTATCTATATGCTAATAAAACAATTTACTTAACAAGCCAATTTACTCAGACAAAATTATAAAGGCATTCTACTAGCAGGAGCATAATACCATACACATGCCAAAACAAGAGGGCACAAGGACATCCTCAATTAAAGGTAATTGACAACATTTTTCCTAATCGGGAAATACTTCAGACAAAACAATAAGTCACCAATTAATCTTTGTAATTCAAAATTTCTCACCAAGCTAAGGTGGATACACTAACAAGATACTTAAACTAGTACTCAACTCAAAGACCACCAAGTTTATCAAGCAATGCAAACATATTACTCACACTAACATGTCTAACAAATACCACTAACAGTACTAACATATTATAACCTGCTAAACAATAATAACATGCAAGCAACAGTACCACAACAATCATGAACCAGCAAGGCATACATGTTAATCACACACAATATTCTCACATCAAAATAAACAAGCTTAACAAATTCCTAATTACTAGAAGAAAAGCTATATAGGGAATAAAACCCTAACAAACACATGACTCACAAATAGCTCTCCTAATATGCTAGTAAAAATAAGGAAACATGTCACAACAGTGGACTACCACCCTACACATGCGAGGAAACACATCTATAACAATAAAGTTATAACACAACAATTAATAAAGTCCTAATAAAAATAGGCAGAAAAGGCCTAAACCTTATAATTAGTACCACAGTCAACCAGTGACTCCTAAATTCAAACCAAGCTAGGGATATGTTCTCCTACACATATAGAAGACAAGACAATTGGATTTACTCCAAAAATCATCTCACAAAAATCTACAAAAATCACGAAAGTGCCACTGGTGTGTTTACAAGAATGAATAGAACTTTTGTTTTAGGTTTCATTTGCAAGCAAGGCCAACAGATCTGGAAAGATATCACTTCAGGCTTTCCATAGAATTTTAGTTTGCAAATTTTGAAGTTGTAAAACTCTAGATATTAAATATTTAGTGAAAAAGATACTTTTTACAATATTTAATCTAGACATCAGTTAAAAAGGTATTTTTGCAAGACACCAGTTCTGGATGTTTAAGAAAACACATGAGAACACTATAAAATTTAAATCACTCAAATTGCTAGCACACATCAACCACAAATGAATTAAAGCTACCATGTAAATTAAACAGGAAATGAAAACAAGAAATAGATCCATTAAAGAAAAACATCATTGGGCTCGATCTGGCCCAGATCCGGCCGTGCGGCACAGATCGTGGCCCAGCTAGCGGCCCAGTGCGCGCGGCGAAGCGGTACGGGGTCATCTTCTTCCTCGACACGCACAGAAGCTCGAGCAGGCGAGCTGGAGCTCCGGCCGAGGACGGCGTCGACGACTCCGGTGTTTCCTGGGCAAACGAAGGGATGCATGAGATGGAGAAGATCAAGGGGAGCTTAGAGATGCAAGAATGGCAGAAAACGGAGGTCTGTGGTGCCCATGAGCTTCCCGGCAAGGCGGCGGCAGGAGAAGAAGAGGATGAGGATGCACTGCTCGATTTGCTACTCCCAGCTTCGATTCCTTGGACGAGGATGTAGAGGACGACGAGGCGGATCTTCTGGTGGCCCTCGATCTGGTCGGGGAGGCTTCAATCGCCGGCAATGCGCGACGGCGACATGGATATGGTTCGGCCGTGGTGAGGGAATAGAGAGAGAGAGAGAGAGGAAAGAGAGCGAGGGGGCAGGCGAGTGGGGGAGAGCAGAGGGGCGGCGTCGTGGCGTTCTTATTACCCCTCGCAGGGCAGCAGAGGGGGGGGGGTCCGGTGCGGTGCGTGCTGGATGGCCGCGGTCGGTGTCGGCGCTGCTCTGTCCGCGCGGTTGGGCGAGCTGGGGACAGCGAGGGAGGAGGGGAGCAACCTATGTGCTCTTCTGCGGGGACGAGGTCGCGGAGGAGCTGGGTCGAGGGCAGGCGCGGCAGGAGAGGCGCGGGCACGGCGGCGCGACACACGGCGACCATGGGCACTGGCGCCATGCCGTGCTGCGGCAACAGGAAAGCGATGCACATTTGCAGAAAACCCCCTGCTTCCATTTTCTTCTGTTTTTCTTTTAATTCCTTTTTAAAAACAGTAGCACTTTAGGGATTTTATTGAGGTATCAAAACATTTTATAAAATTTTGAAAATATTCATGTAGCCTCCCCAATACATGTAGAAGCTACACAAAAATTGGGGTGTCAAAATAAAATGTTTTGAACAACTTTTGTTCATAGGGTTTAAATATGGCATTTTTCTTAAAAACAAATTTATAATCCTTTAGAAATTTTAAAGCAAGTTCAAATATTATTTTTGAACTCTTGGAACTTCCTTGACAAATATATTAACTTCAAATAATTTTTATTTTCATAGAGAAAATATATGTTTGAAGGAAATAGATAGTTAGGTAGGGAAAATAATTTATTTAGATCATTTCTTTAACTCATGATCTTAATTTCCATTTGTTGAGTAATTTGAGGAGTTTGCTTTTAAGTTTAAGTCACATTCCAAATTTGGGACCAGTGGGTTTCCAACTTAACACTCAAGTATATTGGTGTAATTATTCACCCCAGCAAACAATAGAACCAGAATTAACAATCAATACAACCATAGGTCTAACAAGCAACAATCACAACAAGATCAACATCACAACCAAGACCACACAAGTCAAACCACAAGAATTAATCATACCACCCTTTTCCACAAATGCTATCTTGGGGAAAAGTGACCACTCCTGATTATGACAAGATGATGTTTAGGAAATGTCTCCACTCATAACTTAATAGTTTTCAAAAAGATTTGAGAAAGGAAATATGTGGGGTAATATATTTCCCACTAGTGTTATTTTCAAATGGAGTGAAAATAAGAGTTTATAAAATGGGAGTTGCATACACATGCAAAAGATCAAGGTTAAAAGATAGATAGGAGATAGCATATAGATCTCCATATTTTTGGGAACACATAATTTTGGAAATACTTTTACTTTCTCAAATAATGGGTATTAATTTTGGTTGTTGCTAAACCAAGTATCATTGAAAAGGAAGTTGGCCAGAATAAGAATGGAAAGATATATGGAATATATTCTTGTCATAACATGATCACCAAGGTCTAATATGTTTTTACTTAGGTTGGGTTCTTGGGTTGATATTTAGTGGTCAAACAACTTAAACAACAAGTCACACAAGGTTCAACATAGCAATGGGATGGAAAACACAATCATCAGTAAAACATTTCAAAAAGTTTTTGTTGTTTCTGAATTTTGGTCTTCTATAACTAAGTTTTTCTTAGTTCCAAAATTTGGGATGTTACAGAGCCCATATGACAAATGGCTGCACTGGAAGCAATCTTCACTTGGAGTTCTTCAGATCCGTTTGATCCCTGGGTGGCAATCCACAAGTGCACATACTCAGGCTCACACCATGAAAATGGGCCTGAGTAGCCACTCAACTTCGCCTCCTCTATCAAACCAATCCACCAGGAGTTTCATTTACTTAGTAGAATTTTAGCCTTTTATAAAATAACATTTTGCATAGCAACAATATTTCTACTAAGTTATTATATAGGTACCTAGACACATAGGAATAGGGAAATTCTAAACATGTCTTGCATAGCATATAATAACAAGTCCTACACATGCTTAAGGAAAATACTCTACTCATGCATAGGTGAAATATTTAGGAAAATTTATGAATGTGCCACTTGCCTTTGGAAGTTGTCGTTGCTCACACACTCTTTTCAACAAGGAACAACGTTGCACTCCATTCAATCTATACATAGAAATAACACACCAATGAACAATCATCCAACAACTCAAGGCATACATACATAACAAGATTTTCATCAAAAGGGTTGGTTTAAACAAGAAGTTGTACATAACATATTTGTCAAGGAAGTTCCAAGAGTTCTAAAGATAAATTTTTGTATTTGCCAAGAAAGTTCCAATAGTTCTAAAGTAAAACATTAATTGTAAGTAAAACATTTGAAGGTTCTAAACACAACTTAAACTAAAGATTTTTACAAAGCAACATTTTTTTTAAAAAAAGGCTTTTAATTTAAATCTTAATTACAAAAAGTTAGCGATGATGGCAATTGGTCTTTGATCAAAATTTATCACACATTAATTGGGTCAAGATATTTAATACAATTTATTTACTACCGATTTATGCTATTATTATGTCCATGAAAACATAGGACAAGTTTTAATTAGTTTAAATTAAATCAAAACACTATTAAGACACTTTAAAGGCATTAACACAAGATTTAATGTTTTCTGTAATTAAACTTTTATTCAAAACTGAAAAATAATACTAGTGGACAGAGGGCAAATAAACAATTTTTCTACAATTGGATTCACTCAAAAATAATTTTTATAATAAGAGATATGCCAAATTTACTCAAATTGTCCATTTACAATTTAAATAAATTTAAACTACTCAAAAATGAAAACAAACAGAGCCAAAATATTCTATATGTCAGGGGCTTTCCAAAAATATTTTATTTACAAATTTTGGACAAACAGAAATAAAACTATAGTTAAAATAATGATTTACATGATTCTGTAAATAACAAGTTTGTGCACGACTAAAATATATGTTTTTATTATACCACTGTATTCTACACGTTCCTACGAATCCATAGACTACAAAAATATTGAAAACGGAGTTACGGTTGATTTGATATGGAATTAACAAGTTTTATCAATTTTCTGAAATTTTAAAACGATTTAAAAAGGAATCGCTGACTGGGCGCTGACCGTGTGCTGACTGTGCTGCTGACTGGTACACGCCACGCGGCAGCTCGTGATTCGCCGGTACCCCTTCAGATTTAAGATCTAATCTAAGCCATCGGATCCAGATCTAACGGTCGAGATCGAGATGCTCACCATGGCGGCGCTGGTTCGCCGGACACGACGGAGACGGCGATGCTGCGGCTCGGGCGTGGACGAGGCAGTGGCTCCGGTGGTCCTACGGGCTTGGGAAGTTTACTACGAGGTGCGGAACGGCGAGGTGAGGACGATGGTAGCGACGGAGTCGGCTCGGGCGTCCTGGAACAGAGAGGCGTCTCGGACGGAAGCTCGGCGGCGCCGGCGAGCTTCGGTCGAGCATGGCGCGATGAACGGCTGTGCAAAAAAAAATCAAACTCGTAAATGAGGAGATGCGCAAGGACGAGTAGAAGAGGATGAGAACGATATCGGGTTCGGGGACTTGCTACCTTGGCCGGAATAGGAAGAACACGGCAACGGTGACTTCCGGTCGAGGACGTAGCCGTCGTTCTAGGGCTCCCCGGTACACGTTGGGGTGTCTAGGAGATGCGAGCAGGTCTGGGGAGGATAAAGGGCCGGACGGGAGAGCGAGGGGAGGTCGGAGCTCGCTGGAGTCGAGCTCGACATGGCGGCGTTCGTGCGGCAATGGCGGACAAAATTAGGGCAGCCTGGGGGCTCTCGGAGGGGGCTTTTTGGAGCAAGCGAGAGAGGAGGTCGAGGGAGTTTATCAGGAAGAAACGGAGCGTGATTTGGTGGAGTAATTTGCCCGCAATCGAGAGGAGAAAATTTCGGCCGTTTCGTGCGTGATTCCTGGCTCGAGCTTGAAGATGAGCTCGTGGCTGGCCTTGCTGGGCTGATATTCGGCCCAAGAGAAAATAGAAGAAAGGAAAAAAAACATTCATGGGCTGGTTGGCCCGGTTAGGTTAGGTCTCTTTTTTTTTTTTGTCTTTTCCTTTTTCTATTTCTGCAAACTTTTATATCTTTTGAATTAAATATCCAAATGGATTCAAACAAATTTGTAGCAATTTGTAAAATCCATCTTTATCAATATAAACTAATTGATAACACTTTTGTAAAACAAAACAAAATAATAATTCAAAAATATTGCATAATTGCTTAATTGACATTTTATGTCAATTTTGAAATAGGGTTTTAAATGAAATTATTGGTGGCTTATTAAAATCAAATAAAATTCCACAAATGTAAATATTGAACATTACCTATTTTAAACTTATTTTTCAAAATAAAAATAATTGAATCAAAATCCATTTTTTAATTAGAACGTGCTTTAAATAATTTACAACACTTTATAAATATTGTTTTAGGGTTTATTAAATCATTATTGTCTTCGTAAAATTTTGAAAACATAATATAAACAATAGTATTGAAGATTTACTATTTAAAACCATTTTCATTTTCAATTTATTCATCAAATTCATTTTATGTTTTAAATGATTATGAAATATTTTAAATCCATAATAAGCTTTTGGGCAATTAAGATAATTATAAAAGTTCAAAGATGCAAAACCTTAGGTTTGATATTTCACGTTCATCTTTCAAAATTCACATATTTAAATTTGAAACAATTTTAAACAAAGCATCTTTAAATACCAATTGAAATAATTTTTATATCATGCGGTTTAACCACAATTTATTTTAGAAATAGACATTCTTTAAATAACTTTAGCACTTTGCAAATGTGGTTTTGGGTTTAATAAATAACCGAAAGCTAAATTTTAAAATCAAATAATTGGAATAAGACTTTTTATGAAATGAAGTTGTCTTTGAAAATTTTAAAACACCTTGCCAAATATAATGGGGTTTATGAAATACGTTGGATAAAATAATTTAAACTAAACTTCAATTTTGAAATACAGATTACTTGGATATTTAACTATTAATTTTTTTTAAGATGCCTAAGGTCTTCTATATTTGGTTTCTATTATAATTTTAATGTTTTCTTTTTACCAAAAACAAAAGTTTCAATTTTTAGTGATTTTTAAACATTTCAAAACATTGGAATGTTACAGTTTGACCGCCGTTCGCCCGACGTGAGATGTCACTGTCATTCTATCAACCCGCACGTCACTTTCTAAGTTTTCTTCGAGAGGTCGCTTCACGAATACTTTGGCAAAAATCACAAAACTAACCCTCAGACCAAAGTTTAATCCAAAATGAACCGACTTCAAAATTTTAGCCAAAACTATCCTTTTTTATTATCACCCAACATGCTGGCGGTAAGGTTAGTTTGGCACGTATGTAAAAAACTTGTATAAGTTCATCACCAAAAAAATTCAGATGTTTTTGAAATGTTTTACTATTTTTCCGATTTTTTTATTGAACCATGAGCATGTGACCTGGGGAGCCAAAACTCCCCTCCCCTAATGTACGCAAAATACTACTCAACTTTTGTTTAGAAAGTGGTGTCACGACCGTGGGGATCAAATAGTAGCACCTTTTTCTGTGTATTTAGCTTTTAGAAAATGCGACATCATTTTGTACCATTTTTCTATAAATCTGTAAAAACTTGCGACGTGTAACAATCAATATTGTAGGCTTGTAGCATTTTGTACACGGCCATGTAGCAAAACCAACAACATATGTAACAAACCGCAAGTTGGTTGTACCAATACGTCAGTAAAGCATGTCATTTTTGCAACAAAAATAATCAACACATCCAACATTTGTGATCAACTCACCCAACATTACAGAAACACCTATGTAACATTGGAGAAAACTCGTTTTAGCATACACCAAGAAATAATCACAACATTTCAGTCGGGCTTACACAACGAAAAAAACACAAACACATGTAGCAAATCGTAACACCTATGCAACATCAAAACAATCCCTAAACATTAACCTTAACAATTGACTTTGGAGGCATCGCCACAAACATCGGATCTCACCGGCAACAAATTTGCCACGCCTGAACTCGCCAGTGCTACATCGAGTGATCTCTTGACCAATTCACACATGGATTTCGTCTTCTCGAGCCAATCCACTCGTGCGACATTGTCTTCTCTGGCTCCAACAGCGCAACGTAGTGGCTTATGACCCATAGAGATAACTCGCAGGACGTTGTCTTCTCTGGCTCCGACGGTGCAGCGTAGGCCGTAGTGGCTTATGGCTCATAGAGACCACATATGTATGCATGCAAGTAGCTACTTGGGTCAGCACATAGCGCATAGCTAGGGTTGGAGAGGGGGGGGGATGAAGTGAGCTGGTTGGCAAATAAATTTTACAAAAAGGGAAGACAGATGAACCGCACGGCAAACAACAAGAAACAAAATGACTCCCGACATAGACGGATGATGACTCAAAGCCAAACAACCTCCCATGTGCGACACTAGGCCGGCTGCAAGGCGGAAGACGACTCCTGAGCTAGTCTAGAGGCGACTTCCAACTGAGAAACAACGCCTGAAAGAGAAACAATAAACAAAAAGATATAAGCAAAACATTTAAAACAAGTGAACAAAGAAAGACCAAAAGAAAAAACCCAGCAGGAAGAGACGCATAACCTCACACACTCTATACACTGAAGCGAGATGAAAACACATGGACAGAGACAAACGATCCCCACAAAAACTGAAGAAACCCCTAAACCTTCAACAAAATAAAAACACAAACATGACGAACAAAGAAGAACAAGATCAGCTCGCACACACGTAGAAAAACGTGACAATCAAAGTATAACAAAATCAGCACGTACGGGGCGGAGAAAACTAACCCATCAAGCAAAATACAGCGGAAAGAACTGCGAAACCAAGACCCGGACCCCAAAAAAAGAGAACGAAACTGCCAATGAACACCGGCACAACACATAGGGGGCACTCGTACAGAACGACACATCGGATACCCCTCTATGGAAACGACACGAGATAGGCGACAAAAAATCGTGATTTTAGCGTTGCGGACGAGGCCTGACAGAACTGGGGCGCGGTTGGTCCGTCAACATTGATTACAGAGAAACTCAAAACTCCGTTACCCACCATATTGGCAACGTGTTTGGTTGCGAGTATGGTAATTTAAAATTTCGATTACCATGCTACGCAACAGCCCAAGATCTATACTATGAAGATATGCTGCACCCCATAATGCTAGATCCAGAATACTTACAAACACCGTTGCAGAAGATCTTGTGTTTGTCGAAATAGATGTTGGTGAAGCCTGATGAAGAATCTCATGTCCACGCCGGGAGCTGAGATTGTTGCCAATTCTTGTCGTCGAGGAATTGCTTGCGCAACCCAATCTAACAGTATCCACACGTACACCGTGCAATTCCGTCAGTGCTCCGCCGTCTAGAGTGCCTGGCGCCGACGAAGAGAGACTGCCTTGCGGCATAGTTTAGGTGGTAGATCTAATCAACTATATTAGATCTATATGAGATTAGAGATATCTAATTCTCAACACATGAGATCTAACTAGAGACAGAATTTCGGTAGAGGACACCTCAAAACCCGGGAGCAATTGTTGTGTGTCAACCCATGGGGGTTGGGGGTTTATATAGTAGGCCAAGGGGTAGGGACTTGGGGGAGGAGTCAAAACCTCCCCCAAGTGGTGCGCCAGCCGTAGGGAAGAGAGGAGTCCTCCTCCAACTCCTCCTCCTAAACCGCCATACCCTATGGGCCAAGGCCTACTAGGGTTTGGGTGGAGGGGGACGCTACCCTTAGGCGCCTTGGCCCACCCGCCTTTTGTGGGGGCGCGGCTGCCTGGTGGGCCCCATGGGCCCACTTGGCAGCCCCCTCTAGTGGGCTCCAAATAAAAACTTGTATTTATTATTTTTCCACATATTAAATTAATAAATAAATTAGTAATAATATTTATTTAATTAATTCCCAATTGAATTTTCCTTTTACAGAAAATTCCCGGAATTAATTACTTATCATATAAACCTATTTATATGATCCGGGACACCCAGTGTCCACTAACAAAATACTCCGGATATATATTTCCCTCTTATATAAACCCTCAGAATAAATCCGACAATAATAGAAACTGTGGGGACCCCGGACTAGCGGCGGCTGGCTCGAGCTTGAAGATGAGCTCGTGGCTGGCCTTGCTGGGCTGATATTCGGCCCAAGAGAAAATAGAAGAAAGGAAAAAAAAACATTCATGGGCTGGTTGGCCCGGTTAGGTTAGGTCTCTTTTTTTTTTTTGTCTTTTCCTTTTTCTATTTCTGCAAACTTTTATATCTTTTGAATTAAATATCCAAATGGATTCAAACAAATTTGTAGCAATTTGTAAAATCCATCTTTATCAATATAAACTAATTGATAACACTTTTGTAAAACAAAACAAAATAATAATTCAAAAATATTGCATAATTGCTTAATTGACATTTTATGTCAATTTTGAAATAGGGTTTTAAATGAAATTATTGGTGGCTTATTAAAATCAAATAAAATTCCACAAATGTAAATATTGAACATTACCTATTTTAAACTTATTTTTCAAAATAAAAATAATTGAATCAAATCCATTTTTTAATTAGAACGTGCTTTAAATAATTTACAACACTTTATAAATATTGTTTTAGGGTTTATTAAATCATAATTGTCTTCGTAAAATTTTGAAAACATAATATAAACAATAGTATTGAAGATTTACTATTTAAAACCATTTTCATTTTCAATTTATTCATCAAATTCATTTTATGTTTTAAATGATTATGAAATATTTTAAATCCATAATAAGCTTTTGGGCAATTAAGATAATTATAAAAGTTCAAAGATGCAAAACCTTAGGTTTGATATTTCACGTTCATCTTTCAAAATTCACATATTTAAATTTGAAACAATTTTAAACAAAGCATCTTTAAATACCAATTGAAATAATTTTTATATCATGCGGTTTAACCACAATTTATTTTAGAAATAGACATTCTTTAAATAACTTTAGCACTTTGCAAATGTGGTTTTGGGTTTAATAAATAACCGAAAGCTAAATTTTAAAATCAAATAATTGGAATAAGACTTTTTATGAAATGAAGTTGTCTTTGAAAATTTTAAAACACCTTGCCAAATATAATGGGGTTTATGAAATACGTTGGATAAAATAATTTAAACTAAACTTCAATTTTGAAATACAGATTACTTGGATATTTAACTATTAATTTTTTTTAAGATGTCTAAGGTCTTCTATATTTGGTTTCTATTATAATTTTAATGTTTTCTTTTTACCAAAAACAAAAGTTTCAATTTTTAGTGATTTTTAAACATTTCAAAACATTGGAATGTTACAGTTTGACCGCCGTTCGCCCGACGTGAGATGTCACTGTCATTCTATCAACCCGCACGTCACTTTCTAAGTTTTCTTCGAGAGGTCGCTTCACGAATACTTTGGCAAAAATCACAAAACTAACCCTCAGACCAAAGTTTAATCCAAAATGAACCGACTTCAAAATTTTAGCCAAAACTATCCTTTTTTATTATCACCCAACATGCTGGCGGTAAGGTTAGTTTGGCACGTATGTAAAAAACTTGTATAAGTTCATCACCAAAAAAATTCAGATGTTTTTGAAATGTTTTACTATTTTTCCGATTTTTTTATTGAACCATGAGCATGTGACCTGGGGAGCCAAAACTCCCCTCCCCTAATGTACGCAAAATACTACTCAACTTTTGTTTAGAAAGTGGTGTCACGACCGTGGGGATCAAATAGTAGCACCTTTTTCTGTGTATTTAGCTTTTAGAAAATGCGACATCATTTTGTACCATTTTTCTATAAATCTGTAAAAACTTGCGACGTGTAACAATCAATATTGTAGGCTTGTAGCATTTTGTACACGGCCATGTAGCAAAACCAACAACATATGTAACAAACCGCAAGTTGGTTGTACCAATACGTCAGTAAAGCATGTCATTTTTGCAACAAAAATAATCAACACATCCAACATTTGTGATCAACTCACCCAACATTACAGAAACACCTATGTAACATTGGAGAAAACTCGTTTTAGCATACACCAAGAAATAATCACAACATTTCAGTCGGGCTTACACAACGAAAAAAAACACAAACACATGTAGCAAATCGTAACACCTATGCAACATCAAAACAATCCCTAAACATTAACCTTAACAATTGACTTTGGAGGCATCGCCACAAACATCGGATCTCACCGGCAACAAATTTGCCACGCCTGAACTCGCCAGTGCTACATCGAGTGATCTCTTGACCAATTCACACATGGATTTCGTCTTCTCGAGCCAATCCACTCGTGCGACATTGTCTTCTCTGGCTCCAACAGCGCAACGTAGTGGCTTATGACCCATAGAGATAACTCGCAGGACGTTGTCTTCTCTGGCTCCGACGGTGCAGCGTAGGCCGTAGTGGCTTATGGCTCATAGAGACCACATATGTATGCATGCAAGTAGCTACTTGGGTCAGCACATAGCGCATAGCTAGGGTTGGAGAGGGGGGGGGATGAAGTGAGCTGGTTGGCAAATAAATTTTACAAAAAGGGAAGACAGATGAACCGCACGGCAAACAACAAGAAACAAAATGACTCCCGACATAGACGGATGATGACTCAAAGCCAAACAACCTCCCATGTGCGACACTAGGCCGGCTGCAAGGCGGAAGACGACTCCTGAGCTAGTCTAGAGGCGACTTCCAACTGAGAAACAACGCCTGAAAGAGAAACAATAAACAAAAAGATATAAGCAAAACATTTAAAACAAGTGAACAAAGAAAGACCAAAAGAAAAAACCCAGCAGGAAGAGACGCATAACCTCACACACTCTATACACTAAAGCGAGATGAAAACACATGGACAGAGACAAACGATCCCCACAAAAACTGAAGAAACCCCTAAACCTTCAACAAAATAAAAACACAAACATGACGAACAAAGAAGAACAAGATCAGCTCGCACACCACGTAGAAAAACGTGACAATCAAAGTATAACAAAATCAGCACGTACGGGGCGGAGAAAACTAACCCATCAAGCAAAATACAGCGGAAAGAACTGCGAAACCAAGACCCGGACCCCAAAAAAAGAGAACGAAACTGCCAATGAACACCGGCACAACACATAGGGGGCACTCGTACAGAACGACACATCGGATACCCCTCTATGGAAACGACACGAGATAGGCGACAAAAAATCGTGATTTTAGCGTTGCGGACGAGGCCTGACAGAACTGGGGCGCGGTTGGTCCGTCAACATTGATTACAGAGAAACTCAAAACTCCGTTACCCACCATATTGGCAACGTGTTTGGTTGCGAGTATGGTAATTTAAAATTTCGATTACCATGCTACGCAACAGCCCAAGATCTATACTATGAAGATATGCTGCACCCCATAATGCTAGATCCAGAATACTTACAAACACCGTTGCAGAAGATCTTGTGTTTGTCGAAATAGATGTTGGTGAAGCCTGATGAAGAATCTCATGTCCACGCCGGGAGCTGAGATTGTTGCCAATTCTTGTCGTCGAGGAATTGCTTGCGCAACCCAATCTAACAGTATCCACACGTACACCGTGCAATTCCGTCAGTGCTCCGCCGTCTAGAGTGCCTGGCGCCGACGAAGAGAGACTGCCTTGCGGCATAGTTTAGGTGGTAGATCTAATCAACTATATTAGATCTATATGAGATTAGAGATATCTAATTCTCAACACATGAGATCTAACTAGAGACAGAATTTCGGTAGAGGACACCTCAAAACCCGGGAGCAATTGTTGTGTGTCAACCCATGGGGGTTGGGGGTTTATATAGTAGGCCAAGGGGTAGGGACTTGGGGGAGGAGTCAAAACCTCCCCCAAGTGGTGCGCCAGCCGTAGGGAAGAGAGGAGTCCTCCTCCAACTCCTCCTCCTAAACCGCCATACCCTATGGGCCAAGGCCTACTAGGGTTTGGGTGGAGGGGGACGCTACCCTTAGGCGCCTTGGCCCACCCGCCTTTTGTGGGGGCGCGGCTGCCTGGTGGGCCCCATGGGCCCACTTGGCAGCCCCCTCTAGTGGGCTCCAAATAAAAACTTGTATTTATTATTTTTCCACATATTAAATTAATAAATAAATTAGTAATAATATTTATTTAATTAATTCCCAATTGAATTTTCCTTTTACAGAAAATTCCCGGAATTAATTACTTATCATATAAACCTATTTATATGATCCGGGACACCCAGTGTCCACTAACAAAATACTCCGGATATATATTTCCCTCTTATATAAACCCTCAGAATAAATCCGACAATAATAGAAACTGTGGGGACCCCGGACTAGCGGCGGCTGGCTCGAGCTTGAAGATGAGCTCGTGGCTGGCCTTGCTGGGCTGATATTCGGCCCAAGAGAAAATAGAAGAAAGGAAAAAAAAACATTCATGGGCTGGTTGGCCCGGTTAGGTTAGGTCTCTTTTTTTTTTTTGTCTTTTCCTTTTTCTATTTCTGCAAACTTTTATATCTTTTGAATTAAATATCCAAATGGATTCAAACAAATTTGTAGCAATTTGTAAAATCCATCTTTATCAATATAAACTAATTGATAACACTTTTGTAAAACAAAACAAAATAATAATTCAAAAATATTGCATAATTGCTTAATTGACATTTTATGTCAATTTTGAAATAGGGTTTTAAATGAAATTATTGGTGGCTTATTAAAATCAAATAAAATTCCACAAATGTAAATATTGAACATTACCTATTTTAAACTTATTTTTCAAAATAAAAATAATTGAATCAAAATCCATTTTTTAATTAGAACGTGCTTTAAATAATTTACAACACTTTATAAATATTGTTTTAGGGTTTATTAAATCATAATTGTCTTCGTAAAATTTTGAAAACATAATATAAACAATAGTATTGAAGATTTACTATTTAAAACCATTTTCATTTTCAATTTATTCATCAAATTCATTTTATGTTTTAAATGATTATGAAATATTTTAAATCCATAATAAGCTTTTGGGCAATTAAGATAATTATAAAAGTTCAAAGATGCAAAACCTTAGGTTTGATATTTCACGTTCATCTTTCAAAATTCACATATTTAAATTTGAAACAATTTTAAACAAAGCATCTTTAAATACCAATTGAAATAATTTTTATATCATGCGGTTTAACCACAATTTATTTTAGAAATAGACATTCTTTAAATAACTTTAGCACTTTGCAAATGTGGTTTTGGGTTTAATAAATAACCGAAAGCTAAATTTTAAAATCAAATAATTGGAATAAGACTTTTTATGAAATGAAGTTGTCTTTGAAAATTTTAAAACACCTTGCCAAATATAATGGGGTTTATGAAATACGTTGGATAAAATAATTTAAACTAAACTTCAATTTTGAAATACAGATTACTTGGATATTTAACTATTAATTTTTTTTAAGATGCCTAAGGTCTTCTATATTTGGTTTCTATTATAATTTTAATGTTTTCTTTTTACCAAAAACAAAAGTTTCAATTTTTAGTGATTTTTAAACATTTCAAAACATTGGAATGTTACAGTTTGACCGCCGTTCGCCCGACGTGAGATGTCACTGTCATTCTATCAACCCGCACGTCACTTTCTAAGTTTTCTTCGAGAGGTCGCTTCACGAATACTTTGGCAAAAATCACAAAACTAACCCTCAGACCAAAGTTTAATCCAAAATGAACCGACTTCAAAATTTTAGCCAAAACTATCCTTTTTTATTATCACCCAACATGCTGGCGGTAAGGTTAGTTTGGCACGTATGTAAAAAACTTGTATAAGTTCATCACCAAAAAAATTCAGATGTTTTTGAAATGTTTTACTATTTTTCCGATTTTTTTATTGAACCATGAGCATGTGACCTGGGGAGCCAAAACTCCCCTCCCCTAATGTACGCAAAATACTACTCAACTTTTGTTTAGAAAGTGGTGTCACGACCGTGGGGATCAAATAGTAGCACCTTTTTCTGTGTATTTAGCTTTTAGAAAATGCGACATCATTTTGTACCATTTTTCTATAAATCTGTAAAAACTTGCGACGTGTAACAATCAATATTGTAGGCTTGTAGCATTTTGTACACGGCCATGTAGCAAAACCAACAACATATGTAACAAACCGCAAGTTGGTTGTACCAATACGTCAGTAAAGCATGTCATTTTTGCAACAAAAATAATCAACACATCCAACATTTGTGATCAACTCACCCAACATTACAGAAACACCTATGTAACATTGGAGAAAACTCGTTTTAGCATACACCAAGAAATAATCACAACATTTCAGTCGGGCTTACACAACGAAAAAAAACACAAACACATGTAGCAAATCGTAACACCTATGCAACATCAAAACAATCCCTAAACATTAACCTTAACAATTGACTTTGGAGGCATCGCCACAAACATCGGATCTCACCGGCAACAAATTTGCCACGCCTGAACTCGCCAGTGCTACATCGAGTGATCTCTTGACCAATTCACACATGGATTTCGTCTTCTCGAGCCAATCCACTCGTGCGACATTGTCTTCTCTGGCTCCAACAGCGCAACGTAGTGGCTTATGACCCATAGAGATAACTCGCAGGACGTTGTCTTCTCTGGCTCCGACGGTGCAGCGTAGGCCGTAGTGGCTTATGGCTCATAGAGACCACATATGTATGCATGCAAGTAGCTACTTGGGTCAGCACATAGCGCATAGCTAGGGTTGGAGAGGGGGGGGGATGAAGTGAGCTGGTTGGCAAATAAATTTTACAAAAAGGGAAGACAGATGAACCGCACGGCAAACAACAAGAAACAAAATGACTCCCGACATAGACGGATGATGACTCAAAGCCAAACAACCTCCCATGTGCGACACTAGGCCGGCTGCAAGGCGGAAGACGACTCCTGAGCTAGTCTAGAGGCGACTTCCAACTGAGAAACAACGCCTGAAAGAGAAACAATAAACAAAAAGATATAAGCAAAACATTTAAAACAAGTGAACAAAGAAAGACCAAAAGAAAAAACCCAGCAGGAAGAGACGCATAACCTCACACACTCTATACACTAAAGCGAGATGAAAACACATGGACAGAGACAAACGATCCCCACAAAAACTGAAGAAACCCCTAAACCTTCAACAAAATAAAAACACAAACATGACGAACAAAGAAGAACAAGATCAGCTCGCACACACGTAGAAAAACGTGACAATCAAAGTATAACAAAATCAGCACGTACGGGGCGGAGAAAACTAACCCATCAAGCAAAATACAGCGGAAAGAACTGCGAAACCAAGACCCGGACCCCAAAAAAAGAGAACGAAACTGCCAATGAACACCGGCACAACACATAGGGGGCACTCGTACAGAACGACACATCGGATACCCCTCTATGGAAACGACACGAGATAGGCGACAAAAAATCGTGATTTTAGCGTTGCGGACGAGGCCTGACAGAACTGGGGCGCGGTTGGTCCGTCAACATTGATTACAGAGAAACTCAAAACTCCGTTACCCACCATATTGGCAACGTGTTTGGTTGCGAGTATGGTAATTTAAAATTTCGATTACCATGCTACGCAACAGCCCAAGATCTATACTATGAAGATATGCTGCACCCCATAATGCTAGATCCAGAATACTTACAAACACCGTTGCAGAAGATCTTGTGTTTGTCGAAATAGATGTTGGTGAAGCCTGATGAAGAATCTCATGTCCACGCCGGGAGCTGAGATTGTTGCCAATTCTTGTCGTCGAGGAATTGCTTGCGCAACCCAATCTAACAGTATCCACACGTACACCGTGCAATTCCGTCAGTGCTCCGCCGTCTAGAGTGCCTGGCGCCGACGAAGAGAGACTGCCTTGCGGCATAGTTTAGGTGGTAGATCTAATCAACTATATTAGATCTATATGAGATTAGAGATATCTAATTCTCAACACATGAATCTAACTAGAGACAGAATTTCGGTAGAGGACACCTCAAAACCCGGGAGCAATTGTTGTGTGTCAACCCATGGGGGTTGGGGGTTTATATAGTAGGCCAAGGGGTAGGGACTTGGGGGAGGAGTCAAAACCTCCCCCAAGTGGTGCGCCAGCCGTAGGGAAGAGAGGAGTCCTCCTCCAACTCCTCCTCCTAAACCGCCATACCCTATGGGCCAAGGCCTACTAGGGTTTGGGTGGAGGGGGACGCTACCCTTAGGCGCCTTGGCCCACCCGCCTTTTGTGGGGGCGCGGCTGCCTGGTGGGCCCATGGGCCCACTTGGCAGCCCCCTCTAGTGGGCTCCAAATAAAAACTTGTATTTATTATTTTTCCACATATTAAATTAATAAATAAATTAGTAATAATATTTATTTAATTAATTCCCAATTGAATTTTCCTTTTACAGAAAATTCCCGGAATTAATTACTTATCATATAAACCTATTTATATGATCCGGGACACCCAGTGTCCACTAACAAAATACTCCGGATATATATTTCCCTCTTATATAAACCCTCAGAATAAATCCGACAATAATAGAAACTGTGGGGACCCCGGACTAGCAGTCCGAGACCTCCAATGTGCATACATTCACGATCCCATATCATCCAGTCGTGAACAACACATTACAGAAGTTGGTAATGCAGAAGTTCCACATCCATTTCACATCTCACAAGTCTTACAATAAATGGTCACATGACCAAGTCTCAAATAGCTGCCACGCAGGGCAGGAATAACATAACACAGCGGAAGTCTGTCACAAAACGCGATAAAGCCCATGTCAACGCCTTAAAAGCAACATGCAGCTGACCGGGAGACGTCTTAGTTCGAATAGTCGTCGATGAAACCTTCGTCTTCTTCAGCCTCCTCCTGAGGTTCCTCGGGGTATTTGTCTTGCTAGGACAATAGCCAGGGACGAAACCAATATGAGTACGTTTGAATATACTCGCAAGACCAAACCAAAAACGAGCTAATAGATGCAAAATGCTTTTGTGGTTGTGGTAGAGGCTATAGTTAGGGCTCACTACCCATGGTGGATGGAAGATTCACCATGGTGGTTCAACATGATCTCTATATCTTTGTTGAAAAAGATACTTCAAAAGATATATAATCTAGTTTTTCTCTCGTAGATAACACGAATTATCGAGGTTTTAGGAAAAACTTTTCCAGAAATAGTTTTCTTTGCAGAACTTCTTGGGACTAAGGCACCTCTGAAGTTTTTCCTTCAAAACATTGTACCTCCTAGGTACGATCATTCCCGGTCCTTACAGTACTTCCAAGTACTCACTTTCTTTCCAACACACTCCATTTTTGAAAAAATCCGACACAATGCCAGCTACATGGCCTTTCAACTATCCATGACCGCGGACGCGGATATTCGAATAGTTTTGACTCTGCAGATCATGTACACTTTCACCACAAGATCAAGTACATCTGCCGTGATTCATTCACGGACTGTCCGAGACAGCATGCACACATCATATGACCCGTCCTAACGTCCACTATGTCTATGCTAGTATAGGACTACCTCTGCGATTGGGTTTGTTCTCCCCGGCACCAAGTGAGTTGGTCGTATCGATCCGGTTACCCCCAACAACACACCGCCATGGCAGGAGACCCAACTGTTGCAACCGGGGGGTAAACTTAATCCCCCTCTTGGTATGTCCCCTCTCACTCTCCTGGCGACATTTCGGTTCAAGGGACTCTAACCCTTATAGCCAATTGAGGTAATAATCACATACTAACACAAACAAGCTTCAATTAAGCCCCGTGCCCATTTGGAGTAATGTGGTTGTACGGTAAGGTTATCCATCAAAGACTAGGTTATGTGTCGTTTTTAGAAAAAACACTCTTCCAATATTCCATCATTTCCGTACCACCACTTAGGCAAGGTCCCACCTTCCCAAGGGGTTTTCATAAATCATTTTGTTTTTCCAAAAACAACACAAGGGTGCCCATCCTAAAATTTTCATCTTTCTTAAACTAGTAATAAGGGGGTAGGGGTAGGGTGTCCTACAATTTTTGATACGGGTCTGGAATATACCAGAGTTTTGGGGTGTCTATATAAGCAGGTGTATAGAATGCAATAATATATACATAGTAATAGGTAAAACAAAATAAGTAGATAAGTTGCAAGCTTTTGAGATGGCTTGCCTTGCTCAGTGGTTTGTCCCTGGTTCTGATGGTCAATACAATCTCCACAAAATCCCTCAGCTGCTATCTCTTCCTCGTGATTTTCTAGCGTCGCGAAAATGAAAAGAACACAATCGACATACAGCAAGACACACCAAAAAAAAATCAAGCAAATCTAACAAGCAACAATCATGGTGCAAGACTAATATTTATCAAACAAGTTTGGCAATCACAACATTATTTATTCTTTCTACAATTAGGGTTAAAGTAGTGATTAAGAAACTTTTAGGGATTACTACTAACTTGCAAGACTAAGCACTACTAACAAACTTAAACAACCAGAGGCTAAAATTTTTAGTTGAAGATGGTTATTTAGCTCATATACATTATCAAGCAACACAAGCATAACTAAACAATTTTTGAAATTTTTAAGCATCACTTAACCACACATGCTTTACTCAATTCAAACTTAACACAAGACACTAACAGTACTAACATATACTAACAAACTAAACAATAGTAACAACCATGTAACAGTGCCAAAACATTCAGCAAATAACACAAACAACATTTTTATAATAAAGGCATTTAAATCTTTTTCTTTTATTAGAGGCAAAAACAACACTTCTACCAAATATTACACCTAGAGTGTTCTGTTAATCAAATAATCGTGCAAAGCTGGATTTCGGTTCTCTGATAATATTAGAAATTAATCCAGTTGGATTTGGTCCAAATTTTTTACTTACAGAAAATATGAAAAATGCTCAAAGAGCTTACTGACTTAACCAAGAAATGCAAGTACCTTTTGTTCTAGGCATCCAAATCACATGGGACAAATTTCTAGTGAAAGCTACTATCAAGGGTTATCCAAAACAATTTGATTCACAAATTTTGGATAAACCCAACTCAAGTTATGAACAAAACATTGATTCTGACCAGTGACAGAACAACAATTATCAAGGTTACACAACAAAATATTTTTCATTTCTGCAAGTTGTACATGGCTCTAAACTCATTGGGCTACTACTGGAAATTTTGGTTTGCATAAATATGGGGTTTAATCATTTTAATTTGAATTAAAGCTACAGAGCAGAAACAGCTATTTACAGAAAAGAAAATTACTGAAAAAGGAAAAACACTAGACGGGCCAGATCTGCCACTGTGCACGGCCCAGCAGCAAGACTAGGCCCACGCGGCCGTGTCACTTAAGCGAACAGGTATGCGGCCTTCCATCGCGAGATGCACGGCTCTCCATCGCGAGATGCACGACTCAGATGAGCCGCCCATCGTCGACCCTGCTCGAGCTCGAGATGAACCCTAGCAATGGCGGGATCCGACACTGGGAGATGGTGGATCCACGGTAGCTCACCTAGGGGCAATGAACAGAGACGGCGTGGGTTGTAAGGGGTTGCGGAAGGTCGCCGGGGCCAAGGGAAGTCACAGATCTTGTCGGCGTTGTATGCTCCGTCGTGGTGGCTGCGGATGCTTTGCTCGGGTCCGGGACGGTCGCGTCGATCTGTGGGCACGAGAGGAAGAACACAAGTGTCAACGAGGTGTTCCTCGAGCAGGGCTAGCAGCCGGGCCAAAAATGGTGGAGAAAGGTGCAGTGAACCATCGTCAAACTTCCCTGCAAGATTGCGGTGGTCGACGGCGAGTTCACACCTCTCCTCGCTCACAGAGAGCGGGAGGAGCGGAGCGGTCTGTAGGAGGTGGAGAGGCATGGGTGGGGGGTGCGGAACGGCGCAGTATCGCGCTGGGTTTGGTCTAAAACCAGAGAAGCAACGGGAGGGAGAGAGGGTGCAGACAGCGGGTGGCACTGCCGCTCTCTCGTTGTGCAACCAGGGCGGTATCGACGCCGCTCCCGTGCCCTGCTGCGCTGGGGTGGGAGTGATGACACGGTGGGGTGGAAACGAGGGAGAAGGCGGCGGGTGATACCCACAAGTATAGGGGATCGTTGAAATCTTCAATGTGTAAGTATTAGTATCGATCCCACGAGAGTAGAAGGTAAAGTATTTATCCTCTCAAATAAGAGTGTCACTTCTCTTATTATCTATGCACTAGACAAACTAAAATGATTAAATGATGCAAGTGTTTTTGGGTTTTGGCGTAGAGTTTGCAATAAAGTAAAAGCTGAAAATAAAATATGACAAGTGAAAGCTCTCAAAGAGAGAAAGCCCAATCCTCTATGCAGCAAGAGGACAAGCTCAAGTGTGTGTTTCTTATAAGTGGAGAACGTTCCCAAGGGCTACCTAGACTTCATGGCATAAATATTTCTAGAACAACAAGGTAAGCATTTTGTCAAGTTTTAATCTTCTTTTGGACGGAGCCATAATTAGGGAAAGCTAAATAAATAAACTAAACCCCCTTATGATGGTTCTTATGGCCAAGTAAATGACTGCACAAGAGTTATTAAGACATAGAGTCCCACCATAGCCTTAAACTCTAAGGTCCCCGATACTAATACCCTCATAATGCAACTTCATGACTCGGTCTCAGGTTTACATGTCCTCCCAAGTCTCCCTCACTCCATTACACTACGGTGTTCTCCTATGAGCCCATATAGGTGAAGTGATGTGCAGTCGACGTTCGCACAACACCATCATAGAATTACATAAAAGATAAACACTAGACAAAATACCAACACATGTCATAATAAATCATTGCCAATCCATCCTATGCCCCCAGGAACATGAGAGAACTACTCACAACGCGAAGACATGATATGATTCAATGGCATAAGTGATACAACACAATCTGAGAATATAATCTCCCCACAAAACAATGACAAGTAGCAATTCACAAACATGTAGAATAGACTTAGACAATAGCTAGGGTTCAACAATCTCAAACTATGAGGGGGATGAAGTGGATCACGAAGATGGTGATGGAGATGGTGCTGGTCTTGACGGTGGTGTTGATGGAGACTCCGGAGGGGATGGAGGAGCCTTCCGGAGGTGATTCCGGCGGCGTTTCCCCCCTCCGATCTTCTCCGGCGGCAGCCTTCTGTCTCCTGTTTCGTGGTTTTGTGTTTCTCTGCCGCCCTCTCGCGAAACTCCTCGGGGGACTATTTTTATAGTCGGTTTTTAGGTCAAGACGAAGCCACGGAGACGAAATCGACGGCATCGGAGCTCGAGGCCCAGATGGGGGGTCCCACGGCCAAGGAATCTGGCCACGTGGGCCCACCTTCTTGGCCCTCGGGTCTCCGTTTGTTCGCTTCCTTCTCCTACGCTTTGTTCCTTCCAAAAACTGATGCCCGTAAAATATTAGGTCATTTGGACGTCGTTTGGGTCCCTGAAACATCAAAATATAGAAAATAGGGTTTTCTGCCAGTGCAGGGTTAATTCCAAATAAATGGGGAAACTGTGAATTATCCCCAAAATCATTATAAAACATAAATATAACCCATATATGATGCAAATAAGTTGGAATATCAAGTAATAAAATGTAAAGTTCATGTATGCATTTTACATGCATCAACATCCCCAAGCTTAACCAATACTCGTCCTCGAGTATGAAGGTGATAAAACTAACATGGACTTTGCATTTTAATACTATCAATGGATATCAAAGATGATTACTATTGCTACATAAAGTCAAATGATTCATTCTCAAAGGAGTAGCAATATACAAGATAGATTATAAAGTGATATCAAATATTCAATGAAAGGATGTTCAATGATAATTCACAAAGTGTAACATAGAAGAAAGTACTATGGTCCAAATGTATGCATAATGAAAAGTAAAAACATCCTATAATGGTCATAGAGTATTCTTGTAAATCTGAATATAAAAGTGGACACTTTGGAAAGATATATAAATGAGTAGAGGTAAAACATGCAAAAGTTTCATCTAGCTTCCAAATGCTTCTACTTAAGTTAATGTTTGCAATGTGGTATCCATTGGTGTGAGCTCTCATTACCCCTATCATAGCATCTTGAATGGTTAAAGTTTAAAGTGAAAGCAAATATGAGTAGTGTGCTTGACAAAGTATGGGTTGAATGCCTCATGCCCCGTGAATACGAGTACCTACACCACGGTGTTACTCAACTCGGGCCACAAAGCAAGTTCAAGTTAAGTCATTGTAAGTAATATAATAGCGTCATCAAGAGCGTCAACTGGGGTACCTCTTGTCCCAGGACATGGAACAAGCCCATGTCAAAATGACAAGACAAACAAACAAAATGAACAATCTCAACACCCTTTTTATTTACTATTGGTATAGCTTTTTATTGTGAGGTGCATCACTGAAGGTTCACCATAGCATGTAAGTAAATTTCCACCATGAATGATGCATGGCTTAGATTAGCGGCCCAGGCGTCTCTCTAGCCATTTATACAAACTCCTCAAACTTACTAAGTTTCCGCATTTATTTGGCACCATGATAAGCATCCATAAACAAAAGTACATGATATCAACTAAATATAATTAAGAGCACGTTGAAAGCTTGCCATGTGACAGCACATATGAGCTAACTCCCAACCAAGACTCTTGTCAAGCTCACAACTTCATAATTTTAATCACAATGGTCATGTTTATTAAGTGCAATAAAAGTAAAGTGTGCATCAAGTTCGTGAGAGCTTTTAACCAACTTTTCCCATAACAATCAATAACATAAGCATTTTAATTCAGAAGTATAGATAATACAATATAACATGATAAACATACTGGAATAGCATAAGCTAATAGGTAGATATGGTGGACTCACTGGAAAAACTTTGGTTGAAGGTGTTGGAAAACAAGTTTTTACTTGTTGGAATTTTTGGGCTAGCAAGAGGGAGAAAGTTGACCGTCTAAATGCATGCATAAGTGTCCATAGAACTAACCAATCCATGTTAAACAAAGTAAAGTAACATTCAGCATCAAAACATGAATAAAAGATAGCTCTTGATAAAACACTTGCAAATTAATACTCATTAAAAAGCACATGAATCATGCAACTATATGTATCTTTTTGAATCAACTCAAACATCCCTTTCCCAATCTTTTTAATAGCATCCAACTTAATTCAACCCAAATTTCCAGTAGCTCTCTCATATATAAATGATAGTGGTGGTCTCAAGACAAACAAAAATCAAACCGAAATAAAAAGCAAATAAAGACGCTCCAAGTTTATGCGATAAAGTGCATTGATCGAAAAACAGAAGTTAGACGTGTGCAAACCGAGAGTGTGTTGGTCCAGTGGGGTTGTCTTCACATCCCCAAGCTTATGGTCTTCACCATCCTTGGATAGCTCTTGGTGCATCTCCTCTAATCCCTGTGAAAAAACTTCAAAACACCGTTTCTCCCATTTCTTTTCTGTGGGTGACATTAGTAGTGATAGACAAATGAATTGCTTGCTGCATAAAATCCTTAAACAAAAATTCATATGAATGTCCAGAAAGTGTATAATGTTGTATGCCTACTTATAAACTCAATTGGATCAAAAAGATTCAAGTTAAAAGTTCAAAGAATGCATCAAACAAAATGGGACAGAATCTGTCCAGAAAAACAGCAGCAGCAAAACGCATTTTTCTACCCTACTTAAATATGTCGAAAAATTCTGAAAAATTCATGCTTACAGAGGATGAAAAGTTGCAACTACAGTTAAAATATCAGCTCATTCGGAGTTACAGAATAGGAATGAAAAATCATACCGTGCACAGATTCGTGCTGGAATAAAATCTCCGAATACAATAAGCAACTTTTTCAACCCAAAATGGGTAAAACTTGGTACTTTATTAAAAATTCAGAAACAAAACTAAAAACTAAGTCTCTTGTTACAGCAAGAGGACACAAAGAAAACCAAAAGCAAAAACAACCGGGTTGCCTCCCGTAAAGCGCTTTCTTTATAGCCATATAGCTAGGCTTACTTACTTGGTATCAAGATGGTTGGAGTGAGGTGGCTTGGCATCCCCAAGCTTGAATTCTTGTACTTATTTGATATATGTAGGGTGAGCCTAGGGGTAACATCCCCAAGCTTGAGTTTTTGTCCCTCTTGATCTTGTTCATCACCCTCAACTCTTCCACTTGAAAATTCTCTTTACACAAAACTCATCATAAAACTTGATTAGAGGGGTTAGTGTCTCCATAAATTAAATCCACATAGGTATAACAAAGACATATCATGAGTTGATTCTAAACATTAATTACTGTTACTATGGTTGTATATTGTTCTTTGATCAAAAGAACCACACAAAACACAAGTAATGAGAGTAATGCAAAATAAAGACATAATCTGTCAAAAACTGGACAGCCCGTAAAGAGTGAATTTTCAGAGGCACTTACGTTGCTCAAATCAGAAAACTTTGAACTAATGAAATGTGTATTAATAACTGAATATTGCTGTCGTAAAATATCAAGTCAAAATTCCTCTTCTGTGATTTTATACATTTTTCGCAGTGAAGCTCAGGAATCTGTTTTCTGGACAGCAAATCACTATTGTTTAATCCTACCTCTCAAAAGAGGTTATTCTTGCCATAAAGATGAAAAATAAGATACAAAGGTGTTGTTACAGTAGTAATCAAGCACCTTGACTCAAAAACCAAAAATGAAACTGAATATAAAAAATCATGGGTTGTCTCCCACAAGCGCTTTTCTTTAACGTCTTTTAGCTAGACATGATAGTTTTAATGATGCTCACATAGGAATAAGAATTGAAATGCAAAAGAGAGCATCAAGAGAAAAATATGAAACACATTTAAGTCTAACCCACTTCCTATGCATTGGGATCTTGTAAGAAAATAAATCATTGAAACACAAAGCAAGTAGCATAGGAAGATAAAACAAGAGCAATTTCAAGACTTTGAAAAAGAAACGTAATAATATTGAAATGTTTAGAACCATGTTTTCCCCTCTCATAATAACTTTCAGTAGCATCATGAATGAATTCAACAATATAATTATGACATAAAGCATGTCTTTCATGATCTACAAGCATAAAAGTATTAATACTCTCCACATAAGTAAAATCCTTCTTATTAGTGATAGTGGGAGTAAAACATTCATAATCATCATTGTAATCATCATATATAGGAGGCATATCATAATCATAATAAACTTTATCCTCAATAGTAGGTGGACTGAAAATATCACATTCATCATTGTAATCGTCATAAATGGGAGACATAGTATCATCAAAATAATTTTCTCCTCTATAGTGTAATCAGGAGAATTCAAAGACAAAGTAGGACTCTCATGAGTGAGAGTATTGTCACAAACAGCAAGTATATCATCTTTATCCCCACATAATTTAGTAACAAGTTCTAAACATGGAGGATTATCAAGCAAAATAGGACCATCATCTAGAGTACTATCATAAAACATGTCTAAACCATACTCCTCATCATTTTTAAAATTATTATCAATAATTTCTCATTAGACATAGGTTTATATTCCTCTTCATCATCAGAATCATAAAAGCAAAGTTTATCATCAACAAAATTTGAGTGTTACCCTCATCCATAGGTGGTGAAGGTGGAAGTTTCCTCTCTTCATTCTCTAGTTGTTCACATTTTCATCATCTTCTTGGGGTTGCATGGGCATCCCCAAGCTTAGGTTTTTATCCTCTTCTTCACATTCTTCCTCTTCCAAGCTTATGTTTTCATCATCTTCTTCCTGCAAAACATCAGTACTTTCTTGGGGAACCTTGCCCCTCTCATTATAGTCAACAACATAAATATTTTGAGAGAACTTGGCTATGCAATATTCAAGAATAGAAGTGACCTTTCCTTCGAATCTCTTAACTCTAGGGCAAGTTTTATTTTCATTAGCAAAGGTGTGCAATTCATTAGATGCATAATAAGTAACAAATTCCTCTACTTGTTCCATCCCTAAATGAGTGTAATCATAAGTATGGTAAGATGCTATGACACGTTCTTCATGGAACTTACATTGAAATTCAAAGTGTCTATCAGTATGTTTGAAGCAACAAGTTTTATTATCATGGAATAAAAGCCACTCTCCAGCAATATAATTTAAACTTTCCATGAAATCTTTTAGTATTTTCCGTTCTGTTGACTCTTTAAATTCCTCAGCAATTTTAGAAGCTTTCATGTATCCATAGTAAAGATTCATTATCTCCGGAAGAGTTTTTATGGTATTTTCCATTTTCTAATTTTTTTGGGTTTTGATATATATAACTGAAAGTAAAACTAAACTAAATGCAAAACTGAAGGTAAACTAGAGTATATGCAAAACTGAAAATAAATATCTAGTGCAAACAAGAATAAAAACTTAAGCGCTACACTCCCCGGCAACGGCGCCAGAAAATGTCTTGATACCCACAAGTATAGGGGATCGTTGAAATCTTCAATGTGTAAGTATTAGTATCGATCCCACGAGGAGTAGAAGGTATAAGTATTTATCCTCTCAAATAAGAGTGTCACTTCTCTTATTATCTATGCACTAGACAAACTAAAATGATTAAATGATGCAAGTGTTTTTGGGTTTTTGGCGTAGAGTTTGCAATAAAGTAAAAAGCTGAAAATAAAATATGACAAGTGAAAGCTCTCAAAGAGAGAAAGCCCAATCCTCTAAGCTCAAGTGTGTGTTTCTTATAAGTGGAGAACGTTCCCAAGGGCTACCTAGACTTCATGGCATAAATATTTCTAGAACAACAAGGTAAGCATTTTGTCAAGTTTTAATCTTCTTTTGGACGGAGCCATAATTAGGGAAAGCTAAATAAATAAACTAAACCCCCTTATGATGGTTCTTATGGCCAAGTAAATGACTGCACAAGAGTTATTAAGACATAGAGTCCCACCATAGCCTTAAACTCTAAGGTCCCCGATACTAATACCCTCATAATGCAACTTCATGACTCGGTCTCAGGTTTACATGTCCTCCCAAGTCTCCCTCACTCCATTACACTACGGTGTTCTCCTATGAGCCCATATAGGTGAAGTGATGTGCAGTCGACGTTCGCACAACACCATCATAGAATTACATAAAAAGATAAACTAGACAAAATACCAACACATGTCATAATAAATCATTGCCAATCCATCCTATGCCCCCAGGAACATGAGAGAACTACTCACAACGCGAAGACATGATATGATTCAATGGCATAAGTGATACAACACAATCTGAGAATATAATCTCCCCACAAAACAATGACAAGTAGCAATTCACAAACATGTAGAATAGTACTTAGACAATAGCTAGGGTTCAACAATCTCAAACTATGGGGGATGAAGTGGATCACGAAGATGGTGATGGAGATGGTGCTGGTCTTGACGGTGGTGTTGATGGAGACTCCGGAGGGGGGATGGAGGAGCCTTCGGAGGTGATTCCGGCGGCGTTTCCCCCCTCTGATCTTCTCCGGCGGCAGCCTTCTGTCTCCTGTTTTGTGGTTTTGTGTTTCTCCGCCCCTGCTCGCGAAACTCCTCGGGGGACTATTTTTATAGTTGGTTTTAGGTCAAGACGAAGCCACGGAGACGAAGATCGACGGCATCGGAGGCTCGAGGCCCAGGATGGGGGGTCCCACGCGGCCAAGGAATTTGGCCGCGTGGGCCCACCTATCTTGGCCCTCGGGTCTCCGTTTGTTCGCTTCCTTCGTTCCTACGCTTTGTTCCTTCCAAAAACTGATGCCCGTAAAATATTAGGTCATTTGGACGTCGTTTGGGTCCCTGAAACGTCAAAATATAGAAAATAGGGTTTCATGCCAGTGCAAGGTTAATTCCAAATAAATGGGGAAACTGTGAATTATCCCCAAAAATCATTATAAAACATAAATATAACCCATATTGATGCAAATAAGTTGGAATATCAAGTAATAAAATGTAAAGTTCATGTATGCATTTTACATGCATCAGCGGGTTTGAGGCCATCATGCCTCTACGCGCGCTCGGGTTGGCCGTGCTGGTCTCGCTCGTTTCCAGCCTCCTCGCGTGCGCGGATTTCCTGGGATGCGGTGCAGGCGTGGGTGCGGTGCACCGTGACAAGGTGGGCGAGGCCGTGGGTGTGTGTGCGTGCGAGTCGGGTGTGAGGTTTTCACGGTGGACTCCGGGCTTGGCATGCTCGTGCACGCCCTCCTGGCACGCCACAAGTACACCAAGTGCACTAGAGTAGATGGGTGAGCAAAAGGGTAGGGTTAGGTGGGGTTTTGAGTGAGGTTTGAACCACAATTTGAACCAAATTTGAATTCGGCCAAATGCAGTTTTCAGACAATTCAGAGTTTAAGTCTTAGCGAAATTTCCATGTCCTAGATTTCTGTTAACAACTAGCCTTATTAACCTGATTGAATTAAGGCCTTAGGCAATTCAAAAATTGGTGCAATGACATTTATAAATCAGTATACACCACAAGCATGGATGAAAAACAAAAGATTCATCCAGAAAACAAGTTGATCTAGGAGATCAAATTCGAGAAAGATGGTATGTTAATACTGTTTTTCAAGTCCTGATTTCTCATAGCAAATTGGGAGCATGATTAAAATATCATAGACAGTCCCATTATGAAAAACGTTGGCTTTACTATGAAGTACTAACATAATACTCCATTACCATGGAAAAAGTCAGAATTAATAAACAACATTTGTCCAATAATTAAGACCGCAAAATTGAATCAAAGAGAGGGATTTTAGATGGTTTTATTCTAGGGTTTAAGCTTTTTGGAATTTTTGCTTAAGAGTTGAGATCAATTTTATTTTGGTTTACATTTCAAACAAGCAAACAAGAGTCACACCTATACCACTATTAACAAGATCACAAGATCAAGCAAGAATGAAACCACACAATCAAACAAAACACCACTTTTAGTAAAAGCTTTTGTTGGCTCCAATTTTAGTTATTTATAGGAATGTTAAGCTAGGCTTACCAAAATTTGGGCTGTGACAGAAACAATTCCTATTACTCCGAGATATGGAATGTCTGCCTTCTCTATACCTTCACTAGAACAAGTTCTTGTGATATCGGAGCTACTCTGACACTATCTCATTACCACTAAAACTACAACTTTATTCTCTTAATAAAAGATTGACTCACAGCTTAAGTGTGTGACCCGGAAGGTTCGTTAACACATAGACATGTCCGAGAGGTTTGTACTGGCTCCTATGTACTTACGAGTGAACGATAAAACCTCTTGTGTTTCTCATTATGCTAATTCCCTTACGTACATGATACCAATGATATCACGAGGTTGAGACAATGTGCTCTAGTGTGATGAAAACCATTTGAGCATAACACATAAAAAACTCGTTCCCGATATCATTCTTTTTCTCATTCCGTATTATCATTGTCTTGTGATAAATCACACTGTGTTTGGCCAGACGATTGGGGGACATGATAATACTGAGATGGTCTTGAGGATGTATCTCTCCGTCATCTGGAGGAGTAAGTACCATTCTTGAACAATCTCCGTTCCAATACGTATTCTAGTTCACAGCCAATAGTCATCGTTATGATCCGAGTTACGGCCAGACGTTAGATGACTATCAAGGTGAGTGTCCACCTTGTACCTCCATGTTTAAATCTTGTGAGCTGCCTAACATGATCAAGATCATCTTATTGTAATGCTACATGTTGTGTTTGCTGGGATCTGATGAATATTGATACTATGAGCAAGTTGTTTATCAATCTATCTATTTATGTTGTTTATGATCTTGCATGCTCTCCGTTGCTAGTAGATGCTTTGCCAAGTAGATGCTTGTAACTTCAAGAGGGAGTATTTATGCTAGATAGTGGGTTCATGCCTCCAGTAATCTGGGCTCGAGATGACAGAAACGACTAAGGTTGTGGATGTGCTGTTGCCACTAGGGATAAAACAATGATGCATTGTCTACGTGTCATTTGCATTGTTTACATTACACACTTTACTTCATGCAATAATCTGTTGTTTGCAAATCAATACCGGAAGGGGTGCGGATGCTAACCGGAAGGTGGATTATTTAGTCATTGATGCGTTGGATAGCAAATCTATGTACTTTTTTGTAATGCCCAATTAAATCTCATAATAATCATCTTGTCATATATTACATTATCATGCGCTCATTATTTGTCAATTGACCAGCAGTAATTTGTTTACCCAACATGTTAGTTATCTTTTATGGAGAGACACCACTAGTGAACTGTGGACCCCGGTCCATTTCCTCATACTGATAAAACCACCAACTGCAATCATTTGTTCTCTGTTACTTTCTGCACTCATTACTGTTTTCCACACAATACGTTTAATCTTTTGTTTTCAGTAAGCCGGAGAGATTGACAACCTCTCTGTTTCGTTGGGGCAAATAGTTTGCTTGTGTTGTGTGCAGGTTCCACGTCAGTTGCGCCGCTGACAATCTTCTGAAGAACCTCCGTGTCCTCCTGGTTCGATATACATTGGTCATATTTCAAGAGAAAACTGCTGCTGCACTACATCATACCTTCCTCTTGGGGTCTCCCAACGAACATGTGTTGTCACGGTTAACAAGCAGATCTTCTGGTGCTGTTGCTGGGAAGTAATAAAACACTCTACCGTTAACACGCCATCACCCACTTTGACAACATAAGGGGAACCCCATGTTCCACTGTTCATGTCGGAAAAGGGTGAGTGTGAGGAGGAGGAAGGTGTTGATCCGGTCTTAGGAAGTGTCCTTTCTTGATTCTGAAAATTTTGTGGATTCTTTGACATGCGGGAGACCGAGCATGTGCTTGGAGTCGCCGAAGATTCTCTGGCCATCTACGCCTGCTTTGGAACGGCATCATCCTTGATCTACCGCCTTAGATTTTGCTTTCGACTATCTTTCATAATAAAAATGTTATGTCCTGGTATAAGAGGCGGCTGTCGAGTAGGGTTGTTGCGGTCTGAATATATATAATGGCCGATGTAGGGTTGCAAGATGTTGCGCCCTAATGGGCCGTATGTTCGTCGCTTATGGCAAGGTAAAAGATTTATCATACGGGAGGGCGGGCTTTCGTTCGTTGCTTGGTTGTATGTATTCCTCACGTGGGATTCGTTCATACCTTGCGTCGGCCTAACACGACTCCGGTTTTTGTATTCCTTTCGTCTTTCTAATAAGATTAACAGAGCAATATCCGAAGATAATAGGCGTCTGCCGACTAAACCAAGGTTTTTGTGGTTGGCCCAACGTGGCGTGACACTGTATGGTCGCTGTTGTTTCAACTTATGCTAAGACAAGTTCGTTTGGGCCATTTTCTGTGGCTTAGTTTCATGTTGTTTTGTGCCGCCGTGCCGGTTTTTGCTAGTTTTGTTTATTTAATTTTAGTGTACTCAAAGCATATCTTATATTTTTTGTTCCGATTTTCCATCTATTGTTAGCTATGGCCGTATGGGCCTATGGCAGAGCGTGGGGAGCAAAGGCTGACGCGCGACGACCGGTCCATCGCTCCCTCGATTGATTGACACCCATCCAGTCCGCTGCCGTGCGTAGCTTGCCTGCTATGCTAGGCACAAGTTCCCAAACTTTCACTCAAGTCATAGCCGTTGTTTGACTCGTATATTGTCGCGCGATACGCTAGCCCTGACTAAACTTGACGTTTTTCTGCAAAAATACTACTCCCTTCATTACTCCCTCTCAACAAGGCGCACGTACATTTTGGCAAAATTTGATTAAAGTATGAGCAACAATATTTCAAATATATTGTACATTATTGTTAAATTCGTATTAAAAAACACTTTCTAGTGATACCAATCCCATATGAAACAAGTCGTTATATACAGATTAATTCTTGGTAAAAAAATATTAAAAGGGTGGGAACCACGTTGGTCGGTATGCCAGTGGTAGCGGTGCATTGTCGTTTCGGTGTCGCTCCTTGCACTGCTTGAGAGGCAGAGAGAAAGGAAACTCTTAGAGCATCTCTATCGGGCGCCTCCAAGTGATCCCCAAAGCCCCATTGGGGGTCCGGCCGGCCGAAAACGTCACCAGCGGCACCCCCAAAGGGTCACCCTGAGCAAAAACATGTCCGGCATCCCCGAAGAGGCCTCCAAATTGGGGACGGACATGCGTCTGACAGGGGAGGCCCGCCCGTCATAGAGACAGCGCGGCGCGCCCAAATTCCCCTTCGTCTACATTGCCGCCCCCGGCGCCAAAATTCCCAATCTTCTCTCCATTTCCAAAACCCTTGCGCCGCCGCCGCGAGCTCCTCGCCTTCCGCCACCATGCCGCCAAAGCCCGTCGGCCTCACGAAACCCAAGGGGGGTCGCAAGCCGCCGGCGTCGTCGCAGCCGAAGAAGAAGCCGATGAAGCGGGAGACGCAGGAGTATTCGGTGCCGCTTAAAAAGGTGCCGCTGAGCCAGGGCGTCCTGCGCTCTGCCGCCTCCCACCTTCGGCAGATGAGGCGACTGAAGGCGAAGGACAAGGCGGCTGGTGAGACCGTCGAGATGTTGATCGCCATGAGCCAAAGCAGCTCAAGCCCGGGGGGCGCCAGCGTCTATTGCGGGTCGCCGTCTGCCCCGGGCTTCTTCGACGACACCTCCGGCTACAAGACGCAGCAGTCGCGGATTCCCCCCCCCCCCCCGACGCCCTCGATCTGAACGAGGCGCCGTTGGTGTTCAGCGAATCACCGGCGATGCGGCGTACGGCAGCCACAAACACCGACGCGACTGCTTCCCGCGGCCTCCTCTTCGGCAACGCGGTCAACCAACTCGGCCAGGTGCGTGCTATTTATTGTGTTCCCGGCCGATTGTTTGTTGGGCGCACTTATTGCGAGCGGCCGGATGCAAATTGTTGGTGTGTGTACTTATTGCGAGCGGCGGCCGGATGCAAATTGTTGTATTTGTGTCGTAGGATGGTGACGCCGAGGTGATGAATGGAATCATTGCCGGTGATGCAACTTATGTCCACGCCGACACAGATCAGTTCGGCCAGGGCGACGAACAGGATGGCAACCACGGCCAGGACCAGGAAGGGGAGGGTGACGAAGAGGACGACGACGACGACGAAGATGGCGGCAAGAAGGCAGGTTACAGAGGCCGGACTTGGACCGACACGGAGGACGTGTTGTTGTGTGAGGCGTGGATGAATGTGAGCATGTGCACCATGAAGGGCGCCAACCAAAAGAGGGATGCATATTGGGCACGCATCCATAAGGACTACACCGAAAGAAGGTCGTATCCACCTAATGATGATTTGCCCGATCGCAATGTCAAATCGGTTGAGAGCCGTTGGGGCGTCATCGCGGCTCTCACTAGCAAGTTTCATGGTTGCCATGAGCAAATCATGAATAGAGATGAGAATGGCAAGAATGACGCCGACAAGGTCAGCTTGTCATTTTAACTTGCGGCTTACTTGTAACCGGCCATGTTTGTTGACTTGTTTTTTGTTCAATACAGTTGAAGGATGCCAAGTACATGTACCTCGACTTGGAGATGGATAAAAAGAAGCCATACAAGCTTATGCATTGCTGGGACAAGCTTTGCGGCTGCCCGAAGTGGAAGCGCCATGTCAAGGATAACGCTAACGCCGAGGGAGATGAAAGAAGCCTGCCGCCTGCCAGCGCGGACCGTCCAGAGATGGGAGTCAAGGCGTGCAAGGCGGCGGCCAGGGCTGGCAAGAAGCCGGCGGCGTCGGGCAGCATCCAAGAGACGTTGAAGATCTTCGTTGCCGAGTCGACTGCCGAGAAGAAGAAGATGCAAGAGCGTCCGACAAGAAGTGGGCGCTCTACTTCAAGATGCAAAAGAACAAGCTCAAGACCCAGGAGAAGAAGGAGGAGCGTCTGTTCATGGCCACCAACACGAGCAACATGAGCCCCAACCAGAAGGCCTACTTCGTGGCCGAACGGAGGCGCATTCAGGCTGAGAAGACGGCGTCCGAAGCGGCGGCGCTCGATCAGTCCGAAGAGGAAGGCGAGGAAGGCGAGGAGGAGGAAGTCGACGCGTGATCGGCATGCACCATTGCGCCGGGGAGGGGGGGCGCCCTTTTGATGGCCGACATTGGAGACTAGTTCTTCGGCGCGGTCGACCCTTTTTTGATGACCGGCGTTGGAGACTTGTTCTCAGCGCGGTCGAAACTATGTCATGGCCGTGATTTGGTACTTCAAATCCGGCGCGGCTGAACAGTTTTATTGCCGGACGAGTTCGACACTTTTATTAATGCATGAAACTACTGATCGGCCACGGCGTCTTGCTCCTGATCGGCCACGGCGTCCTGCTCCTGATCGGCCTCGACGTCCACGACCTCCTTGTCCTGCTCCTGATCGGCCTCGACGTCCACGGCCTCCTTGTCCTGTTCCTGATCGGCCACCACGGGCTCCTTCTCAGGCGACGACATGGCGAGCGAGTTTTGGGCGGTGGTGCGTGGAGAGATTGTGACGGCGTGGATATATCGCTGCGAAACCGCGTGAACGCAACCCCGAAGCGACGCGCCGGCGGTTGCACGTCCACACCAAACCGCCGTGTTCCAAAGCGACGTGAAGGTGAACCGGCGGCGGTTCGTGCGCCCGCAAGGTGTTCGATCTATTGCTCAAAACTAGGGCCATTTGGGGGGTGGGCCTTTGGGGTGCGCCGCTGTGGGCGGGGTCAAAAACATGGGCGGACACATGTCCGGCACCCCCCAATTGGGCCTCCATTGGGGGGTGCCGGACACGAATTTGGAGGCCCCCGGTGGAGATGCTCTTATCCGGGGTCTTCGGGGGCGCGATGCCGACGTCCATGGACGTCATCCCACTTTTGAAGGCGTCGTATCGACTTCTCTCGTGCTCTTACGTGCTAGCTTCGGGTGAAAAATCCAATGTTCTCAGATTGGGTGGTGGCGTCATGCTCATCTTGAAGACGCCGCCTAGAAATTCACGACATGCGGCTCTCTGGACGTTGTATGGCGAAGGTTGCGGTGCTTTGGCGTCGTTTCTTCGTTTGTCTATCTTTGGCAAAGCTTGTAAATTGTAATGTGTTCTGCACCCTGGGTGCTTTTTTGCTTGGACCTTCCTTGTTGAGCTTGTCAGCGACAGTGCGTGGGCGGCGGCGGTGATTTTCTTGGTGGCATTGTCGGTGTTGGTGTAGTGTGTTTCGACGGTGTGCAGCGTGTGTTGGTGTGTCCGAACTCTAAGGTGAGTTTCGGCCCGACAATTTTGCCTGTTTTACAGGTGCCCATCTTCTTCGCCTGCCAAGCTCCCTTTACGTTGTCGTGCCTTCGGTTTTGCGCATTCTATTGTAGCCTTCTCGATTGACCTGCTTCTTGTGTCTGCGGTCTTGTGTTGTAAGTCGGGTCTAGGAGTTTAACATTTTGTACCTTTTTCGCCGCTTTTAGCGTTATTAATTTAAGTCGGTCATTTGGTTATTTACTTTAAAAAATCATTGTGTAAGTAATTTATGTGGTTGCATTGAAATAGAAATATTAATGTATTTGCCAACAAAACGAGCAAAACTTTATTGGACGAGTAAATTGAGGTCGATGCTGGGCAACTGGTACCAATACAACTGCGACATGCTTCAAATAACGCGGCTGGAGATGGTCTTAAATCGAGCAAGTCTATGTATTGTCGGTGCTATTATCCTTTACTGAAACTGCCAAAACAATTCTGAAGAATGAATCCCGTGAATATCTTTTGACCCTGAAAAGACGCCGCTCCATCTCCCTCTCTCGAAACCCACTCCTCCCCTCCCCACCGGTGGCGGCCGCGTCCCGCACCCCAGCAATGGCCGCCTCGCGGTCGCCGACACAGTCTCTCTCCGCCGGTGGAGGTGCCCACATAACCCTGTTCCTTGACTCGGATCTCGGCACTCACCTCGCCCTGAACGTCGCCGCCGACTCGACCATCCGCGGCATCAAGGGTACGCCTGCTGTCGCCTCCTTTCCTCATTTGAAACCGCGAGAGTCTTACATGACGATCGTTTTTTGCCTGCGCAGCGCAAGTGGCCGTGGAGCACGCCGCCACCTTCCCTGACATCGGCCCCGTCATAGTCAAGTCCTTCCAGGTTCCGATCTTTGCCTTTGATCTATTTTTTGTCTGAATGTAATAAGCTCCTCATGCTCGGTCGCTTAGATTACGTGTCGTTGGAGTTCTTCTTGTGTATGGACGTGTCAGTGTAGGTGTGTATGGTTCTCCAAACACTTTATGAAGATTAAGTTCAGTAAAGATTCTGGTTCTCCATTAATAATAATAGATACTTTCAAGTTTTACTAAGTTAGATGGATACACACACGAATTATGATTATTGAAAGATGTATATGTTGAGTCTGATAGCCACGGCATTTGTTCGCCCTCATGGTTCTGAATTGAAATACATGCGGTTTCGGAACTCCGTACAGTTAGCATGTGCAGACCTGCAAATGGTAGTGCAAGTTTCTGAATGCGTCATTGTTTCCACCAGGTGCTACAGAAGGGTGCAATGTATCACCTCTCTGATTCAATGGCAGTGAGGAGTCCATTTTCCAATATTAAGGATGAGTGCTTTCTACATGTTAATCTGGCAGCAGCGCACCAATGCAGAGACGAGGACAGAGAGACATCAAGTGGTGTGCTTCCTCCAATGCTGAAAGGTTCGACCTAGTGTGAACTTCCACATTTGAATTGTTTTGATTATCGAGTCAAGCTAGCATTGTACTGCTTCGTATTTCTTATTGTTGGTTAAAGTGTTACGATGAATATGCTTAGGTTAGCTATTCACTGTAGTTGATCGTTTACTTTTCTTATTTCTGAAGCGGATATTTGTATCAAATATCTTGCGTGTTTCACCGTAGACTATGAATTTCTTAGACCTTCTCAAATCAGTAATTTCATTGCTCATGTCATATGATTAAACTCTTTTCAATATGCATGTACAATTTTAAAAGATCTCTTGTTCATTTTTCTCTTGACTCTATAAGGCATGAGGTTGAACCTGCTAATGATGTTTGATCTCCCTTATTGTTTACCTCGAGGTATTTTAAATATAATACTTCCCGTGCCTTTTAAGGTGGTGAAGATGATGGAGCGTGGGTTACTGTTCGTGCACATGATGTGCATCTGTCATCCTCATCACAACGGAACACGGAAAGAAAGAGCACAACCGTATGCCCCGCGACTGATGTACGTACAATTTCTGTTCCATCTATCGACAAATCAACAAGCTACAACCAAGGGGAAAAACATGGGGATCAAATTGAAGGGGGTTATGTTAATTCCACATCTGTGACCTTGGTTGGAAAGGAGGTAGGCACAAGGGAGGAAGACCTTCTGCATAGTGTTGAAGACCGTGAACGAGGTGACAAGCAAATGGTAATAAGAGAGGAAAAACTGGGGCAGCTTGATGCAATGGATGATCTCTCAGAGGGAAAGGATTGCAAAAAGGCTAGAGTGACTGGTTCGTTTGACACATCAGCTGTAGAGCCTATTAGAGAAACTAATGATTATAAAACCAGGGATGTGGAGAACTTGGATAAGTTTCCTGTGGAAACTAGCACTAATTCTCATGGGGTGCATTCAAGCACTTCTTGTCAGCAGGGAGTGGATGGAAACGTAAAAGAGGATTCAAACAAACTAGAAAATCCAATCACAACTCGAAAGAATAAGAACAGGAAAAAGATTCAGTCAGTTACTTTCAAAGATGTTTGTGCTCAAGAAATGACAGAACCATCAACTGAAGCAGTGGAGGTACCAAAAGCCACAGGTGAAGATCTGCTTCATGAAAACCAAGGGCTACAAGGTAATAATACCCTAGATTTTTATACAATATAGTTATTATTTTCTATTGGTATTTGATTGGAACTTAGCTCACACGAGTGCGGCATCCTCTTTGTTCTTGAATTCAGTCATAGCTGTTTCAAGAATATGCTAAGTTTTCTAAATTATGTGTTTTGTGTTGAAACTATGGCTTTGGTCTTGTCCTGGACGAACACAAAACTGCAGTCTTGAAACACATTTATTTGTCGGTGTTGTAAGCTCCCTTAGAATTCCAAGAACTATAAATCCAATTTCTTATTGCTCTAGCTAGCTATGCATTTGGAAAGTCTATTTCTATTGCTCAGTGCAGATTATTTATTTTCCTTTTTCATTACCCAGGTCATGGTGCATCTAACGTCGAAATGACTAGCAGAGACAAAACAAATGTCATACCAACTAACATGCTTCTTCCATCATCACAACAAAATAGTGGAAGCCAAGTGACCAAGCATGTTCAATTGGGGACTGAGACTGATGCTCAGGCAACTAGTGATCTAGCTGCTGACCAAAGTAATATCGATCTTGTACATGAAGGATGTAGAAATCCGATTGTTGGAGACATCAGTATTTCCACATGCAAAGTTGTAGCTGGTGAAGAAAAATCTCCTGATGGAACTATTGATCTGTATCATGATGAAAGTGCAGTTAACGCAAGGAACATGGAGGAAGGCAGCAAAAGAGAGGATGTGTTGGATACCATAGATAATAGTTCTCAAGGGAAGAACTGCAAGCAATCAAAGAAGGTTAGTTCTGTTGGCCTAACTTCCATGGATGCTGCTGAAGCAAAAGACCAGTTTGGGTATGGCAAAAAAGCAGGCGAATCAGATATTATCTCTACCCAGCGGGAGATTGTAAATAACCCTTATAACCAACAGATCACAAGCAATGGGCAACAAGGGGATTTTTATGTAATAGAAAATCCAAATGGTGATGTAAAGCGGAAGAAGAAGAGAAGACGAGAACCAGAGTCTTCAAAGGATGATCCTACTCAAGGTGCGGCAAAATCATCTGGATTGATTGCGAATGCAGTCTCAACACAGAACACTGGTTCCCACTGTCTCCATGCAAATCAAATAACACTAGGAAAAATAGGAGAAGAAACGGCTGATGAAAAAGATCAGTGCAGACGTGAGAAAGCGGCTGAACTGGTTATTGTTTCTACTCAGGTGAGTGTACATGACCCAAGCAATGTGAAGCAAGGACATTCTGATGTAATGAAAAATCCAAATGGTGATGGGAAGCGAAAAAAGAAGAAAATACGCCACTTGGAGTCTTCAAAGGATGACCCTTTGAGGCGTTCTGAAAAAATCAGTGATCTTACGGATGTTTTGACTGAGAATACAGCAGTTCCAGCTGATGGCAGAACCAAATCCACTAAGCGTGAGAGAAGTAAGGTTTCCTTAAAGAATGTTCCTACTAATAGTGGTAAATCTATTCAGTCTTTGGGTGAGCAAGTCAGACATGTTCCCGCAGAGGACTTGAAGGGAGAAAATTGTAACAAAGCAGAATTGTTTCAAGGATGTTCTGCAGTCGATGCTCCTGCTAGTACTGTTCAAATATTACAGAAGAAAAGCAAAAGGTCTTCAAAGACTCGAACCCCTAAAATAGAGGAAGTTAATCATTCCATAACTGACACTGGTGGGAACCATGATAAAGAAAGTACAGTAGGAGCTCCAGAGAAGACCAGTGCTCTAAAGGGAAGGAAGAAATCTTCCAAGACTGAACTTCGGAGCCAGTGTACCAATTTGGAGTATGGTTCTGATCATTTTGGTACTGTCAATGTGGGTATGCCTTCTGTTTCGGCACAAAACATGAATAGGGGAGATGGTAATGTGAAGAAAGGGAAAAAGAAGAGCAAACAAAAGTTGGATTTGGTCAAACCTGAGTCTCTAAAAACTAATGGTGGTAATCAGGACACTGATAATTGTCCACAAGATTTGATGCAATCTGATGTGCAGAACGGAAGAGTGGAGCAGGGCAATGCAAAAGAGAACAACGATAAAGCTATTCAGAATGATAGTATAATGCAACAGGAGACACAAGATGCCATGCGTGATAGCACTCTTGAAATGAAGCCCCATCAAAGCATGTGTGGTGCTGATAGTCAAACTAATTTGCCCATAGTAATGGACTATGCATGCATGAGCAAAAACCAAACGAATTCTACCTCTCAGACAAATTGTCATGCCAAGAGTAGAAATCATGATGGGTCTATTGATGAAAGGACAAGTACAAATCCTAATGCTGTAAGCAACCTTGTTCAGAGCATTTCCATGCATCCACAAGCTTCCGATGAAAGCGATTGTGGCACACCAGCTGTTCACCAATTTAGAGTAGCAGTTCGAAATATTCCAGGAAAAAAATATAAAAAGGCCAAGGACAAATCCAAAAAGGATATGAGGAAGAGAGAGACTGGCACGATTCTCGGTGACACCATAAGCAAAAGCTCAAGGAAACTCATGGGTGAAAAGGCTGCCATAGGAAACTCATCATCCACATTTGCCGACTCAGGTAGGAACATGTAAGATTATCCCATGTAATAGGTATTATGGCTAACTTTCACGTTTGGTTATGCACTCATTTACTTGAATTGACCCGTCACCCGTACCCATTCCCGTCAATGGGTACAACTTTCTCCCATACCCGTCACCCGACAGTGTTAAAGGGTACCGCGGGTAAAAATACCCGCGTTTAGAACACATTAAATTGAGTACAAAATAGTCGTAAAAACAACACATAACTCATCCGGAGGAGATCTACTTATTGCTCTGCTCTATCGAAAGGAGAAAATATAGATTACATACAATATTATTAGAGATAGGAGATAGGTTATCTATCGGTATAGTACGACTATCCGCGGAGGGTGAAGCATGCAATCCATGTCTATGTTACGTAACATAACATACCCGTGAATTACTATCATGGCATAATGCATAAACCCTACTTATGGAAATTGAACCTCACTTGTCAAAATATTAGAGGGTATATGGGTACGCGAGTATGGGTAATACGATCCCATACCCGTACACTCTACCCGATGGATATGATACTTTCCCATTTACGTACCCATGGGTAATTTTTCATCCCATACGCTTACCCTAATAGAGTTTTTACCCACAGGATACGCGGGTAATGGGTACCCATTGCCATCCCTAGTCAGCACACCAAACTGGGAGTCACAGCCTGAGGTTATGACTGAACGGGAACGAAGAAGCAAGAGTAATGCCGATCGCCCGTCAAGGAAGCTAGCGCTGGAGCAAGAGGTGATGGTGCAGCCTACTTTCACGGATGCAAACCATGCATCGCCTACGCCTGGCTCGGGTACAACATTGCTGGTTCTGATTTTAGTATTCTGTTGATAGACAGGCACAATCTATGGTTTTTCTCGTGTTTGTTATTTGTTGTGGTTGCTTACGAACTGTTTTCTGACATTGCATCTGAAAACAACTGATGTGCATTAAACAGGCATTTGATCTACAGCCTGGGACGATGGAAGTGACGTACCTGATGCCGACGACATTGTATCATTGTAAGTTGTCAATTTTATAAAGAGAAACTGGTCAAGCTATTAAGAGCTATTAAGAGAAACTAGTTAAGCATATTATAATGTAAGCGGTCAGGTGTCACTGTTGCATGGTACACATTAATCTTCTGTGGAGACGACAACAGATTAAGGTCAGATATAGAACATTAGTATCTATATAGTAGCGCCTTCCGTACCCGTGGTAACATTTTGGATAGAACTATTGACTGGACTTAGACGAACATGACTGTTTTTTTCCTAGTCTTGACTCTTGAGTTGAAGCTTGCTGACACCTGAGTTTTCTTCATCACATTTGTTCAGATCACAGAAGTGCGACATCAACCCTGATCTCTGAGGCTCCACTAGCTACAAGAAGGCGAGGCTGAAACCAATCGAGCTGGTGGGCGACACCGAGGCGCCTGGTAGCCAGCCACCAGACAATCTTTGTAGCTGAACCTGATGCTTAGAACTTGACGCAGTTTTCCATCGTTTGGGCATTGTCGATTTTGTAGCCGAACCTATGTGTCTATCATGTTAAAACTAAAGCACAGCTCCAGCTGTATTTTCTCTTTGTAGCCGAACCTATGTGTCTATCATGTTAAAACTAAAGTGCACAGCTCCAGCTGTATTTTCTCTTCCTGTGAAGTTTTTGGTTGCCGTCAGTCCTAAAGAAGTCGTGAAGCCGTCGATTTTTGTTAATCTACCGTAGTCCGTGGCAACTTTTGACAATTGATCTTAATGTGGATGAGTCGATGAAGTTTGAGTATTAGTCACACGCCCTAATCCGTGAGCTATAATGAACTCCAGTTTCTCGTCGTGATAACCAGACAACTTCAATCGTGTCGTCGGGAAGGCCTTGCAGGCTGTGCAGGTATCGTGCTTGCACCGGTTCCCTGCCTCCACCGCTGCACTCGCCGTCCTGAAACCCGACGCCGCATCACTCTTTCTACACGTCCACTCTAGAAGATTGAACTTGATGCGTGGAATAGGTCTCAAGAAGATAGCTGAAAAAAACTGATGGTGCATCTGGAGGCTGGAGCTGAGTTAACGCCTTGAAGGTTTTTATTTTATCTGGTCCTCTCCCTGTAGTAAGATAACGGGTATTAGAGCATCTCCAACCGAAACCCCAAATTCAGCCCCCAAAATGTCCGTGGACACGTCCAGACGTGTCCGCGGATACTAACCGGGCGACCTCTAAAAACAGAGTACTGAAACCACACACCTCAAATTCTAGATATCAAAATACTACAAACCCATGCAACATAGATCACATCATCACAGTGCTACTACTACCCTATTCTACTCGTCATCAGAGATGACGATGACCCCTCGTTGACGCCCACATGCGTATCCTCGTCGGAGTCCTCGCCGGAGAAGAGAGAAGCAGATCCCGTCGGATATGCCTCGGCGGTGCGGCCTTCCTTGATTGCCGCCTCCGTCTTGAAATGCCCATGAACGAAGCCCGACCTGTTCATGAGCTGACCCATGAAAATGCGGTCGGCCGCCTCCGCCTTGAGCTGCTGCTAGGCCGCACGGTGCTCCACCACCTCCAATTGGAACCTTGCCTGCTCCGCCTCCGCCTAGAATCTGGCCTGCTCCGCCGCCACCTCCGCCTCCACCTGGAATCTGGCTTCCTCCTCCTCCATGCGTTGGCGGAACTCCACACCCGTCATTGCGACGAACACGGGCTCCGCATCAAGCTCCACAACGACGACCGCCGACGCCTCCGCCCCCGCCCCCGCCTGCGCTTCGGTCGCCATTGTTGCGACCTATGCCGCATCGCGGGCCATGGCCTCCCTGTAGATCTGCGCCCTCTTCTCCGGTGTGAGCTTTGCGAAGGTGGTCGGAAGGCGGCGAGGCATGGTCGAAAGGTGGCGGAGAGGAAGGTGTCGAAGTTGGACTGTGGATGAGGCGGATGGATGAGAAGAGATGTGCGGCGGCGGAGGGAGGTGTGCGAGCTACGGTTTGGCTCTGGCCGGGCTTTATAACCGGAGATGGCCTCCTCGGGTGGAGCGTCGGCCGATGCGCCATGAATGCAAGCGGCCGGTGTGCCATGAATGCAAGCGGCCGACCGGTCAAGCTCGCCTCTCCACGCCGGAGGCCGGTCAAGTGTGGGGCCGCGATGTCAGCGGCTACAGGACGGGCGCGCCCGGGTGGCACCAAACCCTCCCGCATATGGGCTGGGTTTGGGTTTGCCGGACACCCCAGTCGTTTCGGCTGGGTTTGAGGGAGCGGTTGGGTGACGGTTTTTGCCCAAAACCTGTCTGGGCAGTCCGCCGACGTATAGGGCGGGTTTGGGCGGCCGGTTGGAGATGCTCTTAGACCCAAAAACTTGTCAAGTTTGTCAAACATATGCAAGTAGTGTAGCGCCTAATAAAGTATTTGCAGATAAGGTTTTTGTAGTATTTCAAACACGCCACTGACGATAAGATGTATGATCATTGGCCATTTGTCTGACATAGTAGTGTATAATTTGATTAATATATGGCGTGTTGATCATGTTTGCTTTGGGGGACGGGAAACACTTAGTAAAATGACTTGGAGATGGCCATGGCCACATTAAGTCATGAGAAAAGGTCAGAGATGGACAAGAACGTCTCCGTCCGGAAGCAGATCTGCTCGGGCCTATTTTCTCTGGCTGGCAGGCACGGTAGACGTGAGAAACTGGTCCAGTTTGTCACGGTCACAGTTTATGATGATGTGCGTTGGTGTGTCACCCCCTTCATCCGTGTTGTAGGGTAGCGAGCTGTTGCTAGTTTGGTGGTTCACTTCGGCTAATCCTTGTATTCCTCTTGAAAAGTGTGATTGAATAATTGCGGATGGCTGTGTGCATCACTCGATGCAGAGGCCGGGGATCCGCACCCCCTTTTCTAAAAAAAAAAGGTCGAGCTTCCAACTTGATTTTCTCAAAAAATCTCATCAGAAGAGTGACCTATACTGTCGGAGTATCTAAAGGAGAGAATTCCTTATTTGGCCCTCTCTTAAAATTGTCTTCCCTATTTGGCCCTATAAAAATTGTTCTTACCAATTTGACATCTTAAATTCGTTTCTTTCCTAATATGACCCTTTAGTGCATTTTGAGCATGAAAAAGACTCTTCTACCCCTGATAAATTATGTGACAACGAAAGTCCTGTTAAATTTTTCGTAAATGCCAGCGCAGCTGCACTGTTTGGTTCTCCCGATAATCAAATAAATATGCTGATTACAGGCCTTTAAATAGGCACACGCACGCACCCAGTCGAAGCAACGAAGCAACAAACTGATCCTGGTTTTGTGTCACGCACGCACTAACCCAGGCCACTAACCACTTGACTTGGCCACACGCACACATGCAGCTAACAAACTCATGCACTAACCTTGCTACTAACGGCTAACCTGGTATTCCTCTCCTAGAATCACTCTAGGCATACGACCCGGCCAAACCATGCATGCATGCAAACACACTTTTTTTTTGCGGGGACATGCAAACACAGCTATCTGACCGCATGCAGCACCGCGTCTCACAGAGTCTCGGCATCTCGACATGCATATCTCGCTGAAACTCACCGGCTTCATACATATCGCACGTAACACCTTGCTGGACTGAAACAAACTACTACGCGAACATACCACTAGCTATATGCAGTACAAAACTAAATATGCAGATGCAAAATATCAAGATTAGTGCTAACAGAGGAAAAGAGAGGACCGGCCTGAATTTTTTTTGTCACATAATTTATCAGGGGCAAAAGAGTCTTTTTATAGCTCAAAATGCACTAGAGGACCATATTAGGAAAAAAATGAAGTTAAGATGTCAAATTGGGAAGATTTTTTTCTAGGACCAAATAAGGAAGATGATTTTAAGGAAGGGCCAAATAAGGAATTCTCTCTATCTAAAGTGCACGGTTTGTTAGTTGCTGCCATCGACATCTAAAGTGCACGTTTTGTTAGCTGCTGCCATCGACATGACCGGTCCAGTGCTAGTTCGTTTAAGCACCATGCCTAACCTCCCGAAGGTTCTAAAATTGACTAGACCCCAACGATGATCAAGACTGAGCCTCAATGCCGGGAAAAGTTGCTGGCCACTACGCCTGCATGTGCGTATGACTCCCGATTAACTACACGAAACCATCGCATAACTTCATGTCTGGTACATCCCTATTTCTTTTGTACTCGACTACTGTAAGAAAGCAGAGCGACCCAACAAAATGTTGACACGTGGCAGCATGACAACTAAGCAAATATCGTTCGTATTGCTTACTAATTAAGATCGGATGACTGCCAACTCGTAGAGTCAGATTTTTAAAAACGGCATGGCAGCTCTAATAACGTCAGCCGGCTGTACCGACGGTCGATTTGACCGCCGTTTGCCCGACGTGAGATGTCACTGTCATTCTATCAACCCGCACGTCACTTTCTAAGTTTTCTTCGAGAGGTCGCTTCACGAATACTTTGGCAAAAATCACAAAACTAACCCTCAGACCAAAGTTTAATCCAAAATGAACCGACTTCAAAATTTTAGCCGAAACTAACCTTTTTTTATTACCGCTCAACATGCTGGCGGTAAGGTTAGCTGAGGTACCGCCGATGTAGTGGCGGTAGGATTCTAGAAATATACATTAAGTAACTTCGCGACCAATAGCTGTGCAAGTAATAAAAGATGGTCCTGTGGCTATAGACCTGAGCTTAATCCCTGAAGTTTTGGGTTCGAACCCCAGCAGCAGTGGCGTCCCTAGGATTTTACATATGGGTATGCCATACCAAAATTTTAACGATCGTTTTAAAAAATCATTTACCAGCTCGGTAATTAATGGCAGTATATATGAATCCAAAACAAAAATAAATAAAATCATCTACTTGGGTAATTACCGTGCAACCTGCATGTGGATACACGAACATCGATTATCCTTTTTTTTTAAATTCGAGCATCGATTATCCTAATCTAGTGGCTTTGGACTCCCGGCAAAACAGTAAATTTTGGCAATAACAACGAAGATTTTGGCAAAACAGTAAGAATTTTGGCAAAACAACAATGATTTTGGCAAATGAATACCAAGTTGGAAATTCCTAATGCCGCTACTGGCTCCCGGCGGTTGGCATGAGCTCGACCTAGCCGATGAAGGGTGAACTGTTCATCCTCGCAACATTGTGGTGTGATGGCGTTCATCCAGGTCCGTACTCCGTAGTCCGGGCGATCCATTACCAATACTGATACTGTAGGCAGGAGCGGGGTGCCATGGGTGCCATTCACACCGCTCAACAATACAGTAATTGACCTACTATGTTTGGTCAAATCCTAGTCAAAATTTCAAACTAGAGAAGCTCAACAAGCACAATATAGTGATTTTTTTTATAAAGGTTGGCACTCCATCGATCAATTTCTAGTCAGTACGCACGGCTAGGCTGCAGTCAAGCTGAGCAGTTTTTGCATCGTTTGTGTTGCCTTTTTCTCCCTACCAAGTAGCACGTATTAGACCTCCATTCGGATTTAATCTACATCTTGAAAAATTTCAGACAAATTAGGTTAGCATTTATTAGTACTACTTTTGCACACTCCCACATGCATCGTAACAAGAAGTAAAGCACCCACTGATTAAATCAAGATCCATGCATGGGAAATAGCAAACCCGTTCATGCATGGTGTGTAGACTCTCTTTCATCTTAATTACTGAGGTGAGATATACTCAGAATGTAGATTAATTTACAATCAAATTTTAGACCCAGTATGTAGATTAAATCCGAATGGAGGGAGTAGACTACAAGCCACACGTATTGCCATTTTTTTTTTACTACTACGCTGTAGCATGTATGGAATGTTGTAGCTTGTATGGAATGCAGGGTATGCCATGCCATATGTGGCATACCTTGTAGGTCCGCCACTGCCCCAGCAGGAACGTTTCTTCTTTTACGTATTACATACATATTTTTCCATCTGTTTAAAGGCACATTTTTATTACTTGTGAAATAAATAGTTGAAAAACGTAGACCTTGAAATTTTATACTGCGTTTTTCTTATTTAGATGTGTAATTAATAGTTAAAATCATGTAGTTATTTATATTTATAGGGTATAGTTTTTCATTGTCTAGTAAAATAGCTAAGAACCCCGTGATGCTTTATTCTTATATGTCGCAATTTTTGTTCAGTTGTGTAATAAATAGCTAAAAGTCCAATAGTCCTTTAAATTTATCTGGTTCAATTTTTTCTTGTATAATTAATAGTTAAAAAACACGTAGTCCTTTGCATTTTATACGGACTAATTTTTTGCTATGTAATAAATAGCTAAAACCGTGTAGTCCTTATATTTTATAGTCACGATTTTTTTCTATTGTGAAATAAATAGCTACCAACATGTTGTCCTTTATATTTTATACGACGTCTTCCTTAATTTGTGGAGTAATGAATAGTTAAAACCACGTAGTCCTTTACATTTTACCGACGTATTTATTTTCTGATGTGTAATAAATAGCTAAAAATTCCTAATCATTTATATTTATATGGTGCAGTCCTTTTTGCTGTGTAATAAATAGATAACTTTTATATGTTATATGGCACAACTTTATTTGGCTCTGTAATAAATAATTTAAAATGATTATTTTGTACTTTGTAGTGATTCGTACTCGATATCCTGTGGCAAGGAGGGACTTGTCTATCCACCACATCAAGTGGTCAACTATATTTTGTAGGGCAATATTATGTATGCACTTTGAGAGATTTGTCACCACGTGGTCATAAGTTTGAATCCCCATAGTGTCACATAGAAAATGCAAAAAAAAAATAAGCGGAAGAAAAAACTGCAATGTGTAAAAGATAATTGTGAGCAAAAAATGTAGAAAAAACGCTACCGCTGGGGTTCGAACCCAAAACCTCTGTGGACACCTCAGTGGACAAGTACAGGTCCATGGCCGCTGGTCCATCTTATACACCTCTTGAAGATATTGGCAGACACCTTACTTAATGAAATTTTCCAGAATCCTACCGCCACTCCTTCAGGCGGTAGCTGAGCTAACCTTACCGTCCGTATGTTGAGCGGTAATAAAAAGGGTTAGTTTTGGCTAAAAGTTCAAAGTCAGTTCATTTTGGGTAAACTTTGATCCGAGGGTTAGTTTTGTGATTTTGGCCGAATACTTTCCCACTGCGTGTTACGCCGGGATGTGAGGCCCAGGCTCGTGCATGCTGCAGCCTTGCTCGCATGCCTAGTACAGTACTAGACCCTAGCTGCTAGTTGGCCTGTACATAACACTACATAACACTGCACTACAAAATAGTACAAGCTAATGTACCGGAAATTCAAAATGGCTCCCGCGCTCATATGCTTCTGCTTAAATAAAAAAACGAACAAAACAGTAAAACATTTTCGAAACTTCTGAATTTTTTTGGTGATGAACATATACAAGTTTTCTTCACATGTGCCAATTTTCGAGGTGAAATTACATTTTGGGTGCTTCGCACAAAAAAGACAAATCACTGACAAAAATGAGATCTAAAAATCCTTTTTTGGAGCACTAATTTGGTCTTTTTTATAGAGCACCAGACATGTCATTTCACTACGAAATTTGGCACGTATGTAAAAAACTTGTATAAGTTCATCACCAAAAAAATTCAGATGTTTTTGAAATGTTTTACTATTTTTCTGATTTTTTTATTGAACCAGGAGCATGTGACCTGGGGAGCCAAAACTCCCCTCCCCTAATGTACACAAAATACTACTCAACTTTTGTTTAGAAACTGGTGTCACGACCGTGGGGATCAAATAGTAGCACCTTTTTCTGTGTATTTAGCTTTTAGAAAATGCGACATCATTTTGTACCATTTTTCTATAAATCTGTAAAACCTTGCGACGTGTAACAATCAATATTGTAGGCTTGTAGCATTTTGGACACGGCCATGTAGCAAAACCAACAACATATGTAACAAACCGCAAGTTGGTTGCACCAATACATCAGTAAAGCGTGTCATTTTTGCAACAAAAATAATCAACACATCCAACATTTGTGATCAACTCACCCAACATTACAGAAACACATATGTAACATTGGAGAAAACTCGTTTTAGCATACACCAAGAAATAATCACAACATTTCAGTCGGGCTTACACAACAAAAAAAACACAAACACATGTAGCAAATCGTAACACCTATGCAACATCAAAACAATCCCTAAACATTAACCTTCACAATTGACTTTGGAGGCATCGCCACAACCATCGGATCTCACCGGCAACAAATTTGCCACGCCTGAACTCGCCAGTGCTACATCGAGTGATCTCTTGACCAATTCACACATGGATTTCATCTTCTCGAGCCAATCCACTCGTGCGACATTGTCTTCTCTGGCTCCAACAGCGCAACGTAGTGGCTTATGACCCACAGAGACAACTCGCAGGACGTTGTCTTCTCTGGCTCCGACGGTGCAGCGTAGGCCGTAGTGGCTTATGGCTCATAGAGACCACAGAGGTATGCATGCAAGTAGCTGCTTGGGTCAGCACATAGCGCATAGCTAGGGTTGGAGAGGGGGGATGAAGTGAGCTGGTTGGCAAATAAATTTTACAAAAAGGGAAGACAGATGAACCGCACGGCAAACAACAAGAAACAAAATGACTCCCGACCTAGACGGATGATGACTCAAAGCCAAACAACGTCCCATGTGCGACACTAGGCCGGCTACAAGGCGGAAGACGACTCCTGAGCTAGTCTAGAGGCGACTCCCAACTGAGAAACAACGCCTGAAGGAGACACAATAAACAAAAAGATTTAAGCAAAACATTTAAAACAAGTGAACAAAGAAAAACCAAAAGAAAAAAACCCAGCAGGAAGAGACGCATAACCTCACACACTCTATACACTGAAGCGAGATGAAAACACATCGACAGAGACAAACGATCCCCACAAAAACTGAAGAAACCCCTAAACCTTCAACAAAATAAAAACACAAACATGATGAACAAAGAAGAACAAGATCAGCTCGCACAACACGTAGAAAAACGTGACAATCAAAGTATAACAAAATCAGCACGTACGGGGCGGAGAAAACTAACCCATCAAGCTAAATACAGCGGAAAGAACTGCGAAACCAAGACCCGGACCCCAAAAAAAGAGAACGAAACAGCCAATGAACACCGGCACAACACATAGGGGGCACTCGTACAGAGCGACACATCGGATACCCCTCTATGGAAACGACACGAGATAGCCGACAAAAAATCACGATTTTAGCGTTGCGGACGAGGCCTGATGGAACTGGGGCGCGGCTGGTCCGTCAACCTTGGTTACAGAGAAACTCAAAACTCCGTTACCCACCATATTGGCAACGTGTTTGGTTGCGAGTATGGTAATTTAAAATTTCGATTACCATGCTACGCAACAGCCCAAGATCTATACTATGAAGATATGCTGCACCCCATAATGCTAGATCCAGAATACTTACAAACACCGTTGCGGAAGATCTTGTGTTTGTCGAAATAGATGTTGGTGAAGCCTGATGAAGAATCTCACGTCCACGCCGGGAGCTGAGATTGTTGCCGATTCTTGTCGTCGAGGAATTGCTTGCGCAACCCAATCTAACAGTATCCACATGTACACCGCGCCAATCCGTCAGTGCTCCGCCGTCTAGATTACCTGGCGCCGACGAAGAGAGACTGCCTTGCGGCATAGTTTAGGTGGTAGATCTAATCAACTATATTAGATCTATATGAGATTAGAGATATCTAATTCTCAACACATGAGATCTAACTAGAGACAGAATTTCGGTAGAGGACACCTCAAAACCCGGGAGCAATTGTTATGTGTCAACCCATGGGGGTTGGGGGGTTTATATAGTAGGCCAAGGGGTAGGGACTTGGGGGAGGAGGCAAAACCTCCCCCAAGTGGTGCGCCAGCCGTAGGGAAGAGAGGAGTCCTCCTTCAACTCCTTCTCCTAAACCGCCATACCCTATGAGCCAAGGCCTACTAGGGTTTGGGTGGAGGGGGGACGCTACCCTTAAGCGCCTTGGCCCACCCGCCTTTTGTGGGGGCGCGGCAGCCTGGTGGGCCCCATGGGCCCACTTGGCAGCCCCCTCTAGTGGGCTCCAAATAAAAACTTTTATTTATTATTTTTCCAAATATTAAATTAATAAATAAATTAGTAATAATATTTATTTAATTAATTCCCAATTGAATTTTCCTTTTACAGAAAATTCCCGGAATTAATTACTTATCATATAAACCTATTTATATGATCTGGGACACCCAGTGTCCACTAACAAAATACTCCGGATATATATTTCCATCTTATATAAACCCTCAGAATAAATCCGACAATAATAGAAACTGTGGGGACCCCGAACTAGCAGTCCGAGACCTCCAATGTGCATACATTCACGATCCCAGATCATCCAGTCGTGAACAACACATTACAGAAGTTGGTAATGCAGAAGTTCCACATCCATTTCACGTCTCACAAGTCTTACAATAAATGGTCACATGACCAAGTCTCAAATAGCTGCCACGCAGGGCAGGAATAACATAACACAACGGAAGTCTGTAACAAAACGCGATAAAGCCCATGTCAACACCTTAAAACCTACATGCTGCTGACCGGGAGACGTCTTAGTTCGAATAGTCGTCGATGAAATCTTCGTCTTCTTCAGCCTCCTCCTGAGGTTCCTCGGGGTAGTTGTCTTGCTAGGACAAGAGCCAGGGACGAAACCAATATGAGTATGTTTGAATGTACTCGCAAGACCAAACCAAAAATGAGCTAATAGATGCAAAATGCTTTTGTGGCTGTGGTAGAGGCTATAGTTAAGGCTCACTACCCATGGTGGATGGAAGATTCACCATGGTGGTTCAACATGATCTCTATATCTTTGTTGAAAAAGATACTTCAAAAGATATATAATCTAGTTTTTCTCTCGTAGATAACACGAATTATCGAGGTTTTAGGAAAAACTTTTCCAGAAATAGTTTTCTTTGCAGAACTTCTTGGGACTAAGGCACCTCTGAAGTTTTTCCTTCAAAACATTGTACCTCCAAGGTACGATCATTCCCGGTCCATACAGTACTTCCAAGTACTCACTTTCTTTCCAACACACTCCATTTTTGAAAACATCCGACACAATGCCAGCTACATGGCCTTTCAACTATCCATGACCGCAGACGCGGATATTCGAATAGTTTTGACTCTACAGAGATTGTACACTTTCACCACAAGATCAAGTACATCTGCCGTGATTCATTCACGGACTGTCCGAGACAGCATGCACACATCAGATGACCCGTCCTAACGTCCACTATGTCTATGCTAGTATAGGACTACCTCTGCGATTGGGTTTGTTCTCCCCGGCACCAAGTGAGTTGGCCGTATCGATCCGGTTACCCCCAACAACACACCGCCATGGCAGGAGACCCAACTGTTGCAACCGGGGGGTAAACTTAATCCCCCTCTTGGTATGTCCCCTCTCACTCTCCTGGCGACATTTCGGTTCAAGGGACTCTAACCCTTATAGCCAATTGAGGTAATAATCACATACTAACACAAACAAGCTTCAATTAAGCCCCGTGCCCATTTGGAGTAATGTGGTTGTATGGTAAGGTTGTCCATCGAAGACTAGGTTATGTGTCGTTTTTAGAAAAACACTCTTCCAATATTCCATCATTTCCGTACCACCACTTAGGCAAGGTCCCACCTTCCCAAGGGGTTTTCATAAATCATTTTGTTTTTCCAAAAACAACACAAGGGTGCCCATCCTAAAATTTTCATCTTTCTTAAACTAGTAATAAGGGGGTAGGGGTAGGGTGTCCTACAATTTTTGCTACGGGTCTGGAATATACCAGAGTTTTGGGGTGTCTATATAAGCAGGTGTATAGAATGCAATAATATATACATAGTAATAGGTAAAACAAAATAAGTAGATAAGTTGCAAGCTTTTGAGATGGCTTGCCTTGCTCAGTGGTTTGTCCCTGGTTCTGATGGTCAATACAATCTCCACAAAATCCCTCAGCTGCTATCTCTTCCTCGTGATTTTCTAGCGTCGCGAAAATGAAAAGAACACAATCAACATACAGCAAGACACACCAAAAAAAATCAAGCAAATCTAACAAGCAACAATCATGGTGCAAGACTAATATTTATCAAACAAGTTTGGCAATCACAACATTATTTATTCTTTCTACAATTAGGGTTAAAGTAGTGATTAAGAAACTTTTAGGGATTACTACTAACTTGCAAGGCTAAGCACTACTAACAAACTTAAACAACCAGAGGCTAAAATTTTTAGTTGAAGATGGTTATTTAGCTCGTATACATTATCAAGCAACACAAGCATAACTAAACAATTTTTCAAATTTTTAAGCATCACTTAACCACATATGCTTTACTCAATTCAAACTTAACACAAGACACAAACAGTACTAACATATACTAACAAACTAAACAACAGTAACAAGCATGTAACAGTGCCAAAACATTCAGCAAATAACACAAACAACATTTTTATAATAAAGGCATTTAAATCTTTTTCTTTTATTAGAGGCAAAAAACAGCACTTCTACCAAATATTACACCTAGAGTGTTCTGTTAATCAAATAATCGTGCAAAGCTGGATTTGGGTTCTCTGTTAATATTAGAAATTAATCCAGTTGGATTTGGTCCAAATTTTTACTTACAGAAAATATGAAAAATGCTCAAAGAGCTTACTGACTTAACCTAGAAATGCAAGTACCTTTTGTTGTAGGCATCCAAATCACATCGGACAAATTTCTAGTGAAAGGTACTATCAAGGGTTATCCAAAACAATTTGATTCACAAATTTTGGATAAACCCAACTCAAGTTATGAACAAAACAGTGATTCTGACCAGTGACAGAACAACAATTATCAAGGTTACACAACAAAATATTTTTCATTTCTGCAAGTTGTACATGGCTCTAAACTCATTGGGATACTACTGGAAATTTTGGTTTGCACAAATATGGGGTTTAACCATTTTAATTTGAATTAAAGCTACAGAGCAGAAACAGCTATTTACAGAAAAGAAAATTACTGAAAAAGAAAAAACACTAGACGGGCCAGATCTGCCACTGTGCACGGCCCAGCAGCAAGACTAGGCCCACGCGGCCGTGTCACTTAAGCGAACAGGTACGCGGCCCTCCATCGCGAGATGCACGGCTCAGATGAGCCGCCCATCGTCGACCCTGCTCGAGCTCGAGATGAACCCTAGCAATGGCGGGATCCGACACTGGGAGATGGTGGATCCACGGTAGCTCACCTAGGGGCAGTGAACAGAGACGGCGTGGGTTGGAAGGGGTTGCGGAAGGTCGCCGGGGCAGAGGGAAGTCGCAGATCTTGCCGACGTTGTCTGCTCCGTCGTGGTGGCTGCGGATGCTCTGCTCGGGTCCGGGACGGTCGCGTCGATTTGTGGGCACGAGAGGAAGAACACAAGTGTCAACGAGGTGTTCGTCGAGCAGGGCTAGCAGCCGGGCCAAAAATGGTGGAGAAAGGTGCAGTGAACCATCGTCAAACTTCCCTGCAAGATTGCGGTGGTCGACGGTGAGTTCACGCCTCTCCTCGCACACAGAGAGCGGGAGGAGCGGAGCGGTCTGTAGGAGGTGGAGAAGCAAGGGTGGGGGGTGCGGAATGGCGCAGTATCGCGCTAGGTTTGGTCTAAAAGCAGAGATGCACGGGAGGGAGAGAGGGTGCAGACAGCGGGTGGCACTGCCGCTCTCTCGTTGTGCAGCCAGGGCGGTATCGACGCCGCTCACGTGCCCTGCTGCGCTGGGGTGGGAGTGATGACACGGTGGGGTGGAAACGAGGGAGAAGGCGGCGGGTTTGAGGCCATCATGCCTCTGCGCGCGCTCGGGTTGGCCGTGCTGGTCTCGCTTGTTTCCAGCCTCCTCGCGTGCGCGGATTTCCTGGGATGCGGTGCAGGCGTGGGTGCGGTGCACCGTGACAAGGTGGGCGAGGCCGTGGCTGTGTGTGCGTGCGAGTCGGGTGTGAGGTTGTCACGGTGGACTCCGGGCATGGCATGCTCGTGCACGCCCTCCTGGCACGCCACAAGTACACCAAGTGCACTAGAGTAGATGGGTGAGCAAAAGGGTAGGGTTAGGTGGGGTTTTGAGTGAGGTTTGAACCACAATTTGAACCAAATTTGAATTCGGCCAAATGCAGTTTTTCAGACAATTCAGAGTTTAAGTCTTAGCGAAATTTCTCTGTCCCAGATTTCTATTAACAACTAGGCTTATAAACCTGATTGAATGAAGGCCTTAGGCAATTCAAAAATTGGTGCAATGACATTTATAAATCAGTATACACCACATGCATGGATGAAAAACAAAAGATTCATCCAGAAAACAAGTTGATCTAGGAGATCAAATTCGAGAAACATGGTATGTTAATACTGTTTTTCAAGTCCAGATTTCTCATAGCAAATTGGGAGCATGATTAAAATATCATAGACAGTCCCATTATGAAAAACGTTGGCTTTACTATGAAGTACTAACATAATACTCCATTACCATGGAAAAAGTCAGAATTAATAAACAACATTTGTCCAATAATTAAGACTGCAAAATTGAATCAAAGAGAGGGATTTTAGATGGTTTTATTCTAGGGTTTAAGCTTTTTGGAATTTTTGCTTAAGAGTTGAGATCAATTTTATTTTGGTTTACATTTCAAACAAGCAAACAAGAGTCACACCTATACCACTATTAACAAGATCACAAGATCAAGCAAGAATGAAACCACACAATCAAACAAAACACCACTTTTAGTAAAAGCTTTTGTTAGCTCCAATTTTAGTTATTTATAGGAATGTTAAGCTAGGCTTACCAAAATTTGGGCTGTGACAGAAACAATTCCTATTACTCCGAGATATGGAATGTCTGCCTTCTCTATACCTTCACTAGAACAAGTTCTTGTGATATCGGAGCTACTCTGACACTATCTCATTACCACTAAAACTACAACTTTATTCTCTTAATAAAAGATTGACTCACAGCTTAAGTGTGTGACCCGGAAGGTTCGTTAACACATAGACATGTCCGAGAGGTTTGTACTGGCTCCTATGTACTTACGAGTGAACGATAAAACCTCTTGTGTTTCTCATTACGCTAATGCCCTTACGTACATGATACCAATGATATCACGAGGTTGAGACAATGTGCTCTAGTGTGATGAAAACCATTTGAGCATAACACATACAAAACTCGTTGCCGATATCATTCTTTTTCTCATTCCGTATTATCAGTGTCCTGTGATAAATCACACTGTGTTTGGCCAGACGATTGGGGGACATGATAATACTGAGATGGCCTAGAGGATGTATCTCTCCGTCATCTGGAGGAGTAAGTACCATTCTTGAACAATCTCCGTTCCAATATGTATTCTAGTTCACAGCCAATAGTCATCGTTATGATCCGAGTTACGGCCGGACGTTAGATGACTATCAAAGTGTGAGTGTCAAATACGCGGTCACTACATGTTCTGAAGGTATAGGAATATAACTAATGAAAACTCTATATGATCAATTGCTATTCTACATCTTTGACGATTTGTCTCACAGCAAGATCATAGGATGGGTCGTTTAGTACTATTATCATTCCGATAATAAACTCCTATAGTTGTGTGACTTGTACAAAGTCCATGATCAGGAAAACATGATCATCTAACAACAAGATAGGCTAGTCTTAGAGACAACACCAGGAACTCTTTTTTACTTTGTTCATATCTCTACACATGCATTGGAGGTTTTCCTCCTGAATACTTCTGCATTCGCTATTCAAGTGCCCAATGCAGTTGTAGCATAAAGATATAAATGTTTAATAATAAACTTGGAGATAAAATAATACTAAATATTATTGTCTCTTGGGCATATCCCCAACAGTCTCCCACTTGCACTAGAGTCAATAATGATTCTTGTCACTACGATGTTACCAAATGGAACTTAGGTGCTACTCATACTCACGTATGTGATCCGAGGTTGTGTCTTGATTTTGATCTAATCAAAGTACTCAAACTTGTTTAACTCTTCTACATGCATGTTAAACTAGACAATGCAAAGTTGGATTTATTAGGAATTGGATTTCGGCCCTTCTAGCTCAGTAGTAGTATTAAATAATTTCGAGTGGAAATTATCATACCATCTGTTGAAACCTTACCAAGTCAATGACTTTATCCAATAACTTGCTATCATGACGTCTCACATCAATGATGCAACTATCCTTTATAGAAAATCTATATATGTTGTAGAATCACTCATAATATACTTAATGTTTTGATAAAATCAAAACACACAGTATTTATCATTTGAAATTAGCACTATCTTAATTTAAATCAAATAAGATTTGATTTATAATTCCACTTCAAATACATATAGGAGAAGCATCTCAATATATTATTTGAAGCTTTGCAAAATCTACTAAGTCGATATACTTTTGCAATATCACTATTCGGTTTTCATTATGTATGAGAAACATCTCAACACAATAACACTCAGGATCAATTACTCTTTAATTAACTACCTTTTTGAGAACACTATTACCAAGTATTTCTCTCAATGCTGGTGACTAAATATAATTTAGCACATTGGAAACTTTCCGGCTTTCTGTGTACTACTATAGCATTGAATAAGCAAAACCATATAAAATATGATTTGATCTCAATCTTCTCTATTCGCTCATCATTGACTACGAAGGTCTATGTATCTTGCAAATATCACGCTATAAGTTTTGAACAAATTTCTTTGTCTCAAAACACAATTCAAATTACTTTTCAGAATTGTACCTAGTACATTCATACTCATGTTAAACAAAATTTAACATAGACAAAATTTAATAAGACACTTTCTGATATTTTATTTGAAACACCTTTTATAATCTTTATTTTTGAATCCGGCCTAGCCATAATCAAACAAATATAATATCAGCTCCCACTGACTTTTAAGTCCTTTCAATTTACATAATGAAAAGAATAAATTATTACTTCATTATTACGACTAACTTCAAATACTCATAACTTAATTATCTAGATTACCTAGTAATCTAAAATAATTATTCTTAGCAATAAATTTTGCTGCTTAGATCCTTACAACAGCACTAGGCATTTTATATGACAAGTTTTACAACTTATCACTATTATTTATTTGTACTTGATAAAACAATTTTAATGAAGACTAACCCTATGAATATTAGATGCTTGGAATGCATCGGCGGATGCTTGGAATGCGTCGGCAGCGGTGGGGTCCCGCACCCCAGCGCCAATGCTGAAGCGGCCGTTTCCGTTTGAGCCCGGGACGAATCTTTGTGCAGCGGCGACGGGATGCTGGACTCCGGCGGAGGTGTCTGGACCTTCATCTCTATCAGATGTAAGTTCTACATTGTTGAGTGCGATGGGTTTTGATTTCGTGTTTTCGCCAAAATCTGACGTGCCCGATTTATGCAATGCCCTCGTTATTGAACTATTAAGTCCGTGTTATTCTTGATGATAATGACAGATTTTTGGGAAAAGTAGTATGCAGTTATGCATAGTGGGATGCCCCTGTTTTATACGTACTCTATAAGTAGTAGTAGTAGTAGTAGTAGTAGTAGTAGTAGTAGTAGAGATGGTTCTGAAATCTGAACCTGTCTTTTGAATCAAGGGTGTGTAACTCTGATGCCTCTGATGTAGTATTATGCCTTAAACTATAGTGTATCTTCTTAAATATGTTGTACTTAAGTGTGCGCGAGCCACACAATTTATATCGAAACCTGACAAACTAGACCCACCTGCCCTCCTTGAGATATGCAGTTGCCCTCAATGCCCAGAAATGGTTCGTCCGTTGCAGGATGGGTCTGTGCATGTTTATTTTCCTCCAACAGGCCCAAACAGGCCCACCAGGTGCGGCAATCTCGCAGTAAGCCCCGATTCGTCCGCTTCCGTGGAGCCCAGCATGTGCGGCAATTTCGCGCGGGACGTACAACTCGTGAAATTTTTTGAGGAGCGCGAGAAGTCAAATTTATTACTACTATAGATAACCCTTCGTCCCCGGCTCCCCGCTGCATTCTTCCCTCCCCTAGGTGCTACTCATTTCTTTGTCTCAAAACACAATTCAAATTACTTTTCAGAATTGTACCTAGTACATTCATACTTATGTTAAACAAAATTTAACATAGACAAATTTAATAAGACAATTTCTGATATTTTATTTGAAACACCTTTTATAATCTTTATTTTTGAATCCAGCCTAGCCATAATCAAACAAATATAATATCAGCTCCCACTGACTTTTAAGTCCTTTCAATTTACATAATGAAAAGAATAAATTATTACTTCATTATTACGACTAACTTCAAATACTCATAACTTAATTATCTAGATTACCTAGTAATCCAAAATAATTATTCTTAGCAATAAATTTTGCTGCTTAGATCCTTACAACAGCACTAGGCATTTTATATGACAAGTTTTACAACTTATCACTATTATTTATTTGTACTTGATAAAACAATTTTAATGAAGACTAACCCTATGAATATTAGATGCTTGGAATGCGTCGGCGGATGCTTGGAATGCGTCGGCAGCGGTGTGGTCCCGCACCCCAGCGCCAACGCTGAAGCGGCCGTTTCCGTTTGAGCCAGGGACGAATCTTTGTGCAGCGGCGGCGGGATGCTGGACTCCGGGGGAGGTGTCTGGACCTTCATCTCTATCAGATGTAAGTTCTACATTGTTGAGTGCGATGGGTTTTGATTTCGTGTTTTCGCCAAAATCTGACGTGCCCGATTTATGCAATGCCCTCGTTATTGAACTATTAAGTCCGTGTTATTCTTGATGATAATGACGGATTTTTGGGAAAAGTAGTATGCAGTTATGCATAGTGGGATGCCCCTGTTTTATACGTACTCTATATAGTAGTAGTAGTAGTAGTAGTAGTAGTAGTAGTAGTAGTAGTAGTAGTAGTAGTAGTAGTAGTAGTAGTAGTAGAGATGGTTCTGAAATCTGAACCTGTCTTTTGAATCAAGGGTGTGTAACTCTGATGCCTCTGATGTAGTATTATGCCTTAAACTATAGTGTATCTTCTTAAATCTGTTGTACTTAAGTGTGCGCGAGCCACACAATTTATATCGAAACCTGACAAACTAGACCCACCTGCCCTCCTTGAGATATGCAGTTGCCCTCAATGCCCAGAAATGGTTCGTCCGTTGCAGGATGGGTCTGTGCATGTTTATTTTCCTCCAACAGGCCCAAACAGGCCCACCAGGTGCGGCAATCTCGCAGTAAGCCCCGATTCGTCCGCTTCCGTGGAGCCCAGCATGTGCGGCAATCACGCGCGGGACGTACAACTCGTGAAATTTTTTGAGGAGCGCGGGAAGTCAAATTTATTACTACTATAGATAACCCTTCGTCCCCGGCTCCCCGCTGCACTCTTCCCTCCCCTACAGAGACACTTCGAATTTCCCAGACGCTCTAACCCAGCCGCTTCGTTGTCTTCCATGGCGAGCACCGCTGCAGCACCGCTCCCTCTCCATTCTGCTCACCCCGCCAGGGATGCGCACACCGTCTTCATAGACGATCTTTTGGGAAGAATGAGCGCACCAGGCGGAACACTGGATTCTGCCACTCTGAAGAAGATTCTTAGGTCGCCGTTGCCATTTTGTTCCCGGCTTCTCGCCTACACGACGGCGACACCGGGGCCAGGGACATTTATTGTGGCGGCGGGGAAATCTTCGGCCGGAAAAGGGAGGCGGAGACATCCCCTCCAGCCGAGGTAGTGACTTCGACGGCAGCTTCGAAGGCTGCCACCGTGCTGCCAAGGGAAGAGGAGGAGACTTCTTCTCTACCTCCTGCGGCTCCCGTTCCTTCCCCAAAGGGCACTGTAAGTTCATCGATTCACACCATTTCGTACTCTGGTTCGTAGCATAGATTGGGTATTTTTTGATCTGGGGGGTTGGGTTTTTAGGTCGGTGTCTCGCTCCCTTTTTTTAGACCGTTCTACCGTAGGGGAAGCCCCTACGGTGTAAATTTTATATAAAACATAAAGCAGCATTTACGTGGGTGAACAAAGAGGGGGGACAGGAGGAGTCAAACAAGAATGACTCAACCGAACGGTCTAAAAACAGGACTCAGCCTGGGAAAAATAAGAGAAAGAACAAACAGGGTTTGAGGTTTCTTGATTCTGAACTGATGCAGCAGGAAAACCTGCCTTGCACGACTCGGCCAACTATATGGGGTTTGCTCCACCCCAATGAGAGTGTAATCATCCAGCTTTTCCGACAGCTTCAGGCGAAGAACAACAACATGGCTATCATCAACAAAAAAAGAGAGTAGCACTGTCCACCAACGCTTGCACTATCGAGGGTTTTACTCTATATTGATGAAGAAACAGATCCTGCTTGGCACGCCGTTTCCAACCATCAAGAGAAGGCGCCACCCCATTGAAGATATAGTCATTCCGCACTTTCCAAATGTTCCATGCTACACACGCCAAGATTTCCACAAAGTTGGTCTCGCTCCCTTCATATCCTTGTTCAGCCCAATGTAAGTAATATTATGATGTGCCGTTATACTTGAGTGTCTCTAGATCAGGGGTGTATGCATTATTGCAGTTGCATGGGGGTGCCCGTGATATGATGTACGCTTAATTACGCTTTCTTGAACCTTGTGTAAAACTGTTGCTGTATTATTAGTAGTGGTGTGAACCCTAATGTTGATTAATTAATTTTGCGTGTCCTTAATGAATCGCTCCCAATATATGTGTGTTAAGTATGGCATAACTTGGTTGTTTGCAATGACATATGCTGGATTGTGTATGGTTATTAGGATCTGGTCCTGGACTTGCTATATATTGAGTCTAGTGATCTTGACCGACATTTAAGCCTTACCGATCAATAAATCCACCTTTAACCGCCCAAAAAGATGTCCCTCCTGAAACCTGTCCTGTTTGTCCCACTATGCTTACTGACTACCCTTAAATTGAATGGAATATAAATATCAGCTAATAATTAATATTTTGTATTGTCTTGCTGTGATTGAATACAATGAACACTTTGAGCACAATATGAAAATTCACTGAACGCAATGTACTCGTACAAAATTGATTACAATCTCATATGTTTTGATCTTGTCCATATATGATCAATATACTCTATGGCATGCTTTTGATTGAAAACTCTATAACACTTTTATTGCTCTGTTCAGCGCCAATCTCAGGACGTGCTCCCAAGGAACCGGTGGGCAGAGAGGACCAGTCCGTGCTGGAAGGTAGAGATGCTCTGGCCCTTACCACTACAACCGAACCGACTTTTTTTGACGTGGTCATTTTGTCACGTATTACCAGTTTTTGTCACGGATTACACCCTAGTGACGACATTAGTGCGTCACGAGGTCCGTCACCTAATCTTCGTCACAGATTACAAATTATGACGCCACGACGTTTTCGCGTCACGCATTATCGATCATCCGTGACGCCTTTTATCGTGTCACTGATTGTTGTTATGCATGACGGCATGTTTTGTCACCGTTCATTCGTAAATTTGTCAACGATCAACGCAATGCGTGACAAAAATCGTGTCATTGATTGGTTCGTCAGTTGTTTAGACCGGTCAAAGAAGCTGACCTGTCGATCAAAGAAGATGACGTGGTTGTTTACGTGTTTGTTGACCTGGCTGTTGACGTGGATGACATGTGGCTGTTAGGTGGCACATGACGTGGATACTGTCTCGTGGGTCCGGTCTACGCTGACATTGCATGACGTCACGTGGGTCCACAACATTCTGACATGTGGGACCCACAGCTTTGCTGACATGTGGGACCCACCGGTATGCTGACGTGCGGGACCCACCGGTTTGCTTACGTGCGGGACCCACCTGTTTGCTGACGTGCGGGACCCACCGGTTTGCTGACGTGTGGGACCCACCGTTTACTGACATTTGGGCCAGCAGCCAGTGACGCGTAACAAATTTTGTCACGGTTGTGAGCCGAAGCAAAAAAAAAAAATATTTGCTAAATTTTAGGTAATTTTGTAAATAAAAAGAATTCAAATCAAGATTGGAAAAGAACCGAAAATATAATGTTGGATTAATAATTGTGGGACACAAAAATTGTAGGTCTGATTAACACCAACTGTTACGATACCACAAAAAATGAAAGAACGTAGCCATTTATTTCGCGGGCTAGTTTTTGGTGAACTAGTCTGATTCACACGTCCTCAAGAGAAAACCAAGAAGTGCATCCATTTCTTGCTACCTCGATTTCATTTCAAAATTTAGGTCATCATAGGTCTTCTGGAGAGCTTCAAATTTTGTGTGATTCCTTTTCAGGTGTTCAGTTTTTTCTTCAACGGCCTGTATCCTTGCCTCTAGTTGCTGGTACCTAGGAGATGTAGGTACTACTGTTGCTCAAGATCTTGTGGTCTTTCTTCAAACTCTCGGATGCTTGCAGCTGACATGCTAGATGTTTTGCTCAAGTCTGACAGGAAAATGCCTTTGATTCAGGCGTTTCTTGAGGACATCTTCTCAAATCAGCTAATCAGTTCGGGGAGGTTCATCCTTCATGTGTGGACTCATTTTCCCATGGATCATTTCATCCTGCCATAGGATATGAATATGTATGTCAGATGCAAGAAACATAACGTAATTATGGTAGAGGAAAGGAATATGTAAACATTTTACTTACATAAGCAGCTTGTGCATCCTTGCTCATGATACCAGCATTGTTTGTTTTGGTTATTTTAAAAACTTCAATAGGAGTTACTTCGCGCATCTCAGTAATTTTGAAGATAGGAGGAACCTACAAGGGTTACGAATCAGGTAAATAAGAAGAGTATATGAAAAATTTAGTGAAGAGGTAAGGTTTTTAGAGGGATAGCCACTTACTGCAGTTGCCTCGACATTATAGATGCTCCTTATGAAGGTACTTGTCCCACCTAATTGGTTCATTTCATACTTCCCCTGAATTGCATAGTTCAACATAAAGTTAAAAAATATTAGTGCACAAGTTATAAGTGAGATAATTAGGTACAACTGAATTTTACTGATAAGTACGTACTGCATGTTCCTCGCAAGCATCCTTGCTTGTAGAGCGACTTGTCTCACCTATCTGGTTCATTGTACTCTTCCCGTTGATTGCCTAGTAAGCCATAAAGTAAAAACATATGAATGCACAAGCTATAACTGAACAAACTTTAGTTAGAAAATCATGGTGTTGCACAAAACATACTGAATCGTAGTACATCCAGTGCGGTCCAGGAGCCTTCTTCTTTCGGGTGCTTGAACCACCGTAGACAAAAGTTCGTGTTATAGAGTCAAAATCTTGCATTGTTCACCATTTCCTTCAGCTTGCTTCTTCAGTAGTGCAGACATACGAGAAGCATTCTGTTCCATCGCTAGCTTCCTAATTTTCTCATATGCAACTTCTCATATGTCTTCATTACCTGAAATAAAAGACACTGAAATAATTTTATATGCATATACATTTATTGATGGAACATAGCTTAAAACATGACAACTATCAATTCAGATGTCTATGTTTCTGAACCGACACAACTATCGTCGATCTGATCGTCGAGCAGTTTCATGTCATATAAAGATGATAAAGGATTTTGATTGCTACACGGTAAAATATTTTTAAATACTTGTCATAGAGTGATCAGACATTTCTGCAAATAGTAGTAGCGCATTCTGTGTTTAATTACCTTTTCTATCAAATGCAGATTATCCCTTGTTATATGAAAGATCGCATAAATGCTCTGTCCGAGAACTGGTTGGTCGCTGAGGCTTCAGGAAATCGTTTGTATGATCTGTATATTCTCAAGACTGAATTGAGAACCTTTTTGTGTGGCCCCTATTGGTACTCTCTTATGCGTCAGCGCAATGTCATGATGGGTGATATCCTGACCATTGAACTATTTGACGATGAAATGCAATTTGAGGATGATGAACCTGACAGGAACTTGGCTCAGGTTTTCATCATAGTCTCAGATGCGAATCAGGAACTGAAACCTCATGTGCACATACATGGTACTAAATATTCTTTGTTTTTGTACATGAATAAGATATTCTACATTTTTAACCCTACACACCTAATTCATATTTATACCCCTTTCTAGATTACCCTCTGTTTGAAGTTCCAGCAAGCATTAGAGGAACTCTTCACAAGACCATTTTCTCAGACATTTCGCTCGTAAGGATGGACAACATGGCTGATATACTGTGGGAGATGTATAAAAGAGTTCACGTGGTCTCTGACGATGAGTTCTACCATGTTCTGGACCTTAATTTTTTTGTACACAGGATGACAGATGAGGATTTCTTTCAAGGATCCCTGGTACACTCCTTTGTCTTAATACTATACATATGTTCCTTTACTTTGAAGTATTTCATTTGTCCACTAGGTTGTTAATTTTGCTTATTTTAATGATCAAATTTCCCTGTTTATCATTTTTTTAGACTATCCCAAAGAGGTCTCTTCTTGGATATAAAATTCCTGCAAAGGGAGAAGTTCTATATTGGCATAGTTCGTTGGATGTACCACAAAAGGCCTCTATTCAGAAGAAAATGGCGAAGACTATGAATTCTGGGATGGGTTTATGGGATTCTGTGATGACAAAGGAATTGTTCGTAGATCTCTCCTTCTTGTGAAAATCGAGCCCAGAGAATTCAGCTTAGTCCTTGAAATTGAGAATATGGGGTTTTGAGTAGAACAATCGTGTAGTTAAAGACTATGTGCAATGTATTTAGACTGTAGTGTGTCAGGATGTCTTTTGTGCTCTTATTATTTAAGTATGACTGTTGTTAATTGGTGAACATGCTGAGCTAAGTTTATTGTATGCTTTTAGCTCACTACTTGATTTTAAAGTATGTAAACATCATGTAGCTACATTTACCAAGTAGAATCCTTAGAGAAGCACTTAATTTAGAATGAAAAATGTATTAAGTACAAGGCAAACATACATATGTAGTCGCTTCAATGGTGATCAAGAACACATACATATAAGAGGTGAGCCAGTTTCAACATCGCTCAAGCAACATTCAGACGATCTACAATGCATTTGAAGCCAACTTACTTCCAACACTTCCTAAAAATCTCAAATCGTACGCGAGCATCCAGAGCAGCAAGCAAAATTGACTTGATCGTACCTCAATGAATACACATCAAACCTTTTTTTTTTAAATTGTAAGTTTTATTTTATTACCTCACATTTCGGTGCCACAGTTTTTTTAGTTTGTCGAATTTGTGCGACTGACTTGTGGGTCCACACCTGAAAGGATCATACGTCAGCCGGATCCTCAACGTGCACGAGCTCGTTGTGGGTCCCACTAGTCAGACAGTTATTATCTCCCTACTCCTCGTCCTCGCCTCCACCTCGCCCAAATCGACTCCTCTCCCCCCACCCCCCAAAAAACCCCGGCTCCTCCTCCCCCGACGGCGGCGGACCACGGCGCCTTCCTCACCAACGATCTCCTTGTCATCAGCGACAGCATAGTAGTCCTCAAGCATGGACTGGTAAGTAGCACTGCTACTTCCTTCCTTTCCAATCCCTTTTGATGCCTCTAAATCTAGGTAAATCCATAGCCAGGGTACGATGTAGGTTATAGTTCAGCGAAACTATGCTAGAAAATACCCCCGTCCATGGGTCTAGGATGACGGCTATCGATTTTGGTAACCGGCGATTGGTTCCATGTAGAAGCTGCTCATTTCTTATTCTAAATAAATTTCGAACTCTTGTTTTAGAACCAGTGCAATTGAGCAAATGGGGTCAAAATGTGGTGAGGCTGAGTGTGTCATCTGCACCCAAGTGCGGGAGATCGTTTGCCCGTACAATTATCCCGCGTACGCTCAATTCTTAGAGAAGGAATGAAAGGCCTGCATGCGTCGTCGTCAGAAAAATGGCGCAAGTAGGACAGGTCCATCAACGATTTCTTCCCCAACACATGATGACACTTTTGTCAATGCTAAAGTACGCATAGAAGCCAAGCCTGTACGCTCAGCCGAGGTAAATAACAAACGAATTACTGTCTCCTTTCTACGTTCTACCTACATCTTTCATTGTTATTGCTGTCATACTGAACTGCATACTTGTTAGTTCCTGGCCTTTACCGCTCAGCAAGTGACCGCTTTCCGTCCTGAAACCGCAAGTCGGGAGTCTCTAGTGAAGGAGTGCCTCACACTCCAGCATGAAGTGGTGGCACAGATGACGAGCTTTAGGCGATTCCATACAAACTTTATGAAAATGTGGGATGAGAAGGATAAGGCCGTGGAAGAGCTAGAGAAATTGAAGATGGGCAACAAGAGTAACACAGACGTAGTTAACCTAAGTGATGATGATGAGCAGGAAACCACAGACAAGAAAGGTAAGAAAGCTGCGGTAGAGTCTCATCAGGATTCCATGCACACTAGAGTGAAGAGAGCTAGGGAGGGAAAGATTACTCGTAGAGGTGACAACGCCTAACCTAATGTTGTACTATACTATTGTATGCACCTACAGCTTACTTTCTAATAATTAGTTTTTTGCATTGCAGGTCCTAACATGGGTGGGACTGAAGAGTTTGACAAGTACTGCTTTTTTGCAAACGACGTCGACCTGAATGAAGACCAAGTTGCACATCTCAGAAGGCAAGTTGAAATCTTGAAGCCATTGATACCGCACTACGTATGCAGGATGACAAAGTCTACGATCATCCATGGGAAGGCCAAGATTGTAAAGAATAAACTCTCATACTATTTTTGCACAATTATCCTAGTCTTCAACTAACTAGAAACTTCTCCTCCAGTACTTCTCTTCCAAGTTCAGCATTGCACACCTCAACCAGTATGCGCCAATGGAGCTTCCTGTATTTTGCACTAGTGGCACCAATGTTACTCGTGTAACCTTGCTCATCGGCAACAAACAGGATGCCCAGATGTCTCGCAATTGGCCCAAAATAGTCAAGGAAGCTAGAATCGAGGAGGGTGCCATATGTGTCTTCACTTTCGTGCATACTGAAAAATCTGAATTTCTGTGTATTGCTGTTGCCCTGAACTGATGCTGAAGCCTGTTTCTGTGTAATTAGTAATTACATGATGTAAACCTTCTAAGTACTGTCTTCAGAACCCTCACTGATGCTCTATCGGTAGAATGAGTGGAAACTTTTGTAATGGAAATGTGAACCAGTTAGTCCATCTGCTGTTCTATCATGATGCTAATGTGGAAGCTTTTATAATTCTAGTAACATAACAATGTTTGGAATATTAAGTGGAAGCTCAATTTTTCGCTCAAAATTGTCAAGTGTTGATGTTTTAGAATGCAAACTAACTTATACTGTCGCCTAAACCGTGCAAACAACAAATGCACACTAGGCCTAAATTCAGTACGAACTAGTAAACACCAGGACCTCGTAAAACTTATCAGTAACATTAGCTTAACAAAGCGGTAGCGCATCTTTATTTTGTTCAGAAGGTCGCGGGTTCAAAACACAACGAACAATTATTTTTTTAAGTTTTATTTAATTATCTGACATTTCGGTCCCAAAAACTTTGTGACGACCAGGGTGACGCCCTTAAATCCGTCACCAGGGTAATCCGTGACAGACTTTGTGACAACATAGTTGAGCGTCATGCATTAACGCTAATGCGTGACAAAACTCAAAATACCGTCACCTATTATGGCTAATCAGTGACAAAATCGATGTCGTCAAGTGGATTTTTGTCACAAAAGGTCGGTTCTGTAGTAGTGTACGGAACCTCCCAAAAGGTGGCTGCCCAAAGAGCCAATGTCTTACCGCTTCTATGTCCAGATCGACCTGAATGCCATGCCTTGTCTTGTTATCCCGCCGCCTTTCCAGAAGCTGGTCAAGGTCTTCCTCAAGTTACCTCTGCCCGGTTGCATTTGGTTGTCCGCTTGTCACAGCTGTGAGGACTGGGCGCTTGTGAGAGAATGCGATGATCAAATCGTGTTGTCCCAAGGCTGGAGTAACTTTGTAAGTAATCATCAGCTGCAGAACGATGACATCTTGGTGTTCAAGCTGGTGGCCAACGGCCTTAAGGTGAAGATCTACGATGCCATATCCTCCACAGTGAGGCCGAACTTATGTCATCGCCATAGGTAGACAGGCAGCCCTTATCCAGCCCCCATGTCAGTAATGTTATGATGTGCCGAGTGTCTGTTGATCAGGGTTGTATCATTTTATGTGCCCCCTAATATTAGTACGCAATTGCTTGGGATGCCCCTGATATAATATTGGACAACTGTCGTTGTATTTTGATTAAGGGTTCGCACCCCTGGTGTGGATGTAAGCATGCATGTGTCTTCATGAACCTGCTCCTAATTGTATGATGTGTTACGTATGGCTGGAATTATAATGAAATAATTAGCATGACATATTGTCCAGTGTGCCACTCGCACACAGATATCATGTTCATATAATTAATTATTTTTTGTTTTTTTACAACATATAATGAATTAGCACGACAAATAATCCATTATGCCTCTCGCTGTCCCGCACACTGATCGCATCCATGAAGCAGATGAAAAAACAAACACACGTCTTTGATCGGACAAGAAGATCAAATATTCAGGTAATATAGCAGTTCAGGAACGATTTTCATTTCAGGTGTTCCGTGTAGTGAAAGTAGGCTATGTTGAATTTTTAGAAAAAGAGTATATATTAATATCACGAAGATACCAATTACGCCAGCCTCTGCAATAACGCACTACCCTAGGGTATTACGGATGCACACAGCCGAAAAACAGTCTCTGTTGAATATATGAGCAATTTAGCTAGTATGATTTAATCCACGAAAGCAGAAAAGAGTAAACCTGCAGGCCCATAGCAAAGTCCTACGAAGGCAATGCCTAGTTGCCTACCCACCCTTGTGAAGCGTATGTCCCTTTTATACTCCCTCCCTGTGCATACCCCATCTCTCTGAAATGTTCCCAAAATTTTCTAGCCTAAACAGCCGCCAGAGCAAAATTTGAACTCACGAATTAAGGTGTATGCCCTGCCCTGTGCTTAAGGGCTCATTTGATTCAAACGAATTGCACAGATTTTTAGAGGATTCAATACTATAGGAAATTTTCCTATCTTGCATGTTTGATTTGTAGGATTGGATCCTATAGGATTTTCCCCTAACAATTCATGTGTACAACTTCCCATAGGAATTCTAACATCCACTGCATAAATGTTCCCAATATTTGACACCCCGAACAGCCGGGAGAGCGAAATTTGAACCAACCAAATAAGATGTATGCCCCTCCCTGTGCGAACCCACATGTCTGAAATATTTCAAAAATTTGCGAGCCCAAACAGCCAACTGAGTTGAATCAAGTGGCTCCTCTTACGTGAGGTCACTGACATGTGGCCGCCCAATTCGGGACGGCCCACGTGTTAGTGTCCCTCACGGCATCATGGGTGTACCCACTTGTCTGAAAGTTTCCAAAATTATGGTGCTCGAACTGCCGCCAGAGCAAAATTTCAATCCACCAAATGACACTTCTACCCGTGAGCCCTGCAAAACTGTAACCCCTGAACCGGGTGTGTTGGCAAGGGTATTCAAGTAACTGAATCAAAATGGCGCCATAAACAAGCACTGCGCTCCCTATAGTCCCAAGTCGCCCACAGCCGAGCCTCACACCCAGTATTTCCCAATTCGACAAACCCTAGATCTACCTCTGGCCACATGCACCACCGCCCACCGGCTACTTCCCCCTCCAGTTAGATGGCCACAGCATCGACGCGCTCCGCCCACATCGTCTACGCGCTACAGCCACATCGTCCCCCATGAGGCTCAGATCCAGTACACTATTTTTTCGCACCAGTTAATTCTGATGTTTATATAAATGGTTTAGCTTTTGCCTCGTTTTTTAAACAAAAATCCTGATGTTTCTTCCTATGCCGGTTGTTTGGTCGATGCTTTGTTTCTTCATGTGAACCTTGCACTAAAAAATGTCTAGATACATGTGTGCGGCTTAGCTAGTTCATGGGTCAAATCTTGTTTTCGTCTGAACGGGGTTCACAACACGAGTGCTTAGGCTCTGTTTGTTAGGTCTCAACATTTTAAATAAAACTGAAGTATTCTATCGCCAGCAAAACAAATACCACAGTTTTCCTTATCAGTTTTAGAAAAAATAAGGTCCGACCTCATTCTCAAATATTAAATAAATTTGGGTTTTAAAACTGCACTATCATTTTGAGCAAGACAGCTCCAAGTATTTCATACTCTAGTATTTTTATAATCGGTATTATTGTGAGAATATTTTGAAAATGTTGAGCTAGTATTCTTGATTTGTTACTTCCCACACGCACGCACACACACACATCAGTATGTCATAATATACGTTGCATCTTTGTGCTTTTTATCTTTTTTTAGATTGTGTGCTTATTATCTTAGTAAAATGGCAGGCTCAGCAGTTAATGGCAATAAGAGAATATCCGCATCTCAGCAACTCCAACGACATTCAGATCTTGGCCCCTTGTTTCACAAGAAGCTTCAGACCTTCCCTGCTCTCTCGACCACAAATGTTCTAGTTCCTCCGTCCCTTCGTACATTATTATTTGTGTTTGTATGATCACTAATGCCAATTAATTGTGTCCATACTCGTTTGATTGATCCATGTTGTGCTTCTCACCAGGCGAAGATGAATCATACTACCTGGATCAACCAGACGCCTCCAGATGAAACCTGGATCTAGCCGGGCACGAAAAATACATCGCCAGACCCCCAAGCTGCTAGCCTCAAAGCAGATCCAATCTCAGTGCCACGCAGATCCCTGCGTCTGAACCCTTCTCTCGTTGAAGGTAAGCTATACCCCCAAGTGCTTACTGCATTTAGCCAGTTGTACTGTTAAGTTCTTTTGTACATTTGAGTTTGCTTTGGTTGCATTGCATGTGAACCACACACTGGCTGCCTCCCATGATCACAGGAATTGATCCTAAAGGGCTTGTCCCTATGGACATTCAAGTTGTTGACCGGATGGATTCCAATCACATGAACTTCCAAAGACGTCGAAGCACTCGACTTCATAACCAAACCCATCTGGTGACGCCTGGATCAGCATGCGTGGACTCTGAGGTTGCAACTCACGCTGTCAATGGGGTTGAAGGCATGTTTAGTTTTATTAAGTTTGTTTCTTCCTTAGGCATTACTGGGTACCTCATAACTGTACTCACCATCTTTTTTTATATGTAGACGCAGAAGCTGAAGGAGAGGATCCAGTGGATATACAGGCAGACATTGCAAGACCCAAACGGACGTTGTCACGTTATTCTCGACATTCCAAATTGCCAGTTGTCATTGCACATGGGAGGACAAGGCCAGAATCAGCTCTGATCGCTGCAAAGTTTGCATCTCAATGCAACATTGTAGTCAGGAATTTCATGCCCGTGCGTTCACATTGAAAATGTACAAGGCAGATGCCAAGCTCCTCTCTCACTATGTCAGTTTAGTTGCGGTATGTATGGACATAATCGCCTCACCAGTTAAATCAGCACCTCTTTGATTAATTTCCGGAGATTGTCATTCTAATGCTTGTTTTTTCACGCCACTAGGAAAAGTTTGTTATGGATAGAAAATCTCCTTCCATAAGAGCAGCCTGTACAAAGCTCCTTCAGAAAGCTATTCAGCAACGGAGGCACCACCTAAAAAAAATGTACGTCAGTGGCCTTCATCCGTCGGAAGTGCCAAAACAAAGCCCTGTCGTCTCGATGAATGATGTGGAGTGGAACGAGCTTGTGAAGACTGGAAGGATCCTAAAACGGTGGTGAGTTCCCTCTCTCAAACCAAAGCTTATGTGTACTATTACTAATTCGACCTATCCTGCAGAGGAGAAGCCAAACTAACAAATATAGCCGTTCTAGAGTTCGTTTCCAGCAAAGAACTGGGTCGCGCAGCTACGCAGTCCACTTGGAAACTTTGGTAATAAAGTCAATCCATGTCTGTAATTCAACAGAATAGTGTGATGCATTTTTCTAGTTTGATGGCGTTTTAGTTTGTTTTCCGCTAAACGCATGTGCAGGATGTTTCCACTTTGGTTACACTAATCTTGCATTCATATGTATTTAACAATTCCATACGAGTGTACAAATTGTTGGTATCATTTCCATGTTGTGAAGTGCGAACTGGATAGACAGCTTCCAACCAATTAAACTGAATTTCTGTTTCGGTACCTAGCTGTTTATACGAGCTCTCTTGCACATTGTTGATTAAACTGTAGATTATGTGTACACGAAGATGATCTGCATCATACTGCGCTCCATAGATATCCAAATGCAAAACATCGTTTAACAGATGATGATTAAAACATGTATGCTTTGCTCAATTATGTGTTTTTTCAAAGAGACAAGAAAAAAGATAAAGCACCAACTCCTTTGGATCTATTCAAGGAGATACATTACAGTAAGCATAGAGGCTTTTCCCCCGCAGTAGAGAAAGTAATTGTAAGTGCATTCAAAGAGTCCTCACCAACTATAAGTTTATATCTTCCTGCATCTGATAACCATGTCTCCTCTTTGCAAAACCAGGATCAGATAGAAGAGCGGTTCTCTCAACCTACCGCAGATGGAGGACATCCTACTGAGGCTCGGGTTGTATATGAGGTCCTCTCGCAGTACACTCAGAATCCAAGATTTCTTCAGAATGTGGGGATCCTGAAACAGCCCATACGATCATCGTTGAGCAGACTTGCGGAAGAACTGCAGATGGAGAAGAAGGCAACTGCGGAGCTGCGCATTTTTGTCACCAACCAGCGCAATCAAATTGATCAGTTTTTGCCGGCTTGCGTGCCAAGTTTGAGGCTGTGATGCGCCAGCAAAGGTAGTCATCCTAATGTAGAAAATATGGGGAACTGCTGGTGCGATACGCCACGGTTGGGTTGTTCTTTGTTGGCACTTGAGTCGACGGTTGCTGGTGCGCATGTGCACTTTAAACTCTGATGTATGTTATTGGAGACACTGCTTATGTCTTCCGGACCTTAATGTACTAAAAATATGCATGTAATTATTCCTTTATTATTTGCGTGGGCTCGATTGTTGTTGGGCTCTTGTTTGCAATATTTGATTTATGGACCAATCTAAATCTCTGTGATTGTGGGCCAAATTAGCACTACCCTGTACTGGGCCCAATAACAGATCACACTGGATAAGGGCCTGTTCAATATTGGGCCCGTAATACATCTGGCCCATGTTGGGCCGGAAACAATCCGGTCCAATTACGGTCAAAGAAAATCCGGCCCAAAATAGCCCGGAAATAAATCCGGCCCAAAACGGGGCGGGGAAACAATTTCGGCCCATATAGGGACGGGAACCCATCCGGCCCAAAATAGAACCGTAAACCACCCGGCCTGTTACAAATCGGCCCAAATTTTGTACGCCACGTGTCGCCTCCTGAGCTCGGCACATGTCGGCCCTGGTCCCACACAACAGATACATGTATACGCCTCAGATTCATCCACGTGTACGGCCCTGGCTCGTACGCGTGTCTCCCTGGCATCTCCCCACGTGGCCCATTGTTATTGGACCACGCGTCAACGCCTTATGGGACCACGTGTCAACCAATAATTGGGCCAGGTGCGCCCCACCATGCTCTAGCTGTCACCGTATTATTGATCCAGATGGCACATTCTGATTTCCCCACGTGTCGCCGTATTATTTGTACACGTGTCGGTACAAAGAAATGCATCGTGGAAGCAACTCATGACTCCACGTTTCACATGACGTCACGCTAGACGACAAAACTGATGTCACCCGACAGTCCTGACAGGTGAATCATTAGTCTGACAGAAGTGTCGCCTCTTTTCCGGCAGGGGAACAACCAAAGGGTGACGCTATTTTCTGTCACGGTCAATTGGGCCGGGCGGGCCTCGGGCTGGGTCTAGCTGTCACGGATCCAAGACGGTTCAGGAAATCCGTCTTGGAGTTCATCTATGACGCACTTTCAGCAACGATCGACAGATCCGTCGTAGATGATCATCTACGATGGATTTTTGACTTCCGCAACGAACTCATTCTGTGGTAGAAGACTGGGATTCTTGTAGTATGCGTTTGAATCAACTTGTCTTCTATGTCCTTGGGCGTCTCCGCGAGTCCCAGTTCAGCTGGCTGCCAGGTCCTTCTTTGATCTGCCATCTCTCAGATTTTTTGGTAGTCAACTTTGCCTACTCCTTTTATTGTCGACTCCTTTTGAGTCGGCTCCTGTGAAGACTCCTTTTCTGTCAGGGGAAAAGGAGCTGATGTTTAGCATAGGAATAGGTGGTTCGCAAAATGAGATAACTCCTTTAACAAGGACTCCTTCAGTAAGGTCTCCTTTGTGGGAACTCCTTCTCAGTGAGGTCTCCTTTAGTGAGCACTCGTTTGAGAACTCCTTCTTAGTGAGAACTCCCTCATTGAGTTGCCTAGTCCTTTTTATGCCGACTCCTTTTGAGTCGGCTCCTTTATTGAAGACTCCTTTTCTGCCAGGAAAAATGGAGTTGATATCTCGCACAGGAATAGATGGTCCATCAAATGAGGTCTCCTTTAGTGACGACTCCTTTAGCGAGAACTCCTTTCAGTGAGGACTCCTTTTTGCAAGACCTCTTTTTAACGAGACCTCCTTTAGCGAGACCTCCTTTTAGCGAGACCTACTTTAGCGAGACCTCCTTTTAGCGAGACCTCGGTGACTCCCAGTTTTGCCGGACTCCCTATCCAGATAAGCAGCGTGTCCTGCTTCTTGTCGTGGCATACTAACTCGGATGAAAACGAGCCAAACATCAAACTTGTTCGTCTCGACGAGACAAGCAACTCAACCCGGGCCAATTCTAAAAAACAAGTTGCCTTGATGATTTTGCCGGGTCCTTTCCTCTGAGGTGCTTTTCCGGGTTGCCAATCCTTCCCGGGGCGAGTCCTGAAGCTGGAGCTGACGACTTGCCAAAAACGGTTGCTAACACCTCTCTTGGCTCCTCTCCCCTTGCTCTCCTTCTCCCTTTTTGACATGTATGTATTTCTTTTACTGTATTTATTTCCGCTCTTGCATGTTTGTGTAACCTAGCAAAAGGGCTTCTGCTGCTGAGATACGAGCCTTTGTGTCCCTATTTTTTCTGTTTTAGTCCAACGATGCTTTCTGGGTCTCAGTGGCTGGGACTGGAAGTTCCTTTGGTTCCTTCTTTTTTGAAACCTGATAGATTTCAGTCGTCAGCAGCATCATGGACAGAATGGCGGTTATACCCATGTGCAGAACCTGCCACGGGACTTCAAAATGTAGAGGCTGGAGCGTGGGAGGTAATTAATTCATCCTTATATGTTTTATCTTTCTTTTCATCGATTTATTTGGTTTTCTTTATTGCAGGGTCACATGCTGTTCTTTTCTTGACCATGCTTAGAAATTCTCAGTTTACACCTAATTGAAAGATGCAAAGAGTCATTTTTTCCAAGAGAATCAACCTTTCTTGGGATGGATGGAGTCATGATATCCTCTCCTTTCTTAAGCATGCCAGTACTCTCTCTTCTCGCTTTCTTTGTATTGATATTCATTTATTTCATGGGTTCTTATTCCTAGGATTGACCATTTTGGGCTCTTCCAAAGCATAGAACAATATGTACAAACTTGTGGACCAATTGCACCATTTGACTGTGAAGATTCTGTGGCTCATGCAGCTTTATGTAAGATCACTAGACTAGGATTTGATTTGCTCTTCTCCCATGAAGGTAAGTCATGTTTTAAATCTTACTTCATTTCCCTAATATATTATTAAGGTTAAATATAACATGGTGTTGTGAGTTGCCACACATTTGCTCTGATTTTGGTACGTGTTAAAGATTTTGACAACTTACAAAATTCTTACCTTAAAATGATAGATAATTTTCGTGCTTTGTTTGACTTTCTGCTACTAATTACTCCTCGCATGAACAGGCTTGCCTGAGTAATTGATTGAACTCTCAATAAGAAAGTATAATATTCTGAAGGGTACTTTGTGTGCCTTTATTCTCGGAGATACTCAATTACCAAGTACACTGGACTGGAACCTTTTGAGATCAGAGCTTTATTTTTGCATGTTGGTGTTTTGAGCTTAATTAAGAACTACTGAATTAGTACTTAGCAATATCTCAGGGTAATGGAAGATCATACTTGAACTGAACATACTTGCAGGGTGATAAAAGTGCATGCATTTTACATCTTACTAGGTAAATGTGGTGCGGCGACACGCCGCACCCGTGCTGACAAAAAAAAGTATTTGTTAGTTTATGTTGATTTTTTTTTAAAATTTTGAAATTCCTTGAACTGTAAAATGTGCATAATGTTTTTTTTGTTGCAACTTTTGTGTGGTAAGTTTGAGTATTTGGTAAATTTTGGAAATTTTCGATACGTTATGTGCATTATTTTGTGTACAAATTATTTTTTGGTGTATTTTTTGTGCAGAAAGTTTGAAAATTTGTTAAATTTAGAAGATTTTGATGTATTGTTTGTATTATTTTGAATTCTAGGCTATTTGCATTTTGTTGTGCACAATTTATTTTTTGGTGCAACTTTTGTGTGGAAAGTTTGGATGTTTTGTTACTTATATGAAAAAGAAAGTTGTTGAAAATTATGTTTTATGAGTAGAGAGGGAAAAAAATAGAAACCTCTATGATGATAAATTTTGTGTTAATGTTTTGTTTATTTTGTTTTTATTTGCATAATATATCTTACAAAGAGAATTGGTAGTTTTTTTTTGGCGTAATTTTTCATTTTAGAAAGTTAAAATTTGTTGAAATATGTCGTTTGGAGTAGCTTCAAAATTTCAGCAATTCTAAATGTTCAAAAATATATAGGTTTATGTTTGTAGTTTGCCATATTTAATTGAGCTCCATAATTAGTGTAATTATAGTGTGTATTTTTTTTAATTCAACTCCATTTAATCAGAGGGAATGCATTTAGGTTTTCTTTAAATATTTGCTAAACTAAAATGTCCAAAAAATGTTTGTACTTTGTTGTAAGTAGTTAGCATGTATTTTCCTGAACATTTTGATATTTTTGTCACATTTTTCTGATGGATAGATTGCACACAATAGTGTTTCATGACTCGGATATTTCAGTTTTTGACTACATACGGAGCAAAATGAGTGAAACAACACACTAAAATGTGTCTATATATATGCGACTTTAGAAAAATCTAAAACATCTTAACTGAGGAATGGATGGGTAGTTAGTAAGTGATGCTTTTGGTCAGAGTTGTTCTTAAAAATGGGCCCACATGTCAGGCATTCAGCAATTTCTTAAATTTATGTGGAAAAGAATAATTCGTTGACTAACCGGGCCCACTGCCACGTCAGGGTGACGTTAGCAGTGGACATGGCGGCCACAGCGAGCTCGCCGTCATCGAACCACTGCCATTTGAAATTTATTGGAAGGTAAATTGTGTACAATGTTTTTTTTTTTTGCAATTTTTGTGTGGGTAGTTTGAGGATTTGGTGAAAATTGGAAAAAAAATTATATGTTATGTCCATTATGTTGTGTACAAATTATTTTTTTGGCGCAAATTTTGTGCGTAGGGTTTGGAAATTTGTTAAATTTAAATTTTTATATATTGGTTGTATTAATTCTAGACTATTTGTATTATGTTGTGCAAAAATTATTTGTTGCCGCAAATTTTGTGCGAAAGGTTTGGAAATTTGTTAAATTTAAAATATTTTGATATTTTGGTTGTATTATTTTGAATTATAGTTTTAAAGATATGGTTTTCCCATTATGTTGTGTACAAATTATTTTTTGGCGCAAATTTTGTGCGAAAGGTTAGAATATTTAAATTTAAAAGATTTTGATATATTGGTTGTATTATTTTGAATTATAGATTTAAAGATATGATTTTTCAAATTGTGTTATGTTGTGCAAAATTTATTTGTTGACGTAAATTTTGTGCGAAAGGTTTGGAAATTTGTTAGGTTTAGAAGATTTTGATATATTGTTTGTATTATCTGGAGTTATAGAGTAGAAAATATGATTTTTTTTTTCCGAATTTTCGTATTTTTTCCTTGTAAATGTGAATTTTCTGACACGTGGGTCCCACACGTCAGGGTTTTTTTCATTTTGGAAATTAGTCAAAAAAAATACAGCTGACAGGTGGGGACGCGAGCTACGTCAGCGCGTGACGTCACGCGCGTCGGTGGCGGACGCCAGCGTTGCCGAACTCCGGCGAGCAACTGCGCGCTCGCGCCGGGTTGGGTTTGCGCGGAGCCGCGCGAGGAGGTAGAGGGGAGTTGGGTGGGCTGAGCGTTGGACCATTTGGTCGCCTGAGCGGCCGCCGGCGAGCGATTCCGCGGCGGCGGATGGCGAGTGCGGCGGCGTCGATTCCAGAGCACACGCAGCGTCCCGGCAGTCGATTGTTGGTGAGCACAGAGAGGACACGTCGCCGGAGGCTGCTGCGGCCTTCGATCTGGACGGGGAGAGGCGGAGGTACGGCGATGCGCGTCGGCGTCGGCAGCGGCGACGGGGTCGCGCGAGAGAAAGAAGAAGAGGGAGGGGGCCTGCGCGCGCATTTTTCAACGGGGTCCCTGGAGTTCCTAGAAATTTCGTACAGATCCTTCGTACGTAGAAGGTGCGGACTACGGGTCTAGGTTCTTTTTTGTAAAACAATAACAGGGACCGTCGCATCCACGATCCACGGCAGGGATGCGCCGTGCAATGTAGCGGGGCACAGTAACGCGAGTTACTGTTCTAACTACAGTGCGCGTCGCGGTGGCTCGCTGTGAGGGCGTAAATTCTCTCCTCCTTAATATATAGAGGTAATATCATTCACATCTCTCCTTAAGTACTGTTGCAACCCAGTATATGTACGTCTTGACTTGGCATGGTATAAATGGAATCAATGAATGATCATTCCCCAGAGACGAGTGGCAATATATATTTAATACTGGTTGTTTTTGGTGCCCCTCACTCTGCAGGTTCAGCTTCTACTTCAGGTGTGCCACCAGCTTTGTGGATCTGGTGCTCCTCCATTTCTACAGGTTCGACTGTAACTTCACACGTGTCCTGAGATGACTGTTCTTGGTGCTTCTCCATCAATGCAGGTTCATCTTTACCTTCAGACATGCCCTGAGGTGATTGTTCTCCGAACTCCTTCGTTTCTGCAGATCCATCTTTAACTTCAGACAACTCCTGAGCTGACTTTACTTGGGGATCCTCCGTTTGTGCAGGTTCAACTTCATCTTCAGACATGGCTTTACCTGATTCTTTTTTGTGTTCTTCCGTTTCTGCAGGTTCAATTTCCTCTTCAGACATGGCTTGACCTGATTCCTTTTGGTGTTCTTTCGTTTCCGTGGGTTCATCTTCAACTACAGACCTGTATGAAGCTGATTGTTCCTGGCACTCCTTCTTTTCAACATGTTCGTCTTCAGCTCCGGATATCGCTTGAGCTGATTGTTTTTTATCCTCTTCCTTCTCTGCAGGTTCACTTGGACCAAGTTGGTCTTCAACTTTATCATCGCTGCTGGTACAATAAGAAAATACCTTCATTATTTTCAACACCTTCACAGAACAAATCATATCCTACTAGAGAACTTAACAAACATAACCATCGATGCTTTAAGGCCTCAAAACATCACAGTATGGGAAATTTTGAAAATCACCTTGATTATATAAAAAATTGTGAAGCAACAACACCAATCAGCACAGTAGCTATTAGAAGGCTTTCAGAAGATGCCTTCAAACAAACCCATGCTGCACGTTTTATATTGTGGAATAATGAACATGCAAGTGTAGGTCCTTATATGTTCAAATAGACCCTCATCAGTTTATACAAACATAAATGCACCGTTACTTATAGGACACGACTAGGCATCAGGCGTCTGCTGATTAGCATAACCGTACGCACGGGATGAGAGATAGCCTTCCTTTGCATGCATGCATGCATAAAAATCCAAAAAAGGTGATGTCATCTCGCATTAAATGTGAAACACGAAAATTCAAAAAAAAAATTAGCCTAAACCGTTTATCCGATTTGAAATCTGTTTTCACCGTTGGACTAGTCACGACGAGATCTCCGAAACTATATCTCACGTTGATATGTTCCGATGACTTTTTTTTACGCAAAAGTTACCCAGTTTTGAATATGTAATTTACCCACCATATTATCGAATATCGATTAGTTTTCGGGTTAAAATAGAACCATTTTTTGTTGTTCTTTTAGATTTTTACGAATTTTCAAATTATCACGCCTAGTTTTCATAAGCGAATACCACTTTGAGATAGTAAATTTATCGTGCCTAAGTATTAGGATGATAACTATCGATTTCACAGTGACAACTACACCATAAAAAAGATGGGCAATTTGTTCGTAACTATTATTTAGAGGACATGGTAACTATATCGATTTCGTGGTGGATAACTATAAACATATGGATATCTTAATAAGTACTGGATGGGTAACTCCATCAGTATTGGATATGTAACTATTACCGACAGAGTATGGTAACTTCATTCAGCCGTGGGGGATAAATACACCACGAAAACACATGGTTAATGTAACATCCCAAATTTATAATAAGAATAAATAAGACCCAAAATTCAGAACCAACAAAAACTTTTTGAATTACTTCACTAATGATTGTGTTTTCCTTTAAATTGTTCTGCTTGACCTTTTGTAACTTGATGTTTGTGATTGTTTGACTAGTAAATGTCAACCCAAGAAATCAACCTAAGTAAAAATATATTTAAAACTCTGGTGATCATGTTATTACAAGAATATATTCCATATATCTTTTCCATTCATATGTTGGCCAAAAGTCTATTTCAATAATCATTTGGTTTTAGCAGCAAATAAAATACCCACTCTTGTGAAGATAAAAGTATTTCCAAAATTACATGTTTCAAAAATATGGAGATCTATCTGTGATCTCCTATCTATTCTTCAACCTTGATATTTTAAAATCCCTATTTTATAAACTCCTATGTTTCCACTCCATTTGAAAATAACTCTAGTGGGAAATATATTACCTCACATATTTCCATTCTCAAACCTTTTTGAAAACTATTAAGATATGAGGTGAGACATTTCCTACCCATCATCTTGTCATAATTAAGTGGGATCACTTTCAAGATAGTATTGTTAATTATGGAAATGGTAGTATGATTTATTCTTGTGGTTTGAATTGTGTGGTCTTGTTTGTGATGTGAATATTGTTGTGTTGTTGATGTTGTTGTGCTGTTGCTATTGTTGTGTTATTGCTATTGTGTGTGATTTCTTGTGAGGATAATTCCTCAGTGGTGTTAATACTAAAATAGGACACACTTGGCAACCAAATTTGGAGTGCGACTTGATTAAGAACAAACCCTCTAAAATATTGCACACCCAAGTTAAACTCCTAAAATTTAGGGAGATGATCTCAATAAAACTCCCTCTCTGTCTATTCCTCTATTCTATGAAAACAATTATATTTTCTTTATCAAAATTCTAGGAGTGAGATGAACTAATAATCATCCCCACTTCATATCACTCCCTCCTCAAGTAAACCTACTTTTCGATTTACAACAAACCCCTCAATTCATTTATTAAAAAGGAAATGAAGGTCATGAGTTAAAAATGATCTTCATAAATAATTTCCCTCCCAAATTCTCTATTTCCTCAAAACAAATGTTTTCTTTATGAAAATAAAACTTATTTGAAGTTATCATATTTGTCAAAGAAATTCCAAAAGTTCAAAACCATATTTTATCACATGCTTTAAAAATATTAAAGGAGTATCAAATACTAATTTCCAAAAATGATTTATTTAAACCCTATGAACAAATATTGCTCAAAACATTTTACTTTCAAAAACCAATTTTTGTGGAGTTTCTACATGTATATGGGAGACTACATGAATTTTCTCCAATTTTTATAAAATGTTTAGACACCCCAATTAAATCACTGAAAACCTGCTGGTATTAAAAAGGAAATAAAAAGAAATGGGCAAGGACCTATCTGTGAGAGCAGAAAGGAGTTCAGGGGGCGTTTTGCAAATTCGTCATTGACCTCCTGTAGCTCCAAAGCAACACGGCACACCGCCGTGCTCTTCACGCCGACGACACCGTGCTCCCCTCCCCTGACCCTCGCCCTGACGCACGCCTCGCCCTGGAGGGGACGATGAGAGCACCGCCCGCTGCCTCCTCTGCTCTCCCTTGTCCCCCATCACCCTTTGGCCTGTGGCAGCGATGCGGCATGGCACAGACACCGTGCTCCACACACCGTCGTCGCCGTGCTCTCCCCGTGCAATGTCGACACCGCTGGACCCCTCCCCTCTGCGCAGACCCGTGAGACGATAAGAAGCACGCCAAGCCACCCTCTGCTCCCTCACTCATTTCCCCCACTCCCTCCTTCTCATTTTCTCTCCCGAGCTCCACCCTGGCCGAAGCTGCCATCGCACATCGCCGTCGCTTGGGAGCTCCTCGAGCAAATCCAAGCGCACAAGAAGGTTCACCGCGTCGCCCTCTTCAACCCCATACAAGGAATCGCCGTGGTTCGTCCGGGATCGCCGTCGCCGTCCCGATCCCTTTCATCCCCGGCCGCCACCTTGCCGGGAAGCTCGCGAGCAGCCCCGTCCACCAATCTCCGCCATTCTTGTTTCTCCGAGCTCCCCTCATCGCCAGCTAGCTAATGGACATCACCATTTCTTTGTAGGAGCCCGGAGCAGCCGTCGCCATCCTCGCCGTGCTCCCTGCTCTCCTCGCTGCTCTCTGCCTGTCGCGAGGAAGAAGAAGCCCGCGTACGCTTTGCCGCGTACATGGGCCGCTGGGTGGGCCTCTCTCTTCACTGCACGGCCGGATCTGGGCAGATCTGGCCCATTCACTTATTTTTCCAGTAGATCTAATATCCATTTTCATTTCCTGTTTAAATGGCAGTATAGGTTTAAATCATTTGTGGTGGATCTAGGTAGATATTTGAGTGATTCAAATTTTGTTGTGTTCCTATTAGTTTTCTTAGACATGCAGAACTGGTTGCTTGCCAAAATACATTTTTACTTGTTGTGTAGATTAAATCTTGTTGAAAGTGTATTTTCCACTAAATATTCAATATCTAGAGTTTTATAACTCCAAATATTGCAAACTAAAATTCTCTGGAATTCTTGAAGTGATACCTTTCTAGATCAGTTGGTCTTGTATGCAAATGACTCCTAAAACAAAAGTTCTAATCATCCTTGTAAACACACCAGTAGCACTTTAGTGATTTTTGTAGATTTTTGTGAAATGATTTTTAGAGTAAATCCAATTGGATTGTCTTCTATATTTGTAGAAGAACATATTCCTAGCTTGGCATGGTTGTTTGATTGACAGAACTCCCTAGGTGTAATATTTAGTAAAAATAATGTTTCTGCCTCTATTTGAAAGAAAGTAATTAAAATGGTCTTGTTATTAAAAATATGTTTTATTCTTGCAAATACTTGTTTTGGTACTATTGCTTGCTAGTTACTATGGTTAGCATGTTGGCATATGTTAGTACTGTTAGTGAGTGCTATGCTTGTTTAACTTGTTGTTAAATTAGTTTTGTGTGATTACTTTTTTTAAATTGTTGGCTAAAATAAATCGTATAGAAAGTAAATAAATCCATATCTCAAGATCTAGGAATCCAAATAAATCAAACTCAAATGCTATGGAAAGCTTATGAAATTATTTAACTCACTGAAGTGGTTTCATCTCATTTAGTTTAATATTAAAAATGTGTTATTTAAAATGCCACAGAAGGTTTAGATTCTAAACTTGTTTGTTTCTGATACTCAAATAGTCCAAATGACATGAAACCAATTTTGTTAGCTTAGTACTGCCATCCTTTAGCTCCCCTAATTTTGGTAGATTTAATTGAGCATTATTAATTAATTGGCATTAGATTAAATATTAGAAAACCTTTCTGGACTAAAACAATTATAAAAAAATAATGGTTAATCCAAATGGGTTTGGACCAATTTTGTTAGGTCACATTTAGTCAAGGTTAGATGCCCCTAAAAGGATTTGAATTTTGGATAAAAATAACTTGAGTTGTAGCAAAAAATTGATTAAATAGTTTCTGTAATAAAACAATTGTGTAGGGAGTTTAATAACTCCAAATGAATCAAACCCAATTGTGTGGTCTTCTACACATCAGTAGCTTTCTGTAGAAATTTAGTTTGTATTTTTGTGACCAACAGAACCCAAGTTATGCAATTAAACATGCACCACTAATTTCTGCCATATTTAAGGCCTAATTAAATAATAGTCAATTCAATTAAATTGAAATCAAATTGTGTTGCTTTGTGTGTGCAGTAGCTGTGTGTGATGCTTGAGAGTTGTTGTGATGCTTGATTGAGTAGTTTAGTAGTTGTAGGTATTGCTTGTTCATGTTAATGTCTTCACCTTCACTTGGTGAGATATTTTGGTTTACAGATAACTTTTGTCTGAAGTATTTCCTATTTAAATAGAGATGCTTAATCACAACTTTAACCATATCCTTATAAGCATGAGTAGCGTGGTGATTGCCCAACTTGTTTGTTAAATGATAGTCTTCCCTCTTGATTGTGTTTGTTAGTATTGCTTGATGCTGTTGTTGGAGTGTCCTACTGTGTGTTGATTGTGTTCTTTTCTTTTTGCGACGTTAGATATAAACGTTACCGGGGGATCGTTGGAAAGGATTTATTGAAGAAGGGTCGGAGTTTATTTCTTTGATCAGTGAGAAGAAGTCCAGGGACATCATGCTGAAATCAGGCAAGCTACTTCACTGAGCTTGCATCTATATACATCTATTTTGATTTACCTGTTTTACTTATAATTAGCATAATGATTTACGTGGTGTTTGCCACGAAAGCTATGATTTTGAAAACCCTTTTCCAAATTACAAGTATATTATTAAGACACCCGATATAGAGGTGTCAGTGGTATACAATGATTTCGAAATGAATTTGTTTTACTCCAAAACCTTCTGTGAAAAATCTTTTTGGTGGGATTACGAACCACCCAAGTTTTGGTTAAAAGTATTTTGCTAAGAAAATTGGAAATGATCGTGAAAACCTTTTCAAAAGTTTATGAAAAACTATTTTGCCACTCTATGTAGAGATATCAGTTGTTTATATAAAACTAGGATGAAAAAAAAAACATTGTTTATACAAAACTCCTTTGAAAATCCTTGGATGGATTATGGTATGCCGAGATGTCGGTATGGAAGTGGAGAAAAGAAGTATGGTGTTGTTTATGAAAAATGCACATTGTGTCTTTGTACTATGACTACCAGCCGATAACCTGTGCGACCACATTTACCCACATATGGGCAAGGGCGTAGTCATATAGTTTGCTCGTGTTAGTACTGGATGCCTCAATAACGAGGATAACCTCGTTCCATGAGGGGATGGTCTGAGGACCTACCCCCTGACCTGGGTCCTCTTAAAAGAAGTCTACCGGAAGCCGGTATGAGCGTAAAGAAGAAAGAGGATTGAAGGGCTCCCTTGGGTCCGCCGGACAGAACTACGAGTCCTCACACTTAGTTTCTGAGGATTTAAGTGTCGATGGAAAGTGTCGTAGAGGCAGGGTCCTATACTAGCATGAGCAAAGGACAGGCTATGGCCGGGAACTCAACTTCGCATACCTCTGGTATGGCGGGACGTGGCTGACACGATGAGTGACCGGATGGGTGTGGGAAAAGCGTGCTACCTCTGCAGAGGGTAAAACTATTCGAATAGCCGAGTCCTCGGATATGGACAGTTGGGAGGCTGTCCTAAGACCATGTGCAAGTTTTACAAAGTTTTGGGTTTGAAAGGAAAATGAGTGGAAATTGTTTTATGCAACTATACCGAGGGTATGGTATGAGGTTGCTGGTAAAATACGTAACCATGAAGGGGTATGATCAGAAACCAGGAGGTTTCGGAGAAAGGGACAAGAGGGTGATTTTCGAGGAAAAAGTTTTAAAGGGTTTTCTCACCTTTTAAAACGAAGGTATATTTTCGGGAAAAAGGTTTAAAAAGACTTCTTACCTTTTTCAACAAAGGTAGGTGAGAAAACTACTTTCCAAAATGTTTTGTCTTCAACAGGATTACAAATCTACTCTTCCCTTTTTAAATAAAGATATAGTGATGTTTTCCTAAAAATAAAAGTCTTTTAAAATTAAAAACTAGTGCATGCTCCTGTTGGGGTAGCTTGCGAGTACAATCAAATGTACTCATATTGGTTTCGTCCCTGGCTATTGTCTTAGCCAGATTGTGGAAGAAGAAGCAGTTCGAAGAAGAGGAGTTCACTGACGTCCTTGCGAACTAGGGCGCTTCCCAGTCAGCTGCCTGTAGGGTTAAGGCGAATGACTTGGGCTCCACGTTGTTTGGTGATTCCGCTGCAAGCACCTGATGAAGCTGATCACTTCCATCAAGTAAGTAAATAAATTCGGTATGTATGGATGTTCTTTGGTTACCAAGTTTAATTGTGCTTCAGCGACGCACTGATCATGGGATCGCTGATATGTAGGCACAAGGGTATTTCGGACAGTTAGTCCGGGGTCCCCACAGACTTGGTATCAGAGCCATCCTGACTGTAACAGACCTTAGTTAGCATGGACGTTAGTTAGGAGAAAATATTTTGTTAAAAAAATATATATATATATATATTAATACCAAAAATATATCTTTATCTAGGGAAGTCCAAAAATGACTTCCACTCTTCTCATCTAATTTCTGAGTCTTACCCTTCCATTTTAAGATTTACCAAGGATTTCTCTACTCCCTCTTACCCGTTCAAAATACTTGACGATGAACCCCAAAGGAGACCTAATTAGCTAGCACCTACAAGAAGAAGCCTCCATCTTGAATATTCAACATTCAACATCAAGGTGATTGATCTGCAAATGCCAAGATCATCGATATCAACCAAGCAAGAGACTTCCGAAGACCTTCGCTCAACGTCAACAATTCTACTCAAGTTGCAACCTCGACAATCTCAAGTATTCCAGCTGAAGCCTAAGGTGATGAAATGAAGACTTCATCAACCATGTATAACCAAGGCCCCTAGGAAAAACATATGGTGGGAACTTTTGTTATATTACCCGACTACCACGAGTATTAGGCGTCCATTGGTACTAAATGTACCTTGTGTGTTGTTTGTCTGTGAAGTTCTTTGCTTGTGTGTGCTCTGTTTGTGTGATGTTTTCATGTGTGTTCCACAATCACGCCTTGTCGGCAGCACAAAGTAATTTCAAAAATTTCTCCTTATTATAAAACTCCTTTTGTCACCTAACCAAAAACCATTCTTGACCTCTTGTCCATAGCTGCACCTTGTTGTAGAGGTAAACTCGCCTAAAAAATCTTTCTAAGATATTTTCCCTCTCATCTAAACCATCTCCCGTGAGAGCTGACAGTTCCGCAAGATACAAAAGACCCCCGATCTTTAACCCAATAGCCTGAGATTTTTGCAACCTAACCAGCAAGCCATTCATGCACCATCTGGAGCAAGTGTGTCAAGATCTCGAAGGAAACTGCAATTTTATATCAACCTCGTGACGGCACGAGCCTCATCTCGCCAAATTAACTCATGAAATTACAAGAATGACACACTAACTTGTCGTATCTAACTTAAGAAGGACACCTGACCTAAGTAACCACGACAGTACTAACTTATAACTCAGGGCTGCATGCCTTGACAAGAAACGAAGACATAAGGAGACTCATTTCGGATTTGTAACTAGAGGAACTCAAGGAGTGCATAAGAGTTTCTACGAAGAGTCGAGCTCAGAGACCACAAGAAGGAGGAACTACGACAAGAAGACATTGAAGAAAGATTTCTTAGGTTGGCAAAGAAGTAATATACCAGACCATCTTGGAATATTTGGAAACTCTTATATCAGAATCTATTATTCTTAACCTCTCTAGAAATAATGTGATATTCCACTGTTCGTGTTATATAAAAGTACTTTGGTAACAAGCCTCATGAACTTGTTAGCAATTCACTTTTGTATGCTCAAACAATTGAGTGTCATATACAAATAAACAGAACGTCAGATAATTCAGTACATCTCAGCCTCTGGAATATGAAAAGTAGTTTGATGACACGACTAGCTACCTTGTTAACAAATACTTCTTGTATGACTAAGGCAATTCGATGTCATAAAAGACACCCACATTCTTATACAACTAACCAATAGAAGGCCTCGCAACATCAAGTTGTTAAGATCTCACATGACGACTGCACTAAAGGAGCATCGACTTCGGAAGTTTATTCAGCCCAAAACCCGTGCCCTCGTACTCCCCTGTACCCCGGGCAAATCTCGGGACGAGATTTATTTTAAGGGGGGAAGGATTTGTAACATCCCAAATTTATAATAAGAATAAATAAGACCCAAAATTCAGAACCAACAAAAACTTTTTGAATTACTTCACTAATGATTGTGTTTTCCTTTAAATTGTTCTGCTTGACCTTTTGTAACTTGATGTTTGTGATTGTTTGACTAGTAAATGTCAACCCAAGAAATCAACCTAAGTAAAAATATATTTAAAACTCTGGTGATCATGTTATTACAAGAATATATTCCATATATCTTTTCCATTCATATGTTGGCCAAAAGTCTATTTCAATAATCATTTGGTTTTAGCAGCAAATAAAATACCCACTCTTGAGAAGATAAAAGTATTTCCAAAATTACATGTTTCAAAAATATGGAGATCTATCTGTGATCTCCTATCTATTCTTCAACCTTGATATTTTAAAATCCCTATTTTATAAACTCCTATGTTTCCACTCCATTTGAAAATAACTCTAGTGGGAAATATATTACCTCACATATTTCCATTCTCAAACCTTTTTGAAAACTATTAAGATATGAGGTGAGACATTTCCTACCCATCATCTTGTCATAATTAAGTGGGATCACTTTCAAGATAGTATTGTTAATTATGGAAATGGTAGTATGATTTATTCTTGTGGTTTGAATTGTGTGGTCTTGTTTGTGATGTGAATATTGTTGTGTTGTTGATGTTGTTGTGCTGTTGCTATTGTTGTGTTATTGCTATTGTGTGTGATTTCTTGTGAGGATAATTCCTCAGTGGTGTTAATACTAAAATAGGACACACTTGGCAACCAAATTTGGAGTGCGACTTGATTAAGAACAAACCCTCTAAAATATTGCACACCCAAGTTAAACTCCTAAAATTTAGGGAGATGATCTCAATAAAACTCCCTCTCTGTCTATTCCTCTATTCTATGAAAACAATTATATTTTCTTTATCAAAATTCTAGGAGTGAGATGAACTAATAATCATCCCCACTTCATATCACTCCCTCCTCAAGTAAACCTACTTTTCGATTTACAACAAACCCCTCAATTCATTTATTAAAAAGGAAATGAAGGTCATGAGTTAAAAATGATCTTCATAAATAATTTCCCTCCCAAATTCTCTATTTCCTCAAAACAAATGTTTTCTTTATGAAAATAAAACTTATTTGAAGTTATCATATTTGTCAAAGAAATTCCAAAAGTTCAAAACCATATTTTATCACATGCTTTAAAAATATTAAAGGAGTATCAAATACTAATTTCCAAAAATGATTTATTTAAACCCTATGAACAAATATTGCTCAAAACATTTTACTTTCAAAAACCAATTTTTGTGGAGTTTCTACATGTATATGGGAGACTACATGAATTTTCTCCAATTTTTATAAAATGTTTAGACACCCCAATTAAATCACTGAAAACCTGCTGGTATTAAAAAGGAAATAAAAAGAAATGGGCAAGGACCTATCTGTGAGAGCAGAAAGGAGTTCAGGGGGCGTTTTGCAAATTCGTCATTGACCTCCTGTAGCTCCAAAGCAACACGGCACACCGCCGTGCTCTTCACGCCGACGACACCGTGCTCCCCTCCCCTGACCCTCGCCCTGACGCACGCCTCGCCCTGGAGGAGACGATGAGAGCACCGCCCGCTGCCTCCTCTGCTCTCCCTTGTCCCCCATCACCCTTTGGCCTGTGGCAGCGATGCGGCACGGCACAGACACCGTGCTCCACACACCGTCGTCGCCGTGCTCTCCCCGTGCAATGTCGACACCGCTGGACCCCTCCCCTCTGCGCAGACCCGTGAGACGATAAGAAGCACGCCAAGCCACCCTCTGCTCCCTCACTCATTTCCCCCACTCCCTCCTTCTCATTTTCTCTCCCGAGCTCCACCCTGGCCGAAGCTGCCATCGCACATCGCCGTCGCTTGGGAGCTCCTCGAGCAAATCCAAGCGCACAAGAAGGTTCACCGCGTCGCCCTCTTCAACCCCGTACAAGGAATCGCCGTGGTTCGCCCGGGATCGCCGTCGCCGTCCCGATCCCTTTCATCCCCGGCCGCCACCTTGCCGGGAAGCTCGCGAGCAGCCCCGTCCACCAATCTCCGCCATTCTTGTTTCTCCGAGCTCCCTCATCGCCAGCTAGCTAATGGACATCACCATTTCTTTGTAGGAGCCCGGAGCAGCCGTCGCCATCCTCGCCGTGCTCCCTGCTCTCCTCGCTGCTCTCTGCCTGTCGCGAGGAAGAAGAAGCCCGCGTACCGCTTTGCCGCGTACATGGGCCGCTGGGTGGGCCTCTCTCTTCACTGCACGGCCGGATCTGGGCAGATCTGGCCCATTCACTTATTTTTCCAGTAGATCTAATATCCATTTTCATTTCCTGTTTAAATGGCAGTATAGGTTTAAATCATTTGTGGTGGATCTAGGGTAGATATTTGAGTGATTCAAATTTTGTTGTGTTCCTATTAGTTTTCTTAGACATGCAGAACTGGTTGCTTGCCAAAATACATTTTTACTTGTTGTGTAGATTAAATCTTGTAGAAAGTGTATTTTCCACTAAATATTCAATATCTAGAGTTTTATAACTCCAAATATTGCAAACTAAAATTCTCTGGAATTCTTGAAGTGATACCTTTCTAGATCAGTTGGTCTTGTATGCAAATGACTCCTAAAACAAAAGTTCTAATCATCCTTGTAAACACACCAGTAGCACTTTAGTGATTTTTGTAGATTTTTGTGAAATGATTTTTAGAGTAAATCCAATTGGATTGTCTTCTATATTTGTAGAAGAACATATTCCTAGCTTGGCATGGTTGTTTGATTGACAGAACTCCCTAGGTGTAATATTTAGTAAAAATAATGTTTCTGCCTCTATTTGAAAGAAAGTAATTAAAATGGTCTTGTTATTAAAAATATGTTTTATTCTTGCAAATACTTGTTTTGGTACTATTGCTTGCTAGTTACTATGGTTAGCATGTTGGCATATGTTAGTACTGTTAGTGAGTGCTATGCTTGTTTAACTTGTTGTTAAATTAGTTTTGTGTGATTACTTTTTTTTAAATTGTTGGCTAAAATAAATCGTATAGAAAGTAAATAAATCCATATCTCAAGATCTAGGAATCCAAATAAATCAAACTCAAATGCTATGGAAAGCTTATGAAATTATTTAACTCACTGAAGTGGTTTCATCTCATTTAGTTTAATATTAAAAATGTGTTATTTAAAATGCCACAGAAGGTTTAGATTCTAAACTTGTTTGTTTCTGATACTCAAATAGTCCAAATGACATGAAACCAATTTTGTTAGCTTAGTACTGCCATCCTTTAGCTCCCCTAATTTTGGTAGATTTAATTGAGCATTATTAATTAATTGGCATTAGATTAAATATTAGAAAACCTTTCTGGACTAAAACAATTATAAAAAAATAATGGTTAATCCAAATGGGTTTGGACCAATTTTGTTAGGTCACATTTAGTCAAGGTTAGATGCCCCTAAAAGGATTTGAATTTTGGATAAAAATAACTTGAGTTGTAGCAAAAAATTGATTAAATAGTTTCTGTAATAAAACAATTGTGTAGGGAGTTTAATAACTCCAAATGAATCAAACCCAATTGTGTGGTCTTCTACACATCAGTAGCTTTCTGTAGAAATTTAGTTTGTATTTTTGTGACCAACAGAACCCAAGTTATGCAATTAAACATGCACCACTAATTTCTGCCATATTTAAGGCCTAATTAAATAATAGTCAATTCAATTAAATTGAAATCAAATTGTGTTGCTTTGTGTGTGCAGTAGCTGTGTGTGATGCTTGAGAGTTGTTGTGATGCTTGATTGAGTAGTTTAGTAGTTGTAGGTATTGCTTGTTCATGTTAATGTCTTCACCTTCACTTGGTGAGATATTTTGGTTTACAGATAACTTTTGTCTGAAGTATTTCCTATTTAAATAGAGATGCTTAATCACAACTTTAACCATATCCTTATAAGCATGAGTAGCGTGGTGATTGCCCAACTTGTTTGTTAAATGATAGTCTTCCCTCTTGATTGTGTTTGTTAGTATTGCTTGATGCTGTTGTTGGAGTGTCCTACTGTGTGTTGATTGTGTTCTTTTCTTTTTGCGACGTTAGATATAAACGTTACCGGGGGATCGTTGGAAAGGATTTATTGAAGAAGGGTCGGAGTTTATTTCTTTGATCAGTGAGAAGAAGTCCAGGGACATCATGCTGAAATCAGGCAAGCTACTTCACTGAGCTTGCATCTATATACATCTATTTTGATTTACCTGTTTTACTTATAATTAGCATAATGATTTACGTGGTGTTTGCCACGAAAGCTATGATTTTGAAAACCCTTTTCCAAATTACAAGTATATTATTAAGACACCCGATATAGAGGTGTCAGTGGTATACAATGATTTCGAAATGAATTTGTTTTACTCCAAAACCTTCTGTGAAAAATCTTTTTGGTGGGATTACGAACCACCCAAGTTTTGGTTAAAAGTATTTTGCTAAGAAAATTGGAAATGATCGTGAAAACCTTTTCAAAAGTTTATGAAAAACTATTTTGCCACTCTATGTAGAGATATCAGTTGTTTATATAAAACTATAGGATGGAAAAAAAAACATTGTTTATACAAAACTCCTTTGAAAATCCTTGGATGGATTATGGTATGCCGAGATGTCGGTATGGAAGTGGAGAAAAGAAGTATGGTGTTGTTTATGAAAAATGCACATTGTGTCTTTGTACTATGACTACCAGCCGATAACCTGTGCGACCACATTTACCCACATATGGGCAAGGGCGTAGTCATATAGTTTGCTCGTGTTAGTACTGGATGCCTCAATAACGAGGATAACCTCGTTCCATGAGGGGATGGTCTGAGGACCTACCCCCTGACCTGGGTCCTCTTAAAAGAAGTCTACCGGAAGCCGGTATGAGCGTAAAGAAGAAAGAGGATTGAAGGGCTCCCTTGGGTCCGCCGGACAGAACTACGAGTCCTCACACTTAGTTTCTGAGGATTTAAGTGTCGATGGAAAGTGTCGTAGAGGCAGGGTCCTATACTAGCATGAGCAAAGGACAGGCTATGGCCGGGAACTCAACTTCGCATACCTCTGGTATGGCGGGACGTGGCTGACACGATGAGTGACCGGATGGGTGTGGGAAAAGCGTGCTACCTCTGCAGAGGGTAAAACTATTCGAATAGCCGAGTCCTCGGATATGGACAGTTGGGAGGCTGTCCTAAGACCATGTGCAAGTTTTACAAAGTTTTGGGTTTGAAAGGAAAATGAGTGGAAATTGTTTTATGCAACTATACCGAGGGTATGGTATGAGGTTGCTGGTAAAATACGTAACCATGAAGGGGTATGATCAGAAACCAGGAGGTTTCGGAGAAAGGGACAAGAGGGTGATTTTCGAGGAAAAAGTTTTAAAGGGTTTTCTCACCTTTTAAAACGAAGGTATATTTTCGGGAAAAAGGTTTAAAAAGACTTCTTACCTTTTTCAACAAAGGTAGGTGAGAAAACTACTTTCCAAAATGTTTTGTCTTCAACAGGATTACAAATCTACTCTTCCCTTTTTAAATAAAGATATAGTGATGTTTTCCTAAAAATAAAAGTCTTTTAAAATTAAAAACTAGTGCATGCTCCTGTTGGGGTAGCTTGCGAGTACAATCAAATGTACTCATATTGGTTTCGTCCCTGGCTATTGTCTTAGCCAGATTGTGGAAGAAGAAGCAGTTCGAAGAAGAGGAGTTCACTGACGTCCTTGCGAACTAGGGCGCTTCCCAGTCAGCTGCCTGTAGGGTTAAGGCGAATGACTTGGGCTCCACGTTGTTTGGTGATTCCGCTGCAAGCACCTGATGAAGCTGATCACTTCCATCAAGTAAGTAAATAAATTCGGTATGTATGGATGTTCTTTGGTTACCAAGTTTAATTGTGCTTCAGCGACGCACTGATCATGGGATCGCTGATATGTAGGCACAAGGGTATTTCGGACAGTTAGTCCGGGGTCCCCACAGTTAACTTTATCAGTATCATGTGGGTAGCTCCATCAGTATTGGGTGGTAACTATTACCGAGAGAATAGGTAATATAACGATTTCGTTGCGGATAGCTACACATGAAAACAAAAAATGGGTTTATTAGTACTAGGTGGTAAACTCATCAGTATTTGTTGGTAACTATAACCGAGAGCGAGAGAGTAGGGTAATACAGCGATTCCGGGGTGGATAAGAAGATATGGATAACTTTATCAGTACTGTGTGGGTAACTATTTCAGTATTGGGCGGGTAAGTATTATCGAGAGAATATGACAATGTCGCAACAGTGGAACATGGGGTTCCCCTAATGCTGCCAAAGTGGGTCCGCCGCACGTGGGCCCAGGATGAAGATGGACAAGGTCGAGACACAAGACAGGTTGGCGGGTCCGCCCACCAACCTCACGAGTTACGCACAAGAGCTGCATCGACTAAGGACTCCGGTCCTGGGGGCCTGCCGGGTCCCCTAACAACCCGGGAAGACGACGAAGCCCCCAAGAGCCCGAGTCCCTGGCAGGAGGCCGGGCTCCCTCTCGGGTGCACCTCCGAACGACTACGGATAAGCACTCCAGCGCACGCTAGAAGATCTCAGAAGACTTGGGAAGCAAGGCGACGGAGGCGCGGGTCAGGAACATGGCCCGTGGTGTTGTCAGCCTTTGTCCGCCCCGCTTTCCCCAAAGGTGGACGCTCCCACCTAACCCAAAGGACACACTTGGAGGAGGAGAGGCCACGTCTCCTCCTCATCCGCCGAGGGAGGTTCTTCCCGCCAAAAACCTCCCTCGCTTCTCGCGTGACCATGTGGTATCCCCTTGGCCTATAAAAGGAGGACCAAGGCACGGAGGAGGAGGACAACTTGGACAAGGTTGAAACAAGGGAGTCAAGTTGGACAAGGTGGAGTCAAGTTGGAAAGGAAGCAAGTTAGAAGAAGGCCAAGCTAGATTAGGGTTGCGAGGGGAGAGAAGAGAGGTGATCTCCTCAGGGTCAGGATCTTCCCTTCGTCTACCTCGAGCCAGACCCTTCCGGGTACCTCACCTGGAAGCCTCCCTTGTAAGATACACCATGAAGAACTCATCAATCCAGACATGCAGGAGTAGGGCTTTTAGCCTCCGGGCGGCCTGAACCTGGGTAGCTCCTTGTGTCCCTTTGGTTGCTTGCTTTGATCGTGGAGAGGAGAGCTTGATCGAGATCATACCTGAGAGACGATTCTCAGCCTCCTTCGCGCCCCATACCGAACCTAAAAAGGGGGTATCCTTTATCCCCGGTGTCCATCTTTTGAGACACGACATCTGGCGCACCAGGTAGGGGGCGCAAGTGCTGGATTTGTCTTCATCAGCTTCAAGATCTTCGCCAAGTTCTTCGTCAAGCATGCCGCCGAAGAAGGTCGATGCTGCGGCTTCCAAGCCTGTTTCTCCCTCGCGCACCTAGACTTCTGCTGATCGCCGAGCTGCTGAAGCACGGCGGGGCGCTTCTCCGCCCCCACTACCCAAGGAGAAGGCGGTGCCGGGCGGAGCGGAAGGCCACAGCAAGGACAACGAATCTTAGGGTGCGGGGACCCAGAAAGGCTCCGTCAGGCCTCCTCCTCACTCCGGGGAGAAGAGCGTTGGCAACGGCGCTGGCAAGGAGCCTACCGCTGGCGAAGGGAACCACGACGCTCGCGCCAGCGGAGGCCCACGAGCCTCCAAGAGCAAGTCCTCTACGCACTCGCCCTCGGACGTGCAAGCTCACCATGATGCTTTGGTTGCTGCAAAGGCCCTGATGCAGTTTCCTCCAAGCACTGGCGATCCCAAGATCTAACAGGAATGGAGGTCCCGTGTGGAGAAGCTCCTCGACTTCGCCGACGGCAGACGAGGCCCGAGCCCACTCAAGCTTCCACCGCTGACGGCCCCGGAGCAGCAAAAGACAAGACACGCGAGCCGCGGGGCCAGCCCCGTGGTGAGCGTCAAGCCGAGACGGCACCTCCTCGCACCGCACCACCAATGACGGATCGGCTGAACGGCGACCGCGGCAAGGCCATCTCCGTCTGATCGTCCACTCCGCGCAACCAAGATCTTCGTGACGATCTCAACAACCGTCAGCACGAGGATATGCGCACCCGCATCGAGCGTCGCCGAGAACGTCATCGCTGAGAAGATCGGGACGACGACATCGCCGAGGGCTGTCTCGCCCTTGCTCCTGAGTTTCGACACTTCGACTGGCCCAAGAAGTTCAAAATCGACGTTCTCCGCTATGACGGCACCACGAACCCCAAGGAAATCCTGCATATTTACTCTCTCGCAGCGCTGGTCGCCGGGGCCGATGAGGTCATGATGGCCAACTGGTTCCTGTTGGCTTTGAAAGGAGATGCCCAGACCTGGCTTCTCAACCTTCCCAAGTGCTCCATCCGTTCCTGGCGGGCACTGAAGGAGCAGTTCCTGGGGGCTTTCCAGGGCGGGTACGAGCGCCCGAGGGCTCCCAGCGACCTCCACGACTTCAAGCAGCTTCCGGGTGAAACTCTCCGCAAGTTCATCCAGTGCTTCACTCAGAAGATGAACACCGTACCCTGCATCAAGGAGGAGTTGGTGATCCAGTCTTTCCACGCCAACGTCTGCAACACCCGGATGTGTGAGAAGCTGAGCATCCACCACATCGAGTCCACCCGTAAGCTCTGAGAGCTTGCGGACCGGTGTGCCCGGGCAGAAGAAGGAGTCAAGGTCCCCGGAGAGGATGAACCCGAGGACAAAGTCACTCTCGCCAAGAACAAGAGACGGGACTCTGGGCCCGACAAGTGCATCTTCGTCACCGAGCCTCTCCCGAAGAAGGTCAAGCCTGCTTCGACTTCCGAGGAAGAGGGCAACGGTGACCCCTGGTGTCACATCCACCCAGAAGGCAATCACCTGCTCAAGGACTGCCGCATGCTCAAGAACCTCGCCGTCCGAGAGCAGCGCCGAGCTGACGGGGTCAGTCCGGATGGCTGCTACAACTGTGGCACTGTCGGGCACATCGCTCGTGACTGCCCCACGGGTCGTCAAGGCGGGGGCGGCCGTGGGTGGGGTCGCGGCGGTGGCCGCAGTGGCTGAGGAGGAGGAGGCGGCGGTCAAGGCGGTCACAGGCAGAACAATCAAGAGGCTGTCCATGACGGCAATGGGGAAGCTCCGGCCCCCCATGGCGGAAGTAGCGGGAAGTTCCAGGAGGTCACCGGAGTTGTCAGGTGCATCCACGGAGGATCTTTTCTGCCTCCCTCCAATGGCGCCTGCAAGAGACTTGTCCGGGAGCTGAACGCAGTTGCTTCCATTCCGCCCAAGCCCCTGGACTGGTCCAACCAAGTCGTCACCTTCGATCCAGAAGACCACCCTACCAGTGTTGCTGGGGTGGGGACCTTGCCGCTGATCGTGTCGCCCGTCATCCACAACTACAAGGTCACCAAGATGCTGGTCGATGGAGGCTCCAGCCTCAACCTGCTGACGGCGAAGGTCCTGGCTACTCTGCAGATCCCTTTCTCTCGCCTGCAAGACACTGGCGTGTTCCAAGGCGTGAACGGAAGCATCACGCGGCCACTCGGGAAGATCACTCTTCTGGTCACTTTGGGTGATCCCAAGAACTTTCGCACCGAGGACGTCGTCTTCGACATCGCGGACACTCCGCTCCCGTACAACGGCATACTTGGCCGACCCGCTTTGGCCAAGTTCATGGCCGTCTCCCACTTCGCCTACAACATGATGAAGATCCCGGCACCATGGGGTGTGATCAATATCAAGGCCGACATCGACGACGCCATCTTCTGCGTCCAGAAGCTGAACCAGGTGGTGGCGGCAACGGCGGATGTCCGTCAAGATGTTCCGGAGGCTGATGTCGGCGCATTCTCTGGGGCGAAGGGAACCCCGGGGGCTCGGCATCAACTTCCCCCAAGAAGGCGTCATTCCATGGCGACCCGCAGCTGACCAATAAGGTGGCACTGAACAGCGATGGAGTTCGCACCATCACTATCGGTGCCCGCCTCACCGGCAAATAGGAAAGCGCGCTCGTCGCCTTCCTTCGGGAAAAATTCTGATGTCTTCGCATGGGAGGCATCAGGTTTGCCCGGCGTACCAAGGGAGGTGATCGAGCACAAATTGGCGGTCAGCACGGATGCCCGCCCCGTGAAGCAAGTTCTTCGGAATCAAAGCAAGGAAAAACTGGAGTTCATCGTCGCCGAAGTCGACAAGCTGATCGAAGCCGGCGTCATCAAGGCGGTTCCTCACCCAACTTGGGTGGCCAACCCTGTGGTGGTACCAAAACCCATGACCTTCAAGTGGCGACTATGCATCGACTTCACAGACCTGAACAAGGCTTGTCCCAAGGATCCGTTCCCTCTGCCGCGCATTGACCTGATCGTGGACTCCACAGCTGGGTGTGAGTTGCTATGTTTCTTGGATGCCTTCTCCGGGTATCACCAGATCATGATGGCAGTCGAGGACCAGGAGAAGATGGCCTTCATCACTCCCAAGGGCTGCTACTGCTACACACGGATGCCTTTCGGCCTCCGTAACGCCGGCGCTACCTTCCAGCGCGCTATGCAAGCATGCCTTGGGCCTCAGCTGGGCCGCAACGTTGAAGCGTACATCAACGACATCGTGGTCAAAACCCGGTATAAGGACTCCCTCATCCAAGACCTGCACGAGACCTTCGAGAACCTCCAACGGGTCAACTTCAAGCTCAACCCCGACAAGTGCGTGTTCAGGGTCCCGTCCGGCAAGCTGCTGGGTTTCCTGATCTCCCACTGGGGGATTGAGGCCAACCCGGACAAGATCAAGGCAATCGAGCGCATGGAGGCACCCCGGCGGGTCAAGGACGTACAACGCCTCAATGGGTGCATCACTGCACTCGGGCGCTTCATCTCAAGGCTTGGGGAGCGGGCTTTGCCATTATTCAAATTGCTCAAGAAGTCGGGCCCTGTGGAGTGGACCACCGAGGCTGAGGAAGCTCTTCAGTCCCTCAAGCGCTACCTCGCCTCGCCGCCAGTCCTCGTGACCCCAACAGAGAAGGAGCCTCTGCTACTGTACATCGCTGCCACCAATCAGGTGATCAGCGTTGTGCTTGTGGAAAGCGTGACGTTCCTCCGAAGAAATCAAGCAAGACCAAGGGCAAGCGACCCGGGAACTCTCTCCCGGGACAACCAAGCAAGAAGAGGCTGCCGGGTGACCAGGGGTCTGATGATCCTGACATCACGGCAACCTTACCAGATGTCGTTGAACTCGTCACCACCGAGAACGGAGAGTCTCTTTCCGAAGGGACTCCACTGGGGGCTACCTCGTCCTCACCCCAAGACGCCAGCGACACGGAGGAAGCCGAGCCCGACCAGGACTCGGTGACCCGCAAGGTGCAGCATCTGGTCTACTTCATCAGTTCGGTGCTGCGCGACGCCCGAGAGCGGTATCCCATGATGCAGAAGCTGCTATTGGCAATCCTCGTTGCTTCCCGCAAGATGAGGCCGTACTTCGAGAGCCATCCAATCACAGTGGTATCGAAGTACAACCTGAGAAGCCCGCTGGAGAACCCACTTGCCACTGGACGCATATCATGGTGGGCCATGGAGCTTCAAGGGTTCCGTCTCAAGTTCCTCAACTTTTGCGAAAAAATGGGCATCAAGGTGTGCTTCGTCTCGGTGTCCTACCCAAGATGCAACGGGCAAGTAGAGCTAGCCAATGCGGAGGTCCTAAAGGGTTTGAAGACCAAGGCTTTCAACAAATTAGAAGACCAGGGCAAGAACTGGATTGATCATCTACCAAGTGTCTTATGGTCTCTCAGAACTACACCAAGCAGAGCAACTGGAGAAACACCATTCTTCCTTGTCTATGGAGCTGAAGCCGTCTTGCCAACAGAACTAAGGCACAGATCTCCCCGGGTACTTGCCTATGTTGAAGACACCCAAGTTGAGAGGAGAACCGATGACATAAACCTCCTGGAAGAGATGCGGTGTCGAGCTTCATTACGATCTGCTCGATACCAGCAAGGGCTCCGTCGCTATCATGATTGCCATGTTCGTTCACGGGCTCTGGAACCCGGAGACCTGGTACTCAGCAAGAAGCAGAAACTTGATGGCATGAACAAGATGTCATCCAAGTGGGAAGGACCTTATCGGGTGACGCATACCCTGAGACCCGGAGCAGTCTGTCTGGAGGACGAGAAAGGCAGGCCGGAGGGCAACGCCTGGAACATTGAGAATCTCCGCAAATTCTACCCCTGATTACGAACACGAATCGTAGATAGTCGAATCCACTAAGCACGTCCAAGGGGCTAGTGTTCTGTAAAAGGGTGTAAGAATCGTCGCCAAGGAATAAAAGATAAGTATTTCAATTCTGTGAGCCTCAGTTTTTGTCGTGAAGTGTGTTATCCGTAACAACCCCCAAGAAGGGGGCTGACATGGTGCCGGTGGCTGATGGGTCGAGCGCGAGTGGTCTATCAGTAGGCACTGCCACCCGATCGTGCTGTACTGCCGCGGAAAGAAGGGCTCGGGCAGTGCTGTGTTTTAAAGAACATAAACACAGAAATGCACATTCAACTTTGCTTGCGGGTTGCTTCAGATGAAACACTTTCATGACATGAAGGGAGGGTCCATTCTTTTCCTACTGAAAGTTTGTTGTGTGCTGCGTCTTCCCGGGATAGGAACAGGCGATGGGGAGCGGCTAAGGAGCTGGAAACATGGGAAGAACAAGGCAGATCAAGGATGCGGCAAAAATCAGCTAAGTCTTTGCATTCGCATCCTGCACTTAGGCATGACATCTCGCTCGGAGTCAATATACCATCAACCTGCGCATGCTAGACAGTCTATGAGAGCCTTTGCGGGGGTAATGCGTCCTCCCCGGCGAACGGTCTGTTTCCCTCTGGCCTAGTACCCGCCGCAGTGGAGTGGACTCCCGGAAGGTATAGTGCTCTTAGGGGTACTACTACTGTGGCAGACAGTTAGAGTACTTGGCACCTAAGAGATCTCCTCAGAAAACTTGACAGCGCGTTAGTGCAAAGGAGGATTTGGGAAATGACCCCGGGAGTTGAGCCTTAGGTTTGGATTCATCTGAATTTAAATTCTGAATTACAATTCCGAACTACATTCAGTTATGCAGCTTCCTAAGTACATATCTAGCATGTGCTACTAAGGCCAGCTCAGGATCCCTAGCTGTGCAGACTTGTCTTTTATTTTGCCTGCCAGGTAAACTCTTGATTCTCGGGGACGCCTGGGAGAAGTAGGGCACTCGCGCAGAATCTTCAGGGATCCCACGGATCAGGAAACTTCCTGGCGAACCCTGGGACATGCTGGCTGCAACGGGAGTGCACGTGGTCCACGAACTTGTCCATGATGTCTTCTTCGTCCTAAGTGGAAGGGAAAAGCAAGTCACGAGACAAGTTTCCTTTTCAAGATAAATCTGCTAAGACCCGGGAGTTCTTACCTTGAAGACATCATCAAGGTCGCAGAGGAGGCGGAGCAATCTCGGGTTGCCTGCAGCCTCTTTCCATTGGTCCATCTTGATGATATCCTTCCGAGTCGCCAACGCCACCGACGCCTCTATGGCGGCAGAACCGGCGATATTTCCCACTGCGGGAAAAACCAAGGAGACTCGAGGTCGAGGAGCGACCTCTCCCCCTTCTTCTGCGGCTCGGGCCCCAGCTTCCCTGGGTGCCTCCGCCGCGCCTCGGAAGACCGACTCCGCCGTCGACACGTCGGAGAAGGACATCTCTGCCTCGCCAGACATCGCTTTGCGATCTATGAAGGGGCAGAGAAAGAAGCAGAAGGGAGCGAGACGAGAAGATGTGTCGAGAAAGCTGGGGGCTGAAGGGCTTTTATAGGCCTCTCACTCTGCACCTACCCCTCAACGGTACGACTGCCATAGTAATGGGGACGCGTTTTGCAAAAAACCCGTTCTCATTCACACAAGTGCAACCCGGAAGACAAGACACGGAGAAAGACGAATCCTTTATTGCATTTCAAGATGTACAAGGAGGAGCTTTTCTACAGCAAAAGGTTTGCCCCTTATGGGTAGGGCACGCCGGCGCACACTGGAAGGCGCTACTTCCAGAAATGCGTGGGCAAGACCGCCGGGCAGGAAGTCGAGGAGATCTGCATGCCCGGCGGACCTAGACTTCCTCACTCGGATGAAGACAAAGGCTCCTCCACCTTGACGCCAGAGGTGCTTTCCTCATCTTCATCCTCGTCGCAGAAGCTGGCGCAGCTGCTGCTCACGCTCTCCAAGCAGCACTCCACGTGTCCGCCCGCAACACCGAAGATCTTCACGGAGAGCGTCGCGTCTCCGTCATGCTGGAACACCAAGAGCTGCCCCCGGGTCAGGTGACGGGAGCGGGAGAATGATTTCCATCCCTGACCCAGGAGCATGGCTCCATCAGCGGTGTATTCCACCCAACTCCCCTCTTCGCACTCACCATTGGCGCCAACGGCCTCAGTGGGGTGTGGAGTTGGGATGAAAGCAGGGATGGATGAAGGAGCAAAGGGCGACCCCGCTTTTATAGCCTCGGCGGCACCTTCATCATAGGTCTTCTCGTTTTCTCGTTGTTAAGAATCGGGGAGGCCAGCGCAGTTATTCCCCCGAGTGGAATAACTCCAAGACCATCACGCAGACTGATGGAACAGAGCAAGGAAGACCAGATGCCAGGGACCCACTTTGACCTATTTTTAGGTCATAGCCCCGACAGCTGGAGCAAGAGCCGCCGGGACCATGCCCAGGAGCTACTGTCGCAACAGTGGAACATGGGGTTCCCCTATTGCTGCCAAAGTGGGTCCACCGCATGTGGGCCCAGGATGAAGATGGACAAGGTCAAGACACAAGACAGGTTGGCGGGTCCGCCCACCAACCTCATGAGTTACGCACAAGATCTGCATCGACTAAGGACTCCGGTCCTGGGGGCCTGGCGGGTCCCCTAACCACCCGGGAAGATGACGAAGCCCCCGAGAGCCCGAGTCCCCGGCAGGAGGCCGGGCTCCCTCTCGGGTGCTCCTCCGAACGACTACGGATAAGCACTCCAGCGCACGCTAGAAGATCTCAGAAGACTTGGGAAGCAAGGCGACGGAGGCAGGGTCGGGAACATGGCCTGTGGTGTTGTCAGCCTTTGTCCGCCCCGTTTCCCCAAAGGTGGACGCTCCCACCTAACCCAAAGGAGACACTTGGAGGAGGAGAGGCCACGTCTCCTCCTCATCCCGCCGAGGGAGGTTCTTTCCACCAAAAACCTCCCTCGCTCCTCGCGTGACCATGTGGTATCCCCTTGGCCTATAAAAGGAGGACCAAGGCACGGAGGAGGGGGACAAGTTGGACAAGGTTGAGTCAAGTTGGAAAGGAAGCAAGTTAGAAGAAGGCCAAGCTAGATTAGGGTTGAGAGGGTAGAGAAGGAAGGTGATCTCCTCCGGGTCAGGATCTGTCCTTCGTCTACCTCGAGCCAAACCCTTCCGGGTACCTCACCCGGAAGCCTCCCTTGTAAGATACACCATGAAGAACTCATCAATCCAGACATGCAGCAGTAGGGCTTTTAGCCTCCGGGCGGCCTGAACCTGGGTAGCTCCTTGTGTCCCTTTGGTTGCTTGCTTTGATCGTGGAGAGGAGAGCTTGATCGAGATCATACCGAGAGACGATTCTCAGCCTCCTTCGCGCCCCATACCGAACCTAAAAAGGGGGTATCCTTTATCTCCGGTGTCCATCTTTCGAGACACGACAGGGTGCATCACTGCACTCGGGCGCTTCATCTCAAGGCTTGGGGAGCGGGCTTTGCCGTTCTTCAAATTGCTCAAGAAGTCGGGCCCCGTGGAGTGGACCTCCGAGGCTGAGGAAGCTCTTCAGTCCCTCAAGCACTACCTCGCCTCGCCGCCAGTCCTCGTGACCCCAACAGAGAAGGAGCCTCTCTTTACTCTACATCGCTGCCACCAATCAGGTGATCAGCGCTGTGCTTGTGGCAGAGCGTGACGCTCCTCTGAAGAAATCAAGCAAGACCAAGGGCAAGCGACCCGGGAACTCTATCCCGGGACAACCAAGCAAGAAGAGGCTGCTGGGTGACTAGGGGTCTGATGATCCTGACGTCACGGCAACCTTACCAGGTGTCGTTGAACTCGTCACCACCGAGAACGGAGAGTCTCTTTCCGAAGGGACTCCACTGGGGGCTACCTCGTCCTCACCCCAAGACGCCAGCGACACGGAGGAAGCCGAGCCTGGCCAGGACTCGGTGACCCGCAAGGTGCAGCATCCGGTCTACGTTCGGTGCTGCGCGACGCCCGGGAGCGGTATCCATGATGCAGAAGCTGCTATTGGCAATCTTCGTTGCTTCCCCAAGATGAGGCCGTACTTCGAGAGCCATCCAATCACAGTGGTATCGAAGTACAACCTAAGAAGCCTGCTGGAGAACCCACTTGCCACTGGACGCATATCATGGTGGGCCATGGAGCTTCAAGGGTTCCGTCTCAAGTTCCTCAACTTTTGCGAAGAATTGGGCATCAAGGTGTGCTTCGCCTCGGTGTCCTACCCAAGATGCAACGGGCAAGTAGAGCTAGCCAATGCGGAGGTCCTAAAGGGTTTGAAGACCAAGGCTTTCAACAAATTAGAAGACATGGGCAAGAACTGGTTTGATCATCTACCAAGTGTCTTATGGTCTCTCAGAACTACACCAAGCAGAGCAACTGGAGAAACACCATTCTTCCTTGTCTATGGAGTTGAAGCCGTCTTGCCAACAGAACTAAGGCACTGATCTCCCCGGGTACGTGCCTATGATGAAGACACCCAAGTTGAGAGGAGGACCGATGACATAAACCTCCTGGAAGAAATGCGGTGTCAAACTTCATTACGATCTGCTCGATACCTGTAACATCCCAGAAATATTATCAGTATTATTATTCCAAAAATGAGAGCCAACAAAAACTTTTTTGTTGATTATTATGTGTTGTTTATAAATTGTTGCTTGTGGTAATTAATCTTTGTTGCTTGTGCTATTTAGTTCTTGCTAAATGTGTGTTGTTTGCTCTAAGGAAAAATAGGAATAAAAGAAGAGGAATAAAATAAAAGTTGAAACAAGAAAATGAATGTGACATGTGTCACACAAATTCTCCAAGTGGGAAACTCAAATTGTTTCAAACAAAATTCAGAGGAATGGTATATGAAACCCCTCATTTCATCCTTACTACTTATCTCCCTCAAATAATATTTTACACCTATTTTAAAACTCAAAAGTAAAAACAATTGAAATAAAACAAAATGCCATAATTAAAACCCTATGAAAGAAAATGATTCAAAACATTTTATTTTGCAAAGCCAATTTTTGTGGAGCTTCTACATATTATGGGAAAGCCCCACAAATATTTGCAAAGTTTTCTAAATTGTTTAAGTGCCTCAAATAAATTGTAGAAGAGGCTGCTGGACTGAAATGGAAATAACAGAAAACAGAAGCAGAGAGGAGGCAGGGGGCTTTCTGCAAAAACGTCACCCCCTACCTCTCTCCCTCGCCCCAACGCGTCGCCGTGTCGCCATGCCGCTCCCCGCCGTTCCCGCGCTCCCTAGGCCCCCTGGCCGCGCTCTCCCTCGCCCCCGAGCCTCTGCAGCCTCTGCGCCGCAGAGGAGAGCACTCGAGCTCTCCCTCACCTCGAATCCACCCCATCTCCGCCGTGTCAAGCCGCGGCGATGCCGGCCAAATTCGCCCCACTCCTAGCCCCTCGACACGCACGGCTCGGCCAGCACCTTCTAGAACAAGCCCGGACCCCGGTAGACACCCCGTCGCCACGTTACCTGCACCGTAGCCGCGCGAATCGAGCAGGAGATCACCTCCCGTGCGCCATGGACGCCGCCGTGTGCACAGCGACCACATGGACCAGCCCCTGCCCTATAAAACCACCCCCGCACCCCTCTGGAAGCACCACATCGTCCCACTCCCTCACTCCCCCCCTCTCGATTCATCTGTGCACCGCAGGAGGGCGATCACGGTCACCGCCACTGCCGCGTCGAGGTTGACCACGGCCGCAACGCCACACACCACCATTTTCCCCTCTCTGCCCTGCACCTTGTTCTCCACCCTCACCGCCCTCACGCGCATCTTCTTTTCCTCTGTATCGTGCACAGGGGAGACGCCAGGAGCTCGCCGGAGTGCTGCCCGTGGCCGCGGAAGTGCAGCAGCTCGCCGTGGACGCTGCACTCCATCCCAGCAAGCGAAACTCGACCAGGAGCTCTCCCCACGCCGCCGCCGTCGTTTCGCGTCATCTCCACCGTCCCTAGACCACCCAGGTACCCCCTCTGGCCACCCTTGCCGTCGCCGGAGCTCCGGCGACGCCATGTTTAGGTCGTCGATGAACGCGGGCTCCGTGAGCCGTTCGATCGTTGATCAACGGCCGCGTACCGGTTCGATTAGATCAGCCACTGACGAGCGGGCCCCGCTCGTCAGATATTTAAACATTTCCACGCGCGCACTGTGTCACTGCCATGTAGGCCCCACTCGTCAGAAATTTAAACATTATCCATAACTAGGTTTTCTCTGTTTCTATACTACTATTAAAAGAGCAAACATGTTGGGATACTTTTAATCTTGTCCGTTCAATTTTCAATCAACGATCCAGATTGTCCCGATGTCAAGCAGCAAACACTTTAAATCTTGTCCGTTCAATTTTTATTTCCATCCTTTCGATCGTCCGATCCTTATGTTCTACTAGGAAATATGCCCGTGCGTTGCAACGGGAGATTAAAATATTTAATTTTTTGGTGAAAATATCAAAACCCGCATTTTGCCCTTAAATTGTACTAAATCTGGATAGAACTTCTATTTTCAATGTAGGGTAAGCAGCTTCGCACATGTTTACATAAATTCAATTGTGTTTTTATCCAAATGAATAAAAAATCTACAGAAAGACAATTCAGTTCATGATAGCTCATATTGTGTCTCCTTTGCCGGGCGAAATCTTCTGGCCGTCCGTTGCCTGCGTCATCCAGTCGCTTCGTGGCGCGCCGGAACACAGATGAAAACATCCGAAAAACAAACCGAGAGGGATCTGCTGCTTTCCAGCAGTGTTACGTAGACACGTGTATCAAAATACAGTAGTTGATATGAACCCTCGTGCATGTCCTTTATGATGAGTCTTTGGTCTCAGCCGACAGCCGTTTCTTACTATGCTGCCCTCTCTACAGCAGCTCCGCCACTGGCCGCCGGCAGCCCCTTGGCGGCCCAATGAGTGCGTAGCCATGCGTCGCTGCACCCGGTCCGTGCGCTGCTCAGACGCCGTAACGCCAATACGATTTGTAGTCGTGCGATACTCGATGAGAGCATAGCCATGGGCCGCTGCCAGCTTATCCCGCCGTCCGTTGGCTGCCGCCGTCGGGTCCGGCCGTCTCCCACGTAGGACGCCGGCATCCCTTCCCAAGATCGATCCTAGCAGCCGTGCCACGCCGCCCGATTCTTTCCGACATGGACTGAAACGCCGACTCAGGGCAGCCGGCCTGCCGGCGTTGTCTATTTATAAACGGATGTACTGGACACCTTTTTATATCAACCTTGTACGAATCCAGTTGTTATAAACGAACGGTCATTATGTTTACGTACGTATGGAGTTTTACTCGCTTGCGGGCCACAAAGATTTGCTGGGCCAGGACGTGTTTGACGCCTGCGTGGAGAGCGAAAGAAATGTCTCCGATCCGGTTCCTCACGCGACTTACGAAACGCAATTGATCGAGCGCGATCTAAGAAAGACCTGAATTTTTTTGACTTACCGGTGGCATAGGTGGGTAATTAATTGTAACTTTAGTGGTAAATCAGATGACCTACCAAACCAAACAAAATTGCGGAAGCCTTAGTGCTTTTATTATTAGGTATAGGTATAGATATAGATATAGATATATACCAAACCTAATGAAACACGATCACACGTTAGAATCAATTTCCATCCTTTCGATCGTCCGATCCTTATGTTCTATATATACCAAACCTAATGAAACACGATCACACGTTAGAATCAAACACGAGCTCCGCGTGCTCGCCTGCTTGCAGCACGGTCCTCGGCGTACCGCGTCGAGCTCCTCGAACAGAACGGCGCCACGGCCGGCGTGGGGCGCGTGGACAAGATGGAGCCGCTGGTCTTCAAGGCGCTGCTCTACTTCATGCACACGGACTCCTGTCCTGCCCGATAAGACGACAAAGCAGGAGGAGACCGCCCCTGGCGCAGCACCTGCTCTGGCGGCGCACCGGTACGGCATGGAGAGGTTGAAACTGCTCTGCGAGGATCAGCTCTGCAGGATCATCGACGTGGCACGGCGGCGAACATCCTCGAAGCTGAACCGCTAGGCTGCCGCGGGCTCAAGGACGCGTGCTTCGATTTCCTCGGTCGCTCTGAAGGCGGTCATGGCAAGCAACGACTTCGAGCATCTCACCACAACGACGGTCTGAAGGAGCTGGTCGCCTGGGCTTGGCGCCTCGACGGGTTCAGTCCGACAAGTGCGCACGTCGCCGCCTGCCCGCCGCCCTGTACTCGAGCCTGTAGACATCGACCTGTACACGGCGGGCCGGGACGCTAGCGTCGGCCCACTCCACGAGATCCAAGATTCAGGGGAGCGTCTGTGATGTCTAACGTACAGATAAATCGAAAAGCAATGGAAATCATCTAAGTTCAGATCAAAGTGTGAATATTCTGAGGACAATAAACTGCTCATGCGACAATGACTTAGATATGTGTGCAGGTTTGTTTAACAGCAAATCATACACTTTCTTTTTGTTGATTCTATGCAACACCATCTTGGTAATCTTGTTCCTTGAAATCATGTGCCCTGCTCTTCTTAACAGATCGTGGATGAATACAATCGTCTTCTAGCAAGTCAACTTGAAACTCAGCTAGAGGTGCGGTCCTCTATCCTTAAATTACGGTCACTATCCAATCATTCCAATGTGCTGTTCTCGAGCCTAACATATAATCTTTCTTGGAGATAAAACCTATTATATACTGGGTAATGTAGTATATATCCTCAAATGTGGGTCGGCCTTGTAGAAACTATTTTTATTGGGAAAATCCAATTTTGTTATCATGCAATGTACAAATACTCTACCAAGTAACAATCGTGTTTTTTTGGTCCCTTGGTACAAGTATGAAACCATTGATCAAGTCAGTAGCATTTCAGAGTCTACATTTTCCTTAAACAAAAAATAGTTTTCAATGTCATCACCTTGAAATATGGACAATTATGATGCATAATTTTTCATTCCCATCGCTTAGAAATATGAACAATCTTGATGTGTAGATGATCAAGCCAACTATTAACTACTGATGTTACTTTTGCATTCAGCAATGATATGAACTATGATTTGTTGTGGATTATTCCTCTAGATGATGAGTTATATATAGTACCACATTGTTGAGATATTTGTGCTGCTATTGACTTGCACCAAAAGACGTAATCTACATATACCCTGGTACTGGTACAATATTTTCCTACTTGTAAATTCTCCCTTTTAATCGTGAAAACGTGCGTTGCACGTACATGCCAACTAGTAAATTGAAAAATGAAAACAGTACTGTATCCAACTTAGGCACAGATCATTGGTATTGGATGTATCGTTAGGTTGTGCCGAGTCAAATCAGCTCCGCTGATTTTTTTCCGTTGCAGAAAAGAGATCCCTTACCCTTTCTTTAGCAAATGATGAATATGAAGTCCGGGAGGCTGCGGGTACTATGGATCCTCTGACTCCCAATCGGGTTACCTTCCCGGGTCTCGCCGGTGTTGCCTGTAGGTCGTGATGTGCCCCCCCTGTGGTGTGGCGGCATGGGGGTGTCAAAAGGAAAGGGATGGAGTTTTTCTCGCTTTTGGCGTAGCAGGCCTCCCTTTCTTTGGGAGGCCCGCGCGACGGGCTATTAGCTCAGTGGTAGAGCGCGCCCCTGATAATTGCGTCGTTGTGCCTGGGCTGTGAGGGCTCTCAGCCACATGGATAGTTCAATGTGCTCATCAGCGCCTGACCCGAAGATGTGGATCATCCAAGGCACATTAGCATGGCGTACTCCTCCTGTTTGAATCGGAGTTTGAAACCAAACAAACTTCTCCTCAGGAGGATAGATGGGGCGATTCAGGTGAGATCCCATGTAGATCTAACTTTCTATTCACTCGTGGGATCCGGGCGACTTATCGGCTGCCTTGCTTGAGGAAGAGTGTCGCTAAAATGGAGACGAACCGGAATCACGTCCGATCTTGTTTCTTGATTGAGTAAAAAAGGGATATATGAAGTTCGTTCTCTTCCTCTGTGCATCTCCCTTATGGGTAAATCCCCATAATAAATGGACAACTTTCCGAATCAATATATCCAAAAGTTTTTCTCTCCCACAAAAATTCAATATCTCGAGATTTAGGAATCCAAATAAATCAAACTCAATTGTTCTGGAAAGATTATGAAATTTTTAACCAACCCAAGTGGTCTCATGTCATTTAATTAAATGGATAAAAAGTATTATTAAAAATACTACAGAAGGTTTAAATTCTAAACTTGTTTGTTTCTGATACTCTGTTAGTCCAAATAATTCCAAACCAATTTTGCTAGCTTAGTACTGCCATGTATTAGCTTCCCTAATTTTGGTAGAATTATTTGTGCAGTAGTATTTGTTTAGTATTAAGTTGAAGTTTAAACACCCTTCTGCACTCAAACATTTAAATATGTTTAATGGTTAACCCAAATGAATTAGGACCAATTTTGTTAGATCACATTATCCATGTTTAGTTACCCCTAAAAGGATTTAATTTTTGGATCAACAGAACTTAATTGGTAGCTAAAACTTGATTATTAAGTTACTGGATTCAAACAAATGTGTAGGGAGTTTAGTAACTCCAATTGATCCAAATCAAATTGTGTTGTCTTCTACACATCAGTAGCTTTCCATAGAATTTTAGTTTGTATTTTTGTGACCAACAGAACTCAAGTTGTGGAATTAAACATGTTCAACAAGTTTCTGCCATAATTTAGAATAATTAAATAATGTTTAATTCAATTATTTTGAAACCAAATTGTATGGTTTGATGTGTGCAGTAGCTATTTGTGATGTTATGATTGTTATGTTGAGATGATTGCTTGTATAGCTTAGTGATTGTTTGCATTGTTTGTTTATTAATTAGACGAGAACGTTGTCGGATTATCGAGGAAGGAGAGTTTGTTGAAACTGAAGATCAAGACCAAGGTCACTTTGCCGAGCAAGGCAAGCTATTCTCTGAGCTTGCACTACAAACATATGCATCTACTTTCATAACATGTTTTACTCTCAAGCAAGATTTATAAAACCCATTTCAAAAGTATATGGAAATTATTTTGCCACTATGTAGAAATATAAGATAGTTATATCAAATTATAGGATGGGAAAAAAAATATGGTTTATTCAAAACTCCTTTGAAATTACTTGTGAGATTATGAAATGCCGAGATGTCGGTGTTGGAATGGAGAAGTGGAAAAATGGTGATGTTTATGAAAAATGCACAGTGTGTCCTTGTACTTACGTCAACCATCCGATACCCTGTGCGACCACATCCACCACATATGGGAAAGGCTTAGTCATATATTTGCTCATATTAGTATGGGATACCTCATCGACGGAGATGACTCCGTCATGCATGAGGGGATAGTGTGTTGATCTACCCCTGACCCGGGTCCTCGCTCAAACTCTATGAAAGATAAGGAGGAGGATTGAAGGTTCCACCATAAACCGCCGGACAAAACTATGAGTCCTCACACTTAGATTCCGACGGGCTGGGTTAAGTGTGTTGGAAGTGTCATATGGGAAGGATCCTATACTAGCATGAGCAAAGGACAGGCTATGGTCGGCGGCTTACTTCGCATACACCTGTATGGCGAGACGTGGCAGACACGATGAGTTGCCGGATGGATGTGGGAAAAGCGTGCTACCTCTGCAGAGTGTAAAACTATTCGAATAGCCGAGTCCTCGGATATGGACATTGGGAGGCCTACTTTGACCATGTGCAAGTTTTTAAAAGACTTTGAGTTTTAAAAGAAAAATGAAGTGGAGAATGTTTCCTACACCTATACCAACGGATCGGTATGAGGTGGTTGGATGAAAGTGGACCATGACGGGCTATGGTCGGAAAAAGGAGGAGTTTTGGAGAAACAGATAAAATGGTGACTTCTTTAAAGATAGTTATAAAACTCTTCTTACCTTTTTCAATAAAGATATAGAGATGTTTTAAATAAATAAAAGTTGTCAACTAAAATAAAACTAGTGCATACTCATGTTGGGGTAGTTTGCGAGTACATTCAAATGTACTCATATTGGTTTCGTCCCTGGCTATTGACCTAGCCAGACTACGAGGAGGAGCACTACGCCGAGCAGGAGTATGGCGACTTCTACGCCAACTAAGGATCTCCACAAGTCAGCTGCCTGTCGGGTTGTCATCGTTAGAATATGATGTCTACTACGCCGTAGCTTCCGCTGATATTTTGGTTTGGCCCATGAAGGCACCTATGTAAGACTTTTAATTCGGTATTGTAATGGATGTAAACTTTGGTATCCAATTCGGATTATGTGCAACGACAGACTGATCACGGGATCGTTGTGTTAAGCATAATCGGGTATTTCGGACAGCTAGTCCGGGGTCCCCACAGACTTGGTATCAGAGCCATCCTGACTTTAGGAAACCTTAGTTAGCATGGTCGTTGTCAAATGTTACAAAAAGATAATTTCTAAAAGAAAGGAATGAAGTATTTTCGAAAACTGCTTATCTCCAATCCTCTTACTTATGCAAAATTTTACTCTCATTAAATATACATTTTCCTTGTATCCTAAAATTTTGCACACTCTCATTAAGCTTAAAATTTGACTCACTTGTTGCCCTACTATTTAAAATTTTGATACACTTGTCACCTAACTAACTTAAAATTTTGTTAAAAATTGTAGATGGCACTCCATTGGACGAGTTCGTTCAGCTTGAGAAGGACAGCAAGCTGACGTTTGAGAGGGACTTGTTCGAGTTGAGCAAGCTGTTAGGTCGCCCCGCTCCAGAGTTTGAGGAGCTCAGATTGATGTTCACGGTGTCGGAAGGCTGAGCTGGCTCATCAGTCGTCAGTTCGCAGGAACATCAAGTCTCCCAGTTCCAGGACGCTCATCTTCACCACCAAGGAGGCCACCTGGGTTGACGGTCTCTGTACTGCACACAGAGGATGCTAGCCCGACTTTGTGAGGAGCACAAGGCGGAGTTAGTAGACTCCCGTTTCCGGTTCTACGGGAGGCGCAACTGCGACGGACACCCTACTCCTTCCCTTACCACCCGATGTTTGGGAGCTACATCATGGACATGGAGATCTTACTTCAGTGCACTCAGGATGATCTGTTGCGCACTAGGATTCAGCTTCACTTTGACCGCGAGTCGCTCGTTGAGCTTCGCGAGAACGAGGAGAAGCTGATGGAGGAGAAGGTCGCTCTTCTCAGGAAGAGGGCCCAGCTGAGGAGACTATCGTGAAGCTCCGCAAGAAGGTGGCGGAGCAGGACGGGCTGATTGAGGATCTAGAGCACCATACTGACGAGATGGAGGAGGAGGGCGAGGATCTCCGCAAGGAGAACAACGCTTTCCTCAGTGACGATGATGACTTCGTGGAGGAGATGGACTGTGAGGAGGAGGATGATGAGGAGGAGTTAGTTGACGAGGAGGAGGAGCCACTCGAGCAGTTCTCGAGGACGAGGAGGAGGATCCCGAGGAGCCACCCTACCAGTCAGATGCTGACGTGTTAGAGCTGGAGGTTCCACCTCAGTAGGCGAGTGACTTGATCACTACCGCAGGATTAGGTTGACCCCTATCGCTAGTCGAGTCGAAGTAGTGGTTCTTTTGGAAACCAGATGTTATGTATCTTAGATGTAGATGTTGTAAGCTTGATGTTGTAAGCTTGATGTTGTGTTGATGTGAACTCCTTGATGTGATGTTTGTAATATATAAGTATGTTTGTCTTGTTTAAATCTGTGTGAAATATTTTCATATAAACCTTAATTAATCAACCACTTGCGAGATCGTCTTTTCCCTTAGTCGAACTTTTCTTGCCTTGCCTCTTATACCCGGTGTGCTTCAGGATGCCGCCCCGTCGCACAAACGGAAGGATCAGGAGCACCACCACCACCGGACCCAACCCCCGCCCAACTTCTCGCGCTTATCATGGAGGAACGTGAAAATGCCCGGCAAGAGCGCCAGCTCATCTCCTGCCCTACAACAACTCGCAGCCGCTTATAACAACAACAATAACAACAACAACAACAATGGTGGTAATGGCAATGGCGATGGAAACCAGCGATCCACCTTAGGCGATTTCAGAAGACCAACCCACCCACCTACTCCAAGGGACTTCACCCACTAGAAGCCGATGATTGGCTTCGCACCATCGACAACAATCTGGAAGTTGCTGCTGTGGGAGAATGAGAAAGTGTTGTATGCAACCCACTATCTCGCTGGACCTGCAAGAGCTTGGTGGGAAACTACCAAGGCTCTCCAGCAAGCTGGTCATGTATCAACTGGGCTGAGTTCCAGGAGAAGTTCCGCAAGAAGCATATTCCCAGCGGACTTATTGAGAGGAAGAAGGATGAGTTCCGCAAGCTGAGGCAGGGAAGTAAGATGTGGTCGGTTATCTGGATGAGTTTACCGACTTATCTCGGTATGCTCCTGATGACACCGACAAAGAAGAGAAGAAGATGGAGCGTTTCATGAGTGGACTTCATGATGAACTGCAGTGTGCTCTGGTTATCCATGACTTCCGTGATCTGGAGTCACTTGTGGACAAAGCCATCCAGCTGGAGACCAAGCGCAAGTCTATGTATGAAGGTCGCAAGAGGAGGATGAATGCTCAGGAAGGTTCGAGCAGCCAGAAACCTCGTATCTTTCAGCAAACCCAGGCCTGCTATCGTCCACCCCAAGCTCCACGCCCCAATTACCCTAACCGCCCAAACAACTTCAACCGCCCCAATGACAATAACCGTCCCGGAGGAAACTTCAACAACTTCACCCGCAATCCAATTGTCTGCTTTGAATGCGGCAACAAGGGTCACTACTCCAAGAATGTCCCAATCCCAAGAGGAATGTCAGCGCCCCAATGCGCCGGCACGAACAATGGTCAAGGCCGCAATGGAAATGGAAATGGCAAGAATGCCGCACCCGCGGAAATGCTGCTGTTGCCAAGGGTCGTCTGCACCACATCAATGCTGAAGAAGCTCAGGATGCGCCGGATGTTGTGCTGGGTACGTTCCTTGTCAACTCAGTACCTGCAACTGTTCTGTTTGATTCTGGTGCTACCCATTCATTTGTTACCCAAGAATTTGTTGCTAAGGGAGGTTTAGTCGAGAGCCTCTTACCCAAACCCATGGTCATCCAAATCCCAGAATCCACCGTAGAGACCAAGATGTTTTGCTCCGATGTACCCCTTGAGATCAAAGGAGAAAAGTTTCCAGTTAACTTAATTGTTCTGGGAACCCAAGGCATCGATGTTATACTCGGTATGAATTGGTTAGCCAAGTACCATGGTCGAATTGACTGTGCCAGAAGAGCTGTATCCATCACCACCGACAAAGAAGTAGAAGTGGAGTATGTGTCTGAAACTAGTCAATCTCACCCAGGCTGCCATGAGAGCATAGCTCGACCTGCCCTAGATGAGATCCGTGTTGTTCACCTGTTCAAGGATGTTTTCCCAGAAGAATTGCCTGGTATGCCGCCAGACCGGGAAATTGAGTTCATAATTGAGCTTATCCCAGGAACCGCCCCTATATCCCAAAGACCTTATCGGATGAATCCGGAAGAGCTGGTTGAGTTGAAGAAGCAGTTGGCAGATATGCTCAGCAAAGGACTTGTTCGCCCAAGCGCTTCACCTTGGGGATCACCCATTATTTTTGTGGACAAGAGAGACGGTACCACACGCCTGTGTGTGGATTATCGCAAGCTGAATGACGTGACCATTAAAAACAAGTACCCTCTTCCCAAGATCGAGGATCTGTTCGATCAAATGAACGGAGCCCGAGTCTTTTCCAAGATCGATCTTCGGACAGGATACCATCAGTTGAAGATCGAGAGACAGACATTCCCAAGACCGCCTTCACCACTCGTTACGGTTTGTTTGAATACACCGTGATGTCTTTGGTCTGACCAATGCCCCAGCCTATTTCATGAATCTCATGAACAAGATTTTCATGGAGTACCTCGACAAGTTCGTGGTAGTTTTCCTTGATGACATCCTTATTTATTCCAAGACCGAAGAAGAGCATGCTGAACACCTGCGTCTAGTTTTGGAGACTCTCCGAGAGCACCAGCTGTATGCCAAGCTTAGCAAGTGTGAGTTTTGGCTCAGTGAAGTGGCATTTCTCGGACATGTTGTATCTGCCGGAGGAATTTCTGTTGACCCGAGAAGATCCAAGCCATTGTTGACTGGTTATCCCCAACCAGTGTGACTGAAATCCGAAGCTTTCTCGGACTTGCCGGTTATTACCGCAAGTTCGTTGAAGGATTTTCCAGTATAGCCAAACCTATGACCCAACTGTTGAAGAAGGACAAGAAATTTGAATGGACTCAGAAGTGTGAGGATAGTTTCCAAGAACTGAAGAAGAGACTAACCTCAGCCCCAATCCTGATTATGCCAGACGTCACCAGAGTTTCGACGTGTATTGCGATGCATCACGCCTCGGACTTGGTTGCGTTCTGATGCAAGAAGGCAAAGTTGTGTCGTATCTGTCCCGGCAGTTGCGACCGCATGAAGAGAATTACCCAACCCATGACTGGAGTTAGCTGCTGTTGTTCTTGCTCTTAAAACGTGGCGTCCCTATCTTGCGGGACATCGCTGCGAGGTCTATACAGATCACAAAAGCTTGAAGTATATTTTCACCCAGAAAGATCTGAACCTGCGACAGAGGAGATGGATGGAATTAATCAAGGATTATGATATTGGAATCCATTATCACCCTGGAAAGGCTAATGTAGTTGCCGATGCCCTTAGTCGCAAACCTTGCACCCTGAATGCCCTGATCCAAGCCGAACAGCCAGCCTTGTTCAAAGAGTTCCAAGATTTTGGACTAGACTTGTTAGCCATGGTTATCTCGCCAATTTAGAGTTAACCCCAACCCTGATGGATCAAATCAAAGAAGCCCAAAAAGGTCATGAAAGCATTGAAGGAATTAGAAGAAGATTTCCCTCGGCAAAGCACCCGGTTTTACCGAAGATGCTGAAGGAGTGCTGAAATTCAATGACCGTATCTGTGTGCCCAATGTCACGGAACTTAAGGAGTTAATCCTGAAGGAGGCCCATGAGACCCCTTATTCAATCCACCCCGGCGGAACCAAAATGTACCAAGACCTTCGAGAAAGATTTTGGTGGCATGGAATGAAGCGAGAGATTGGTTCTTTCGTAGCCAAGTGTGACATCTGCCAGCGAGTTAAGGCTGAACATCAGCGACCCGCTGGATTGCTTCAACCTTTGAAAATTCCCGAGTGGAAGTGGGATGAGATTGGAATGGATTTTATTACCGGACTTCCAAGATCAACCGAGGCCATGATTCAATCTGGGTCATCGTTGATCGACTGACCAAGGTTGCCCATTTCATTCCTGTCAATACCACCTATCGGGGACATCATTGGCGACTTGTATATTTCCAGAATAGTGAGCCTGCATGGTGTGCCTAAGAAGATTGTATCTGATAGAGGCACGCAATTCACCTCAAGATTCTGGAAATCCCTTCATGAAGCCCTCGGAACCAAGTTAGCATTTAGCACAGCTTATCATCCCCAGACCGATGGCCAAACTGAGCGAGTGAACCAGATATTGGAGGACATGCTTCGCGCATGTGTTCTATCCTATGGTTCCAAGTGGGAAGATTGTCTTCCGTTTGCAGAGTTCTCGTACAACAACAGTTATCAGTCTAGTCTGCAAATGGCCCCTTTTGAAGCCCTTTACGGCAAGAAGTGTCGTACACCCCTGAATTGGTCCGATACCGGAGAAAGCAAATTGTTCGGACCAGATACCCTCCGTGAAGCTGAAGAGCAAGTTCAGCTTATTCGTGAACGCCTCAAAACTGCCCAATCCCGTCAGAAGAGTTACGCTGACACCAAGCGCCGTGACCTCACCTTCAACGTCGGAGATTATGTTTATCTCCGAGTGACACCCCTTAAAGGAATGCAGCGTTTCCATGTCAAAGGAAAATTAGCGCCAAGGTATATTGGACCCTTCAAGATCATTGCTCGTCGAGGAGAAGTATCCTATCAGCTGGAATTGCCCCAGGAGTTAGGGATTATCATGATGTCTTCCACATTTCCTTGCTCCGGAAGTGTCTGAAGTTCCTGACCAGCCTGATGTTTTCAAAAACATCGACCACCTCTCCATCGACTGAACCAAGACCTGACTTATCGCGAGAGACCCCTCAAGATTCTCGAAGAAGATGTTCGTGTTACCCGAAGACGCGCGATCAAGTTTTACAAAGTCCAGTGGACTAACCACTCTGAAGAAGAAGCAACTTGGGAACGCGAAGATTATCTTCGGAGCGACTTCCCAGACCTCTTTAGTACCTAAGCCTAGCAAATCTCGGGACGAGATTTATTTTAAGGGGGGAAGGATCTGTAACATCCCAAATATTATCAGTATTATTATTCAAAAAATGAGAGCCAACAAAAACTTTTTTGTTGATTATTATGTGTTGTTTATAAATTGTTGCTTGTGGTAATTAATCTTTGTTGCTTGTGCTATTTAGTTCTTGCTAAATGTGTGTTGTTTGCTCTAAGGAAAAATAGGAATAAAAGAAGAGGAATAAAATAAAAGTTGAAACAAGAAAATGAATGTGACATGTGTCACACAAATTCTCCAAGTGGGAAACTCAAATTGTTTCAAACAAAATTCAGAGGAATGGTATATGAAACCCCTCATTTCATCCTTACTACTTATCTCCCTCAAATAATATTTTACACCTATTTTAAAACTCAAAAGTAAAAACAATTGAAATAAAACAAAATGCCATAATTAAAACCCTATGAAAGAAAATGATTCAAAACATTTTATTTTGCAAAGCCAATTTTTGTGGAGCTTCTACATATTATGGGAAAGCCCCACAAATATTTGCAAATTTTTCTAAATTGTTTAAGTGCCTCAAATAAATTCTAGAAGAGGCTGCTGGACTGAAATGGAAATAACAGAAAACAGAAGCAGAGAGGTGTTGCCACGCAAAATCGCCGCGTAGCACCACGATACCCGTCGTACTTTCGTGACGACGAACCGATTGCTTTACGAGCAAAGCAACAAAGAATTCCTCAATTTCGAAGAGGAGAAACGGCCGCTTTTCAGCGCAAAACGGCAAAGATCGCTAAACCCTAGAGATACTAGAGCTCGGCAAAGGAGAAAAACGAACGGAAAAAACAGTACGTGAAAATAGATTAATTTGTGTGTATCGATTGGTTGGGCCCCCCTCAATCGGCCGTATACCTCTTATATGTAGAGGTAGCCTGGACTTTGGCGTACAGAAGTAGGTCTCCGATCGTTTGCTTGGTTTGCAAGCCGAATAAAATATTCCTAATCTGTAACTAATCGATCCGGCCGGTACTAATACGTACAATCGTAAGAAACATGGAACCTTGCCGTACATGATCGATCAACCTCCAATAGGTCTTCAGCTTGATACTTGACCGACCCGTGCTAGGACTTGTCCTAGATATCTGCAGTTTAACTTAGCGCATCTCTGGGTATTCATCCAGGAGTTGTCTTCGGCAGCCACAGTTCAGTTCATCCTGTTCCAGAATACATCATGAACTCATCATATCTTCCAGTTAATCCATGCAAACTTTAGAAATCGGTCTTGAATAAATAGCTTCATATGTCTAGTCTGTCGCCCAGGTACTTGTACTTGATTCTTGCCAATCCTGCATTTTGAACTAAACACCAAGTCCAAATACATAGGTCAACCAATAATCTGACCACGATCATTTAATTTAATTTGGCTTATATAAAATACCAGCAGCCAAATTACACCTTAAACACATGCCCCCCTGTTTTTGGTACTATATCATTTATCAAAAACATATATTTGTACCTTAGGACGATGTCGACAATTTCACCGGCCATATGATTACTCAGGGCGATGTCTAAAGAACACATCGGCCAAATTTTCTTAGGGCGATATCTAAAATAATATACCGGCCACATTCTTCTTAGGGCGATATTCATAAAAACATATCGGCCATATATAGCATCATCAAGCTTCCTGCCACATTCTAGGATAATACTTCTTTAAATATTTTCCATTGAGAGCTTTAGACAACTTCACTCCCTGCAAAGATTGTACAAAATATGAATTTCCAGGAACAATCTCGACAACTTTATATGGACCCTCCCAACTCGGCGACCATTTGCCGAATTTTCTATCTTTAGTTCCAATAGGTAAAATCGTTTTCCACACTAAATCTCCTATCTGAAACGATTTTTCCTTCACCTTTTTGTTATAAGCCTTTGCTACTCTTAATTTTTCTTTTTCAATCTCTCGTAAAGCTCTTAGCCTATCTTCAGAAACCTCATCTATTCTATCCATCATCAAACTATTATAATCTACAGCCGACAAATCATTTTGTCTGGCTACTCTAAGAGCCTGCAAATTAATCTCCACGGGTAACACTGCCTCCTGACCATACACTAGCTCAAACGGTGTCACTTGAGTTGCTCCATGCTTAGATATCCGATGAGCCCATAAAGCTTCCGAAAGTACCTCATGCCATCTTTTCGGATGCTCTTCGATTTTCTTTTTTATAAGCTTAATTAAAGTTTTATTGCTAGATTCGGCCTGTCCATTAGCTTGAGCATAATAAGGCGACGAATTTAACAACTTAATTCCAAAAGATTCGGCAAATTCACGAAATTGATGAGACATAAAAGAAGAACCTTGATCTGTAGTTAAAGTTTGAGGAATACCGAATCTATGAATAATATGTTCTAAGACAAAACTAATCAACTCTTTATGAGTCATATTTCTCAAAGGAACCGCTTCAGTCCATTTAGTAAAATAATCTGTAGCCACTAGGACGAAGCGATGTCTTTTAGAAGAAGCTGGATGTATTTGACCAATAAAATCTAAGCCCCACCCTCTAAATGGCCATGGCTTAATTATGGGATTTAACATAGCTGCAGGCGCTAACTGTATATTACCAAATTTCTGACACGCCTCATAGCCTCTATAATACCGAAAGCAATCTTCTAACAAAGTCGGCCAATAAAAACCTGCTCTCTTTAATAACCAACGCATTTTATGAGCCGACTGGTGTGTCCCACATATACCTTCATGCACTTCACCCATGGCTAATCTAGACTGATCAGAATCCAAACATTTTAAAAGTAATCCATCTATAGTTCGGCGATACAATTCATCATTCAACAGAGTATATTTTAAAGCTTGCCGCCGAATTTTCCTATCTGTGGTTGGACTCGGATCTTTCAAATAATTAATCAGAGGAGCTCTCCAATCTCCAAGTTCTGAATTATTAGCTAATTCGGTCACCTGTGAGCCTTGTACCGAATTTTCTTTTCCCTGCACTACTTTCTGCTGGACCGAACCATGCATTGTTGGACCATGCACTAAATTAACAAATATCATGTCGGTCTCACTTTTTTCAGCAAACTGCATCGGTCTTTCTAGTATAAAAAACTTTCCTTTACTGACGTTATAACCGGATGCTTGCTGTGCTAAACAATTGGCTCTAGAATTTTCTTCCCTAGGTATATGATTAATAGTGAAAGTATCCAAAGTTTTTATTATATCTAAACATCGGTCCAAATAACTATTCAGCAATCCATCAAAACACTGAAATTCGCCTTTAATTTGTTTCACTACCAGAAGCGAATCTCCAAAAGCATCTATATCCCTTACACCCATATCTACTAAACTTTGTAGACCAAACAATAAAGCCTCGTATTCAGCCTGGTTATTAGTACACAAATATTCTAAACGGACCGATGTTTCATAAGCAACATTATTAGGTGAAATTAAAACGTTGCCGACGCCGTGTCCCTCACTACAAACCGATCCATCAAAATAAAGTTTCCATGGGCATATACTAACATAATTAATATCTTCGTCATCCTTAATTCTATGATCAACAATAAAATCGGCGATAACTTGACCTCTCATAGCACGCAGCGATTCATAAGCTAAATCATATTCTATTAGTGCATAAGCCCATTTTCCAATCCTACCGCTAAGAATCGGTTTTTGCAACATGTATTTAATCACGTCGGCTTGACAAGCTACTACACATGTACTGGACAGTAAATAAGGCCGAAATTTGGTACATGCATAATATAAAGATAAGCATAATTTTTCAATAAACACGTACCGAGTCTCGGCGTCAATCAAACGACGACTTAAATATGCAATAATGTACTCCTTGTCGCCGTCTTCTTGCACCAACACCGCGCCGATCACTCTATCTTGTGCAGCAATGTACAACCTGAACGGCGCACCGGACTTGGGTGCTCGCAACACAGGAGGATTCGACAAATATCTCTTTATGTTATTAAAAGCCTCCTGTTGTTCTGCCCCCCAAGTAAATTTGGCTTCACTCTTTAGCCGAAGTAATGGAACAAACGATTCAATTTTGCCTGCAAGATTAGATATGAATCGTCTCAAGTAATTAATTTTTCCTAACAACTTTTGCACATCTTTTTTACACGTAGGTTCCTGCAATTTTCTTATTGACTCTACTTTTGCAGGATCAATCTCTACACCATGTTGATGAATTATGAAACCTAAAAACTTCCCGGCTGACACACCGAAAGCACATTTGAGTGGATTCATTTTTAACCCATACCGGCGCATCCTTTCTAAAGCTAAACGTAAATCGGCTAAATGATGATCAAACCCATCCGATTTAACAACCACATCATCAATATATATTTCCAGTACAATGCCTAGGAGATCATGAAAAATTAAATTCATAGCACGCTGGTATGTAGCGCCGGCATTCTTCAAACCAAAAGTCATGACAACCCACTCAAATAAACCGACAAATCCTGGGCAACGAAAAGCAGTTTTAGACGTATCCTTTTCGGCCATAAATATTTGATTATAGCCAGCATTGCCATCTAGAAAGCTAATTATTTTATGTCCTGAAGCATCATTAATAAGTATGTCGGCAATAGGCATAGGATACTCATCTTTCGGAGTAGCCTTATTCAAATCTCTGAAATCAGTACATATCCTAAGCTTATCGGTATTTTTCTTTTCAACCGGCACAATATTAGAAACCCATTCTGCATACCTACATGGCCGAATAAACCCAGCTTTTAATAACCGATCGATTTCTTCTTTGATGCGGTCATATATGTTAGGATTAAAATTTCTACGAGGTTGTTTATGCGGCCTAAAACCAGATTTAATAGGTAATCTATGTTCAACTAAATCTCTACTCAAACCTGGCATCTCGGTATAATTCCAAGCGAAGCAATCTACAAATTCTTTAAGTAAAACACATACCTTGCTTTTCTGATCGGCTGTCAAATTACCATTAATAAATGTAGGCATGGGAATGCTTCCATCACCAATATCTATTTCTTCAAGTGGATCAGCCGATGAGAATCCCTGTCCAAGCTTTGCCATATCATCAAAATCTTCAATTGCCTCATGCATATCGCTCTTACCGGAACGATACTCCTCAGTGCGTTGTTGCAGCCACTTAATACTATCTTCTTTAGTCGTCATTTATAAAGATAAATCATTAAGCCGAGCTATGCTAGCCGGCTGTGCATTTATAGGTACAAAACCATCTTTACCGATACTTATATAATCATAATTTGATAAATCCCTACCGGTCAAACAACGCATCTCACCGTGTTGCCAATCAACCGGCGTATCTGTCAAAGCAATGCAAGCTGAATTATCTGCCTCAATCACCTCCACGTCATCATGAACCCACTGAATCAAACACTGATGTAAAGTGGAAGGGATGCAGCAATTAGCATGAATCCAATCACGCCCCAACAGAATGTTATACCGACCTTTGACTTCGACAACAAAAAATGCAGTCGGTAATGTCTTGCTACCTACTGTTAGCTCCATAGAAATAATACCTTTAGCTTCAGACATATCACCGGAAAACCCACTAAGTCCCATATTGGTCTTCATTAATTCACTCTCTTTTCGGCCCAATTTAGAAAAAAACCGAAAATGGCATAATATTAACCCCAGCACCGCCGTCAACAAGCATGCGACCAATAGGTTTACCATCAATGTGACCCCTGATGAATAATGGCTTCAAATGCTGCTCGGGCTTCTCCGGCTTCTCAAATGTAGCATTTTTCGGACCAAGAACCAGTTCTGCAACTTCAGCCTCGGGTGCACGAAATTCAGCAGGTAATGCAAACACCATATTAATATCCATATCACTAAGTACATCATCGCAACTTTCAGCAGCCTCATCATCAACTGTATCATCTGCAAGGTTATCAGCCGTGTCATCGGCGAGGTCATCAATCGTGTCATCTGCAAGGCCATCGGCCGTGTCATCGGCGAGGTCGTCAATCGCGTCATCTTCCGCTTCCTTCTCCTCTGCCACGATGCGCTTCTCCTTCCAAATCATTGCAGGCACCATTGGTCTTTCCCGATTGAACAATTCAACTCGCTTCTTCTCGGCTATTTCTTCCCTGATTTCCAATGCTCGCAGCCGCTGTACACGCCGTTTCTGAGTGTGTGTGAGTCCCGTCGGGCACCACCTAGGCCCAGGCTTAGTTCCTGGAGCAACCGACTGAATTCTGCTGCCACCTGAATTGTTCGGCCTGTATTGACGTTTTGCTGTTCCTGGAACAAAAATTCTATTCTTAGCCGAAACACTTCTCTGCTGGTCAACTGCACGGTCGGCTGCAACTTTCTGGCTCCCACTAGTACTTGGATTTCCATATTGATCGAACGAGCCAAAAATGATTGGAGACCAACCAGGGGATGTACGTGAGCTGCTCTCTCTAATGATTGGATCGCTACGCATGCTAGCTGACCCAATTTTCTGATTCGTGCTGGAAGATGCAACATGCGTATTGTCCACATGTTTCTCTTTTGTATTACCATCTTTTTTCTGAACAGAATTATCTCTCAGCTCACCAGCGTCCCCTTTTCTTGGACTCTTCTCAACAACTCCAGCTGATCGATCGTCCGCAATCTTCGGACCATGAGATACATCTGAATCATCTGAATTTTTTACAACCTCAGGCTCAACATGCTTCACCGGCACCCATGCAAGCTTCCGATCACCTCTATGCACTATGCCATCTGCGTTGTGTCTCCCGCGTGGATTTGAACTTCCCGGTGCTGACTTCTCGACATTACCATGGATAACAATGGCATCCCGTGGCCTAAATCCCTGATCAAACCGAGCTCTCTTTTCCTGCCATGGTCCTCTATACATAGGACCTGAAGAAGCCCACGCTGGCTGAACATAACCTGCTGGCCCTGTAGGGTATGGCGCCCATGGATTAAAACCCCACGGAGGAAATTGTGGATACATAGGAGGAGGTGCACATCCCCAATAAGCAGGCTCCATTGGAAAATACGGCTGCTGATCATATGAATTTCTTCTCCAATGCTCATGACCGTGAGGTCCAGAAGGAGACCTAGGACGCTTAATGCCTCCAAGCCGATTAAACACATTGTTGGCCTTGCGTGAAGTGTATTTTTCCAACAACATGCTAACAGTCGGCTTTATTCTTGGAGCATGTTTTCTTCCTCCATTGATTTTCCACACTCCCACCTCTGGATTCTTTGGCTTGATCATCCTCGGCGCAGCATTATTATCAATGACAACATTCTTTCCTTTGGTAGATTCGGTCTGATGCGGCCGAATTAGCATTTTCTTGTTCTCAAAATCGATCACATTAATAGGAAAAGGATCACTATCGAGTTTCATCTTAGCATCCTCTGTGAATGTCAATCGTCCTTCATTAATGGCCGATTGCACCTGTCGTCGAAACACATTACAATCATTAGTAGAATGAGAAAACGAATTATGATATTTACAATAAGCTCTTCTACCCAATTCTCCTGCAGATGGGATAACATGACCTTCTCTCAATCTAATTAATTTTCCTTGAAGTAGCATATCAAAAATCCTATCACACTTGCTAACGTCAAAAGTATACTTAATTTCTTCTCTTTTAGCAGGTGTAGGTTTCAAAGCAGGACATGCAAAAGGTTTTGACTTTGGCGCTTGAACCCATTCGGCTACACATACATCTAGGTCATCCTCACTAGCCGAATCACTATCATAATCTAAAGCATTAACCGCATGATTATCTTTACTCCTGTTATCTTTAAATCGGCTAAATTGTTTAGTTTCCTTAGCCCGATTTTCTTGCGCCAAAGCCTTTTGCAAAACTTGATTAACATCCAAAAACTCCTGCCCTTCTAATTTATCTTTAATATGAGTTAGCAGTCCCGAAAAAGCAAGATCAGCTAAATCCTTTTCGGCTATGGCTAGGCTAAAACATCGGTTTTTGACATCTCTAAACCTCCTAATATAATCCTGAACATGCTCATTATGTTTCTGTCTAACCATAGTTAAATCCGAAAGTCGAAGTTCAGTTTCACCGCTATAAAAATATTCATGAAATTTTTGCTCCAGTTGTGCCCATGTTGAAATAGAATTAGGAGCGAGCGATGTAAACCAAGTAAAAGCAGTACCGGACAAAGATAAAGGAAATAGTTTAACTCTATAAACATCCGATGTGCTGACATCACTGCATTGTGCTAAAAATTGGCCTATGTGCTCAAAAGTTGTTCTACCATCCTCTCCTGTAAATTTAACAAAATCTGGAATTCTAAAACCACGAGGATATGGTGTTGAGTCAAAATATTCAGGGTATGGTTTTTGGTACGCACGTGCTCTACCTTTAGGTTCTAAACCAAATTCTCTAAGTATACCAGCAAGTTGATCCTTAAAACTATCGGCGGGCTGTGGAGAATTGGTTTGAGCAGCGGGTGTAACGCAAGCACGCGGTGGATATTCCGGCAAAGAATTTTGTGACGTTTGCAACGGAGGTCCACTGAAATATGAATTGGGTACCTGCCCATATGGAACCCCGGTACCTACAGGCTGCAGCGGTGGCGTATTATATGCTACGGTTTGATAAAAAGGCTGCTGCAAATTAGAGTTTAAAATACTACTTCGGTTATTGTTGTTGTGATTTTGATCAACCGAAGTTGAAACAATAGGAGGAGCAGGACTATACATAAAATCATGGGTCGAACCGCTAGCATAATTCTTCTGGCCACTCAAATTATTATTTAAAGAAACTTGAGCATGTCGTGCAGCATTAACCGATGCCCCTGGTGTGTGCATATGACCAGAAAGATTAAATAAACTGCTACTTTGAGGAGGCATCGGCTGATTAGCAGAATTTTCGTCATTAATTTGTAGCACTACCGAACGCACATGTCCAGGTATACTTTCTTCAAGTTGCTCAAATTTACTAGCTACAGCTTTAATCGCGCGTGACATCTCTGCTATGTCCGAACCATATTTACTAGCTACGGACACATCAATAAAATGAGCAATTTCATCAGTTGGCCTTTTTACCTCAGCGCCGAGTAGATCCGAAGGACTCGGCGTAGCTACCTTTTTGACGATGCCGTTCCTTGTCTTCTGGAATCCAGCAAGCATCAGTTTCATCTTCTCAGCTCTCTCTTCATCAAGCACCCGTTCCAACTCGCGCCGATCATCGTCAGATAGCTCATCAAGTGTGACGGAGATGATGTTGTCGGTGTCGAAGTCGCTGCCATTCTTGGCGGCGGCAGCGTCCATCGCGTGCATGTTCTTGTTCTTCTTCGTCCCCAGCGGAGTCGCCAATTGTGTTGCCACGCAAAATCGCCGCGTAGCACCACGATACCCGTCGTACTTTCGTGACGACGAACCGATTGCTTTACGAGCAAACCAACAAAGAATTCCTCAATTTCGAAGAGGAGAAACGGCCGCTTTTCAGCGCAAAACGGCAAAGATCGCTAAACCCTAGAGATACTAGAGCTCGGCAAAGGAGAAAAACGAACGGAAAAAACAGTACGTGAAAATAGATTAATTTGTGTGTATCGATTGGTTGGGCCCCCCTCAATCGGCCGTATACCTCTTATATGTAGAGGTAGCCTGGACTTTGGCGTACAGAAGTAGGTCTCCGATCGTTTGCTTGGTTTGCAAGCCGAATAAAATATTCCTAATCTGTAACTAATCGATCCGGCCGGTACTAATACGTACAATCGTAAGAAACATGGAACCTTGCCGTACATGATCGATCAACCTCCAATAGGTCTTCAGCTTGATACTTGACCGACCCGTGCTAGGACTTGTCCTAGATATCTGCAGTTTAACTTAGCGCATCTCTGGGTATTCATCCAGGAGTTGTCTTCGGCAGCCACAGTTCAGTTCATCCTGTTCCAGAATACATCATGAACTCATCATATCTTCCAGTTAATCCATGCAAACTTTAGAAATCGGTCTTGAATAAATAGCTTCATATGTCTAGTCTGTCGCCCAGGTACTTGTACTTGATTCTTGCCAATCCTGCATTTTGAACTAAACACCATGTCCAAATACATAGGTCAACCAATAATCTGACCACGATCATTTAATTTAATTTGGCTTATATAAAATACCAGCAGCCAAATTACACCTTAAACACATGCCCCCTGTTTTTGGTACTATATCATTTATCAAAAACATATATTTGTACCTTAGGACGATGTCGACAATTTCACCGGCCATATGATTACTCAGGGCGATGTCTAAAGAACACATCGGCCAAATTTTCTTAGGGCGATATATTAGTAACATTCTAATTAGTTAGGCATAGTATTGTGCCTATTATCACTAGATGAAATTGGGTTGACATCAAATTAAATAAGTTGATCATACTATTGCATTGTTATTTTGTATGGCCTGCACTTGTAACATTGTCTATGTGGTTTCGTTGGCAGCGTAAAGTCATGGATCCTGAAGATAGTGCGGCTGAAGACATTGCTCCTGAAGAAATTGCTGCTCAACAGAAGCCTGCTAAAGATAATGCTGCTACAGACATGGACACTGAACAAATGCCTGCAGACATGACTGAGCAAAGGAATTCTGCACACATTCCTGCTGAAGACATGGCTGGTAATCATAAGGATGGTGAAGGTATGGATGACAAATACATGGATGACAGAATGGATCATGAGAAAGGTATGGATGCGACAGATTTGGATGGTAAAGGTATGGATGACAAAGACATGGATGACAGAATGGATCATGAGAAAGGCATGGATGCGACAGATTTGGATGGTAAAGGTATGGACATACATGACTATATGGAGTGCAAGAAAATTGTCTCGATGCGATTCACAAGTCTAAAAGAAGCCCACATATTCTATCTGGCCTATGCGAAAGAAAAAGGTTTTGGTATTAGACTGGGTGATCTGAAGTATAAGGGTTCAAAAAACAATGCATATCGACGGACGTTTCTTTGCTGTAAAGAAGGACATCGGTCCAAGAAGCACTTCAACAGACCTGACGCAAAACGAAAGCCAAGGCCTCTCTCTAGGTGTGGATGTCGTGCTCTTTTTCAGGTTGAGCGCAAGGAAGACACTGGGGAATGGTTCGTCAAGAATTTTGTTCATAAACATAACCATGATTTCATTGATCCTCAGCTGGCTCCTTACTTACAGTCTCACCGTAAAATCACTGACTCACAAAAGGCTGATGCCATTACGTATTCTGTCGGTGGACTTCGAACATATCAGATAGCTAATGTAATGGTGAACGGTGCTGGAGGTGTCAAAGGCCTTGGATGGATTCCACGGGACCTATATAACCATGTTTCAATTGAGAAGAAGAAACTGATAGATGGCAAAGATGCTCAATATTTGCTCAACTACATGGCAGCACAGCAAATAAAAGACCAGACTTTTTTTACAGGCACACCAAAGACAGCGAAGGCCATTTGACGAACATATTCTGGGCTGATGCACAATCCCGGCTCGACTATGAGGCATTCGGTGGTGTGGTAGTGTTCGACAGTACATATCGGTCTAACAAGTATAGGCTTCCTTTTGTCCCATTTGTTGGGTTGAACCATCACCGCAGCACAGTGGTATTTGGGATCGGAATTGTGTCAGATGAGACAACACAAACGTTTGAGTGGCTACTTACAGTGTTTTTGGAGGCAATGAACCAGAAGCATCCCAAATCAGCAATCACCGATGGCGATCATGCGATGGAAAATGCAATAGCATCAGTCTGGCCAGACACAGATCATCGTTTGTGCAGCTGGCATATCGAGGAGAATTGCGTGGTGCACCTCCGGAAGAAAAAACTTAAAATATTTAGGAAATTCATTTACCGTCGTTGGGATCCTGAAGAGTTTGAGAGATGTTGGGAGCGATATAAGAAGAAATTCAAAGTGCGGGCAAAAGGGGAGAAGCACGCATGGATTAGAAGGATGTATGAGTTGAGGAAAAAATGGTCTAAATCCTATACAAAGGGTAGATATTTCCTAGGGATGCAGAGTAATCAGAGGAGTGAGTCTCTCAACTCAAGGCTTCACGTGCACTTGAACAGGAAGATGACACTTACTGATATGTTGCAGCATGTTGAGTTCTGTGTCTCGACTGGTCGTAGGAATGAAGAAGCATTAGACGCTGTAGCCGCACACACGGTACCCTACACCAAACTCGATGCTCATGCCCTTGAGATGCATGCCTCTTCTATTTACACTCCAGTTATGTTCCAGAGAGTGCAAGCATATGTTGGCTATGCAGCAGGAATGATGGTTTCAGGTCGTAGCTCGATTGGTGGTTTCGACAAGTATACGGTAACTCGCAAAGAGGCAGCAAATGGTTTCGCACGGCATGTCACGCTCCTATTCAGCGGAGCAAAATTGGAAGATGCAAGCTGTACATGTCGTAAGATGGAAAGCGAGGATATCCCATGCGCACATATATTTTGTGTCCTGATGCATCTTGAAGTGCAACAAATTCCAAAAATTTTAATCAAGGACATATGGACAATGAAAGCCAAGACAGCGTTCCAATCTTCGAGAATTGCAAATACTCATGTATGGTCTAATCATATGGACTTATTTCATGAGTTACGCAATAAGATGAACGAAAGTTTATTCACAGCCACAGCTTCCGGTACAGTTTCAGAAAAGTGGATGGAGAGGCTCAGGAGTGTACTGGATGAGCCAGAGGAAAATAATGAGGGTAACAAAGCGACGTTGCTACCTTTGCCAGACTACTACTCTTCTGCTCGCAAAAGCTGCAATGAAAATGTCCAAAACCCAATCCCAATAGCTCCAAAAGGCAGACCCAGTACCAAAGAATCTAATAAGAGGGTTAAACCATTCCGTGAGAAGTTGAGAGGCAAAAAAAAAAGGTTAGTGTTCATGCTTATCTCTTTCTTCAGTTTCGTATGTGCTAACATTCTAATTTCATTATTGGGAATGTGTTAAGTGAAATTTCCTTGAATTTGGCAGGAAAGCTTCTACTAAAGAGAAGAGCGCAAAGGCTAGGAAGATAAAAGATTCAGATTCAGAAACAGAAACAGATTCAAACACAGATGAAGAAGAAGTGACCGGTAAGAAGACAAAGACGAAAAAGAAAAAGAAATGCCCACAAAAGTCAGTGTTTCCATTCTGTTTCATCTGAATTTTGTTGTCGTTGTCGCTTTGGTTAATGTCCTGGCTGAAATTCTCATCAACTCTGGCAGGCAATCTTCTGGGAAACAGAAGGGAACAAAGGGGAAGAAGATAGAGGATTCAGATTCAGATTCAGATTCAGACACTGAAACAGAATCAGATGAAGATTCTGATTACGAAGAAGCGTCCGCTAAGAAGACAAAGAAAAAAATCCACAAAAGTCAGTGTTTCCATTCAGAGTCAAATTTATCCTATGTTTGTTGTCGTTGTCGCTATGATGTATTGCGTTAACTAAATTTTTCATGAACTCTGCCAGACAAGCTTCTGGGAAAGAGAAGGGCAAGAAGGGAAGGAAGATAAAAGATTCAGATTCCGAAACAGAAACAATTTCAGAAACAGAAACAGAAACAGATTCAGATTTTGATTCAGATTCTGATTCAGATACAAATCACAAAGATGTGCCCGCTAAGAAAAAGAAGAAGCAAAAGTCAGTGTTTGCATTTTCATAAGTACTTTGTTGTCATTATCGCTTTGGTGGATTCTTTGTAAATCAAATATTATGTACGCAGGAAAGATAAACATGGAATGATGGCAAGAGGTAAAAAGAGATCACTTGAGGATGCCGAATAAGTTTGTGCAAAGAAGAAAAGACAACACAAGTGAGTATTTTGCTCAGTGGTGCGTACTGAACATGTTAAGTTCCTTATCGGTAATACGATGCTGATCTTGTCTGTTTATTGCAGGGAGGTCGCTGATGATGGAAATGCTTCCTTTGTGTTTGGCGATTTTGATGTTGTTACTACTTCAAAATATGGCCCAACTGCTGACGCTTCAACGATGGGTGGCAGAAGTTTGCTAAAGCTTGCAAACTAAAGGAGGGAATGATGGCTGTCATCTTGTTCCACATCATTGAAGGCCACCTCAACATATCAGTTGACGTTGTTGTCAACTGATCAGAAGCCTATGGGAGCATCACTATGTTATGTGTTTTCCTAGCATCACTAGAAGACCTTTCGTGTGTCCTAAGTAGGACAGAATGGACCATTCCTAAGAACATGAATTTTTGGACTGTAATGAAATGAACCCAAATTTTAAATAACTCTCTGGTGATAGACGATATATACGCGAATTTGAATTTTTTTTCGAAATTATGATATGTGCAATCGTCATTTAACTTGGAAACTTTGTACTATTAAATTTGATGAAAAGAAAATATCAATTTCGTGTGCCGCCTCTTATGTGGGTGCACAGAGCCAGGCATCGCCGTGCACTGGGCCATCTTTGTGCGCGTGCAGGATGAAGTAAACAAGGGCCGGCCCATATAGGTCCTCCCTCTGGCTGGACACATATTCTAAAAAAAAATTGAACTCTAGTGTGGCGGTGACGTGTCTCGTTGGAGCCGAAACAGCACTTGGTATATAATGTGGCGTCGGCCGCAGCGCCCACCCCGCCGCTCCCATTCCCCCCCCCCCCCCCCCCAATTCGGCAAAACCTCAACCTCACCGCCCACTCCTATCCCCCTTCGCCGACGACGAGAAGATCCAACCGCTTCCGGCCAATGTCGGACGTCGAGGGCGCGGCAGATCCGGTGCCGCCGATCGAATCTGGAGGCGCTCCGGAGGGCGTCGAGGGTTCGGGAGGCGTGGCGGCGGAGATAGATGCAGCCACGGGCGGCGCTGAAGACGCAGTCCGTGTGGGCGCGGGGGAGCAGATGCATGCCCAGGCGACGGATGAATCGCTCCAGGTGACGGCCGATCCGGAGGGCACGACAGCAGTCGGCGGCGACCGTGTGGAGCAGCCGCTGGAGGAGGACCCGGTCGGTGAGCATGCCCTACTGGCGCATGAGGAGGTGAGTTCATGCATATTCCGCCCTCGATCGATTAGAGTAGTTAGGGTTTGTTGTTAGCCGTTAGGGTTTGATGTAATCTTTGTTAGATTTGACTAGGGTTTGATGCGGATAGTTCATGCACTAGATTTGACTAGACGTTAGGGTTTGCTGTAATCTTTGTTAGCCGTTAGATTTGACTAAGTACTAGATTTAGTAGTCTAGGATACGAGTTTAGTTCATGCACTTGGAGAATCCACTCATTTATTTGCTCGTTAGATTTTATTAGGATTTTACTAGATTTATTAAGATTTCATTGTAATGCCTCCATAGTTCCATCTATGTTTGTGCTTGAGTAGTTGTTGCTGCTTGGTAATTGACTGCAGTGTTTTTTTGAAGTGTCACCGGGGGAGGGAAGAATCCCTCCACCTGAATTTTTCATTTCTTTTTGCAGTGTGGCCCCGAGACCGTATACATTGAGGTTTTACAAGGGGGGGAGAGGACCAAGCAGGAAAAAAATGTAGAAACCGACTACTAGTCCACTTTTTCACGGTGTTATGTGAACAAACAGCTGCTGCCAATCATCATTGACTGCAGTGTTACTACCTAGAGTAGTTTAGAGTGGTGCTGCCTGCTGGATAAAGGAGTAGTGTGTGTTTGTTTCAGAATTTCGGAGTAGTGCAGTCAGTGAGCTTGCTTCATGGATTTTACTTAAGTGAAACTTGTTCTACGGAGCAAGATATGCATTTGTTTAAACATGAACTTGTGCAAGTTAAACCTGAAAAGATTATGTGCTTTATATGGTTTGCACTCTCTGTATTCTGGTTATTTGCTTAACTAGAAGCTTGATTTCGTGCTTGTACCTTAATTCATGCAATGGGTAGTTTGTACCTGATGGAGTACCTTAGTTCCTGTCCTGGAACTTGGAGTAATTTTTGCTTGCTAAATATTTTGTCCTACTCCTCCATGTTTTCTAAATATTCCCACTGCTTGATCATTTGCTTGAACAATTCTGCTTGCTAGCTTTCTTGCAAGTACTGTTTGCTAAATACTCCAACAAGTATATAAAACATATAGTATGTGCAGTAGCACAATATAGACAACACAAATTAACTCTTTGGATCCGTCCCTGTCTAAGTAGTTGATCTTGCTAATCCATGTTTCTATGATAATTATTGTTTCCTAATTTGGTTCAATTTAATCGATTGGATGTGTGCGGATGGAACCATAAATTTAATCCATGTTTCTGTATTTGATGTTAACTATGTTTACCTTTTACCCATCTTTTAATTATTGTTTCCTAACTAGTTTATTCACACCTTGTAACTAGGGTTTACTCGTGTGTAATCACAACTTAAAAGAACACAAATTAGTAACTAGGGTTTGATTGTTCGACTTTGTTAATTAGTTGAAGCATTAGTGTACCTCCTCTTTAAAAAAGTCTTTTATAGTAGCTAGGAGTTATATATTTCTGAAATCAGTAATTTAATTAGATGAGCAAGTTAAACCTGTATTCTGTTTAAACTTGTGCAAGTTAAACCAAGCAACACATTGAAAAGGTTATGTGCTTTATATTGTTTACACTCTCTGTATTATGGTTATTTGCTTAACTAAAAGCTTGCTTTGGTGCTTGTACCTTAATTCATGCAATATGTAGTTTGTACCTGATGGAGTACCTTAGTTCCTGTACTGGAACTTGGAGTAATTTTTGCTTGCTAATCATTTTGTCCTACTCCTCCATCATGCTTAAGAGTTGCTGATATAAACATGTTGTGATTTAAACACACATATGCTATCTGGAAGTGACATTCTTTTTTGCTGTCATTGATTAGGCTCCCATGATCCGATCTGCGTACAGTAGTAGGATCACCACGGAGGAGCCGGCATCTGATGAGATCACATCGCTTACGGCCCTACTGACTGCGCGTGGAGAAGAGATAATTGACTGTCTTGAGAGGGAGATAGCTGCTAAAGCGACCGAGACGGCATCTGATGAGCTGATCCTCATCACAACGGTTAGGGCCCAACTGACTGAGCGTGGAGAACAGATAATTGGTCTAATGCAGAAATCCAAGGAGTATCTTGAGAGGGAGATAGCTGCTAAAGCGACCGTGGGTGATCTCCGGAAGGAGCTGCTGAACTGCTCAAAGGAGCTGAAGCTGGTTATGTTGACCAACATCGACTTGATTAAAATGAATCAACAGCTGAAGTCTGAGGTGGAGCTCCTTCGCAAGGATCTCAAGATGACCAAGAAAGGGAGTTTGTAGAACTTCCAGGTCCATCAGATGCGTAGTTATTTTACGCTTTAGTTTAATCTTATCGCTACCGGTCTATGGTTCGTTGCTTTTGATAATGTTCTATAAGAGTAGTATCTTCAAAGAACTCTTTTCTGTAAGAACTTAACTATTATCAGTAAGTACCACTATCAGTCGCAAGACCATATCGTATTATTTATGTCATATATTTGTTCGGTTTGTGAAATTTACAACTCGATCAAAGGAACCATTCGCTTCGGCGATGGCTCAGATGTATTGATCGAGGGAAAGAGAAACGCTCTGTTCCGCTGTGCCGATGGCAGCCAGAGGGTGCTCTCTGACGTCTTTTTCATGCCGAAGCTGCACACGAACATCATCTCGATCGGGCAGTTGGATGAGAATGGCTCCAAGTCCGTGGTGGAAGACGGCTCGTGGTGCGAGTAAAGCGTTCAGCTAATCGAGTAAGATGGCGATGTGTGTTACAAAGCACATGTGTTGCGTCTGCTTTTCTTTTATTTTATTTCCTTTTTTATTTATTCACCAGCTTCTTGTTTGTTTTTATTGTGCTGTATTATTTCGGTTTTCCTTTAGAATATTAATTGTCACATCTCAAATAAAATTTAGTTTTTTTCTTAGAAAGTTCCAAATGTAGAATAGCGTGCCCCACAACATAGGATAAAACATGGTCATAGTTTTGAACTGTAAACGTAATCTGGTCCAGCACAGTCCGCTGATATTCTCAAAATACGCAATAAGAAAATAGCACAAACCCCGAAGTACTTCATGTTGATTTCACATATGATCAACAAAAAGCTTGAGACCATCCCGGCTTCCTCGAAACCAGAACGCGTAGATGTCACCAACTCTCACTTCGAGTGAACCATCACTTGCCTATGTCTAAAGCATTGCTCTCGAGAAAACAATGCCGAGTGCTCTTCACGTAACTGCCATCTTCCCGGGTACCCGACACAGCATTATAGATCCCCAGCAAACAAGGTCGACCACACTTGCTGGAATCAAATGCCAACAACATCAAACGAAACCTGGAGGTCGTCGTTGTTCAGCTTGTGGAACAAGATGAGAACCAGCAATCCTGCATTCAGATTATGTCCACTGACAAACTGTTGCCAACCATTCTTGAAAAGGATCCTGCCATCGGCGGTTGGGCCATAGGTAGCTGCAGTACTGACTTGTTCCTGACCAAAGACAAGATATGCTGAACCGGTTCTTGGGACGTCTATCACTGGCACAAGATGCTTTGGGATTCGCTGTCAACATAATCAAACAATAAATTACAAGTACGGACAATAATATTTGAGAACATAGAGCTCTAAAAGAGAAATAAAAGGTTCATACCAATCTATTGTGTTTGATGTCAGTCTCAGTCAGCCTGTGAATAAAAACTGCACCCTTACCTAGTCCACGCATTAGAACATCATGGTTGATGTTTGCGACCTCTGATGGCTTGAGCTTGACTCCTTGAGAGATAACATCATCTTTCGCGGACTCCTAGAAAGCGAACACTTCTGCCTTACGGTACAAATAAAAAGAAGATAACTCACATGATTATTTCAGGATCTGTGAAGTATTAAGATGAAAACCTTATATATGAATGCGCAGAAAAGATGACATCCTATACAACAAAGTTGTCATACCTTGCACGACTTTATGCTTTGGGTTACCCTCCTGGTCTTGAGGATACAGAACAAGATAATCCTTGCCTTCATCTACATGCATTCAAAAAAAAAGGTCAACCAGACCATCACATATCTCACCACCAGAAAATGAAGATTAAAAGAAAGTATAGAGCAGTCTAAACTTCTGGAAAATGAAACAACTAATGTTCTACTCAACACTAAATGGACGAAATACAAAATAGATTCAGATCTGAACAGACAGCATACCCCACATGCTAGAAGCAAACAAAAATAAGGCAACAATAGTACGCACAGGAAAAAGCACATCATGTATAGTACCAACCTTCAAGCCGAGCTGCAGCTGCGGATGATCTGTCGTCTTCCCTCTACGAGAAGCACCTGGTGGAAGGGCAAGAGCAGCCGCCAGGAATGGAGTGCGGGTTTTTTCCAGGAGAAGAACCGAAAGAGTAAGGTGGAGGGGGACCTTTAACCGCCGGGTCTGAGTGAGAAGCTACAAATGGAAAAACAATGAAGTTGGCAGCAGGCGTACTTAACCAAAACACCAAAACACAGCCCCACACGCCCATCTCTGAAAAGTGACAGCCTGAAACACCTAAACCCTAAACCTTATTCAACATTGAAAAAAAAAACCACATAACACAAAAAAGGACTTAAAAGGGTGTAAATTTCCAAAAAAATACAGAAAAACAACATTGAGCATATATATAGCTAACATAATAAGGAAGCATTGCAAACACATAGTTTGGGACAATAAAAGATAGGGTTCACACAACACAGACTGTATACAGGAAACGATAGACGGCTTGCAAGTCTCACGAACGACTTAGTTACACATATGGTGACCCTACGCTGACTACATGGATAACCTTTACTATCCTACATAGTGTGATGCTCGAAGAAGTCCTCGTCGTTGATGGTGCTGTAGAGTGGACAAATCCTGGCAGAATCCTTCATGAGAGCTGTCTTGGTCACAGTTTTAATAGGATGAAACTTAACCAGGTACTGACCAGTGACGAAATGGCGGTTCGTGAGATACAGAGCATCGGTTGGTTCTTCTAGCTTCATGTAGATCTGGCCATGCTGGTCGACCGCCATCTTGTGACCCTTCACCATTTTTGGCAGAATATGATATACAAGTAGGATGTCCTTAGGGGTTAGGGTAATCATTGGCTCGAATTTCACCCTGACAAGACCCTGGTTATGGCCCTCCACAACTCCAAGGATGGTCATAGTACTCTCTGACATCTTTGGGTTTTGAATAGACTCCATATCATAAAGAAGGGAAGAATAGCAAAGAGGGTATCCTCTTTCACTCTGCTGCTCCAAAGTGAGACCACCAACATAAGCAGGGAATATCGTAATTGTATTACCATTGCAGTAGATGTCTTCTGAATAAGGAAGCCGGTAAATGCGGTCAATCTTGAAGAACTTCACACGTAGCTCATCAAACTTGAAAGTGTATTCCAATGCTTGCTCCAGCTTTGCTCTAGCCGCGGCGCTAGTGCCCCTGACAAACAGTTGGCACCCCGAAGCCTGGTTAACTACGAACTCAAAGTCTGTGCCAACCAGATGCTTCAGCACTTGCAGGGCACTGCAAATTCCCCTCACGTCGATGCACAAAACCGTCTTAACGAGAAAAAGATCATCAACTGGACCAGGCCTAACACCTAGCTCCTTCAGAATGAGCCGACAAACCTTAGGGCTCGTCACTTCACATAGTGGGTTTGCCATGTCGTCTTTCCCTATATTATAGAGCACTGGGTAAAACATACAATCATACACAGGACACTGTATAAACAAGCAATAACCAAAAAATAAATCAGGCCAATGCTTCCTACTAAATATACCAATGCTTCTTACTAAAAATTCGAACGCTAGATCTTGATTACGGTTTACTAATGCATAAAAATGCAACAAAAACCAAAAGAGGACACAAAATAAATGCAACATATACTACTCCTCTTTCCCATATTAGGATGCATATTAGTTTTGGACAAAGTCAAAATTTACAAAGTTAAACCTACTATATTTAGAAATATGTCAAAATTCATATTACCTAATGAATATAATATGAACATATATTTCAGGATGGTTTTAATAGGATTGAGTTGATATTGTAGATGTTGATTCTTTTCCTTTTATTTATGGTTAATAGCCTACTAAGAACCCTAACTGGTTTAAGAGGTGAATCATTTATTGTGAATGCACGGCTAAAAATACCCCTTTTCGATACGTATGATTCTAGATATCAAGAAGGTTAGGAGGTCCAAGAAAGATAAGACTCGCCCGAAAAGGATTCGAGAAAAGTTCTGACGGAAAAAGCCCTTTTCGATCGGAAACGAATCTAGATCAGGTTATAAACCCATATATGATTCTAGATGTCAAAAAAGGTCAAGCAGGTCAAAGATAAATGACAAAAACTAAGAAGAACAAGACTCACCCGACTGTGATTCGAGGGAGGTGCTATTGGAAAAAAACCTCTTGTAGTTCTTCAATCGGAAATGCTGCAAGGGGAAGAAACAAACAAATTTGAGATAGAGATCGGGAGATTAGATGCAGATCACAGATGTGTACAAGAAAAGGAACAGATAAAAAAGAAAATGAGGGAGATTAACAACCAACCGCTCCGCCGCTTCCCTCTGACGAACAGTTCATTCCTCTTCTCGCTCGGCGCAACCCTAATCTCTCCTCGGCTAATCCGTGCATATAGCAGATCGCTTGGGCCGACCCGTGATTAGTTTGGCAACCCCACCTCGCGCTTAGGGTTTTCGGCCCGTTAGTCAGATGGCCGATAGGGCCTGGCCTTTTTGTGCTTCATCCTTTTGAAAAGTCTTTTCAATATTTCTGTACGTTAAAACAATATGTATTTGTAAAATAAATCATACGTTTTGAATTCCAATTAATTTTGAAAAAAAAATCATATGTTTTTATAGAGACAATATTCACTTCCCATGCATGCATATTCTTCACGCGCATGCATTTGACAACACACTTAACCATTTTCTGTATCAAAAGCTACAAAACTCGCGCCACGGGTCTACCCCATTGTATCAAAATCAGAACACGAAAAATGAAAAACAACTAAAGAAGAAAAAAAAAGGAAGAAAATGTCTGATGGGCTGGCCTATCCTCGGCTCTTTCAGCGTGCGTCGCCAGCGTGCGATTTATATCATTTGGGCCATGCCATTTAGGGCCCCGTGCGGCGTGTAGGCGAGGCTAGCAGCCGAGGCGGCCAAGGTTTTAGTCCCACCTCGGCAGGGCCGGCCCTAAGAATTTTGGGGCCTGGTGCAAACAATCAAATGGGGCCCTAGAGACAAAATTTATACGGTTGAATCGTGTATTTACGTTCAAACTAGTGAGGCTGGCCCTTCTATGCGAGCAATGCCTAAACTAGTACCGATTCGGCTAAGCAATTTGGTCTAATTTTTTCTAAGCAAATCGTAGCATGCATGTAAGCAACCGGGGGCCTATGCGGCCGCACATGCCGCACACGCTCATGGCCGGCCCTGATCTCGGCAGCTCACGGACGCCGAATGCAGCTTAAATAGCTATCTGTGACCGACATCTCGAGCTCCTCTCTACGTCACATACATTCCTCTCTATCCGCCTGCTAGTGGACCGGTCACTGGGCTGGGCAGTACCGGTTCAACCTAAGTGCCTGTTTGCCTGTAACTGCAACAGCCCACGCGGTAACTGGCCAACTGCCCACAGAAGGTCCAGTTCGGGCTCTACCAACAGCCCAACACGCTGAAACAATGGGCCCACACACTTCTCTATGGAGAGTACGCCAATGATAGTTGGGTAACTTGTTTGGTAAAGGGAATGAGCCTAGATACTCAGTGGCTGTTTGGGTTGGTGTGGCTGGATGAACTCAAGTGGCACTATATATACCAGAGATCATACATCCTATTCCTATACAGAAGATATTGAAAAATATAGGAGTCCCCATACATGTAAGTGACAAGGGAAGGATAGAAATTTGTTACATGCTAGGATGTTTAAGGGAGGGCGAAGATTCAATGGTTCCATGCTTTAGACAACTTCAAACCTTATGGCTATGAGATGCATCGTGAAGCCACTTTGCACCGTGCTTCTCGAGGTGTCTAGACTCACTGCAAGAAACAGTTTGGCACATATTAGAGAAGTTGAAGAATGATGCGAATGTCCAAATTAAATACATTTAGGGGAAAATTTAGGATTTCAAAGTTTAGTACTACCTCCAGTCCAAATTAATTTTCGCAGAGACATCGAGAAGCTCGTGGGAGTGGTGTGATTCTCGAGAACTTCTTCTGGCAGTGGCGGTCTGAGCGTCATGGAGCTTCATCCGCAACCAACAACGTCAGTCCGGCTCTGGGAGGAGCACCAGCGGCTGTGCGGCGTCAACACGGTCTCGAGGTTGAAGACAAAGGGCATCTCAAGAATCTTGTTGTAATTCGGGGCATGTGGACCCACATGCAGGGCTCTCGGCCATCTAGGTCTACTCCTACCACCTTTTGGAACTTGTGGACCCACATGCAACACTCTCGAACATCTAGGTCTACTCCTACCACCTTTTGGAACATGTGGACCACATGCAACGCTCTCCGCCATCTAGGTCTACTCCTACCACCTTTTGTGACATGTGGACCCGCATGCAGCGCTCTCAGCCATCTAGGTCAACTCCTACCACCTTTTGGGACATGTGGACCCACATGCAGCTACCTTTTGGGACATTGGACCCACATGCAGCACTCTCAGCCATCTAGGTCTACTCTCACCACCTTTTGAGACATGTGGACCCACATGCAGCCCTCTTAGCCATCTAGGTCTACTCGCACCACCTTGTCGAATTAAGTGAATGAACTAAAGCATGCATTACATGTTGATTTCACAGATGATCAACAAAAAGCTTGAGACCATCCCGGCTTCCTCGAAACCAGAACGCGTAGATGTCGCCAACTCTCATACCAATCTTGTTAACGATCTCCATCCAGTTTGATGTTATCATGGCACCACCTTTCAGTTTTCCTTTCACCTTCAACTTGTTCATTACCATCTTAACTTTCGCAACTTCTCTATTCTCGAAAAAGACTTGAATGTGTGCTGGTAGTTCAGTATTTGGTACAATGTGGTGTAAGGTGAAGCCCCTCGAAAAATACTGCAAAAATATTGCATGATTAGTACAAATGTGAATCCCTAAAGTAGTAATATATATGTCACAAGTTTGCTCTGTGTTTAAAGCTTTACCATTTTTGCTTTGCCTTTGACGATGTTTGATTTATTGATTGTGCAGACATATAATGGCTTTCTTGGCATGTGCTTATCAACTACCCACTTCAGTGTACCGAATTTTGCATCATCCATGACTACGCGGTTGGCATACTCGCAGAAACCTTCAAAATCTTCCTCATCCTCTGTTCTAGGACCTGTCCGAAACAAATACGTAAATAAGCAGGAGTAGTACGATTGCATTCATAGGTCTTTTTGCATGACTATACGTACCTTTGATATGAAGCCTTTTATGCAACTTAAGACAAGCACGAGCATGACGAGTGCGAGCCATCCACCTAGCCAAGAAGCAGGGTTTTGGATTTCGTTTTTGATTTTTTACCGGGCCTGACCGAAATGGCCGAAATTCGGCAATTTCGGTGAATTTCGGTAAATCTCGGATGAAATGCAAGAACCAAAATTTAAACTTTGGAACGAAATTTGACGAAAATTAGACTAAATTTTAGATTTTCAAACAAAATTCAACCCAATATGAAATATTTTAGATAATTCAACAAAAAATCCCCAATATTTAGGAAGTTTCGTTTGGTAAATTATTGTACCGGTCCTGCCCGAAATGGCCGAATTTCGGTGAAATTTCAGAAATCTCGGCCGAAATCCAAAACCTTGCCAAGAAGTAATACATACTTATGTTCAAAAATATAATACAACTCCTAACTTGGATACCACGTGCAAAACTGACGAACATGTAGCACATAGATCTGGCATGGTTGAAACATGAATATTTTTCGTAGTCCATAGATCTTACGTGGTCGAAGTACCTACTTTGTGCAGATCGAAGTACATATATGGAGGAGAGGAAGATATGAGTTCGGTAAGACGTACCTCATCCAACCTCTGACGTCAGAGACAGATCTGTGATAGGACGTGCCGCCGAGGATAGGACGCGATTGTGATCGTCCTCTTGACAAAGTTTCAGACTAATTTATCTCGATGCAATTGCCTCGAGGGTGTTCGTGTATTTATGTTAGGAGCGATCGGGTCAGGCTTCCGACTCCTACAGGGCTTTGGTACAAAGTACCTGGAAATACATATCGAACACCCGTAGGTAATTCTATTTCTAACACCTCGCCAATATATTCCTTTCCAAAAAAATTATTTCTTCCTTGTATTCGCTACCGATCATCGTATATGATCAGTTTAGAATCCCACAAAATAAGGGACTGATCAAATCCCACAAAAAAAGGAAACCGAGTCGAATCCGTTAGACGCGCGAGAGACGTCGTCTCTCCCTTCCAACAATATGATGGCCGTGTGTCTCTCTTTACTCTCACGCAGAAAAATAAAGTAAAGTCCCGTCTCTCTCCCTCACACAAAAGAAAATGAACCCACGCACGAAAATAATATAGCCAAATTTAGGAAAGTTATGATCTGTTAATACTTCTGCATATCGGACCTTTGCATATTCTATTTTTAGGCGCGGTGGGAGTAAGAAGAGAGAGAGGGGCACGGGTGGAGAGAGAGACATAGAGAGAAGGGAAGAGAGAGAGGGCTAATAAAGGTGCACACTTGTGTGCAAAGCAAGCTTCAGAGCTTAGAAGGAGATGCATTTGGGTTAATGAATGAGAGTTTTGAGTCGCAAAAAAAAATTGAGAGAGATGGTTGACCAGGGTTGAGTATTACCGCATGTGCCATCAACTGCCTGCTGGACCCACAATTGCCGCTCCTAATTTTTCTTTGGTATTCATGTTTACTACTCCTACATGTTAGGCACCATGTACAACAAATTTAGGGTGATTTAGAGATCGTCGAAAAATCACCTTATGGACCGTCTGGTTTCACTTAAACCCGTTTTTTCTAAGAAAGTGATTTTTTCGACATCCACCAAAACACCTCAAATTTTGTACACATGATATCCTAAACAAACGTAGATATATTGCGAAGTTTTTTCATTTTTTTGAATTTACTACAATTTATAGTGCCTCGGTGAAACTGAGGTTAAAACCTTTGAATTTACCTTAAAGGGACAGTGTAAACTTTACATTTTTCGGTTTTTCTTTCGTATTCCTTTTCACTACATGTTAGGCACCATGCACGACAAATTTGGGGTGATTTGGAGATGGTCGAAAAAAATCACCTCCTTAGTGACATGTCGTCTGGTCTCACTTAAACCAGTTTTTCTAAGAAAGTGTTTTTTTAAATCTCCCCCAAATAAACTCAAAGGGGGTAGGGATGGACCTACCCTGCTAGGAATTGTTAGGAAATTTGCACGTGGGTCCAGATAGGTAGTAAATGTGCGTGTGGGTATAGATGTATGTGAGGTGCTGCATGTGGTGTACAGATCGATGGTTTACATGCGGTACAAATACAACTGGAATGCTAGAAGTGTTGTACACGGGTCCATATGATGCAAAGGTCGTGTGTATACTCATAGATGGCTGGTAGTGATGCACATGGGTCCTGGCTAGAAATGATGCACTTGGGTCAAGATAATGTAAATGTGGCACATCATATACTCATAGATGGCTAGAGTGTTGCACGTGGGTCCAGATTGTTAGGAATGATGTACGGGGTCTAGTTGGGTATAAAAAGTTTGTGTGGGTCCAGATGTCTATGGGGTGGTGCACGTGGGTCTAGGATAGGATACGTAAATGTGACATGGATACTCCTAAATGCTAGTAATTTCAAAATCAGGTCCAGTCGCCAACGTGAGTTCATTAATCGCGTCTAGGTATTGAATCACACGAATATTTGGTGCATGTGGACCCACCTATTAACATCCGTAACGATCCGGCTATCACCTTTGGTGCATGTGGACCAACATGCAACACTCATAGTCGTCTAGTTGTACATGTAACACATTTGGGCATGTGGAGCCACATACAACACTCTCAATAACCTAGTAGGAGTGATGCGTGTGGATCCACATGTGCTAGCTAGAGGTGTGTACCTAGATAAAGTGTTGCATTTGGGTCCACGTGTATCAAAGGGTCTAAGAGTGGACTTAGTTGTGTAGGTTTGTTGCGTGTGGGTCCACACGTTTGCAGTGGTAGGGTTATATGTGGGACCCACCTAACAACACTCCTAACCATCCATCTATATATACAACTATCACCTTTGGGGCATGTGGACCCACATTAAACACTCTCAGCCATCTAGGGGGACTGCTCTTACCACACCTTTTGGACATGTTTAACCACTCTCACACAACTAGGTAATTTCACCTGGATGGCAAGGGGTAAATATACCTGACTAGCTATGAGTGGTGCATGTGTGTCCACATGTGCTCGAGGTGTTAGAAGTGTACCTAGATGGCAAGGACTATTGCATGCGGGTCCACGCATATCAAAGGGTTTAGGGGCACAAGGTGTCTTGCATGTGAGTCCACATGTGTGAAAGGTGGTAGGGGTATATGTGGGACCCACCTAAAAACACTCCTAAACGTCCAACTATATATACAACTACCACCAGGCATGTGCATGGACCCACATGAAACACTCTGAGCCATCTCTAGGTGTACTCTTACCAGGGATGTGTAACAACTCTTAGTCAGCTAGGTCAGTTCACCTGGATGGCAAGGGGCAAATATACCTGACTAGCTATGAGTGGTGCATGTGTGTCCACATGTGCTGGAGGTGTTAGAAGTGTACCTAGATGGCTGGGAGTATTGCCTGTGGGTCCACACATATCAAAGGGTCTAGGGTAAAAGGTGTCTTGCATGTGGGTCCCAACTTACAACACTCCTAACCATCCAACTATATATAAAACTATCACTTTTGGTGCATGTGGACACACACGCAACACTCATAGCCGTCTAGTTGTACATCTATCGCATTAGGGGCATGTGGACCCACCTGAAACACTCTGAGCCATCTCTAGGTGTACTCTTACCATGGCATGTGCTGCAACTCTTAGACAGCTAGGTCAGGTCACCTGGATGGCAAGGTGCAAATATACCTGAATATTTGTGGTGCATGTGTGTTCACACGTGCTAGAGGCGTTAGAAGTGTTGTTTCTAGATTGCAGGTACTATTGCATGTGGGTCCACATGTGTGAAAGGTAGTAGGGGTATATGTGGGACCCAACTTACAACACTCCTAACGGTCCAACTATATATACAACTACTTTTTAGTTTTTCTTTCCTATTCCTACTTACTACATGCTAGACACCATGTACACCACATTTGGGGTGATTTGGAGATGGTTGAAAAAAAATCAACTTCATAGTTCCATCATTATATCATGTACTTGATACGTGAATGGGGATGGATATTGACACAACCCATGTTCTTCCACTCCTATGTACACACATTATCACCTTAATTACTTGTCAATCTCGATTCGCTCTCATGTACTTTTTTCTCCTGATTACTTTCCTTTCAAAAGGGTCTGTTTCGAAAGAATTCCTTTCCTCACGTACCAAAAAGAAAAAGGAAGGAAATAGGTACGTATCCAAGCAAAACGGAAAAACGATCTCTTTCGGATTCATTTCGATCGTAACGTGGACTCCAACGATCTAGTCGAGGAGCAGGGTTTTGCTCCCCAGCCGCGACAACCCACCAATAACCGTATCCCCATTCCAGTCGCCACTTTCGTTCGCATCCCAACAACTTAAACGATCAAGTCGTGGCCGGCATTTCGGCGGCGGCGGCCCTTCCGGCGGTGGCAACGACCGAATGTGCGTGCCCCGGGGGGAGCGGGTTCCTGTTGTTAGTTACCTGTTGTTCCTGTTGCTGTTACTCGTGCCGTTCTAGCGGGGATGCGGTTTCTCGGTCAGGGGTCGCTAGGATGGAGGGGGGATCGGGGGGGCGGTTGTTCACAGTTCGGACTAGCATGGGCGTGAGGGGCTAGAATCCGCTTGGATGGATGGGGATTCGGGTGCTCCCGTGGCGGCCCCTCGTATCGATCCCAGGATGGAGAGATTTTGCCGCGGTGGTGGTTCCCGTCCGCCGATTTGGTGGATTTGCGTGGCCCCGTTTGATGGTTCTTAGGTGTGCGTTCGGAATGTTGAACTCGATTTGTTGTCACTCGACTGGGGGTGTCCCAGATGCACGCTCCTGCTGCTGTTTTGTATGCAATTGAGAACTGCTAGGAGGCATATGTATAGAGTTCGTCTGTCAGATTGGGTGGAGATGGTTTGGCCCGGAGTTGCTGTTCGTTTTAATGCTGGATTGCTGATAGTTCGTGCGGTGGTTTTTGTTCATAGGCATTTGGCCCGGAGATTTACTCTGTGATCTCTTAATTTTAACAAGTGTCGTCAGTTTGTATGATTGAAACTAAACCATGTCTTGACTGTCCACAGAACCGAGTACTCGTCTAAAATTGCACAACTGTTAGCATGTCTATATTGTTTCACTTGAATTTGCACCTGATCTCCTAATTCTTGCTTGCAGTATGTGGGATTGGCAAGGGAGAGAGCATGCCGAACCTACCGATGCAAATCAAGGTACAACGCTCAAACCCAGAACCAGCTTCCATGTCATAAACTCTAGTTCTTTCGTGGACATTCTTTCTCATTACTATTCTCACAGATGTTGCTAAGTTCGTGTGGGATTGCCTCAACCGAGATGATGATGAAGATGAGCTACTGGGACTGCTGGGGAATCAAACTCCTCTACCAGACTGCCATGCCTTCTTTGACATTGCTGGTACTAGGAAGCTTCTTTTTTTCTGAGAATTATCAGTCGATGTACACTTGAATGCTTTGCTTAAAGGTATTGGTTACTTGTATCAGATATGACCTGCAAGGAGAAACTGGATGTGGTGGAATCTCGCGAGTCAAAGAGGCGGCATTTGGAGTACCCTTCTGAGTCCAATCAACCAGAGGTTGGAGATCTTGAGATGGGTTCTAATTTTGTCACATCTGACTTGGTTCACTAGTAGCTGGCTATGTTCTAGGTTCATCTCGTTCTGCTAGTCCTTAACACTATTTCTTCCTTTGTTGATCCATGTCTCAGGTAACAGAGAATTCATTGCTTTGCACTGATGAACCACAGAGTTTAAATTGGAATATGCAGCACAATGCAGATATTTTAGGTTTGTCCTTTTACCATATATGTCTTGGTGCCAGATACCTGCCTACTGCCATGCCTTTACTTTTTGTTAATTGGATATCTGGTAGCAGATAAGACTAGTCCCTTGTCAAATGGAGCACCCTATGAGCCATCAGATAGTCAGATGAAAACTTACTCCGATGGAACTACTATGTACTTCACGCCTGAACAAATGTCCGTTCCTATCTCATTCCGCTAAAACCACTTTGTTTTAGTTCACATTATTTTCAATCATTACAAGTTCTTTGATTTCTAGGCCCTCTAGCCAGGAGAGCGTTACATACCTTGATTGTGAAAGTGATGTGCCAGGTCAGTGCAAAGCACATTTCTGTAGCATCTTTAGATATAAATAAATACAGTCTATGTACGCTTTTGCCATATTGTCAGTATTTGTCCTGGAGATGTTTTTAAAGAGTAGTCTGTTTTGTAATTTTTGTAAAATTGCATTGTGATGTTCTTGCAGCTGGTACAATTTGCTGTTGTTTAGCAACAATGCAGCCTTGCTGAAACCTGGTTTTGTAGCTTTGTCCAGTTACTTAGTTGTTCTTTCTATCTACGACAGGAACAAGTAAGATTGTACCTGTGACAGAAAGCCTCATAATGCGGGAGAGTAGGAAACTTTCTACACTCAAAGTGTCTAAAGGTATTTCAGTTTGAAAATATCTTACTGATTTATCAACTTATCTTACATAGTTTTTTTTTTGAAATTAACTTATCTTACATAGTTGAACCTCTAGTTCTTAATATGTTGATCATTTTGATCTGCTTTCCCTACTAGGAGGAACCTCGCTGGTACGGATAAAGAAAAATATAACTTCAACTATAGCATACCCTTTTACCCTTATCAAACCTTCTTGGGAGGAAGGACATGTCACTCTGAAGGATATAAATCAGCGAATCCATGCTCCTCCAAAGCCGCCTCCAGAAATCCTGGGAACTTCAGCTTTCTCCGGTAAGCCAGTCATTGGCAAGACAAGGATCAAACTGAGGGGGGAAAGGCAGCATCACAATACTAAGAACAAAGGGCTGAGGACGCCACAGCTTATTTAACAGCCATTCCCTCGATTGCTTTGAGAATTTGGTCATCTTGTGCAGGCCTCTATAGCTTTTCGATTTTTCGTCGTCACAATTTTGTGCCATGTGTTCCAAATCGCTGTAGATGGCTAACTCTTTCTTCAAAGATTCAGCACTCATCTGGTGTACTTTAGTGGCATGCGGCAATATATATATGGAAAATTGAGAGTCAGCTTCTTCTACTGTATTGACTTCTCGTTCATGGTGTTTGTGTGGTCTATGTTCTTATTAGCTGAAGATAATAGAAACATCCATTGTGCTCCTCTCATGATTTTTTTTTTGTGACTTCAGATTATGGTGTCTTGTCCCAGATTTCAAAAAAAATTGTCACATCAAACTTGCTCTACGTGTCTGATATTTTGCTATGTTTAGCGAAAGAATTGTGCAAAAGAAACATTATGAAAATCCCGGGACTAAATCCTAGAATCAAAGATCCCAGACAGGAATCATTCCTAAGGATCATAACCTTAAAAAATTACTATGAAGATCCTTTCAATGAAAAATGTGATTAATGTAGTTAAGGCCACCACGAGAATGAAAATGAAGAACTCCACTTCCAAGTAGTATAAAAAGAAATAGAACCTAGGGTTAGGGAGCAGAAACTATTTCCTCCTTCCAGACCTTCTCGACTTCTTAGGAGATACAGGCTGTTGCAGTCTTTCGACACCCATCACAAAGTGGACAATCCGAGCGTACACCTCATATGTCAGGTACGCATCCATAGCAGCATAGTAGATGTTCTTCTCCGGCAGGGGCGCCATTGACCATATTTTGTGATCATCACGCGTGAAATCTTCCTTCATGGACGAATAAGTTCTGTCAATGATGGAGGCAGCGTAATCACAAAGGCTATCTTTCGGCTTGATCGATCTAGGCACTCTCCACCTAGTCTGAATGTCCACATAGTTTGCAACCTGAAGATGAACACGACCAAGCATTTTGGTGTCATTGAGAATGTCCACACCAGCAAATGTGTAGTCCTTGTTGGAGAGGAACCAGTCCAGCAAGTCGCACTTCTTATCGGCCTTGGATATTTGGTACAAAAGGACATGGTGGCCGACGCAAAATTGGATGACAGCAGCCTTCTGCGATAGGTCTTGAGGCCAGGTGTACTCCACATCCAGTCCTACTATTTTCGGGTTCTCATCCGTCAGCCATTCTTGAAACTTGCGGATGCAGTACTCCACACGGTCGGCCCTGTTTGTGTACTCACAGAGAGTACAGTGGTGCCATGCGCATCGATACTATAATTTTCGCGGAAAGCTAGTTCGGCAACCATGTATCTGTAAAATCAGGGGAATCAGAATCACATGTACTGTAATCAGTAAAGCACACATGCTACATGTACAAATGATTCAAGTAAAGTATTGTCTCTGAATACTGACAGATAGACATGATGTAATCAACACTTGAAACAATTATTTGAGGAAGCACAAAATAGGCAAAAGAAAGAGTTATATGGCATGGGCTTCCTATAGCTTGTATTATCGGCTCAGATTGAAGCACAAAATAAGCACAAAATTAGTCTGAAACTACTGTCGAAATCTGCTGTAGCGTTTGTCCACAACGGCTGGATTAGATTCAGTTAGGGGTTTCAGACATAGCGAGGACGCGGTCTGTCATGTTGGACTTCAGATCAAGCTAGAACAAGGGGACATGAAGGAGATCGAAGGCCAAAGCTGACTGGAAGAACTCACGCTGGTAGGTACTTTGCCCAATACTGCGGCCGTATTTTTAGGGGCACGATTGCTTCTCGATTTGGACCTTGCAAAGCTCGTATTGTATGAAAGGCACGGATAACTCACCGAGGAGTCGAGGAGTCTTCGTCGGAAAACTGGCTGCAGAGCTTTGTTGCAAATTGAAATATAAATCAAGGCCCGGATAGGCCCAGTTATGGACGCCCTTTCCAAAGAAATCTAAACGAACCCTAAACCCTATTCGTACCGATCTCGTATCGATCTCCTCAAATCTTACGACAGGTCCACCTATATAAATGCACCCCGGACGTATGGCAAGGAACACATCGATCAGCCGACCCCCCACCCCACGCCCAACCCCACGCCCAAGCTTCTCAACAACGCCAGGCAATGGCGAATCCGGTGAGTTAGGGTTTGTTTTAGTGTACGAGTTAGATCTATTTTCCACCTTCAGGCATCTTGAGTCTTGACTGATATCGTATCTCGCACATGCAGGAGCCCTACAGGAGTTTTATAGATAGATTAAGCAGGCAGCAGCGGAGGTATGTCACCTTGCTGGGGCTTGGCGGCCTACTAGAAACCCCTAGCATGAGAATCCGACACCTACTGTGCGAAAGTATCGCAAGAACCTATGACACAAAGGCTGACGCCTTTATGATTGGAGCGAGAGCCGTGAGAATCACCCAACAAGAGGTGGTGCACATTACTGGCCTGCCCTCCAGTGGGAAACATCACATCCCTTCTGTACTGAATGATCATATGGATCTTTGGAGGAAGATGAAAGATCCTGAATCTGACGAGATTACTTTCGGAGGTTTTTTTTCGCTCAATTTAGTTATGGTTTCCTGTTTTTTTTTTGTTAGATTTCACATGTAGTCCACCCCAATTTGCTTTAGAAAAAATCTTTGACGATGTTCATGATGTTGTTACTGTAGGCTTGGTTAGCATGATGAAAGATGACGAGTCTCCAAATTTCGTTAGGCCTTTCATCCTCTACACGATAGGCAAATATTTGTGCCCTACAACACATGGCTGCTTCGATCTGAAGTACTTGGGAATAGTTGCCAACGCTGACACGATTAAAGGAACCAATTTGACGCAGCTGACGCTAGACCATCTGATGTCTAGCGTGAGGAAGTTTGTAGGAGGAGAAGCAAAGTTGGAAGGCAACCTCCTTCTGTTGCAGGTAATGGGCGTGTAAGTACAGTAAACTATGTATTTTTTTCCTGGCATATGAACTCGTTTTGGCTTTTGATGCAGACATGGTTGTACGAAAAGTTCCGGCTGAACCAGATTGACCCGAGCATCTCTTATTTTGCACGAGAAAAACCCCTGATCTAGCATTGGGATGACATTAAGGCAGCCAAGGCTGACGAGATAATTATCTTTAATTATCTTGGAGTTGGAGAGGTGAAGTGTTTTACAACTGAATTTGTATCTATGTCATATGTCTGTAATACACTTAATCTAAAACAAAACCAACTGCAGATGGTTGAGGACCTGCTGCAGCCCCACACAGAAGGTGCACTGGACGATGGTCAGGTACATGGCATCTGTTAATAATAAATATCTCTTTTATGCAAAACAAACAAACTTGTGTGGTTCTGACTATTTTGTACCTTGCAGGTTAAGACAATGGTCTGCTGTATCTTGAGTGATGTGAAAGAAATGAAATTTCTTGTGCGGTACAACAGCGAAAACCTGTTGGCCCTGGAAAGGCAAGTAAGTGAAGTTCTTAGGTTTCAGATGACGATTGCCAGACGCCTGGATGACATTGAATTCAGTGTAAGCATATACTATTGTCATCTAAATCACTCGATTTTTGTATGCTACTATGTTGATAAATCATATTTGAATTTTTTATATATATTATGAAATCAGATTGACGAAACAACCACGCTAACATGGTTATTATTTTTGCAGAACCGCCAGGACGAACTGGAATTCAGACTTAAGACTCCCAAGACCAATCCTGATTTGGGAAAACAAAAAGATGACCTTGATGTCCCCATGAGGAACCTTTCGGATGATTTTAACGTACGCATGTGAACTAAGTTTTCAATTTCATTATCGCTATGTAAAATAACACAGAATTCTTCCGCACACGATTGCAGGTCATCCAGGTCAATAAAGAGGATGATTTATATTGCTACGAAACCCCAGGGAACCTTTATGACAACGTATGTAGAGTTAAACATATTTCGTTTCTAATTTTCTCATATTGACAATACTTGTTTTTTCTGTATTGTAGAATGGAAAGGATATAGCTGTATCGAAGGCTAACGGTTTGCTGACGCCTCAAGAAGAACCCCATGTCTTCATCACTGATAGCGAAAGTGAACCACTCAAGAACGATGATTACGTGTTCGTCGAATCTGAAGGGAAAAGCGATGCTTCTGACGATTCAAGGCGCACGAAGAATATGAAAAGGAAGGGGTTTACCAATATGAAAGATTTATACAAGGACTATGTGAAATTGAGTGCGGTTGTACAAGATTTTAATGAGGAATTGGTAACAGAACTTGTCAACACTTCAACAGAAAATCAAATGTTGGTGCAGGTTGGTGACATTGTCCTGCAACAAAAGGACATGCGATGCCTCACCCAGGAAGGTGGTCAACCAGAGGATAGTTGGTTGAACGACAATGTAAGAGCTATTGCGTTATACATTTTCGTTACTTTTCTCTTCCACAATTCAATTAAACAGATATTCTGTTTTTCAAGGTGATTAATGCTGCTATTGAGATCCTACGTCGTGACAACCCTGAGGACTCGAGGTACGGGAATTTAGTGTTCATTGAGAGGACAGACAACGTCTGCATTATGAGAAGAGATGGATCAATTGACTCGTACTACGAGGAAATATTAGCCGGCGAGCACGGAACAACAAAAGGCGACACCTACCTCAGACATGATATGGTAACACATAACAGTGCTTTGAAAACATTTCTTTTTTAATAAGTAGAATGCACTTTGTTTTAATTAAATATACATCAGGTTTTCCTTCCTACCAACATGGACAACGACGCTCACTGGTACCTGGTGGTTGTAAACTCCGGAAGGAGGGAAATTCAAATCCTGGACTCTGTGGTGAAGTCAATAGAGCGCAGAGAAGTGCAGGACATAGTAAGTTTTTAACATTCATTTATTGACGTAGACAGCAAATATTTGGTACTATTATAGGCACTCATACTATGCACATTATCTGAACAGAACACCAGATTTAACATGATAGCTACTATCCTAAGAAACTACTCATGTCTAATGTTATGCACTTGCAGCTTCGTGGGATGGAAGCACATCTCCGTGCATCACATCAAATGAAAGGACTAGCAGGAAGTTTATGGCCAGACATTAACGTGACAGAATGGCCTAGATGGGAAGTTGAGGTACCAGCCCAAAAGGACAGGTGAGACAGAATTTTTTTTTCCAATCCAAGACATGGCAAGCTGCTAATAGACTAAAATTTTGCAGCACTTCTTGTGGACTACACATGTTGAAAAACATCCAATTATGGATGGGAGACGAGCTGTCAACAGAATATGACCACGTACATACACTTACACCCATGCTACTGACAATTTTCTAGGGAAAGATACTAACATGTCCTACTATCCTACGCAGGCTGACATCGACAAGTACAGAAGAAAGCTGTCTGTTGTCCTTCTCCATTCTCCGCACAACTTGTTGAAATCTGTTAAAAGGTTGAAAAGGGACCATTCAGGCCTACATGAGAACTCCGAGGTATATGACACGGATGTAGAAGAAGGGGTATCAAGATGGCTGAAAAGGCACCAAAATGATCTACAGGAGACCTCCAAGGTTGCAGATGAAGATGAAGATGAAGGTGCAGATGCAAATTCGTCACTCGGGTAGAAAGTAGTAGACATGGGATATGGTGGGGTTTTAGTCCCGTAGAAGGTTTCCACGCCGTGTTCACGTCTGTTGCAGACAACTCGAGTTGTAAATCTTTCAAATTGTTGGTTACATTGTGTGACTTAATTTGCACTTATACATATAAGTTTGCTTTTCACATGCAATCTCTATGTTCCCGATATACGCATGGAAAAATTATCTGATCTAGGTTCATAAAGAGTAGTGTAGTCAAAAGTTGTACAATTTCATACTCACCTGGTTACTGTAGTACCAACATCCAGATAAGATACCATAGATTTCATAGGCCTGCAAAAGACATAATCTAATTATACAGTTGCAGTTTCCTGGGCAACTATTGCTGTCAGTGTAAATGTGTAGTTCTCTTTGGCAGAGCCAAGGAGTGCATGCACAGTGTCATTGATTCAGGTTTATTCAGCATTGTTTAATCTAGTTTATCATCATCACCTGCATACTCAGTGCCATAGGCAATGTCAGCATTGTAAACATAATATGCTTGGATCCAGGAATCAGCATCTTGACCTTGAAACTCCGGGATGCTGAATTTTGAAGGTTTCACTTAAGTATGATGAGACCTATTGCATTCGAAATTACGAGGAATTATGCATTTGCCCTAGTAGTGCCATCGTGCACTTCATCTTTATTGTACAGGTCTTCTACGTTCCCATTGTCACAACCTCCTATCTGCAACAGAGAAACAAATACCATTGATATCCTTGACAGGCTCACGACTAACGAAAATGTGAACAAAACAAAATAGGAAATAGTGCTACATTCAGAGTTCGGTTACGACGATTATCATGAGTACAGATTAAAGTCTTTGGCCGATCCTCAATAGAGTTTGCTGGATAGAGAAGAGAAGTCACAGGGTCTATATGATTGTTCACTGTAAGCGTGCTGCATGTGTAAGATATTCTGCTACTGCTACGAAAGAATCTATTTTATGCTTCTGAGAAATTCAGGCAGCGAGGAACCGCAATCAGGACAGAAAATAGCAAATCAGCTACAGAGGACAAAAGAGCATAGAGGAGATGGATGTTAAGAAGAGAACCTGGCGCGGATAGGGCCTTTTTGTTACAGATTCTTAAAAAGTTTGAACAGAACCGAATTATTGGTCTAAACCCTAAACCCTAAGATCCTCTTAGCTCCTGATAAATTTCCATTTTCTTTCTATCATCCATCTAAGCGTGCTATATAAAAAGTTTTTTTAATTGGTTAGATGTACTTATTTTTTTCATAGGTCAGGGAGTTATCAGTTTTTGAAATCAAGTCCCGGATAGGCCCAGGTAGGGACGCCCTTTCCAAAACTCTAAGCGAACCCTAAACTCTATCGATCTCGTACCTCGTATCGATAGATCGATATGAGTTCGTATCTCTCCTGATACGTCGCGGGCCCGGATAGGCCCAGTTATGGACGCCCTTTCCAAAGAAATCTAAACGAACCCTAAACCCTATCCGTACCGATCCCGTATCGATCTCCTCAAATCTTACGACAGGTCCACCTATATAAATGCACCCCGGACGTACGGCAAGGAACACATCGATCAGCCGACCCCCCACCCCACGCCCAACCCCATGCCCAAGCTTCTCAACAAGGCCAGGCAATGGCGAATCCGGTGAGTTAGGGTTTGTTTTAGTGTACGAGTTAGATCTATTTTCCACCTTCAGGCATCTTGAGTCTTGACTGATATCGTATCTCGCACATGCAGGAGCCCTACAGGAGTTTTATAGATAGATTAAGCAGGCAGCAGCGGAGGTATGTCACCTTGCTGGGGCTTGGCGGCCTACTAGAAACCCCTAGCATGAGAATCCGACACCTACTGTGCGAAAGTATCGCAAGAACCTATGACACAAAGGCTGACGCCTTTATGATTGGAGGGAGAGCCGTGAGAATCACCCAACAAGAGGTGGTGCACATTACTGGCCTGCCCTCCAGTGGGAAACAGCACATCCCTTCTGTACTGAATGATCATATGGATCTTTGGAGGAAGATGAAAGATCCTGAATCTGACGAGATTACTTTCAGAGGTTTTTTTTCGCTCCCTTTAGTTATGGTTTCCTGTTGTTTTTTTGGATAGATTTCACATGTAGTCCACCCAATCTGCTTTAGAAAAAATCTTTGACGCTGTTCATGATGTTGTTACTGTAGGCTTGCTTAGCATGATGAAAGATGACGAATCTCCAAATTTTGTTAGGCCTTTCATCCTCTACACGATAGGCAAATATTTGTGCCCTACAACACATGGCTGCTTCGATCTGAAGTACCTGGGAACAGTTGCCAACGCTGACACGATTAAAGGAACCAATTTGGCGCAGCTGACGCTAGACCATCTGATGTCTAGCGTGAGGAAGTTTGTAGGAGGAGCTAGAAGCAAAGTTGGAAGGCAACCTCCTTCCAGGTAATGGGCGTGTAAGTACAGCAGGTAATGGGCGTGTAAGTACAGTAAACTATGTATTTTTTTCCTCGCATATGAACTCGTTTTGGCTTTTGATGCAGACATGGTTGTACGAAAAGTTCCGGCTGAACCAGATTGACCCGAGCATCTCTTATTTTGCACGACAAAAACCCCTGATCCAGCATTGGGATGACATTAAGGCAGCCAAGGCTGACGAGATAATTATCTTTAATTATCTTGGAGTTGGAGAGGTGAAGTGTTTTACAACTGAATTTTTATCTACGTCATATATCTGTAATACAGTTAATCTAAGACAAAACCAACTGCAGATGGTTGAGGACCTGCTGCAGCCCCACACAGAAGGGTCACTGGACGATGGTCAGGTACATGGCATCTGTTAATAATAAATATCTCTTTTATGCAAAACAAACAAACTTGTGTGGTTCTGACTATTTTGTACCTTGCAGGTTAAGACAATGGTCGGCTGTATCTTGAGTGATGTGAAAGAAATTGGATCTCTCGTGAGGCACAACACCGAACACCAATTCGCCCTGGAAAGGAAAGTAAGTGAAGTTCTTAGGTTTCAGATGACGATTGCCAGACGCCTGGATGACATTGAATTCAGTGTAAGCATATACTATGGTACTATGTTGATAAGTCATTTTATATATGTTTAGCATAATGGCGAAACACATTAACATGTTTGTTTTTTGCAGAACCGCCGCCATGTAAAATTCGATGATGATCGCCTAGAAGTCAATGACATACAACTTTCTGACCTGGCAGTTCGTCCAGACGAACTGGTTTTCACCCCCGAGACTCCTAAGAACATTCCTGATCTAGAAACAGATGACCTTGATGTCCTCAAGGACATACAACTTTTTGACCTGGGAGAGTATCGTTTAGATGATTTTAACGTACGCATCTGAATTAAGTCTTTCGATTTTCATTATCGTTATGCAAAGTAACATATGATGTCTCCACATACAACAAGGAACATTTAACATATGTACATGAAAGCATATTTTATTCTAATTTTCTCATGTTGCTAACACGTGTTTTTTATATATCGTTGATTGGGAAGGCCCTAGCTGCTGGCAAGGCTAACGGTTCGCTGCAGCCTGAAAAACAACGCTTTGTCTTCACCATTGATGATATGGTCAAATCCGTAAGGAATAGCGATGCTTCAGACGGTTCAAGGAGCACAAAGATTATGAAGAGGAAGGTGTTTACTAGTGTGAAAGATTCCCAAAAGGATTATAATGAGGTATTGGTACCAAAACTTGTCAAGACTCCAGAACAGGACATTAGAGTGGTGCAAGTTGATGACATTGTCCTGCACCAAAAGGACCTGCTGCGCCTCAATGAGGAAGGTGGTCAACTAGAGGATAGTTGGTTGCACGACGGTGTAAGCGCTATTGCATCATACAATTTCGTTATTTTTCTTGTATACAATGCAATTAACCAGGTATTCTGTTTTTCAAGGTGATTGATGCTGCTATTGAGATCCTTCGTCGTGACAACCCAGCGGACATGAGAGATGGGCAATCAGTATTCATCGAGAGGGCTGTCAACGTCGGTATTCTCCAAAGAGATGGAAGGCATGCGTCGTACCGCGAGGAAGTTTTAGCCGGCAAGCACGGAACAACAAAAGGCGACAACTACCTCAGACATGATATGGTAACAAATGACACTGCCGTACACACATTTATATTTTTCGTAGTACTATTTATGCATTACTAATTAACCATACATCCAGGTTTTCCTACCTACCAACATGGCCAATGTACACTGGTTCCTGGTGGTTGTATACCCTAGAAGGAGGGAGATTCAGATACTAGATTCCCTGGCAACATGGAGTTTTAAGGGACAGGTCAGACATGTAAATGAGATGGTGAGTTATTTAACAGACTTTGAATAAAACTGGGGATTTGACATGATTAGTAAGCATCTTCTCATGGTACACACTTGCAGCTACATGGGATGGAAGTACATATGACTGAAGCCGTGCGAACCAACGGACCTCACACAAATGTATGGCCTGACATAGACGTGTCTGAATGGCCTAAGAGGGTCATTGGGGGGTTGCCGGTTCAAAAGGACAGGTCATTCTGGACCATAAGTTTTTTAATTTGTATTATATAAGGCATGGCTAATACGTCCAAAATGTATCTTTAATTTTTGATTGTTTCATGCCATTTTTATGCTTTTAGCACTTGTTTTTATATTAAGTTTATTATTTATTTGGACTAACCTACTAATAGTTGCAAAAGTGCACAATGTTCTTGTTTTACTATTTGATGTGTAGAAATTATCAAGAATACAAGAGGAAACCTTGTTGGAGTCAAATTGGGACTTTCCTGAAATCTGTCTGAGAACTTTTTACGAAGATTGTCAGTTTGACCCTCGAAGATGACGTCAAATGGAGACCTGGCTCTTACGAAAGTTGTCACAATTTTCCATACGAAGATTTTAAGCCCGAGATCAGCCCAATCGGAGTTCGGACGCGGCCTGTAGGCCCGTTTTGGTGGAACCCTAAAGGGGGTGACGGAAATCCGAGAAGATATATAAAGGGAGGAAACCTAATTCGTGGAGGACTCCTCCACCCACGAATTTCAGCCACCAAAAGCCACGTTTTTGCCTCCCCCATGGATCCCATCTCCATGGGGGAGGGCTCCCAAGAAGCCATGAAGGAGGGAGGCTAAGGGGCGGCGCTCCCCAAGCTTGCCGGCGGCGGGGAAAGGAGTTCCCCGCACCGCCGGCGCCGCCGCCGCCCTGCGCCGCCGCGCTGCCTCTCTGCCGTCTTCACCGCCATCTCCATCACCATCTCCTCCTTGTATTCAGTGGTTCATCCTCCCACAAACCTCTGTACCGTCCTATGTAAACATGGTGTTTGATGCTATAATATTTATCCTATGATTTACATCATGTTTCCGTAGTTTATTTGTCTTTTGATTGCTTAATTGAATGCATGAGGTTCATTAGAGTTGTATGTCTATATGGTGCTGTCCTTTGGTGTCCATTATACTTGTGCGCGCATGGATCAAACACCCTAGGGTTGGTAGTATTTGTAACGAAGCGGGGGAAGTTCTGCCGGAGTGACAGAAACCTGAGAACGCGAACCGATTAGTTGCACGTATGGGAGTAAGAGGACCTTGAACTTAAGGCTATGGTTGGGGAAACCTTAATGCATTGTTAGTATTTGCGGATGCTTTCTAACAATCCAATCATATAGTACTTGTAATCCCAAGTAGTGGAGTGCATGTATATTTAGCCTCTCCCACATAGAAAACTGCATCGAAGACAATGAACCAAGTACCTTCACTAATTAATCTTGGACAAAGCCACCACAATTACCACCACTTTTCCACACTCATGGTACTGTTAGTATATGGTTACTTAGTGTATTTTATTGCTGCAGCACTAACATTTACTTTCTTGTATTTATTATCTTGCAAAACTACCTCTCATACCCGTATTGCTACCGTAGTTTTATTTTCTAGATAATGCAAACGTTTAGTGTGCGTAGAGTTGTATCAGTGGTTGATAGAACTTGAGAGAATACTTATCCTACCTTTAGCTCCTCGTTGGGTTCGACACTCTTACTTATCGAAAAGGCTACACGCGATCCCCTATACTTGTGGGTTATCAAGACCTTTTCTGGCGCCGTTGCCGGGAGCCATAGCGTAGGTTAATGTTCTTGTGTGCACTTGTTTGCTTTATCTCTAAGTAGTTTTTATTTTCAGTATTAAGTTGTTCTTTATCTTACTATGGATAGGGAATGCGAATTACAAAAAAAATTAGGTGTAGTTGTTATCTAAAAACGTTTTCAAAAAGAAAAGTGATTGGAAAGATGAGTAATGGTTAAATGGGGGTCGACCTTGAACACTTGTGTTCATGCCTATGAAACCAAAACAAATCTTTCCATGGAAGCTTTTCATTAAAAACATGTAAATATTGTGTATATACCTCTGTACATAAAAATAAAATGCTAATTATAGTCTTTAGTTAATTGAAAGTTGATAGTTTTACTTTGCTGTCCAGAAACAGATTTTCTGTGCTCCACCGTATTAAATGTTTAAAATCACCAGAACGTGATCTTGATCTGAAATTTCTTGAGTGCAAAGTGATGCTTATTAGCTTTCTTTCATTAGACTAACTTTTTCTGATTTAAGGTACGTAGATAGGTCGAAAAATTCGATCTTTACTGACTGTTCTGTTTAGACAGATTTTGTGCTTCTCTGTAAATAAAATCGTGATAAATCTCAGAATAGTATTTTGACTTGAAAATTTTTGTGCATAAACCTGAGATTATTATCTTTCTTTCATTAGACTAAAGTTTTTCGATTTGAGCTACTTAACTATCTCGTTGAATGCCATCTTTACGGACTGTTCAGTTTTGACAGATTTCTTTGTTTATTCAATATTGTACTTGGTGTTGTTAGTTTCATTAGTTTTTCGACGGACAACGGAAATCATGAACACCTTAGTATATACAGTGGCTAATGTTGAGTAAAAATTATAAAACTTGTCAATGCTTGAACATGAGTGGATTTTATTTAATGAGTACTAACCCTACTAATGAGTTTTGTGAAGTTTTATGTGGATGTAGCTTATAAGATCTAATCAATATGGTGATATGAGATGAATAAGAAGACGCAAGAGCTCAAGCTTGGGGATGTGTAGGTGCATCCCAAGAACATATTCAAGAAGATACAATCATCTAAGCTTGGGGATGCCCGAGTCATCCCCCTATTCATCAACTAACATGAGGTTGTCTCGTTCATACTCTATATTACCCGTCCACATGATATGTATTGTCTTAACTTGTATTATAATTGCTTTTATATGTCTTGGTTTTACCTTCTTTAGTTTTATTAGGCTCTTTATTTGGTTTCATTGCTTCTTTACTTTCACATAAATTCAAATAACAAAAATATTTTCTTTTGTTTTGCTTCTTTGTTTGGTTCTTTATTGGTTTTACTTTTGGTTTCTTTTTAGAGTTTTCTTGCTGTAGCTAGCATGTTTAGGTCTTGTTTAGCCTCTGGTTTTTAGTTTATCAAAAATAAAGTACCAAGTTTTATCCATTTAGCTTAGTTGATACATATGTAAAAAGTGATTTTTGTTTTCGGTATCTACTGCTTATTGCGCGATTTTTCATATTTTACTGGAAGCTCTAAAAATCACGAAAAATTACTGATGTTGTAGCACCTAATCCTCTGCATGTACAAAAATTGGCTAAAATTTCGGGCATGTTTAAGTGCACCTAAAAATTGCGTTTTCCAGCTGCTGTTTTTCTGGACAGATTCTGACTTTTGTTGCAAGAGTGGCCTCTTTTCGTTTTCATTTGATTTTTAATGGTTCTTACCTTTCATTTATAAGTTGGCCATTTAAGCAACCTTTCTGTAACTTAAAAACAAAATTTTATTTGGTTTAATAGCAGCACTTGGGAAATATTATCTATTGTACTAATGTCTAACCGCAGAAAAGAATGGGAAAGTTTTTGTGTTGAAGTTTTTTCACAGAGAATGAAGGAACACCAAACTATGGAATATTGAAGAATTACCAAAGTCATAAGCTTGGGGATGTCCCCGCATCCCTCTTCATCAATAACCCCTCGGTTTGCAAACCTTCAAACTTTGTTTTTTGAGCAACATATGAACTTGACTAAACTTGAAGCGGCTGTATTTTATTATCTATTTATCTTAGCATCAAACACCGGTTACATTAATAAGTGGATCGTCACATATTTTATTTATCCTCTGTTCTCATCGTTTACTTGGTTAATGTATCATTTGTTAAAACTTAAAAATGATGTGTGAATGATATTGTTTAGTAGTTTATGTTTTCTTATGGTTGGCCTCAACTAGCTAATAGTGCATATCATGTCATATAGATATTTACATGCATTGTTCTTTTCGTAAAACGGTATGGCAGGACGGTATCCTCCTCTGAATCATTCACTTGAATCGACTTGGCACATGCTCACACATGTTATGACTGAAAAATAAAAGTCAATTAAGCCTTGATGATCTATTTTGCCTCAGAGTTTTAGTATCGTTTTTATGCCTCCGTTAATTTTATTTTGTCGCAAGCATGATTATGACCGTTATCGCTCTCGTGGTTGTCGCTTCCCAGTCTATTGCTAGCCTTCACTTGTACTGAGCGGGAATGCTGCTCGTGCATCCAAATCCTTAAAACCAAGTTATCCCAAAGAGTCCACCAAAAATTCCTATATGTGGTATTTCCTTGCCACTCCAAGTAAATTTTCATGTGCTACCTTTAAATTATTCAAAATGTTATTATTCCCTTTTTGTGTCAATGTTTACTAGCTCATGAGGAATTAGTGTGGTTATTCTTTATTCTATTTGTCAAATGGACTTTTACACCTGGACTAGTGGCATATACATCCGCTTATCCAATAACTTGCAAAAAGAGCTGGCAACGGGGTGCCCAGTCCCAATTAATTACAACTTTAACCATTAATTCTCTTCACACTTTTGCCCTGATTCATCAGTAAGCAATGACAAACAGTGAAATACCTGCATGTGTGTAAACCAAAGAGAAAGAGGGATGATCTGCCTTACTGGTAGAAATAACGTCCTTCATGGGAGCCGCTCTTAAAAGTCCGTTTGACAGGTAGAATACTGTTCTCACCCGCTACCATTCGTTGACAATTAACAAACACCTCTCAAAAATAGATACTCCTCCATGGTATGTGATTGATGGAAGGCACCCGAGGATTCGGTTAGCCATGGCTTGTGTTAGCAAGGTTGGGAGGAGTATCAAATATTTTATGCAATCTCATATGTTTTCAAAATCCTAAAAGCTCTAGCACATGACTTAATCCCTGCTTCCCTCTGCGAAGGGCCTTTCTTTTACTTTTATGTTGAGTCACCATCCTTTCTTTGAGCACTTCTTCGAGAGCATAGCTGTCGTTCTTAGTGTAATGTGCTTGTCCCAGAATACGATTAATTGAGGTATAACTATGATGCTTTTATCTTTGATATCTCTATATCTAGTCTTCACTTGAACTTCAGAGGTGCCTTGGCATTTATGTTTTGCCCTTCAAATTAAGGCAAGCGAGATACCATTTTGTCATATCTTTTTACGAATATTGCAATCTTGTTGATGTTTAGAAATTTCATGTTATGAGCTCTTAGTTCGTTGATACTTTTCATTAGGAAACATGATTGCTAAGTTTTATTATCCATACATCATGCAATTGTTAAAGACCTGATCATAGCATTTACAATCAAAAATTATTTTGTTATCATTTACCTACTCGAGGACGAGCAGGAATTAAGCTTGGGGATGTTGATACGTCCAAAACGTATCTTTAATTTTTGATTGTTTCATGCCATTTTTATGCTTTTAGCACTTGTTTTTATATTAAGTTTATTATTTATTTGGACTAACCTACTAATAGTTGCAAAAGTGCACAATGTTCTTGTTTTACTATTTGATGTGTAGAAATTATCAAGAATACAAGAGGAAACCTTGTTGGAGTCAAATTGGGACTTTCCTGAAATCTGTCTGAGAACTTTTTACGAAGATTGTCAGTTTACCCTCGAAGATGACGTCAAATGGAGACCTGGCTCTTACGAAAGTTGTCACAATTTTCCATACGAAGATTTTAAGCCCGAGATCAGCCCAATCGGAGTTCGGACGCGGCCTGTAGGCCCGTTTTGGTAGAACCCTAAAAGGGGTGACGGAAATCCGAAAGATATATAAAGGGAGGAAACCTAATTCGTGGAGGACTCCTCCACCCACGAATTTCAGCCACCAAAAGCCACGTTTTTGCCTCCCCCATGGATCCCATCTCCATGGGGGAGGGCTCCCAAGAAGCCATGAAGGAGGGAGGCTAAGGGGCGGCGCTCCCCAAGCTTGCCGGCGGCGGGGAAAGGAGTTCCCCGCACCGCCGGCGCCGCCGCCGCCCTGCGCCGCCGCGCTGCCTCTCTCCGCCGTCTTCACCGCCATCTCCATCACCATCTCCTCCTTGTATTCAGTGGTTCATCCTCCCACAAACCTCTGTACCGTCCTATGTAAACATGGTGTTTGATGCTATAATATTTATCCTATGATTTACATCATGTTTCCGTAGTTTATTTGTCTTTTGATTGCTTAATTGAATGCATGAGATTCATTAGAGTTGTATGTCTATATGGTGCTGTCCTTTGGTGTCCATTATACTTGTGCGCGCATGGATCAAACACCCTATTGTTGGTAGTATTTGTAACGAAGCGGGGGAAGTTCTGCCGGAGTGACAAAAACCTGAGAACGCGAACCGATTAGTTGCACGTATGGGAGTAAGAGGACCTTGAACTTAAGGCTATGGTTGGGGAAACCTTAATGCATTGTTAGTATTTGCGGATGCTTTCTAACAATCCAATCATATAGTACTTGTAATCCCAAGTAGTGGAGTGCATGTATATTTAGCCTCTCCCACATAGAAAACTGCATCGAAGACAATGAACCAAGTACCTTCACTAATTAATCTTGGACAAAGCCACCACAATTACCACCACTTTTCCACACTCATGGTACTGTTAGTATATGGTTACTTAGTGTATTTTATTGCTGCAGCACTAACATTTACTTTCTTGTATTTATTATCTTGCAAAACTACCTCTCAAACCCGTATTGCTACCGTAGTTTTATTTTCTAGATAATGCAAACGTTTAGTGTGCGTAGAGTTGTATCAGTGGTTGATAGAACTTGAGAGAATACTTATCCTACCTTTAACTCCTCGTTGGGTTCGACACTCTTACTTATCGAAAAGGCTACACGCGATCCCCTATACTTGTGGGTTATCAATGGCAAGGTGCTAACGGAATTATATTTTTGCAGCTCTTCTTGCGGACTCTACATGCTGAAAAACATCCAGTTCTGGACAGGGGAAAAGCTGTCAAGAAACTATGACCAAGTATGTACACTTTCGCTTATGCTACTGTAAAGTTTACGAAGTAGAGAAATATACTAACATGTACCGCTACGCAGACCTACATCAACAACTACAGAAGACAGCTGCCTGGTTTCCTTCTCAATTCGCCACACAACTCATGCAAATCTGTGAAAAGGCTGAAAATGCAACATGGCAGCCTTCAGTATCAGTCGAAGGCAGGAGTTGCAGATGCGGACGAAGAAGTACACGCAAGCAGTTACTTGGGTATAGATTAATAGACATGGGATGTGGTGTGGTTTTTGTCCCGCAGAAGGTTTCCACGCCGTGTTCGTGTCTGTTGCATGACTCAAGTTGTAATAACTGTTTCCGATAATAACTTTTTTTGATATACGTGGCTGATTCCATTGTTTGGGTTTCGTACGGTACATGGTTTTTACATTCAATGTTTATGTTTCTGATATACGCATGAATAAAGACTATGAGGTAGTTGCACATTACAAGGACGTCAATTTCATATAGTATAAAGAATTTAATTTCGTACTCACCGGTGTTACAAATAGATTCCATAGCCCTGAAATAGTCTGACTCAAATGCGCAGAACATCAAATGAAACCCGGAGCTCGTCGTTGTTCAGCTTGTGGAACATGATGAGAACAAGCAAGTCTGCATTCACATTATGTCCATTTCTGCATATTTTAAAAATGAATTACAACCTGAAGGCATAGAAATAAATATTGAAAGGAATCATTAATTGAATTAACAGAAAAAGAGAAGAGGACAAGCAGATATAAGAACAAACCGTGTATATGGCATGTTTAGATCGAAGTTGCATGAAGAAGTTACAGACAAGATGGTTTGTGAAGTTTTTGCAAGGCAGGGTTCCCATAAATGTTGCACTTCATGTACATGCGTTGAAAAGAAAAAAAGTAAACCATACCATCACAGATCTCACTAACAGAAAATGAAAATTAAAAGAAAGGTGACAGTATCATGAATCAAATGGCATACCCTATGTATAACATGAATCACAGATGTCCAACTTTATGAGATTGTCCAAAAGGACTGTAAAATTCTTCATTTAGACTCAGGGTGAGAGTAACTTGTACTGTCATGGTAATTCCTTTTTCAGATTGAGGACAATACTTGTCTTGGACCTCGGTAGCAAGTATGTAATAATGATGAATAGCTGAGATATGAATAAGTCTTATATATTCATCTAGAAAGGAAATAGTCAAGGATGATGCACAATTTGATAATGTTTATACATGCGCTTCCAATAATAGTCAAATTGGAAGTCTTATATATTCATCTAGAAAGGAAATAGTCAAGGATGATGCACAATTTGATAATGTTCCGCAATTTCCTCGTTCAACATTATCAAATTGTGCATCATCCAGATTATTTTCATGTGTTAATTACTTAATTTGCATCTGTTGTAGGTCCAAGGGATGCTTATACATGCATTAGCCCATTTTCGTCAAGGATTACATGTGGGTGACGAAATTTGTTCGTCATGGGGTTCATCACCGAAGCTCCGTCATAAAATATCGGGGGTGACGGTATGCATTTTTTCGTCAACGTCAAACGTTTGATGTTGACGACCAAAAAATTCGTCAACGTTGAAGGTTGATCGTTGACAGACAGATTTGTCACGAAAAATTGTCACTTTCATCAATATCTAAATGTTGGTAAGATTCCGATTGGTCCAAAAAAACATACGTGGCCTTACATGCGGGTCCCATCATGCTGATTTGGCTTCTGACAACGTGGGTCCTACGGCGCTGACGTGGATTTCTGTCATGTGGGACCGGTATGGTGCTGACTGGTGGGACCCACATAATATTATGACAAGTGGGACTAGGTGGTTGATTCTAGCAGAACTATGGTCCCCAATTTGTTAAGTTTGTAATAGGGCGATAGCCTTGTTTTCCGAAACTATTATGTTTGTACGTTTGTTACTTGTTTGTGCTTCTACTTGTGGAACAATTTAATTTAATATATGTGTGTGTATAATAATTCTTGTCTTTTCATATAGTTTCTCAGTTTCAGTTCATTTCTGGTCTATCTGTCGCATTTTCATTCATTTTCACACATCCTTTTCTTAAATTTTTATATACTGATATATTTTTGTTTTGCATTTTTGTTCATATATGTCTGCCCCCGATATCAGATGGCTTGTGATAAGTGTGGATCAACGGAGGGTCGTTGTGGCTCACGTCTTAGTCTAAGGGATCCATTTTATGTTTATTGGACAAGTGACATAGAGAAATTCTGTGTAAGTGCAAAGAAATTTTTCTATTCATCAAAGTAATTTTTACATCAGTACTGTCTCATCATACTTTTATTTACATATTTATGTATTTTCAATCCTGTTCATTTATGCAGGTTGTGCCCTGCCACGTCAGGAGGTTTTTCAACCGTGGAACTAGGAATATGATACAAGTCTCAGCCAATGGTGGGCGCGTGTACTGTTTCCTTGTTAGGAAGAGACCAGGGCAGCCAACAAGGTTCCATGGTACTGACTACAAAAGCTTCATAGTTGACTATGACATGCGCAACAGTGACAAAATCAAATTCAACATGAAGGATGATCCTGAATTGATACCTATCTGGCCTCAAAGTGCTATTGGCGAACCAAAGAACTACATGGGGGGTATTAACGTTTATCTCTTAGTAAAGTATAATTTATGTCAAGTCTGTTCACTAGTATTATCTCTACAATAAGCAATGTGTTTTTCACATGGGGCTTTTATTTACCAAGTTTATGTGAACTATGTGTTTGGCTAGTGAACTGTGTGGTTGCCTGGTTGGCTGTGATGATGGTGTACTGTGTGGTTGGCATAACTTATGTGTATGTGAACTGTGTGGTCAAGAATCGAGGTGTGAAGCTGTTTAAAGTACACAATGAAATGTAATAATTTTAAATCGAACAATCAACATAGAGTACATGACCACCACCTAAACATGAGTGAAATTCAACACAGCACTTCAGTTCAACAGTTATTCAAGCCTATAGTACGTAGTACATTACACTGCACTACTTGTCATCGGAGATCACAATGACCTCGGACGGAGCGCCAGCCTCGTTGTCATCCCCGGGCGTATCCTTGTGGGATTCTGTCAAGAGGGAGCAACCGTCCAGATCTTCGTCGCCTTCTTGGCCGCCATCCTTGCCAACTTCTACGTCCAACTTGTTGGCCTTCTTGGCGGCCTTCCCTGTTGCATGTTTGTCAGCATTCTTCCCCGGAAGAAAAAGATCGACGTCCGCTCCATCCATGTACATGCGTAGGGCATTGTGGCTTGCCCTAATCGTAGCCGATTTGGAAAACACGCATCTCAGATTAGCATGATCGTAGAGGGCTGCTCTTTCCCCGTTTGTTGGCTTGTCATCAAAAGGACACTTGAAACCAGTAGACGTGAAAATTGTCAGTACTCCATCCGGGGTGAGGACTTGATCCTTCAGTTTCTTTAAAACCTTCAGGGTGAAAGAACGCACATTATCGTTGTCCACTGAGTCCCCTGAGTTGTACTACATTTGTGAAGCAAAAAAAATCAGAAATTGTACAAGAAAAAATTGAAATAAATATATTGTTCTATTTTAGCAGCTAATTAAACACTAACAAACATGAAAAGGGAAACAACTCTGATCTGTAGTTTCCATAAAATGTCCAGCACATTCTGCCATACATCAGGGTTTCATACAATACTAGATTACAGATTATACTCCTGAGAACAGAGTAAAAACACAAGGTATAATCCTATCAGAAAACTAAATGCGTGACATAACCAGCTATAAAACCACTAAAAAATATATATTGTACCAACAAAATACAACAACCTAATGAAGATATGAAGTAACTCTGATCCGTAGCATTCATATCAAGATGACATAGACACATACAATCAGAACATCAAATGAACCATTTGATCCTAACAACCTACGATTTGACAATCCAAAACTATTCAAATAACTCCAGATGTAAACCCTAAAACTAATCTACAAAAAATCGTGCACTAGGTTTTTTCGTGCTCACCTCGGTCTCGTGGCCGGTGAGGTGGTTCATGCCGTATGGATCGTCGGAGTATTCGGAATCCACCTCCGTGGCCCTATTATGGTTAGAGCTTGATGCAGCCATGGAGAAAACGCGTTGGGCTGAGGCTGTCATCAGGTGCGTCAGGGGCGTCAGGTGGATATGGCCGGCGATCCAAGAGATCCGCGGTCGTGCGGGTAGCAGGCGCGGTCGTGGGGGCGCAGGTGGGGGCAGTGGCGAGGTGGCGTTCGCTGATTGGGTGGAGAGGGTAGGTACGATTCTCCCAATGATTGCGGTGATGATTGCGTTCGGAAACAGAATATCGGATCTGGCTGCATGGGATCCGTTGTGACGCGGGTGTGCGCGGCTCGTAAGGAAATCAATCTTCATTAAACGTGACATGACGGGGCTCGATGGACTTTGCGAGTTTTGATTTTTCTAATTGTCAGGGATACCCTGCAATCATGCTATTGCTTGCTTTAGAGAGGACAATATTGATCCTGAAAGTTTCTGGCTGAAACAATGGTGCATGATTGCTACACGATTCATACATACATGGAGGCATATTCCTACCAGATTTCACCTATGATGGATAGGGTGCATTGGGAGAAAATAAATGGCATATATGCTTGAACTCACATGACGAGGGAGAGAAACTATGATCGCGCCATCCCAAGATCTAAGCTTTTGTGACGTTAGTAATTTAGGTTTAGTCAAGCTCTTGCAGTTCAACATACCCACACAATTATGAATTTAACAGCAGCCGAAATTCATAGGAAACAAACATCCATAGACTATTTCTTATTTCGTTTAACATCACCTAAAGTGGATCAATATTGATCAACAATTATAATCGGGTCTCCAACAATAAGAAGAATAGCACTGCTTATCCAACTACTAGACAATAAGAGGAAAAACACTGCTTATCCAACTACTAATGATGTTAATTTCAAACATCATGTTCAGGTTCCTACGAGTAGTTCTCTTGGCCATAATTAGAACCACTTGTCCAACCTGTAGATTTTCGCCATTATGGAAGTCCTTCCACCCCTCTTTGCAAAAGGACAGGTGCCCATCCCCATCTGTATCCGTCTTGTATGCAACGGTGCTGAATTCAAAGTTGTCTTGGCGTAAACCAACAAAGCCTTCATTCGGGATTGTAACGGAGGAAATCATCTTCAAAGGCAATTTCTAAGAAGCAATGATGTCAGATCACCGCCACGCAAGTTAGAGGCACGAACAAGGATAAATGCTAGCTAGTGTAAAGAAAATACCATATTGTGCTTGTAAAGATTTGTCCTTGTCAAACGGGTCACATATGGGACCCCAATGAAGCTTTTGGGTTTCCACAGGAAATGATCAATGAGGCGACTTTCCTCTTCTCCGGTAAGGTTGGCACCACCGACATAGAAAACAGTTATCAGTGGCTTATCATTTTTCAGGGAGAAACATACCATCTCTCCACCGGCCAAGCCGTTACGTGCAATGAATTTCTTCCACCCTTCACCTCCCAAGCTACTTTGTGTCTCTCCTATGTTGACATCAATGACATATGTGCCGCCACGTGCCTTAAAGCGGATAGTCTCTTTTACTACTACTGTGGTGTTGAAGAATTCTTCTATTGCTAAATTGAACATGAACCTTGCATTGCATGGGACAATCTATGCACCAAAACAAAATAAACACACGTTAAAAGCACCATCAAATAATGGTTACAACAAGGTAGTATAAAATAATAGTTTGCTAATTAATTACCACCGAATTTTTGAACTCTTCACACATGTAGACATAGCATAAGCCTCTTGGAAAGGTGTACTTGCAATCACTCATGCATACTTGGCACGGCGCCATGTCCTGTCAAGCAAAACATGAAACTATTAATATTACAGTTTTACACCACATTTCATCGAACACACCAAGCAATCACACATTTAATAATGGCATGTATACTCGGAAGCCCATGCATGTATGGGCACTTGGTAAAAGAAAAATAAGCGTCAAATCAAAAGTCGTATTCTCCGACGGCAAGCACTTTCAGAGGCCCTAATTATTTATTTCTACGTTGGGTAGCAGCCCCACAAATCGGTAGAAAAAAACGCAGCATCTCATCTAGCGCCGACGCCAAGCCGAATCACAAGATCGAAATGGGAAAAAGGTAAAACGGCTGGGAAATTCGTCCTAACTCCCGCTATTATATGCCGCGTTGTACGTGCCCTAAGTTACTTGCACGTTTTATAGTCAGTAGTACGTGGATACGGAAGACCTATGGATTTACCTCGGCCGAGATGGTGCCGGTTCGGAGATCGTGCAGCCTGTTTACGACGGCGGTGCAGACAGAGGATGATACGGCTCGCCGGTGTCGCGAGGAGAGGCAGCGGGTGCGGCGTCGTAGGCACGCCGGGTCGTTGAGGGCGGCGGCGACGAGGCGATGCAACTGCCTTCGAGGGTTTTGGCCACGAAGTGTACCTGGACAAAATATTTCCGTGAATTTTGTTACGTTAATTTCTCCACTTTATGAAAACAGGCCAGTTGGCACAGGCTGGAGTGCCTCAGCCGAGCTGGGCCTTATTGGGCCACGCGCGGGGCTGTTAGCAAGACCTCGCTCGGTCGTTTCCTTGGATGATTTTCTAAAAAAATTGTGAAATATGACGTAGGTAAAATTGGCAAACTTCTCGTGCGTTTTCAAGACCTGGCGCGGCAAGATCGACGGAACTGGTCCTGGTAACCATGGCTTTGCATTATCAGTTTCTCCATCAATGTTTGTGCATTGTTAGACTCAGTTAGAGAATGCGGTGTCAATTCACCTTCTTAGGGACAGGCCGTCTGGCCTCACTTAAACCAGTTTTTCTAAGAAGTTGATTTTTTTCAACCTCCACCAAATCACCTCAAATTTTGTACACGTGACCTCCTATAGAAACATAGAGAGAATGTGAAGGTTTTACATTTTTTCTGAATTTTCTATAATTTATAGTGCCTCAGTGAAACTGAGGTTAAAACCTGGGAATCTACCTTAAAGGGATAGTGTAAACTTTCAATTTTTCAGTTTTTCTTTGCTATTCCTGTTTATTACATGTTAGGAACCATGTACAAGAAATATGGGGTGATTTGGATATGGTCGAAAAAAATCACCTTCTTAGGGACAGGCCGTCTGGCCTCATATAAACCAGCTTTTCTAGGAAGTTGATTTTTTTCGACATCCACCAAATCACCTCAAATTTTTTACACATGACCTACTAAACAAACATAGGGAGAATGCGAAGGTTTTACATTTTTTTGAATTTTCTACAATTTATAGAGCCTCAGTGAAACTGAGGTTAAAATCTCGGAATCTACCTTAAAGGGATAGCGTAAACTTTCAATTTTTCTTTAGTATTCCTGTTTATTACATGTTAGGGACCATGTACAAGAAATATGGGTGATTTGGAGATGGTCGAAAAAAATCACCTTCTTAGGACAGGCCGTCTGGCCTCTCACTTAAAACAGCTTTTCTAAGAAGTTGATTTTTTTCGACATCCACCAAATCACCTCATATTTTTTACACATGACCTTATAAACAAACATAGAGATAATGTGAAGTTTTTTAAAAAAATTGAATTTTCTACAATTTATAGAGCCTCAGTGAAACTGAGGTTAAAACCTCGGAATTTACCTTAAAGGGATAGTGTAAACTTTCAATTTTTCAGTTTTTCTTTGGTATTCCTGTTTATTACATGTTAGGGACCATGTACAAGAAATATGGGGTGATTTGGAGATGGTCGAAAAAAATCACCTTCTTAGGGACAGGCCGTCCCTAAGAAGTGTGGGGAGTTTGGGCGAATAGGAGAGAGGTTGATGAGGCGTGGGGAGTTTGGGCGGTGGTTCTGAATAACAGAGGAAGCGGAGGAGACGAGGAGACTGGCTACATTATAGCCAACATTTGCTCCAAAATTAAAGGAAATTCCAACCGTCCCGCGTTTCTATTTAAAGATTCCGTTGCCACCTAATTAATCGGGACATTTGTTTGGTCCCAGCGTGGAGCCGCAGAGCACGCCTCAGCCGAAAATTGGGCCAGCCCAGCTAGTTTCTCACTCGGCGGCGCCAGCCTTTTGGGTCAATTTGAACCGAGTTCAAACCCTTATTAACAACGATTTCAAACCTTTTTTTTTGCTTATTAAAAATAGTATTATGTTAACTTACAAGTAACGCTATTGTCTATGCTAAATAAAATCCACAGCAAACTCCATATAAACAAATTCCACTTACAGGAACAAGCTACAATAACGTGTGCTGGATAAAATACAAAGCCAAAACACATTTAAGGAAGCAGAAACTATTTCTTTCTTCCAGACCTGCTCGACTTCTTAGGAGGTACAGGCTGTTGCAGTCTTTCGACACCCATCTCAAAATTGACAAGCCGAGCATACACCTCATATGTCATGTACGCATCCATAGCAGCATAGCAGATGTTCTTCACCGGTAGGGGCGCCATTGACCATATTTTGTGATCATCAAGCATGAAATCTTCCTTCATGGTCGAATAAGTTCTGTCAATGATGGAGGCAGCGTAATCACAAAGGCTATCTTTCGGCTTGTTCGATCTGGGCACCCTCCACCTAGTCTGGATGTCCACATAGTTGGCAACCTGAAGATGAACACGACCAAGCATTGTGGTGTCATTGAGAATGTCCAAACCAGCAAAGGTGTAGTCCTTGTTGGAGAGGAACCAGTCCAGCAAATCGCACTTCATATCGGCCTTGGATATTTGGTACACAAGGACATGGTGGCCGACGCATAATTGGATGACAGCAGCCTTCTGCGTTAGGCCTTTAGGCCAGGTGTACTCCACATCCAGTCCTACTATTTTCGGGTTCTCATCCGTCAGCCATTCTTGAAACTTGCGGATGCAGTACTCCACACGGTCGGCCCTGTTTGTGTACATCACAGAGAGTACAGTGGTGCCATGGGCATCGATACTGTAATTTTCACGGAAAGCTAGTTCGGCAGCCATGTATCTGTTAAATCAGGGGAATCAGAATCACATGTACTGTAATCAGTAAAGCACACATGCTACATGTACAAGTGATTCAAGTTAAGTATTGTCTCTGAATACTGACAGATAGACATGATGTAACATACAGTCCCACATGAGATCAGCAATCGGATGCAAGTACATCAACACTTGAAACAATTATTTAAGGAAGCACAAAATAGGCAAAAGATGGCATGGGCTTCCTATAGCTTGTATTATCGGTTCAGATTGAAGCACAAAATTAGCACAAAATAAGTCTGAAACTACTGTCGAAGTCTACTTTAGCGTTTCACGCTGTTGTCGACAACGGCTGGATTAGATTCAGTTAGGGGTTTCAGACATAGCTTTCTGTTAGCGAGGACGCGGTCTGTAATTTTAAGGCCATATTGGACTTCAGATCAAGCTAGAACAACAAGAAAATCTAGGGGACATGAAGGAGATCGAAGGATTTCGAGTGAGGCGAAGGCTGACTGGAAGAACTCACGCTGGTAGGTACTTTGCCCAAAACTACAGCCGTAATTTTAGGGCAACGATTGCTTGTCGCTTTGGACCTTGCAAATCTCGTATTGTATGAAAGGCATGGATAACTCACCGAGGAGTCGAGGAGTCGCGTCGGAAATCTGGCTGGGAAACAGAGCTCTCGGTTAACCAGAAAACGAGAGCTTTGTACGAGGAGTCTAGAGATCGAGAGCTCTGTCGCAAATTAAGATATAAATCAAGGCCCGGATAGGCCCAGCAAGGGACGCCCTTTCCAAAAAAAAATCGAAGCGAACCCTAAACCCTATCAATCTCGTATAGATCTACTCAAATCGTACGACAGGTCCACCTTATAAATAGGTACGGCAAGACACACATCGATCAGCCCACCCCCCACGCCCAACCCCCACGCCCAAGCTTCTCAACAAGGCCAGGCAATGGTGAATCCGGTGAGTTAGGGTTTATGTTTTTGTGTACGAGTTAGATCTATTATCCCCCTTCATCTATCCACGTGTTGTAATCACCTAGTGCAGATTTTCGCATCTTAACTGATATCTTATCTCAATTGTTCGCACATGCAGGAGCCCTACAGGAGTTTTATAGATAGATTAAGCTGCAGCAGCGGAGGTATGTCACCTTGCTGGGGCTCGGCGGCCTACTAGAAACCCCTAGCATGAGAATCCGACACCTACTGTGCGAAAGTATCGCACAAACCTATGACACAAAGGCTGACGCCTTTATAATTGGAGGGAGAGCCATTAGAATCACCCAACAAGAGGTGGCGCACATTACTGGGCTGCCCTCCAATGGGAAGAAGCACATCCCTTCTGTACTAAAGGATCATATGGATCTTTGGAGGAAGATGAAAGATCCTGAATCTGACGAGATTACTTTCGGAGGTTTTTTTCTCTCCCTTTAGTTATGGTTTACTATTGTTTTTTTTTGTTTGATTTCATATCAATCCCACCCCAACCTGCTTTAGAAAAAAGCTTTGACGCTGTTCGTGTTGTTGTTACTGTAGGCTTGCTTAGCATGATGAAAGATGACGAGTCTCCGAATTTCGTTAGGCCTTTCATCCTCTACACGATAGGCAAATATTTGTGCCTACAACACATGGCTGCTTTGATCTCAAGTACTTGGGAATAGTTCTAAACGCTGACACGATAAAAGGAACCAATTTGGCGCAGCTGACGCTAGACCATCTGATGTCTAGCGTGAGGAACTTTGTAGGAGGAGAAGCAAAGTTGGAAGGCAACCTCCTTCTGTTGCAGGTAATGGGCGTCTAAGTACAGTAAAGTACGTATTTTTTCACTCGCATATGAACTCCTTTTGGTTTTTGCTGCAGACATGGTTGTACGAAAAGTTCCGGTTGAACCAGATTGACCCCAGCATCTCTTATTTTTCACGAGAAAAACCCCTGATCCAGCATTGGGATGACAGAAAGGCGGCCAAGGCTGACGAGATAATTATCTTTAATTATCTAGGAGTTGGAGAGGTGAAGTGGTTTACAACAGATTTTTTATCTATGTCATATATCTGTAATACAATTAATCTAAAACAAAACCAACTGCAGATGGTTGAGGACCTGCTGCAGCCCCACACAGAAGGTGCACTGGACGATAGGCAGGTACATGACTTGAATCTGGTTAAAATAAATATGTCTACTATGCAAAACAATTTTTTTTGCATCCTTCTGACTATTTTATACCTTGCAGGTTGATATTATGGTCGGCTGTATCTTGAATGATGTGAAAGAAATTAAATTTCTTGTGCGGTACAACAGCGAACACCTATTGGCCCTGGAAAGGCACCTAAGTGAAGTCCGTAGTCTTCAGATGACGATGCTGGGACATTTGGATGACATTGAACTCAGTGTAAGCATACTATTGTCATCTAAATCAGTCGATTATTGTACGCTACTATGTTGATAAATCATATTTGATTTTTTATATATATTATGAAATCAGATTGACGAAACAACCACGCTAACATGGTTATTATTTTTGCAGAACCGCCGCCATGTCACATTCGATGCTGATCGCCTAGCAGTCAATGACATACAACTTTCTGACCTGGGAGTGCATCAGGACGAACTGGAATTCAGCCCCAAGACTCCCAAGACCAATCCTGATTTGGGAAAACAAAAAGATGACCTTGATGTTCCCGTGAGGAACCTTTCGGATGATTTTAACGTATGCATGTGAACTAAGTTTTCAATTTCATTATCGCTATGTAAAATAACACAGGATTCTTCCGCACATGATTGCAGGTCATCCAGGTCAATAAAGAGGCAGATTTATATTGCTACGAAACCCCAGGGAACCTTTATGACAACGTATGTAGATTTAAACATATTTCGTTTCTAATTTTCTCATATTGACAATAGTTGTTTTTCTATATTGTAGAATGGAAAGGATATAGCTGTAGCCAAGGATAACGGTTTGCTGACGCCTAAAGAAGAACCCCATGTCTTCACCATTGATAGCGAAAGTGAACCACTCAAGAACGATGATTACGTGTTCGTTGAATCCGAAGGGAAAAGCGATGCTTCTGACGATTCAAGGTGCACGAAGAACATGAAAAGGAAGGGGTTTACCAATATGAAAGATTTATACAAGGACTGTATGAAATTGAGTACGGTTTTACAAGATTTTAATGAGGAATTGGTAACAGAACTTGTCAACACTACAAAAGAGGACACAAAGCTGGTGGAGGTTGGTGACATTGTCCTGCACCAAAAGGACCTGCAATGCCTCACACAGGAAGGTGGTCAACCAGAGGATAGTTGGTTGCATGACGATGTAAGAGCTATTGCATTATACAGTTTCGTTACTTTTCTCTTCTACAATGCAATTAAGCAGGTATTCTGTTTTTCAAGGTGATTGATGCTGCTATTGAGATCCTACGTCGTGACAACCCCGAAGACTCGAGGTACGGGCAATTTGTGTTCATTGAGAGGGCAGCCAACGTCGGTATTATGAGAAGAGATGGATTGATTGACTCTTACTACGAGGAAATATTAGCCGGCAAGCACGGAACAACAAAAGGCGACACCTACCTCAGACATGATATGGTAACACATAACAGTGCTTTGAAAACCTTTCGTTTTTAATAAGTAGAATACACTATGTTTTAATAAAATATACATCAGGTTTTCCTTCCTACCAACATGGCCAACGCTCACTGGTACCTGGTGGTCGTAAACTCCGGAAGGAGGGAAATTCAAATCCTGGACTCCTTCCTGAAGTCAGTAGAGCGCAGAGAAGTACAGCACATAGTGAGTTTTTTAACATCATTTATTGACGTAGACAGCAAATATTTGCTACTATTCTACGCAACTACTCATGTCTCATGCTATGCACATTATTTGAACAGAACACCAGATTTAACATGTTAGCTTTCTAAGCAACTACTCATGTCTCATGCTATGCACTTGCAGCTTCGTGGGATGGAAGCACATCTCCGTGCATCACAGCAAATATATGGACTAGTAGGAAGTTCATGGCCAGACATTAACGTGACAGAATGGCCTAGAAGGGAAATTGAGGTGCCAGCCCAAAAGGACAGGTGAGACAGAAAATTAGTTTTTTTTTCCAATCCAAGACATGGCAAGCTGCTAACAGAATTAAATTTTGCAGCGCTTCTTGCGGACTATACATGTTGAAAAACATCCAATTATGGATGGGAGACGAGCTGTCAACAGAATATGACCACGTACATACACTTTCACCCATGCTACTGACAACTTTCTAGGGAAGTATACTAACATGTACTACTATACTACGCAGGCCTACATCGAGAAGTACAGAAGAGACCTGCCTGTTGTCCTTCTCAATTCTCCGCACAACTCGTTGAAATCCGTGAAAAGGGTGAAAAGGTACCATTCAGGCGTACATGAGAACTCCAAGGTATTAGACACGGATGTAGATGAAGATGTAGCAAGATGGATGAAAAGCTACAATAAGGTTCTACAGGAGACCTCCAAGGTAGCGGATGAAGATGAAGATGAAGGTGCAAATGCAAGAAGTTAGTCACTTGGGTATAGATTAATAGACATGGGATGTGGTGGGGTTTTTGTCCCGTAGAAGGTTTCCACGCTGTGTTCACGTCTGTTGCAGATAACTCGAGTTGTAAAAACTTTCAAATTGCTGGTTACATTATGTGCTATTTGTATGACATAATTTGCACTTATACACATATGTTTGCTTTTCACATGCAATCTCTATGTTCCCGATATACGCATGGAAAAATTATCTGATCTAGGTGCATATAGAGTAGTGTAGTCAAAAGTAGTACAATTTCATACTCACCTGGTTACTGCAGTACAAACATCCAAATCCAAGATAAGATACTATAGATTTCATAGCCCTGCAAAAGACATAATCTAGTTATACAGTTGCATTTTCCTGAGCAACTATTGCTGTCAGTGTAAATGTGTAGTACTCATTGGCATAGCCAAGGAGTGCATCCACTGATAATTTCAATGTAGCTTCAGGTTTAGTCAGCATTGTATTGAATTCGAAATTACGAGGAATTATGCATTTGCCTCTTGTAGTGCCATCGTGCACTTCATCTTTATTGTCCATGTCTTCTACATTGCCACTGCCACAACCTCCGATCTGCAACTGAGAAACACATACCATTGATATCATTGACAGGCTCACGCCTAACAAACTACCTTAACTAAAATTTGAAGAAAAGAACACAGGAAATAGTGCTACTTTCAGAGACCGGTTACGACGATTATCACGAGTACCATTGATATCATTGACAGGCTCACGCCTAATGAACTGCCTTTACTGAAATTTTGAACTAAAGAACACAGAAAATAGTGCTACTTTCAGAGGTAGCTGGTAAAGTGACAGGGTGTAAAGCTTCGGTGTCAGAATTCAAACAGTGATGCAGTTTCCTTCTCAGCCATCGGATGGAGCATCGACGCCTTCTCGTCATTCATTTGGGCGCGAAGAGTTAAGGAGCAGTCACAGCGGTTCGATCTGCAATGGACGGCTGATATCCTTCGTAGATCTAACCCTAGCAGGATTAAGATTACAACACTTATAAAGGCAGGGTACGGTACTGTTTAAAAAAGGCAGGGTATCGGCAGGAAACCTTTGCCAAAAACCCTAAGCGAACCCAAAACCCTGTCGATCTCGTAGATTGATCTTGTATCGATCTCCTCAAATCGTACGACACGTCCCCATCTATTTATAAAACCCCAGAGGTACGGCAAGGCACACATCGATCAGTCCACCCCACGCCACGCCCAAGCTTCTCAACAAGGCCAGGCAATGGTGAGTTAGGGTTTGTTTTTGTGTACGAGTTAGATCTATTTTCCACCTTCATCTATCCACACGTTGTAATCACGTCGTGCAGATTTTCGCATCTTAACTGATATCTTATCTCAATTGTTCGCACATGCAGGAGCCCTACAGGATTTTTATAGATAGATTAAGCTGGCAGCGGCGGAGGTATGTAACCTTGCTGGGGCTCGGCGGCCTACTAGAAACCCCTAGCATGAGAATCCGACACCTACTGTGCGAAAGTATCGCACGAACCTATGACACAAAGGCTGACGCCTTTATAATTGGAAGGAGAGCCATTAGAATCACCCAACAAGAGGTGGCGCACATTACTGGGCTGCCCTCCACTGGGAAGCAGCACATCCCTTCTGTATTGAAGGATCATATGGATCTTTGGAGGAAGATGAAAGATCCTGAATCTGACGAGATTACTTTCGGAGGTTTTTTTTCAATCCCTTTAGTTATGGTTTCCTGTTGTTTTTTTGTTTGATTTCATATCTAGCCCACCCCAACCTGCTTTAGAAAAAAAGCTTTGACACTGTTCGTGTTGTTGTTATTGTAGGCTTGCTTAGCATGATGAAAGATGACGAGTCTCCGAATTTCGTTAGGCCTTTCATCCTCTACACGATAGGCAAATATTTGTGCCCTACAACACATGGCTGCTTTGATCTCAAGTACTTGGGAATAGTTCTAAACACTGACACGATTAGAGGAACCAATTTGGCGCAGCTGACGCTAGACCATCTGATGTATAGCGTGAGGAACTTTGTAGGAGGAGAAGCAAAGTTGGAAGGCAACCTCCTTCTGTTGCAAGTAATGGGCGTCTAAGTACAGTAAATTACGTATTTTTTCGCTCAGCATATGAACTCGTTTTGGCTTTTGATGCAGACATGGTTGTACGAAAAGTTCCGGTTGAACCAGATTGACCCCAGCATCTCTTATTTTGCACGAGAAAAACCCCTGATCCAGCATTGGGATGACATAAAGGCGGCCAAGGCTGACGAGATAATTATCTTGAATTATCTAGGAGTTGGAGAGGTGAAGTGTTTTACAACTGATTTTTTATCTATGTCATATATCTGTAATACGATTAATCTAAAACAAAGCCAACTGTAGATGGTTGATGACCTGCTGCAGCCCCACACAGAAGGTGCACTGCACGATGGGCAGGTACATGACTTGCATCTGGTAATAATAAATATGTCTACTATGCAAAACAAACAAACTTGAGTGGTTCTGACTATTTTGTACCTTGCAGGTTAAGACAATGGTCGGCTGTATCTTGAATGATGTGAAAGAAATTGGATCTCTCGTGCGGCATAACATCGAACACCAATTCGCCCTGGAAAAGAAAGTAAGTGAGGTCCTTAGGTTTCAGATGACGATTGCCAGACGATTGGATGACATTGAACTCAGTGTAAGCATACTATTGTCATGTAAATCAGTCGATTATTGTATGATACTATGTTGATAAATCATTTTTTAAATGATTATTGAAATCATAATGGAGAAACTAGCACACTAACATGGTTATTTTTTTAGCAGAACGCCGCCACGTAAAATTTCATTCTGATCGCCTAGAGGTCAAAGACATACTACTTTCTGACCTGGCAGTGCGTCCAGACGAACTGGATTTCAGCCCCAAGACTCCCAAGAACAATCCTGATCTGGAAAAACAGAAAGATGACCTTGATGTCCCCGTGAGGAAGCACCGCCATGTAGGATTCGATGGCGATGGCCCAGCAGTCAAGGACATACATCTTTCTGATCTGGGAGTGTATCATTCGGATGATTTTAACGTATGCATCTAAATTAAGCTTTTGATTTTCATTATCGTTATGCAAAATAACATATGATGTCCCACATAGTACCGAGAACATTTAACATATGTACATGAAAACATATTTCATTTCTAATTTTCTCATATTGATAACACTTTTTATATATCGTAGAATGGGAAGGCTCTAGCTGCTGCCAAGGCTAACGGTGTGATGCAGCCTGAAAAAAACGCCGTGTCTTCACCATTGATGCAGCCTGAATAGCGATGCTTCTGACGGTTCTAGGAGCACAAAGATTATGAAGAGGAAGGTGCTTACCAGTGTGAAAGATTCCCACAAGGACTTAACGAAACTGTGTACGGGTGTACGCGATTTTAATGAGAAATTGATACCAAAACTTGTCAACACTTCAGAACAGGACACAAAAGTGGTGCAAGTTGATGACATTGTCCTGCACCAAAAGGACCTGCTGCGCCTCACCCAGGAAGGTGGTCAACCAGAGGATAGTTGGTTGCACGACGATGTAAGAGCTATTGCATTATACATTTTCGTTACTTTTCTCTTCTACAATGCAATTAACCAGGTATTCTATTTTTCAAGGTGATTGATGCTGCTATTGAGATCCTACGTCATGACAACCCAGAGGACATGAGGGATGGGCAATTAGTATTCATCGAGAGGGCTGTAAACGTCAGTATTCTGCAAAGAGATGGAAGGAATGTGTCGTACCGCGAGGAAGATTTAGCTGGCAAGCACGGAACAAGAAAAGGCGACACATACCTCAGACATGATATGGTAACACATGACACTGCCGTACGCACATTTGTATTTTTCGTAGTAGTATTTATGCATTGCTAATTAACCATACATCCTGATTTTCCTACCTACCAACATGGAGGACGTACACTGGTTCTGGTGGTTGTATACCCTAGACGGAGGGAGATTCAGATTCTGGATTCCCTCATGACACGGAGCAAAGAACGCAGACAAGTAAATGAGATGGTGAGTTTTTTAACAGACTTTCCACTCTGAAATATGTTAAATACACGGAATCGATCCAAAACTACAAGCAAGGGAATCAACTATTTTTGCCGTAAAGGCCCTTTAACAAAACGCGGGATTTAACATTGCTTACTAATGTAAGCATCTTCTCATGGTACACACTTGCAGCTACTTGGGATGGAAGCACATATGACTGAAGCTGTGCGAATCAACGGACCTCACACAAATGTATGGCCTGACATAAACGTGACCGAATGGCCAAAGAGGGTTATTGAGGGGTTGCCTGTTCAAAGGGACAGGTCAGACAGCACCATATGTTTTTTTTTGTATTCTATAAGACATGGGAAGCTGCTAACGAAATTATAGTTTTGCAGCGCTTCTTGCGGACTCTACATGCTGAAAAACATCCAGTTCTGGACGGGGGAAAAGCCGTCAAAACAGTATGACCAAGTATGTACACTTTCCCCTATGCTACTGTAAATTTTATATAAGTAGAGAAAGATACTACATGCACCGCTACGCAGACCTACATCAACAACTACAGAAGACAACTGCCTGGTTTGCTTCTCAATTCTCCACACAACTCATGCAAATCTGTGAAAAGGCTGAAAATGCAACATGGCAGCCTCCAGGATAAGTCGAAGGCAGGAGTTGCAGATGCGGACGAAGATGTAGATTGGGTATAGATTAATAGACATGGGATGTGGTGGGGTTTTTGTCCCGCAGAAGGTTTCCACGCCGTGTTCGTGTCTGTTGCATGACTCAAGTTGTAATAACTATTTCCGATAATAACTGTTTTCGATATACGTGGCTGATTACATTGTTTGGGTTTCGTATGGTACATATACATGATTTTTACATACAATGTTTTTGTTTCTGTTATACGCATGGAAAAATTATATGATCTAGTTGCACATTACAAGGACTTCAATTTCATATAGCATAAAGAATTTATTTTCATACTCACCGGTGTTAAAAATACCATAGATTCCATAGCCCTGAAATGTTCTGACTCAGAATGCAATGTCATAGCCCTGCAAAACATAGGAAAACGGCAGTCAACAATAAAGCTACAAATTTGATATTAACTTCATATTACGAGAAGAAACAAGCAAGTTATTCAGTTTAGCCAGCAATGACAATAACTCCATTCTCCTGCGTTACCATCCCGGGTATAAAGTAATAGACTCGGGTGTGGTGGGGTTTTCGTCCCGTAGAAGGTTTCCACGCCGTGTTCGCGTCTCTTGCAGATGACTCAAGTTGTAATAACTTTCGCATTGCTGGTTCCATTGTTTGGGTTTCGTATGGTACATATATGATTAGTTTCCGATATACGCATGGAAAAATTATATGATCTAGTTACACATTAGAGGACTTCATTTTTAGTATAAAGACTTTAATTTCGTACTCACCGGTGATAAAAATACCATAGATTCCATAGCCCTGAAATGGTGTGACTCAGTATGCAATGTCATAGCCCTGCAAAACATAGAAAAACTACAGTCAACAATATAGGTACAAATTGGTTCATAACTTCAAATTACGAGTCAAGAAACAAGCAAGTTATTTAGTTTAGTAGAAAATTATATATGTGGGAGAGTGCAAGTTAGTCGAATCAACCATATGAACATGAATAAGAGACCATCATAAATATTCAGCAAGATAGGCTACAGTCTGAAATAAATAGACTATCATCTCTATGTACAGTACCCATCCAAAATCTACCAGCCATGACGTGTCTGGTAAATTTAAATTGCATCACCAAAATAAGGTAACTAAGGTACAGAACTATGGCACGATGGGCCGTAGAGCCGCGACAGACTACATGAAAAGTTCATGTTGGACAACAATGACAATAACTGCATTCTACTCGGTCCACGTGTTCTACCGTTGTAGCGCATCCACTTTAGCAGAAAGGTTGAAAAACTTGTCTAATGTGATACCCCCTCACCAGCTTCCTATTGCAGCAAGGCCAGAGAGCAGACAGCGGTCGAATTGGTAACAGAGAATAAAATTTCAAAAACAAAAAAGGCGAAAAGAAGTAACGAAGAACTAAGAAAGAATCCAGAAAAAGCAAAGAAGAATGAAAATCTTTTTTGTTGTTTATGTTTTGTTAAAAAGGCAAAGAAGAAACAAACATGAACCAAATACATCTGCTAAAATATTTTTGGTATTTTTTATAAAGAAGATGCGAAAGAAAAAACCAAACAGAACAAAAGGCAAATGAAACCTTGGTCTCCACAAACAAAAGAAAATATGAACTGAAACTAAAAAATTTATGGTAACAGAGAATAAAATTTCAAAAACAAAAAGGCAAAAAGAAGTAACGAAGAACTAAGAAATAATCCAGAAACAAAGAATTGATTCTAACTACATGTGAAGCTTCAGATTTTGTTGGCTGCTACTCCACCAGCAAAGTGGAGGGCTTCAAGAACAAATAGGCCACTGATCAAGTGGAAGTGAAAAATGGAGCAAAATATGTACCATAATGGTGTTTGCTGACAAAATTACAATACACGGTCGGTCATGCACAGTGGAACCTACCCTGAAGTGTCAACATCTGCGTTGACATGAAGAAAATGCACATTTTTTAGATTATGAACATGCATACTAACGAGAACTGATTATTAACGGGCACAGACACACTGAAGTTCTTAAAGATCTTAATCTCAGAAACCATGACTGTAGTATGTTAGGTACTTTCTGTTAGTGGTAAAGAAGTTAAGGAATACACTGAAGGTCTGAAGCTATTTGGGTACAGAACTATCTCAGCAGCAAACTTGGTATGCAAGATCTAGCCAATGGAATGACATGCAATTTATAGGAAGTTCGAGCTCCATTAACTATGATGATGATAATTCAAATCACTAAAACTTCTGATCAGTGTTCACGACCGTTGTGCTAGACTGCTTGCAAGATTTGATGTTCTTAAATAATTTCAGAGGCTAGTAGAAACCACAAATACTGAATATTCACCAAGTAAACTCGGTCCATACACATTGAGTAAATCAATAACCAATAATATAGGCGTGCTTAGATCAGTCACCTTCACTGGCTTGCTCAGTGGTGAGCTTGTTGTTGCCATGCCAGTAGCTGTCACGTTCTTGATACGGTTTACTGAGGGAGATGGAAACCGCTTCGGAGTAGGTGGTGTCGCCCTCGCCTCCTTCAACACAGAGGGTGATCTTGGCTTCCCTGCTTCCACCACCTTCAACACAGACGGTGATCTTTGCTTCCCTGCTTCCACCTTCAACCCCACCTTCATTCCCTTCCTGTACAGACAACAATTATCAGTACCTCAAGTAGTATAATTTTATCAAGTTGCTATTTCCATCGCAGTGACAAGTAAATTACATTGGGCTTGGACTCTTTTCCCCTGTTTCTTGCGTCGACACCTTCTTCCAGACCGCGTCGCCGACAACTCCGACCCTCATCCATGATTCAGGAATTAGTTCCCTGTTGCATTCCCATCCTGACCCCTAAATTCTGCAGATTGCCTGAGAAATCACGTCGGTCCGATCTGCGGCGATGGGTTTGAATCTCAGATCAATTAACCCTAATTAACGACACGAACGAAATGTAAAACAACTCGTAAGTTAAACCGTGGGCAGAAATCGCTCGCCCACAGCAGGCACAAAGAGGGGATGCCCCCGTACATACCGAGATCTGGAGTTTGTGGTGGCTGAGGTCGAAGATCTCGGGCACACCGTTGCGCTCGATTCATGCCTCGTCGTGCCTACAATGCGGGCTCCTGGAATCCTACGCGTCTCCTCGTCGCCACGGCACGAAGCAACGAACCACCTCCTCCGCCGTTGGCCGCCAGCAGCGCCTACGCCGTCTCCCGCCGCATCTCTCCAGCAGTGTGTGGGGGGTGGGGGGGAGGAGTGGTGGTTGTTGTAGGCGGCCGCGAGGAACCCGAACGCGCCGCCTACAGGGGGAGGCGGCGGCGTTTCTCCAAACCCTAGCGCCGCCGCCGTCGAATGACAGCCGAAATGTAAACTAGTGAAATCCCGATATTGTCCCTCACCGGCCTGAAGTGAAATCTCTTTTGTGCCCTCGTCCTCGATGGCGGGAAATTTAAAATCTTGTGAAACTACCAGACTACCCCTCGGACACGCGGGTACTACAGGCGAGAGCCTTGTAGTGAAACGCATCCGAGCCACCCGATTTCGGCCAATGGACGGCCCATATTGAAAAGATGTACCGTAAAATGAGCCTAGGCGTAATATCTACCACCGGAGGCCTCTTCCTAAGTCGAGAGGTCTGAGGCTCAAGAGAAGAGGGGTTAGCAACAGTATTCATCCTACACTTTCTTGTGGGTCTTGGTTTTCCAGTTCTCTCTTCTGTGTCGTTCTCCTGGAGCTGAGAGAATCCAACACACGAGTGAAAAATGATAAGGATTATTGTTTTCTAAAGTAACTCACAGAACTAAACTTAAGGCGAAAAAATGACCACAGCAGAAGCCTGCAGCATCTCTACCTTGCCATTCATCACACCGTTTTTCTCCTGCCACCAGAACCAACAAACATTAAGTATTTCTGAAACATCATTCATTGCAAGCTCTTTTCAAGAAAATAAACACGAGGGAAGAAAGAACCGAATAGGAGAAGAATCGATTGGTTCCAAACAACACGGAAGAAAAAAGAGCAGAAAAATTGCAAATGTGAACCTCGCAAAAAAACAAATCCCCATTTCTACCTCTCCCACGCAATCATTGAAGACATAATCGAACACCAGAAAACCATTGGGACAGGTACCACGGAGGGTCCATTCATTTCCATGGTGGAAACAAAAGTGGGAGGCAACTTGCAGCTCTAGGGACTAGAGCGCAGATCTAATTAGTTAGTGTCTTGGTTACCTCGGCGGCGGCTGTAGTCTTGGGCCCCTGTCCCAGTCCCTGTTCGCGTCCAAGGCTGCGTCCGCGCCTGCCTCCCCTCTGAAACACAAGAGTTAAACATGGTACGTGTTTTCCTTTTTGAAAAGAAAAAACAACGAAAAATAATGCAAGAAACGATAATGACCTTGGCAGGAGCATGCAGCCTCTCTTCCTTTTCCTTTTCCTTTTCTGCATCGTTCTCCTGCAACCCATGGCCAGCAACCTTGAATTTCGGAAATCTCAGCGTAAGCTCTTTCAGAAGAAAAGGTTCGTGTAAGAAAAAACGAGCAGCGAAGTACTGACATCTGTAGAAGCCTCCAGTATCTCATCCTTGACTTTCTGCTCATTGTTATCCTACCAACCACAATCAAATTAGCATTAAGCATTTTCTAAAAAGATTGTTAAACAACATAAACGACTGTAACACAGGGAAAGAAATTCATGGAGCAATTGCCAAGTGATGACGCTTAAATCTCATACATTCCAATAGCATGCTGCCGAGAACAAAGGAAGAAACTCCAAAGCCTAGGATAGGATATTGGACCCCTGAATTTAATTCTTACCACTAAAGCGTCCCGAAGCATTGTTCAATTCCGAACAACACAGAAGGAAAACTATTGCAAATGCCAACCTCCCAAAACCCAACAAACCCCCATTTCTACCTCTCCAACCCAACCGTTTCTAAGAAAATCAAATAGTCTGATCGTACTCATGGTGGTAGCGAAGTGAAAGGGCGACTAGTAAGCTCAGGGCAGAGCAGATTTAATTAGTTAGTTCCTGGGCAGTTACCTCAGTGTCACGAGACTTAAGCGGTCTCCTCCGTCCACGCATGCCTCCCCTTCTGCAACACAGGAGTGAAAATTGATGAGTGCTTTCCTTTTGTAAGAGAATCCACAAAACTTCATGCCATAACAAACAATGACCTTGTCAGAAACCTGTGGCAACTCTTCCTGTTCACCCTTCTTCTCACCGTTTTCCTGCCACCACGACGAAATAACCATAAAGCATTTCAGAAAGCTCAGCGGGAGCCCTATCAAAAGAAAAAATGCAGACGCTAAAACAGAACACGGGGAGGGAGATAACAACCTCGGCAGAAGCCTGTGGCATCTCCACGTCTTCACCCATCTCCTCACCGTTCTCCTGCCACCACAACCAAACGAACATCAAGTATTTGGCAAAACCCACAAATCACCATTTAAACCTCTCGGGTACAGCCATTAAAGAAACAATCGAACACAGCGGGAGGACTACGGGGACAGGTCCCGGAGAGTTCCCATGGTGGTAGCAAAGCGAGAGGCAACTAGCAGCCCAACATGGAGCAGGCATAAGTAGTTAGTTACCTTGGTGGCAGCTGGAGGCTTGGGCAGCCTCCCTCGACCACGTTTGGCAGCTGGAATCTTGGGCAGCCTCCCTCGACCGCGCTTGCCACCGGTCTGCAACATACAAGCGAAAAATTGATAAGGATTTCCATTTTTTCTTCAAAACGAAACCGCAAACCAGTATGCAACAATAAATGATCACCTGGGCAGAAGTTTGTGGCATATAATCGACGTCCTCCTTCAAATCCTTCTCCTGCAACCAACGACCGAACAGCAACTGTTAAACATTGGGGAAAAGGCTCAGCCCGCCCTCTACTGGAAGAAAAATGTCGTTATAACCAAACAACAAAATCAAGCGGAGAGGGAAATCACTAACCTCGGCAGAAGAATGCTGCTCCTCGTCTTCACTGTTGTGGTCGCCGTTCTCCTGCCACCACCGCAACAACGAAACGACCACTAATCAATTTGATTCGAAATGAAAATCATCGCACGCTCTTGCGGGCCAGAAAAATCAGTAATGACGGGCAAAATCCCATGCATCGGAAACGAATTTAGAAGCATCACGCCGCCTGAGTAAAATCTCACAGCCAGCTGACAGACGTAAGGAAAGAAAGCCAAGAATCAAAGAAATACTCTATTTAGAATAGCACGGAACAGAATCTAGCAGCAGGACTCCTAATGCGCACCTCACAAAACCCTAGCAAAACCCTAAATCTTATTTCCGCCGCCTGCAACCGCAAGTACAGTGCCAAAAAAAGCAATCCAAACGCCCCCAAAAGAAACAGCACAATGGCCAGCGAGCGAAGCCCCCAACCCGCTGAATAGACCACCGGACCAGTACCCGGAGAACCTCCCGTGATTCCAACAGCGGCATCTCCCGGAATACCTCGATGGCGGCGGCGGCGTCCGGTTCCTTGTGCGCGCGTCCGCGCTTCCCACGCCCGCAGCCCTGCTTGGGCGGCATCCTCCTCGGCGGCAGCGGGAATCGGAAGAATCGGCGGGGAGAGCGAGCGGGAGGTGTGTGACGGGACGAGACGGGTGTTTATGTCCGCCAGTGGGGCCGCGGGACGGACCCACGTGTCAGCGGGCGATGCGGGGGCCAGGCTTGCGACACGGTATGGGCTTTGGCGGGGCCCAGAAGTCAGGGGTGGCGCTCGGTTCCCTCGAAAAGGAGGAGAATAAATGTTGAGAGGAATAAAATCGTAGTTTAATCTGTTACGGCTGCTGTTTCGGGAAGGGGTTTTCCGCGGCTGCGCGCGCGTGGTTTTGAAAGTTCGAAAACGAATCGTCGTCGGCGTCGGGCGCCCGCGGTGAGAAAGGAAGGAAACTCGGAAATTCTACCACCGGCGTCGCGGTGAAACATAAGCACGGGAGGGTAGAAGATGTGGTGGGTGGGCCGTGCGGCCCGGCCCGTACAGGGCAGAATGAGGGATATAGCGCAAACCCTATATATCGCCTTCTGCGAGTTGTAGTACTGACTCGCCCGCGGAGGTTTTCCGCATGGGCCGGCCCATTAATATCTTTTTTTTTTAAACAGAGTAAAGTTAAGAAAACCGCGAGTGGACGTGGGATTCGAACTTCGGAACTCAGCAGACGAGGACCAACGGCATATCCACCAGGCTACGATCGTATGTATTCATGTCCGTATATCATTACTTGTCCTTCTATTGTTGACCTTTTTTGGTTTTCGGTTTTCGTTTTTTTCTGTTTCTTTTTCCGCTTTATTCTTTCATTTCTTCATTTTTTTTCTTTCTTTTGTTTCTTTTTATTATTTAGTTTAGTTTTATTTTCCTTTATTTGAATATATTATTTTTCATATTTTCAAATTTTTAACCATTTTCGTTTCTATTTTTTCTGAACCATTTCCATTTCTTTTTTTTCTGAACCATTTACAAAATTGAAACCATTTTTCAAAATCTGAACCATTTTAAAAATGAACTATTTTTAATTGGAACCATTTTGAAATGCAAAATCTGAACCATTTTTTAAAATGCACCATTTTCAAATTTGAAAAACAAAATCACAACCATTTAAAAAATTGGAACCAATTTAAATATGAACCATTTTCAAATCGAAACAATTTTCAAATTGGAACCATTTTCAAATTTGGAACTATTTTTCAAAATCTGAACCATATTTAAATTTGGAACCATTTTCAAAATTGGAACCATTTTTTTAAAAGAAACCATTTTCAAATTGGAAAATATTTTCAAAATTGGAACCATTTCAAAATCTACCATTTTCATTTTTGGAACCATTTTAAAAATTGGAACCATTTTGAAAATCGGAACCATTTTCAGAACCAGAACTATTTGCAAATATGGAATCATTTTCAAAATCGGCACCATTTTCAAAATCTATACCATTTTTCAAAACTGGAACTATTTTCAAAACTGGAACCATTTATAAAAATGAACCATTTTTAAAATCGGAACCATTTTCGAAACCGGAACCATTTTTCAAAATCTGAACCATGTTCAAATTTGCAACCATTTTCAAAATCAGAACCATTTCGACAATGGAACAATTTTCAAAATCGGAACCATTTTTAAAATCTGAACCATTTTCAAATTTGGAACATTTTTTAAAATGAACCATCTTCAAAATCAGAACCATTTTCAAAACCGGATCCATTTTTCAAAATAGGAAACATTTTATAGAAGGAACCATTTTCAAATTTGGAGCTATTTTCAACATTGGAACCATTTTAAAAAATGAACCTTTTTCAAAATCGGAACCATTTTTTAACCGGAACCATTTTCAAAATTGGATTTGCAACCATTTTCAAAATCGGAACCATTTTCGAACCATTTTTTAAAAGGAACCATTTTCAAATTCAGATCCATTTTTCAAAATTGGAAACATTTTTTAAAAGGAACCATTTTCAAATTTGGAACCATTTTCAAAATCGGAATCATTTTCAAATCGAAACATTTTTCAAAATCTGAACCATTTTCAAAATTGAACCTTTTTTCAAAATCTGAACCAATTTTCAAAATTGGAACCGTTTTTAAAAAATAAACCATTTTTCAAATTTTCAGATTTTAAAATTTCGGATTTAAAATATTCACTTTGAAATTTATTAAATATAGAAAGTTCGGATTAAAAAATAAATGTAGTCATTGCTTTTTCCCTTTTTGGGGTAAAAGTTGTTGTTTTTCCCCTCGTACACATAACGAGCAAAAGGAAATTCACGAAACCATGCACCGAACGAGAATGGAGACGTGTCTTTCTAATGGGCTTTGTTCGTTATTGGGCTTTTATCGGGCGAGGGAGTTGTGCAAGCGAGTCGAATGTTCCAGCTCGCATAAGGTGATACATAGGGACACCCGGATATAGCACACTATCAAATTATTAAGCAGGGTTTAATAAGGAGGATAGGCACAAGGGAGAAAACAAATATCTGGAATTCGAACCGGCTCCCATGCATACATGACGACCCACCTCACTTGGTAAGTGATTTAAAGCTCAAAAAAACTTGGTGAGTGATTTGATTGATCCATTCACTGCTACGTGGGATTTGGTTAAACTCCAGACGTTCTTCCTGCCGATGGATGCGGAGATTATTTCAAATATTCCGTTATGCACGAGAAGACATGAGGATATCTGGGCCTGGCATTATGACAGGAGAGGTGTGTTTTTGGTTCGCTCGGCTTATCATATGCTGGTTAACACCAAGGAGATTAGAACGGCATGGCTGGATGAGCATGACGGCTCATCGGATTCTCGAGGAGAGAAGAAAAATTGGACGATGTTGTGGAAGGTAAAAGTCCCATCGAAGCTCCAAGTTTTCTTATGGAAGCTCGTGCGGTTACAATCAGCTGACGTACTCCACCATAGAAACATGGCGCCACAGAGCTCGTGCTCGATCTGTGGGGCTCCTGACTTGTGGAGGCACTCCTTGTTGGAATGCAACATGGCGAGGCTGGTGTGGGCTCTAGCACCGGAGGATACTACTGAGTTGATCGCAAACATCCAGGAGCCGCATGCGCGAGGCTGGCTGGCAGCGGTGTTTGATACACTATTTCTGGAGGAGCTTACCAGAGTTGTTGTGACGCTCTGGACATTATGGCATGCGCGGCGGAAGGCGATTCATGAAGGAATTTTTTAGATGCGCTCTCGACGCATTGTTTCATCGACAGATTCCTGGCTGACTTGAGTGCCCCTGTACCCACACCAACAGTGGTTGCGAGGGGAGCAGCTCCAGGACCGAAGTGGATCCCGCCGCCGGCTGGCATGTTGAAAGTTAATTTGGACGCGACAACGTCGAAGAATTCTCCTATCTTGTCGATCGCAGTTGTGGCACGACGTGAGGATGGCGTCTTCATGGGGGGCATCTGCGGTGGTGCTTTACGGGATCACAGACCCAGAGTCATTGAAAGTTCTTGCTTGAAGAGAAGGAATGACTCTCATGGCGGATCTGAACCTGCAGCAAGTTCGAGTGGCGAGTGACTGCAGCAACGCTATCAAAAGCGTGCTGTCAGGTGCCAGGATGAGCAACTACGGTCAAATAGTTTCGGAAATAAAGGTTAGAGCACCTAGCTTTGGCGTAGTTGAGTTTGTCCATGAGAGTAGGTGGGCAAATGTTGATGCTCATGGCCTAGCGAGAAGTTCTCTTTCGCTGTCAGCTGGCCGGCATGTCTGGCTTCAATTTCCGCCTGATGGCGTTTGTATGATTCATAACGTTGAGTAATAAAGGAGGGGGGTAATCTAAAAAAAAATCAAATTATTAAGCGAAACACTGGTTATTTTCTCTCAGTGAGACACTAAGTCATCGAGATTTTACTTCATTTGTGGTGACCCTTTGGGCAATTTGGACTGCTATGATGAAAGCGATACACGAGGAGATCTTTCAGAGCCCCTTGTCGACACACTGTTTTATTCAGGCGTACCTTGCTGATCTACAGTTATCTCAACCTTCAAGTGCTCCTACGGTTCGTTTGAATTGTCGTCCATCTCGTTCATGGGTTAGACCTGAAGCTGATATGATAAAGATCAATGTTGATGGCGCTTTTGCTCGCAATGGAAGATGTAGTGCGGCTGCTGCAGTTTGTAGAGATTACAATGTAGCGTTCCTGGGCTCCTCAGCCATGGTTTTCAACGATATAAATGACCCTGCAACGTTGGAGTTTCTTGCGTGCCGTGAAGCTCTGAGTTTAGCAGACGACCTGCTAGAGCAGCAACGTTTGAAGCTTGTGCTTTTGTTCATGAACCCAGACTAGCGAATTTTGAGCCCCATAATTTAGCAAAATTTGATAGTACTCCCCTAAAAAAATCAAATTATTAAGCCAACAGGCATTGGATCCGTCCGGGTCAAACTGATCGGAGGGGCATTCTGGTTATTGTTTGTGGACCCAGTCTGTAAGGGGGGAAATCATCAAGCGTCAACCTAAAGCGTTATAAAAAAAGTCAGGTCAATGTAATGGAAGGCAAATAGTCAAGTAACCAAGTAAATTAAGGAGGACATATAATAAAATCCCCCTAGATCTTATGCACTCAAAAATGGCTCATTTGCTCCCGTCTAGGATATTTTTTTTAGAGAGTGCGCCAAGTGTGCACCTTATTTTTATAGAAGATAGAATAAATTTACAAGAAACCAAACACCTGTCGAAACAGGGTTCAGTACAACTCCGGAACTCCACACCTCTTCTAATCCGAGTACTCCTGCCTCCAGCTCTCACCCTAAGCCACAAACCAAGTTCATCTACAATCCTACCAGCCAGCACTTGAGTCGTGCACTGCTGGCTGACATTGTGAAACACTCTTGCATTTCTCTGTTTCCAGATCGACCAGCACACAAGCGTCACTGCCGTGTCGAACTTCTTCCTGTCCTTGCCCTTAAACCGTTTGCGTTCCCGCAACCACCAGACCTCCAAGTGATCACTAGGCTCTGGTATCGTGACGTTCACCCGGAGCCTCCTGCAGCACAGGTACTGTCGGAGACTAGTCCCAAGGAACTCGGGGTGTGTCTCACTGATGCCAGGAATCGGAAAGGGGCTGAACACACAGTCAAACAACCCTCAACTCTCTCGGCGATGATGCTCGTCAAGCTCGGTGAGGGACATCACGGCAGAGAGTGAACACGAGCCGCTACCCAGGTTCAGGCCCACCGCGAGGTGCAAAGACCCTACGTCCTGCTTTGTTGTATTGCACTGCTTGTAGAGGTTACAGTACAATGAGCTTGCCGAGGGCTCAGCTATGGCTATGGTGGACTATGGTGGAAGGAGCTTCGTCTTCTTCCTTGCGACGTAGTCGACTGGGTGCCGAATCCATCCATCGATCGATCACCCGCGTAGAGCGTGCACCACCTCCTTTTATAGGCGCCCCGGACCTCTTCCCCCAATTCTTAGGCGGGAAGGGTTACCACATGGCGACAGAGGAGAAGGACGGTGCACGGCTGCGGAGCTGTCCATGGACTTGGTCCATGGCAGAGGCCTGCCGTCCTTGGCAGATAAAGCCACCGTCCATCCAGGACGGTGGGCTGGCGCTGCAGAGGTCCGTGGCGTGGCCCGCGATGACGTTCGCTTGTAGCGTAGCGGCAGACGGTCTCCTTATCACCAGAATGGCAAGTCTCGGAGTCCGCTTTCCTTAGTGTAGCTTTGTTGACCGCTTTATACACAAGAACGGCAACTGCGGTGCCGTCATCACCGCGCGCAGACGCGCGCGTCACTCTGCGGCGGGCGCAGAGGCCATGTGCGCTCTGTCACAACGACAGAGTCTCGCGAGGGTGGATCTCCTCGCCGGGGACCTCGAGTACGCCGACGCCCCGCGAGGGTAGCCTCGCGAGGGGGGCGCGTCGAGCGCCAGGACTTCGTGATATTCTTGACGTAGAAACCCTCGCGAGGGAAAGGTTCCTCGTGAGGCTCTCCAGGCTGGGGCGCCTGGTACTTAGCAGTTTTCTTCAGCTGAGTGTAGAGGGCCGTGGAAGGCAGGCCCATGGTACCCTGGTTTCCACTGGGCCGACAGTAGCCCCCGAGCCCACGATGGGCACGCCGGAGCCCCATAGACGCAGGCGAAGCGTCGTGGGCCCAAAGAAGAATGCCCGGCCCGAGACACATGGCGAACCGCGGCCGCCTGTGAAGCCACGATCTCCTCGCCTGTAACGGGCGTGGTGGCTGGTCCCACCACGTCTGGGGAAACGGTTCATCGAGGCAAATAAAGGCAGAGAGCCCGGCGCCGGTTCCTCATTACACTGCGCCTTCCCCTTTCGTCACCTTCCTCCCAGTTCATCTTCTCCGAGCTTCCACTTCTCCGCCTCCCAGCAGCAATGTCGCCCAAGAAGGCCACCGGCTCCCAGAAGGGCAAAGCGGTGGCACAGGCGAGTGAGCCCGCCGCGTCTAGGCAAGGCGGAAGTCTCAAGCCGGCGCTGACGGGGTTCCGCGTGAACACGGAGGTGCAGCTGGACAAAGTGCGCCATATGGTGGCCTCCGAGCACAACGAGTGGGAGGCGACGAAGCTCAAGCCGGCGGCCACCCTCGACAGCCTCCGCGCCCCATTCTACCCCATCTTCCTCCACACCCTATTCGCAAGGTTTGTGCCTCCTTTCGCATTACTGATGGCATGGGCGATGTTTACATCCCCATTGCGTGGAATGGCGAAAATGCGGTCACCAATGTGACGAAGAAGGTGGAGGATTTCCGCAAGCGGTGGTTCTTCGTGAATACCGGGAGGACGAATCCCTTCTTCGAGGTGCCCGATGCGCCCCCGACGAAGAGGAGGGGCTGGTCAAGCGAACCTCTCGAGGGCGAGACACTCACGCCCCTGGTCCAGCGTTTGGAGGAGCTTTGCGGCGCTGGCCTTACTGGCCAGATGGTGGCCAAGGACTTCGTAAAATGCCGCATCGCTCTGCTCCAGCGCACACGTAGCCGATGTGGATGTACTCTGGCCGGCGGACAGGATGCGCCTGAATTCCGCCCTCTTCCCGAAAGAAGTGCTGAAGGGCATCATGGAGGTCCTCTTCACGTCTCCGTCCATCCCCAGGCCAGAGAATGACTTTGCAGAGCCACTCCACAGGTTCTCGCTTGAATCTCGCCTCAAGTACTTAGAGGCGATGCCGGAGTTCAGCCAGTGGGGTCTGGTGCCTGAGGGACAGGTAGGGCCCCACGACAACCCAGAGGCGGCGTCGCAGGCGGCGCCGGTTGATGGCGAAGAGGAGGCGACGGAATCACCCGCAGCGTCGGACGCGGGTGTCGATGGTGCCTCGGGGAGTGCCATCCCTCGGCAGGGGATGAGAGCTCCTCGAGGGATGTACCGCCTGAGGCTGAGATCCACGAGATCTCCTCGGGTAGCGTGGACCCGTTTCGCGTCGTCCCTTAGCGACGCGTCAAGGATAAGGGCAGCGACGAAGATGCCCAGTCCGGCCGCCGTGATCCCCGCACAAAGGCGCTCCACGACAGGCCCGCCAGGATCCAGGGAGCACCTCTCACGAGGTGGGGGCGGATGCGCCGCAGAAGACGGCGAGGTGAGCACCCCGCAGCCACGGCGGACTTCGAAGAGGTGGATCGACACCGCCATCCAGTAAGTCTCGTGCTTTTTCCTTCATGATGATCTTGAGTGCCTTTCTGGAGAATTTTCTGATTTTCCTTCGTCAGGCCTCCCTTGGGGCCGAAGCGGCGGAGACTCCGGAAAGTCGGAGAGGACTCGGGTGCTGCTGCGGCGTCTGCAGCACCTACAGCTGAAGCGGTGCCTCACGAGGCTACCGCTTCTCCTCCTGAGACAACGGCTCCACCTCCTGAGGCGGATGAGCGCCGCGAGGAGGAGAAGGCGGAGAGACGGTGCCGCCGGCCGCGCGGCCTGGCACTTCTCCTGTGCAGCAGGAGAAGGCGACGGAGGAAGATGCGGTGAAGACCGCGACGTCGGCGGAGGAGCGCTGACGTTGAGATGGAGGGGGCCACCGCGCCGCCGCCTCCACCAAACGCAGGTCCTGAGGCGCCGGTGGTGGACTCCGAGGCTGCGGCTGGGGCGGCCTAGGCGGAGCAGGCCGCCCCTGCACCTGAGGGGAGGAGGACGTGTCCCAGGGGCAGAAGGACGCCGGGGCTGATGGCGAGGACATTCCGAGCCCCCAAAAGGCCCCCGGCGCGGATGAAGAGGGAGGCTCTCACCAGAGCCCCCAGGCGCGACTTGAGGCCACTCCGAGCCCCAGGCGCGATGTTTTGGAGTCCTCGGCAGGCGTCGAGGCCTCTGGGTCCCTTGGCGATGCGTGGGCTTTGGTCCTGCGGAGCCGGCGCCCGAGCGCGGTTCGTCGAGATGCTGTCTTTCGCTCGGCGAGGGAGGCGCTTGATGGGCTCGAGGCCCAGCTTGCCGAGGAAGAGCGTGCCAAGGCAGAGGGACTCACCGACCTTGTGCGGGGTTGGACTCGGCTTCAGGAGACCGTGGAGCGCTGCCGTCGGGAGGACGTGGCAGCTAAGGTGCGGCGCGAGGAGGCGCACGCTTTGCTGAGGAAGTCCGTGCCAGTGTTGTCCGCGAGGCTGAAGAGACTCTCGTGGAGCTGAGCACTAAGCGCGAGGCCCTCGAGGCGGAGACTACCGCCAGGCACCAGGAACTCGTGGCCCGCGAGGCGGAGGCCACCGTCAAGCACCAGGAACTCATGACCCGCGAGGGAAAGATCATCGCGGACTCAGAGACCGTGACGCAAGGCTTGGAGAAGTTCCGCGAGGACCTGCGCACTCGCGAAGGGTTGATCATGAAGCGCGGGGAAGATCTCGACTTCCGTGAGTCAGAGCTGCGCAAGCGCGAGGAGCAGGTCGAACAGGTCGAGAGTGACCAATCCGCGCAGTGGGAGAGCCTGGAGTCTCGCGAGGGCAAGGTGCCCAGGACGAGGACTTCTACAAGAAGCGCCTCCTGAAGACCAACGTGAACCTCGCGTGAAGGAGGAGAAGATGAAGGAGAGTCTGCGAATAAGGAGAAGCTCTTCCGCGACAACTGCTCCAAGGAGTTCGCGAGGAAAGCCAAGATGGAGGAGGAGCGCTTCACGAAGAAACTCGACGAGCTCAACGCTCACATCAGGGAGCTCGAGCGGGAGACGAGGCGGTTTGACTCCCGCCTTCAGGTTGCCAAGGACGCCCAGGCCCGCGTGGAGCAGGACCTTGCTTCCCTGACGCAGGACATGACTGACATACAGCAGCAGGTGGCGCCCGTGGTGGAGCTTGTCGAGGAGGCCCGGGCCAGCGCGCAGGCTGCGCGGGTCTTGTCGTGCTAGCGAGAGCGTATGTTCCGCTCTCTGGTGGCCCGCGCGTGGGCTGTTGCGGACCGCTTAGGGGCCAAGGCCCACGCGCTCTCTGTCGAGGGGAACGCTGATGCCGCCACGTACCTCGGCTTCTTCGAGCAGCTCCTCACCGGCTTTGAAGAGGTCGTGACAAGCCTTGACGACCTGGTCGACACTGAGAGCCGCGAGCTCCTTGGCGTCGTGATTGGCCGCGTCTTCGCCAACCTCACGCATCTCCAGCCTGGCTTCGACTTCACGACTGTGACGGAGCCCATGGAGCAGATGTAACAGCCCGAAATTTGTGAACCTAAAAATGTGGATAAAATTTCCACTTTGTGCGTTTCATTGCATCATGGCATCCATATTAAATTGATAAACAACACACTAAATGGGTTGACACCATTTGAAAACAAATGCCAAACTGGCCTTGACGAAAATCAATTAAATGAAAGTTTTCAAACTTACAAAACAAAAATACTTTGACTTCCTATGTTTGTCAAGGAAGGTCTAAGAGTTCAAAAATAATATTTTGAACTTGCTCTCAAATTTCTAAAGAATTATAAATTGGTATTTAAGAAGAATGCCATATTCAAACCCAATGAACAAATGTTGTTCAAACCATTTTATTTTAAGACACCAATTTTTGTGGAGCTTCTACATGTTATGGGGAGGCCACATGATTATTTTCAGATTTTTCTAAAATGTTTTAGTGCCTCAATAAAATCCTTGAAGTGCTACTGGTTTTAAAAAGAAAACAGCAAAAGGACTTAATTGTAAAATAGAAAAGTGCAGCCAGGGGGGTTTTCAGAAAAGCATCATCTTCTTCCTGTAGCCACGTCGCCGTGCTCCACGCCCTTCGCTCCGGCGCGTCGCCGCCCCGGGTCCCCCCTCCTCTCCGCTCCCCTGCGAGGAGATAAGAAGGCCACCACGAGGCTGCTCTGCTCTCTCTCCCCAAAATATCTCGACCTCCCTCTCCTCTCTCGTTTTTCTTTGGCCATGGCCATGTCCGAGCCGAGCTCGCCACCGCATCGCCGTCGACGGGAGCCGCCATTGATGAATCGGCGAGAACCAAAAGCTCCGCCTCGACGTCGTCTTCCTCACTGCCCAAGGAATCATGCCGGATCGTCGTCGTTGCGGAGATCGACGCCATCTTCTCCGCTTCCGGCCGCCAACCTCCGAGCAAGCTCGCCGCCGTTCTGGTCCTCCTCTTCTGCAGCCGTTTGGTCTCACGCGACGAGGGTGAGCACGCCGTCCTCCTGGACATCTCTGTTCATCCCAGCTCACCGTAGTTCGTCGTATCCGTCGTAGCCGTAGCGCGCCGCCACCCGGCATCGTCGCCGGAGCACTCTCCGGTGACCACATGGTCCGTGGCTTCGCCACTGGATAGCCCGCACTCGTACGCGACGTTTGCATGTTTTAGTAGGTCCCCGCGCGCCGTAGAACCTTGCATCCGTGCACCTCGCCGCCGGTGGTCACAGCGGCCGCGCGCGACATCGACGTGCACGGTTACTACATCAAATAGTTGTGCTCCCGTATACTAGCACCAAGCTTGAGCTAGCCCAGTGGCTAGCACACGCGCGCACGCTCGCGAGACGCGAGTTCGAACCCCGCAGCGCGCACCTTTTTCTGGTTTATTCCGCACACTGACAAGCGGGCCCCACCGGTCAGCGGCTCAGCGCGCGCACAACAACCACACGCGCTGCGTCAGCGCCAACGTGGCTAAAGGACCCACTGGTCAGTGGCCATGTGTAGAAATGCCTCGGTGAAAAACGTTTTGGATTAATTTCTGGAATTTATACAAATAGGCAGATTCAAATACAAATTTGTAAATTCCATAACTTATTAAATACTAATCCAAAAATTGCAAATGATATATCAAACTGATCAGGAGAAATAACCTTACCTCATAACATCATTTGCATGTCTAACTAAATACTGGAAATATTTTTTCTTGCACTTTAGTAAAAGGGCAGAATATAAAATGATTTTGTAAAATTCATAACTTATTTAACATTGATCCAAAAATTAAGTTAGAACTACCAAAATGTTCAGCACTCAATATACTTCACGTTCCACCTGTTTTCCAAACATGGATAATTAGTTTTAGTGTTGTTTAAAATGATTTGCTAAAATGGCAGATTTAAAATGGATTTTATAAATGCAATAACTTTTATTGGTTTATCAGAAAAATGTGTTTAATATATCAAAATGCTCAGAATATTATGAACTAACCAGTAACATCATTTGCATGCATATTTGAGCACAATTCCAGTACTGCACTTTTAGAAGTTAGGGGGAATCATCAAGTTAAATATGGGGCTTTATTTTTTCTCTTGTCGAATAATTATTTTGCACCCCATTTAGATTGGTAGATGTTGTTATAGTAATTCCAGTGCATCTAAAATGTCATGCCATCATGTGTTTGTGCATTGCACCTGTTTTGCTTGTGTGATTATTGATTGTTGTCTTTCCGGTGTTTTTATGCATCGATAGATCAACCAGTCGGGTTCCACCGCAATACCCCGACGACCCGTATTACCAACCCCCTGAACAAGGCAAGCGTAATCCCCCTCTGAGCATGTCTCCTCCTATTTTCCGCAATTATTTTCTCCACTATAATATTGCATTCGGTTCCAAATGTCTTTTGCCTGGATTAGAGTATCCTACTAGTTGCATTAGATACCTGTTGCCATTACCTGTATCCTTCCTAATATCCATAGGACTGAAGTGTTGGCCTGAGTTAATTATACTTGCGATATATTCTTAGCCATGCTTAGTTAAATGCTTATTAGTCCGGTGGATGTTTCAATTGTCGGAACAGTTGATGGAATGACCGGATGTTGTGGAAAATTATGAGGACATAAATAAACTGCTTAAAGGCGGGGATGAGAGGCCACATGGGATGTGGTGGGTTGTCCCGTTCTTGCCGCCTAGGTGCGAGTTCTTTACCTCTTGAACCAAGACCGAGCGTGCTAGCCGAGGGTCCTCTAGTTCGGGCTTCCATTTGCGCGTGCATGAAGATGGTGGCCAAGACTGAGATGAGGATGGTGGTGTTTAGGAAAATGAGTGGCCGCGGGGCAGGGTGTTGGAGGCACTGAACCTGTCCTACCGCCACTGATGATCATGGGTTAGTCTCAAGCAAGGTAAAGGTTGTAACCGCTCCCACTCAGCCGGCTTTCCCCGGAAGAGAGCTAATGATCAGGCAATGAGCCGGATGGTACCGGTGGTTAAAAACAGTACACCCCCTGCAGGGTTAAATCTTTTTGAAATGCCGTGTCCACGGTTATGGACGACTTGGGAAAGGACGATAAGACCATAGAGAAACTTGAACGGAATGATTAAAACCTGAGTACTAAAGGTACTACCAAGAATGCAAGGTTGACTTCCTCGAGGGTGATTCGGGGAGGTGCCTTGGTAGACAGGTGAAGTGATTAATGGTGGTTGTGGATGAAGTTGATCAAAAGAGAAGAGTTTACTTCTTATCCCCTTTTGAAAATATTCTGATTAGTCGATGCCAGATGTCTTTTATAAAGAAAACCAGCTTTACGCAAAACAGCCATAAAACCTTTGAAAGCCAATCTTTGAGCTAGTAGCTCTAGTAATCTTGCAGAGTTCGTCGAACTCAACGTTGTTTATTTGATTTCAGTGGAGGACTTCACCGACACTGAAGGTGGGTTCTATGTCGACGTCGACGAGTAGTCTGGGGTTCCCAAGTGGCAGCTTGGGACATCCCGGAACAGCTGGCGCTGGAATGTTTATCTATAGGCCTCTTAGGCCATAATTTGGATCTTGTTGTTTAGAACAACTTAATTCGCTTCCGCATGATGTACTGTTGGGTCTGTGACCTCTGGTTGTAATATTTGCTATCTTTCTCTATTATAAGAGTTGAACTATAATGCTTTGAGTCGTAGAGTCTGTGATGTGCCAGTTGTTCCACAAGTCTTGATCTCTCTATTATGCATTTATAGTTGTGCCTGCGTTAAGGCATCAATCGGGGTGTTGCGTTGCCGATGATCCATTCCGAGCAACGCCTGCCAAAGGTTTTGGCCGGGATTGGTAAACCCGTAACCTCCGGTTGTATCGCTTAACCGGTGACACACAACATCACTGTATAGTTCTGCGGTCGGGGCGCTACAGCAGAGGCGCGCCGCGAAGCTGAACGCCTCGGTGTGGGAGGACGTGGAGAAGTTTGTCCAGCGCTTCAAGAGGGTTGAGGTCGAGGAGGACCCGACCCAGGAAGGCGACGGCGAGGCAGGCGCTGAGGAGGAGGACAACGACAACCCTGCTGCTTGAGCTGCTCCTGTGGCAAGACGTGCTCGGGGCACAACTTATCTTAGGATTTGCTATGTCAGTTTGTAAAGGCTTGTAAGAAACACTTTTATTATGTGCAAGTGTGAGCGCCCCTCGGGAGGCCTTTTATCTCTTCCTCATGTCTTTTTCGCTCTACGCCGTTAGGACCCTGCTTTCAGCGCAATAGCACCGCCGCTTCGGTATGCCGGAGTCAGGGCTGGACAAGGCCGGGGGGTGCGTAACGCTTAGAGAGGTAAGGGCTCTCAAGGCACGATGCTCGGGAGTCCCCCTTTGACGTGCAAGCAGCCCATGGGGCGTAGGAGAGAAAAGGAGGCTCGAGGGGCGACAAAACCAGCGAGAGAGAAAACTCATGAGGCGTAAGTTCTGGACATAGCTTTGCGAGGCGTTTGTCTCGTAGAGGGCGTTGTCTTCCCTGGTCAGGCGTTTTCCCTCTCGAGGTTTCCTGAGGCCGGTTTGGAGTTCCGCAGCCTTGTAGGGCGTCATGTTCCCTGCATTGGAAAAAGAGGCATACCCATAAGCAATGCACGGTTGTACAACTCATGCGCGCTCATAGGTTTCCTCATGTGTATCTCACGAGGAGAGTAAGCACCAAGGTCCTTGGTGAGGTGACGTGCATGGGAGCAGGCCCATGAGTCAGAGCTCTTTGGTGAGATAACGAGCGTGGGAGGAGAAACACGAGTTAGAGCTTGGATCCTTTGGGTTTTGCGATGCTGCTGGGATGTTCCCGAGGCACAGACACCGTGCCCAGCCCCCGCTCGCGAGGTGCGCATGGGGAAAATGTGAGCGCGAATGAACGTAAGAAAAACAACTTACCACAGCAATATTACATAATGGCGTTGAGGCGCATAGGTTCATGCTGAACCGAAGTTGTTCAATACACTTGGCGTGGCCAAGATAAAATCCGCCATGTCTGGGCATGGGGTTCCACACGGAGTGGCTGAGGCTTCTCGCGGCCCGTGGCGACGCGTTGTAGAGAGAGCTCAGATGGAGGTGGCCCTCGTGGAGGGAAAATATTTTGTGATGCTGGGAGGTGAAGATGCATGCTTCCCTCTTGAGACAAAAAATGCCTGCCGCGACGTGATCACGGGTAAAACTTGCGTAGGTGCTCGATGTTCCATGGGTTTTTTACCGGGATGCCGTCTTCCGTCTCGAGCCGTACCGCGCCGGGTCTGGCGATGTGCGCGACCCTGTAGGGGCCTTCCCACATGGGCGAGAGCTTGTGGAGGCCTTCTCTGTAGAGTATCCTCCTCAGGACAAGATCGCCTGTCTCGAGGGTGCGCGGGCGTATGTGGCGGCTGTGGTAGCGGCACAGATCTTGCTGGTACTTTGCTGCCCGGAGGGCAGCACGGCGACGTAGTCCATCGAGCAGCAGCAGGTCGTCGTTGTGGAGCTCTTCCTGGTCGTCCTCGTTGAAAGCGAGGATCCGCGGGGACCCATGCTTGATCTCGGTGGGGAGGACTGCTTCAGCGCCATAGACGAGGGCGAACGGCGTTTCTCCAGTGGGTTTTGTGGCAGTCGTGCGGATGGACCAGAGCAGAGATGGGAGTTCTTCAATCCAGTTCTTGCCGTGGGCCTTGAGGCGGTTGAAACTTCTTGTCTTGAGGCCCTTGAGCACTTCAGCATTTGCTCGCTCGGCCTGCCCGTTGCTTCGTGGGTGGGCCACCGAGGCGAAGCAGAGCCGGGTGCCGAGGCTTTCGCAGTAGGTTCTGAAGATGCCACTGGTGAATTTTGAGCCGTTGTCGGTGATGATGCGATTTGGCACGCCGAAGCGGCAGGCTAGGCCTCTGATGAACTTCACTGCTGATCTCGCCGGTATGCTGCGCACCGCTTCAACCTCCGCCCATTTGGTGAACTTGTCGATGGCGACGTAGAGGTAGCGGTAGCCCCCGCTGGAGCGTGGGAACGGTCCCAGGATGTCCAGCCCCCAGACCGCGAAGGGCCAGGACAGCGGGATGGTCTGGAGTCCCAGTGTAGGCTGATGGACCTGCTTGGCGTGGAATTGGCATGCCTCGCAAGCTTGGACAATGGTGGTTGCGTCCTGAAGCACTGAGGGCCAGTAGAATCCACTCCTGAAGACCTTCCCCGCGAGAGTTTGCGAGGATGAATGATGGCTGCATTCTCCACTGTGAATGTCTCTGATCAGCTGGCGGCCTTCGTCAGGGGAAACACATTTCAACGCGACTCCATTTGGGCGTTTGCGGTACAGGTCTCCCTCAGGAAGGCAGTATGACTTGGCCTGTCGAGCAATTCTCTCTGCTTCTGCATCCTCTTCAGGGAGGACTCCATCCCGGAGGTACACTTTGATCTCGTCGATCCAACCCATCTCTTGATGCGTCATGGCTAACAACAGGCGATCTCCTGAGGGCGGACCGTAGTTCGGTGCTCCAGATGTTGGTGCCAATGGAAGCTCTTCGTCGATGTTCATGTCGGCCGCTTCTTTTGGCTGTTTCACCGATGCCCTGGTAAGCCTTTCCTCAAACATGCCTGCCTGCTGGGCCTCTCTCCGCGACGCTCGCCTGGCGATGTCATCTGCCTCTCGGTTCTCCTTTCGTGGGACGTGCCTGAGCTCCATCTCCTTGAAGTGCTTCTCGAGCTTGCGAACCTCCTCAAGGTAGGCGGTCATGTGACCGTCCTTAGGCATGTAGCTCTTGTTGGAGAAGTTGACGAGGAGCTGGGAGTCGCCCTTGATGAGCAAGTGCTTGATGCCGAGGGCGATGGCGGCTCTGAGCCCGGCGATGAGGCCTTCATACTCGGCGATGTTGTTGGAGACCTTGTCCGTCATGAAGCACAGCTGGACGGCGTAGAAGAGCTTTTCACCTTTTGGTGAGTGTCAGACCCAAGCCTCGAACTTATACAAAGGGGTCATACCGAGTGGGCCACACAAAGTGTACGATGCTTGTTTACCAAGCCAGACCGAGAACCTCTCGACAGGCCGGCTCAGAATTGATCATCGGCCGACACGTACACCCGATCCCACTGTTACGTATGCAATCCACAATGCATAAGAAAGAAACCAAAGTCTGATTGAATCGTTACCACAACAGAACAGTACGACACAAAGAAAGGAAACAAAATAAAGCCAAAAGCTCATAGAGCAAATACATATAGCGATTACAATCATCCAGAGGACACATGTCCCAACATTACATCAATGTCGTCACAAGCGGAAGCAAACCATGGTCTGAGTACAGACAAATCTCAAATGGGCCTAAGAGGCCAGACATAAAAGGAACCCAATCCACGGAGTCCACAGGGTCCACCCTGGAATGCTAACTACTCGTCGGTGGCGTCATCGTACTCAACGAAGTAACCTCCCTGAAGATCCTCCTGCAGATCCTCAACTGCACGAAAGAGTACAGCCCAAAGATGGGTCAGGCACAACCGCCTGGCAAGCAATGCTCAAAAGATACCAACACAAAGACTACCAAAGTATAAAGTAAGGTGGACTGAGGCGGCAGCAGCAGCGCCTAAACATCCTATGGAGACACGCTACAACTTCCGTCTACTGGAGAGGGATAAGAAAGCGTATCGGAACCAACTAGTTTCTAACACCAAACATAACACTTCCCAGATTCACCCCCTCAACCACATATGAGGAAGCAATCGAGGGAAACTCACGCAGTTGTCAAGTTTTAGTTTTCATGTTATTGTGTAAATAGGTCTAATTTACTAATCAAGTTAATTAGAATCATTAGGTGTAAGTTATCTATGATCTTGCTAGCCAGCATCTTCACCAAGTCGTCCATAACCGCGGACAGGGCTTTTCGAAAAGATTTAACCCTGCAGGGGTGCACCATGGTTAACCCATACACGTTCGATCAATCCACAGCCACAAAGGCAGGACTTCTCAACCCAACTCTTCCAATCTCTACTTTCAAGTCTTTGGGAGCCACCCATCTGAGTCTTTCCCACGTCAAGAGTTCGGCCGAAGCTCCGTTGCGGACCCATCTGTTGTGCGACATAACCCTCCCAGGCCTCCTCTAACGGTAGCTACCCGGTTGGACACGTCCACATCTATATGTAAGTGCAGCCGGCAACCACCCATCATCAAGAAACCTCCAACATCATGCGTATGAGCAAATGGAAAACCCGAACTACTTGTGGCTCCCTAGACCATCGGTAAATCAAGTACTAGCTTGGAGGGGGTTCCATTGGACCTCCCACGAGTGGGTAGTGCGCTCAAACTCGGATAAGAGGACAAGAACTGAGTTCCTAGTTCGACACTTAGCAGAACAAAACACCAACGCATTGGCCTTCCACCGGGTGCCTTATCATTTAGTTATAACCCACAAGCATTAACATCATTTTTAAATAAAGACGAGCCAACCTGTCATACTAAACATGTGAAGCATAAGATAGACAGACTCGCAACAACAAACCTAAGCATGCACTACGACTCGCAAAGGCTAACAAGTAAACAAACAACAGGTTGTGAGGATGTGGGGATAAGGCTATATGGGGCTGCATGGTAAACATTAATGGGATCGAGACACAAGCATCGTAATATAAGGATAGCATAGAACAACGGCAAGAATGGAAGACAATGTTATGGTAGCAAGTGAGCAAAGCTTGCCTGGAAGCTCGGTAGCCTGGTACTGAGCAGACTCCTCAGAAGCGAACGAACACTCCGCAGTCACGTCGTCGTCTACCGGGAGCAATCAAGCAAACATAGGAGATAGAACACAATCAAAACATGATAAAAGATGCGCAATCATGTGATGATGCATGTCAAGTTAATGTTCATATTGATTACAAATTGCATGCAAGATCAATTTAAATGGAGTCATTGCTATTTAAAAGCAATTAGGAATAGAACCCCACAGGTACTTAATTAATTACAAGGTGATTTCAAATAATCCGAAAATTAAGGTTATTCAAATATGCATGCAAAAGCAATAAACAGGAAGGTTGCATCTTTAGCTTCAGTTAGATATTTTATTTGCAAAATTTGGATTTGTAAAACAAAAGTTATGAATTTTACAAGTTTGAATAATTAATTTAGAACATTTAAATATTTGTCACATTTTAAAATAATTCAAAACCAGAAACAAAGTTTGCATTTGAATTGGTGACATTTTTCTGATATGAAAACATATTTAAAATATTTGAATTTGAAGTAGCATTTGAAAGTTACGAAGTTTTGAAAACTGGGGGTGTTTCTGCAAAACAGGGACCTGTGCGTGATGGACAGAAAGTTTTGAGGGCCTAGGTGCAAAACAGAAAAGGTCAGGGGCTTGGATGCAAAGTTCCAGATCTGGATCTGGGTCTGGACTTTTCTCACCGGAGAGGAAGCTACACTGAGCCACTGCCGTGCGGGCCCGTGTGCCACACAGGCGTTGACGCGGCGCGGGAGGCTGCGCTGGCTTCCACGGTCACCGACCGGTGGGGCCAGGTTTGTCAGCTCGGGAAAATCTCTACTACAAAAATATGGAGTGTCCTGTCTTCTGCCGGACGGACGAATGACACTTTTACAGAAAACTCCCTACAAGCTCGGGAAAATAAGAGAAAAAGGGGACGCTTCGCGTCCGGCGGGTTTCGAACTCGCGACGCGTCGATGGGTGGATCGTGGCCGTTGCCACTGGGATAGATGGATGGTTGTGATAGGGTAGAAGATCTGGCGATTTTGAAGTGTTGCCGTGGTGTTAACTGAATCAAAGGTTCAGGCTTTGTGCAGTGGCACGCCGGCGGCGAACGAGATGGTGGCGGACACGTTCTGGCGGTGCTCCGTGTGCGTGCATGCGTGCAACCGAGTGCGGGTGCGTGGACGATCTCGTGCGCGTGCTGGAGAAGAGGGAAAAGGGGAGGCACGGCTCGCGTGCGTGCTCGACATGGGCACGGCCATGTCGAGGCCGTGGCCGGCGTTGCACGGAGTGGTGAAACCCGGAAGAATTCGTGGGGAAAAGAGAGGATTTTTGGGGCGGCGTCTCACCGCGAGCTTGCTGGCGCAAGAAGAAGCTTGGGGGGCGACGAAGACGACCGGTTCTTGTCGAGGAAGGTGAAGAAGAGCTCCGGCCGGCGTCGGGGATGTCGAGCTTCTCACGGCGTGTCACGTGCTCCCAGGTCCGGCTCCAGAGACAAAGATCTTGCGGTCGACGAGAAGCAGCCGATGGCGAGGTAGACGAACGGATGGTGGCCTAGCTAGACCGGAAACGAGCTCGGGCTCGCTTCGGCCATGGCGACGGCGGTGCGTGGAAGAAACTTACCAGGCGGCGGCGCGAGAGGGAAGGAGAGGGAGAGGCTAGGGTTTTGGGAGAGGCGCACGGGGCGCCTTTATGGAGGAGGAAAAAGGTGGAGAGGAGGCGCTGGCCGGTGGCCGCCATGGCCACCGTGGCCATGTGCGTGCGCTCCTCTGTCTCCGTACAGGAAGAGGATAAACAGGGAACGGAGGTAAGTGGGCTGGAGTTGGGCTTGGCCCAACTCGGCCAGCTCGCCTGTTTTTCTTTCAAAAACCTTTTCCTTTTTCCTTTTTCTGTTTTTATTTATAGAAACCAAAATAAGCTGAATTTGAATATGAAATATTTTGCAAATATTTTTGTTTGTCTAAAATACTTTTGTTAAACACGTTTGTATTAATTGGGCAACATTGTAACAACACAAAAATGTGGTTTTGATTAATTGTGCAAAGAAATAAAAGATTAAGTGAGATGAACACATGAATATGATGTCATGATGATGCTATAATTTAAAAGAACAAGCAATAATATTTGGGTTACATTTTTGGGATGTTACAGTGAGGTTAGGACGATGCCAGCCCCTGCGCTCTGGCATGCGAATGCCCCGTCGAAATGCATGGTCCAGCGATTTGGCACTGTTTCTCCAGACGGCGTGGCTTCTGCCTCTCGAGGCTCTTCCTGCTGCGTGTCCGTCCATTCAGCGACGAAGTCTGCCAATGCCCTTCCCTTGATGACTCTGGTAGTGTCGAAACACAGGCCAAAGGATTGCAGCTCAATGTTCCACCCTGCGACACGATCAGTGGCGTTTGGGTTGCGCAGGATATGCTCCAGGGGGAATGATGTGACCACCGTGATGGGGTGGCCCTGGAAGTAGTGGCGCAGCTTCCTGGAAGCGATGAGGAGTGCGAGGAGGAGCTTCTGCTGCATGGTGTATCGCTCGCGAGCGTCCCACAGCACCGTGCTGACGAAGTAGACGGGATGCTCGACAAGCGTTGTCGATGGTGGTGCAGCGTTGGGCTCTTCACGGAGCTCTTCAGGGGCCTTGTCGAGGTTTTCTTGTGGCGAGCTCTCGGCGAGATTGCTTGCTAGTTGCGCGGGCTCGACTTGAGGCTCGGGGCCTGAAGAGGGTGCTTCCTTGTCGGGAGGCTCTGGGCTTGGCGTGGCAGTGTCCTTCTTGGCGAGGACTGGCTCTTCCCTTTCCACCACCAAGACCGCGCTTGCTGTTTGTGGAGTGGCTGCTAAGTACAGCCTCAGACGCTCGCCAGGTCTTGGGGCGACCATGACAGGTCGGCTGGCCAAGTACCTCTTCAGGTCTTCGAATGCCTTGTCCGCCTCCGGTGTCCACTTGAACGTGCCAGACCTCTTCATGATCTTGAAAAATGGCAGCGCCCTCTCGCTGAACTTGGAGATGAAGCAGCCTAGGCTGGCCATGCATCCCGCCAGGCGTTGCTTGTCCTTGAGGCGACGAGGTGGCTGCATTTCTTCTATGGCCTTGATCTTGTCTGGATTTGCTTCTATGCCGCGGTGGGACACCAAGAACCCGAGGAGTTTGCCTGATGGTACCCCGAAGACGCACTTGGCGGGGTTCAGCTTGATGTTTACCTTGCGCAGGTTGGCAAAGGTCTCCCCGAGGTCCTCCATGAGGGTGTGCTCTTCGCGGGTCTTGATCACGATGTCGTCGACGTAGGCTTCTGCGTTTCTCCCCATCTGAGCCCCCAAGGCCGTCCTCATGAGCCTCTGGAAGGTGGCGCCGGCGTTCTTCAGGCCGAACGGCATGCAGACGTAGCAATACACACCACAAGGGGTGAGAAATGCTGTCTTCTCCTCATCCTCCTTCGCCATCTTGATCTGGTGGTAGCCTGAGAAGGCATCCAGAAAATAGAGGAGATCGCAGCCGGCGGTGGAGTCCATGATTTGGTCTATTCTGAGCATTGGGTACGGCTCCTTGGGCAGGCCTTGTTGACGTCGGTGTAGTGGATGCAGAGCCTGCCGCCCCCGGTGTGCTTGGGGACGACCACCGTGTTGGAGAGCCAAGTGGGGTGCGCAACTTCTCGAGTTATGCATGCTTCTTTCAACTTTTCTACTTCCTTGGTGATGAACTCTTGCTTCTCTGGCGCCTGGCGCCACGCTTTCTGCTTCACTGGGCGTGCGTTTGGACACACGGCTAAGTGGTGCTCGATCACCTCCCTCGGTACTCCGGACATCTCTGACGGTGTCCACGCGAACTCCTTGCTGAGCTGCTTGAGCTCCCAGCAGTCTTCAGTCGCGTGGTTGTGCCTGTTGTGGTAGATGCAGAATGGGCGATTATCTCCTTTCTTCTCGTCAGCCGCCGGGGAGCTCTCGCGAGGCTGCTTGGCGCCAGGCTCTGCCGCGAGGACGGCGGTGTTCTTGCGCTTCTCGACAGGCTTCTTCTTGCTTCTGGACCCTCAGGAGGTTCTTCCTCCGTCTCTTGCTTGACGAAGAGGAGGCCCTCTTCAGCCTTGGCGCACTTGTCCGCCAAGTCATAGAGTTTCACCACCGAGGTGAGGGTGTCGTGGATGCCGAGCTTCTCGAGCATCCTGCGGTTCGTGACACCCTCTCTGAAGGCGGAGATGACATGCGAGTCCGGGATGTTCGGGATCTTGTTGCGGACCTGGCTGAAGCGCTGGATGTACCTGCGGAGGGTCTCGTCTGGCTTCTGGCGCACCACGCGGAGATCATTGTATGTGAGGGCGCGCTCGTACGTGCCCTTGAAGTTCACGACGAAGACCTTGCAGAGCTCCTCCCATGTGTCGATGGTGTTCTCGGGAGGTTCATGAGCCATGAGAGCGCTGAATCCTTGAGGGCCATGGAGAGCCAGTTGGCCATCACCTTGTCGTCGCCTCCCGCGGCTTGGATGGAGATGGTGTAGAGCTGCAGAAACTCCAGAGGGTTGGTCCTGCCGTCGTAGCGCGGAGGGAGATATGGCTTGGACTTCACCGGCCAGATGACGGGCACAAGTTGCGGGTGAAGGCGGTGCAGCCTGTGGCGTATGTCACAGCGCCGCCGGCGAGCGCGTTGCGGTTCTGGCGGCCCGCGGCTGCAATCTCCTCAATGACGCGGTTGTGGTGGTCCCGTTGGCGCTCGATTTCCACGCGCGCATCTGCTGGAGTTCACTGCATGATCTGGCAGTCATGCGGCGAGGATGCGTGTGACGCGGCACGGTGGTTCCCCGCCGGTGCTCCAGCTGGAGGAGGTAGAGGTGGAGGAGGAGGAGGAGCGCCGTGTGCTACGTTCCCTCTGCGTCTGGGTGGTGCACCAGCGAGCGAGAGGGTGCCGGCGTTGGAGCGGGTACAGCAGCGGCGTTGATGAGCTCCTCGAGGCGCCCGAGCCAGATGTCGTGGCCCGCCTGCGTGGGGCGGTAGCGCAGCAGCTCCTGCGCCATGAGTAGCACAGTGGCTGGACTAGGCGCCACCCGGCTCTGCGTAGAGGCACTCACGTTCCTGGACGGGTGCTGGGAGGAAGCCCCCTCGCCGTCGTCGTTGTTGCCACTGCCGTTGCCGCCTTCGTCTTCAGGGTGCTCAACGCGCGGCTCGGCGTTGTGCTCCGAAGCGCGGTTGGCGCGCGGGCGACCACGCGGGTTATTGTTGGCGGCGGGCTCGGTGGTGGCTCTGCCGGACGTCCGTCGGGCGAGACGCTCTGCTCGCGTGTCAGCCATGGTGCGGAGAGGTCGAAGAAGTTGAAGACGCGCGTCAGCCCCCTACCATGCGCGGCAAATGTCGGAGACTAGTCCCAAGGAACTCGGGGTGTGTCTCACTGATGCCAGGAATCGGAAAGGGGCTGAACACGCAGTCAAATAACCCTCAACTACCTCGGCGACGATGCTCGTCGAGCTCTGTGAAGGACATCACGGCAGAGAGTGAACACGAGCCGCTACCCAGGTTCAGGCCCACCGCGAGGTGTAAAGACCCTACGTCCTGCTTTGTTGTATTGCACTGCTTGTAGAGGTTACAGTACAATGAGCTTGCTGAGGGCTCAGCTATGGCTATGGTGGACTATGGTGGAAGGAGCTTCGTTTCTTCCTTGCGACGTAGTCGACTGGGTGCCGAATCCATCCATCGATCGATCCCCCACGTAGAGCGTGCACCACCTCCTTTTATAGGCGCCCCGGACCTCTTCCCCCAATTCTTAGGCGGAAGGGTTACCACATGGCGACAGAGGAGAAGGACGGTGCACGGCTGCGGAGCTGTCCATGGACTTGGTCCATGGCAGAGGCCTGCCGTCCTTGGCAGATAAAGCCACCGTCCATCCAGGACGGTGGGCTGGCGCTGTAGCGTAGCGGCAGACGGTCTCCTTATCACCAGAATGGCAAGTCTCGGAGTCCGCTTTCCTTACCACAACTTTGTTGACCGCTTTATACACAAGAACGGCAACTGCGGTGCCGTCATCACCGCGCGCGGACGCGCGCGTCACTCTGCGGCGGGCGCAGAGGCCATGTGCGCTCTGTCACAACGACAGAGTCTCGCGAGGGTGGATCTCCTCGCCGGGGACCTCGAGTACGCCGACGCCCCGCGAGGGTAGCCTCACGAGGGGGGCGCGTCGATCGCCAGGACTTCGTGATATTCTTGACGTAGAAGCCCTCGCGAGGGAAAGGTTCCTCGCGAGGCTCTCCAGGCTGGGGCGCCTGGTACTTAGCAGTTTTCTTCAGCTGAGTGTAGAGGGCCATGGAAGGCCGGCCCATGGTACCCTGGTTTCCACTGGGCCGACAGGTACCTGATACGTCTCAAACGTATCTATAATTTTTGATATTCCATGCTTGTTTTATACCAATTGCTACAGGTTTTACATACACTTCATAGCATTTTTATGCATTTTCTGGGACTAACCTTGTCACAGTAGTGGAACACGGGGTTCCCCTAGTGCTGCCAAAGTGGGTCCACCACATGTGGGCCCAAGATGAAGATGGACAAGACCAAGACTCAAGTCAAGCTGGCGGGTTCACCGTCAGGACAAGCAAGGCCTACGTCGACAAAGGGCTCCAGTCCTGGGGGCCTGCCGGGTCCCCAAACCAGGCAAGAAGGCAAGGAAGGACCCGAGAGCCCGAGTTCCCGGCAGGAGGCCAGGCTCCCTCTCGGGTACTTCCCCACGTCCCTGTGGATAAGCTCTCCACCTCACGCTAGAAGACCTCACAAGACTTGGGAAGCAAGGCGAAGGTAGCGCGGGCGGGAAGCACAGCCCGTGGTGGTGTCAGCCCCTGTCCACCCCAAGGCGGACGCTCCCACCTAACCCAAAGGAGACGCTAGGCTGAGGAGAGGCCACGTCTCCCCCTAAACTAGATGAGGAGGGTCCTTAACGCCGAAGGTCCCTCGTGCCCCTCACGTCACCCTGTGGCAACCCCTTAGCCTATAAAAGGAGGACCAAGGCACGGAGGAAGGAGAGGTCGGAACCAAGGCACAAGTCCAACCAGAGCAAGACTAGACTAGGGCTGCGAAGGTAGTGGGGAAGGTGATCTCCTCCGGGTCAGGATCTGTCCTTCTTCTACCTCCAGCCAAAACCCTTCCGGGTACCCCATCCGGGAGGCTCCATTGTAAGCCACACTATGAAGAACCCATCAATCTAGACATGCAGGAGTAGGGCTTTTAGCCTCCGGGCGGCCTGAACCTGGGTAGCTCCTTGTGTCCCTTTGGTTGCATGCTTTGATCGTGGAGAGGAGAGCTTGATCTAGACTCCGCCCGAGAAGACGATTCTCAGCCTCCTTCGCGCCCCGTGCCGAACCTAAAAGGGGGTATCCTATACTCCCGGTGTCCGTGTCGTGGGTTTGTCACGTCAGGTGTCATGGATGACTTCGTAGGTGTGGGATTACGCGAGTCAAGCATCTCCGAGCTTGGGATCGCAGGAACAAAGATCAACACAGATTTACCCAGGTTCGGCCCCCTCAATGTGAGGTAAAAGACCTACTTCCTGCCTACCCTAGATTGGTATTGATATGATAATCGAGGTGTTACAATGGAGGCGATCCGATCTGGTACTCGCCGTATGAGCTAGGGTTTAGGGCTTGATAGCTTGACCCGCTCTAAGTCCTGCGAGTCCTCTTTATATACACAGAGGCTCGCTAGGTTACAAAGGAAACTTCCCCCATAAGGAATACGTCCACAGAGGCCTACTCGGAGACTACTTGGTCTTCACGTCCTCCGGGATATGTCTTCTAGATCTTTCCCCTTATGGCGGTTCAATATTGGGCTTGCTCCCAAGTGGGCCTTTGTCCGTGCGAGTAAGTAAGTCGCACTGGGCCGCGGGTTAATCCAGAAAGTATTCCCCCGACATTAGCCCCCAAGTTTAGCTTGGATTTCGAGTGAAGGCTTTTGTCTTAACAAACCCCTGAGCCGCGCACATGAATTATCCCAGCTGAACTCCAATTTTCTTATTTCCAATCTGCGGCTTATAACTCTTCTTGGCGGCTCAAGAACGCGACTTAACCTGCCTTGACGGTTGATTTTCAGATCTAAACGTCTTCCGCATCTGGGTTATTTATCTTGGCTCATCGTTTTTCCCAGCGTTCTGCATCACGCATCCGCCGCTTCTTTCCGCCGCCTCCAATCTCGCTTCTCGTACTCACAATCCTTCGGTGGAGATCTCCATCAATCTGAGAAAATGTCTCGCCGCAAGTGCAACTGGGAAGGCTCGTGGGTCGACGAAGATTTCCTGGAATCCCTATCTGCACGGGGCCTTCTTCCGCCAAAAGATCAATGCGAATGGCGGGCGGCCGGTGAGGAGGTAATCCCAACCCTCAACCAGGAGAAGTAGTGATTTTGCGGAGCATGTTGAGCGCGGGTTCAAGCCCCCGGGCTCTCTCTTCTTCCGCTCCTTGATGCAGCGGTTAGGTCTCCGCTTCCATGATATTGGCCCTAATTCGATGTTGCAAGTGAGCAACTTCCACGTCCTCTGCGAAGATTATCTGGGTATCCCGCCTTCAATAGATTTCTGGCTTGCTCTTTTCAATTGCAATAGTCAAAGGGAAACCACAGATGGTCCTTTTCTCCAATGCGGCGCCATTTCCTTCCAACGCCGTAGGGGTAGTATCTTCCCAAAACTAACCTTGCCAAGAAAATCAAGGATTGGCAAAGGACATTCTTCTATTGTAAAAACACTTCTCCTGAGGGTGAAATTCCTCTTCCTCTTTGGTCTCCTCTTCCCTTCGAGGCTACCGATGCTTTGTCTTCTAACCTGATCCTTCTTCGTTGCCCTTTATCGAATCCCTTCTAGACAAGGTGAGAGCGCTGACACTCCATGGTCTCACTGGATTAGATCTCATATCTTGCTGGACTAAGTGGCGAGTTCAGCCTGTGAGTCGCCGCTCGCGGCTTATGGTGGATTTCACTTGTCATGCAAACGACGTCGATCGTACTTGCCCTGAAGATTGGGACAAAGGGGATGGATAAATTTCATTCGCCGAGTGACGGACGAGGATATGACTCGTATGACAACGTCGGACTTGCTCCCTTCTGGGCTGAGCACAAGCCTTTTGTGGTAATGTTTACTTGTCACCTGTTTCCTCGAAAATTCCTTCTCCAAAATTAATTATTTCTGACCTGAGCTCCTTTTCAGATCGATCCCTATTTCTGGGTTCTTCCCTCAGAGGACGTCGACTTGAACCAAGGAACCGCGGCTGAGTCGTCAAAGCAAGCCGCAGCCTTTGGCGAAGATACAGTTATGCACGAGGGTAGTGCTTCTGAAGAGGAACAACAAATGGCCGACGCTCTTCTGTCCTCGACTCCAAATACACCTTTCCTGGAACTTCCTGAGGTGCCTCGCAGGTCCTCGAAGCGTATTTTATGCCAGAGCTCAGAAGACCCCGCGCAGCCTGAGAAACGTCGCAAAGCCTTGGCGTTACTGGCAGAAACAAGAACTGCCAAATCTTTAAAACTCGCTGATCCCAACAAGGCTACTTTTTCTTCCGAGGCTGTTGCAAAGGATTGCTTCTCAATAAGCTCGGGTAATTGTTTGCGACTCTCTCCTTTTCTTTTGTGTTTGCGTATTTTGGCAAGGAATTGCTGATCACCACTTCTTTTCATACTCTGTAGGTTCAGATTTGCAAGGTTTATCTTCTCCTTCCTCTGGTTGCCTGATGAAGAGTATCCGTGTCGCCTCTGGGTATGGTTCGCCTTCTTTTCAATGTTGCGGCTCTGCTAGGTCAGCTTATTAACCCATCAATGTTTTGCAGGGCCATGTCTGAAGAGGATACCAAGTCTAATTCCCATCCCACTTCTTCTCAGCAGCTATGAGCGAGGATGATGCTGCTGATGAAAACGTGGGAAACAGTAATGGTGCGACTCATCCAAGGCCCTCCCTGGAGGAAGGTATTGCAGATGCGGCTCCTGCCGCGACTCCAGTCGCAGCTCCATCCGCAACTCCTGCTGCTGGTAGGGTATCACTGAAAATAGAATTCCAGCTCCAGGAAATAGTTCAAGTCAATGCAGATGCCATAATTCTGCTGGAGACAAGCATGCTGCTCTGCTGCGCGGCTTAGTTGAGCAATTTTCTTCAAGTCGCCAGGTACATATACCGTAGCCCCCAAGGATCAAAACCTTGTGTCATCGCACGGGGTGTTGATTCTTTTCCTGGCTTCAAATCTCGAGCCCCCAAATTCCTGGATAATTTACCTATGCGTTTTGCTCTGTTTTTTTCAGCGTGAACTGTCCTTGCTTGATGCTTCTGGCTCAATAAAGGGTAAAGGCATTTCCATAGACCATCCTGAAATGATGCAGTCTCCCTGGAGCAGCATAATGAGGTCATTAGGGACCAAGATCAGGAAATAAAATCTCTCAAAGGTCAACTCGACTCCTGTGAAGAGCAATTTAAAGAACTTGAAGCCGATATGCAGCAGCGACTCATGGAGAAAGACGAGTCATTAGATCTTTGCGAGAAGGGCTGACTCTTAAATCTGAATTGATTGATCGCCTGAAGGGAGACCACGCAAAGGAACTCGCCGCGCGAGATGAAAAATATAACTCGCTGCTCAAAGCCTTTGAGGGTTTTGGCTCCATGGTCAAATCAGCCGTCCTGCAGCTTGCTGGTTGGTCTTTTATTCCTTTAATCATACATATTTTGGGTAACCAACGTTAGTCTCTGACTTGTTTCTTGCCTTTTCTTTCTTGACATAGGACCTGAGGCCCCAGTGTCCCGCTCCAACTTGAAGGATCAACTGGTATATCTGTCTGACTTCAGCCAGCGCTTCTTAAAGGTTACCAAGGAAGTTATGACGGTAATCTCTCCTGCGACTGATGGCCCAACATCTTGCGAGTATTGGATAAATAAACTGCTCAAGGCTCCGCATTATGTCTCTGATTGGAAACGATCCTCTGCTCGCGCCGGAGCCGCGCATGTCTTGACATTGCTCGAGCATATTATCCAGAGATAGATGTTGGCAAGGTTGCTCGCCACGGCCTGGCGATGAGCGCGGATGATACTGAACTGCCAATAAGCGAGTACTTCGATATCTGGAAAGGGATGCGCGGATATGCCACAAAATTTGTTGATAACTTAGACTTGGGCACTTATCTCGATAAATTCAATCTTGATGGGAGCAAGGTGTCAAAGGAAAAGTCCTCAGGAGCTGAGTCATCTCGGGCTGCCACTCCAGCAACAGTATCTGGTGGCCCTTCTGCCTCGTCTGGCGGCGCCCTGATTATTAGGACACCTGCGACTGCAACTGCGAGACAAGCCGCGCCAATTCCCACTCCTGTAGCTCGGAAGAGAAAAATAAATAATGTGGGACATGCCCGTTAGTCTGTAAGACATTCATGTATTATAAACAGTATTTTGGTGACCTATAAGCAGGTTCTTTTTTGATAATTCCATTAAGTAGACGCTCGCGCGGCTCAGTATTTCCTAGGAACATGTGTGTTCAGGGTCGAGAGCGGCCATGATAGGCAATCAAGCTCGATTGACGCCACACCCCAGTACTTTGGCCGCATAATGCAAGACGCTTCTAGCTTAAGGATTGCCACTAGTTTGGCAAAATTTGAGGTGCGATTGGTACTCGCGATGCTCGTAAGGAGCCCTCAAGGGTCAGTGATATATGAAATTCAAAAGACTCAGCGACTCAATGATAGTTGAGGCGAAACGACAAACCCTTGAATGTCAAGGGTGTTTTATCAGGTTGTTACAGGATGATGCAGGCCCTTTAATGCGGGTTTTCTATTCCCCGCAGGCCATGCATACTTGATACTCATCGCACTTAGTTGCGAATTAATACTCCTAACGGAGTGGGTTGAACACCTGATTGGTTCAATTTTGAGTCGCTAAAAGCGACTCGGGTCGAGCATGATAGCTCCGATGTATGTCTCATGTTGAAGCAGAGAGCAATTTGTTAGGCGATTAGCCGCACTGAGCTGCGACTTATGTTGAGTTGAGTTTGCTTTGTAAGGACTCACGATAACTGAGCCCCTTTGGCTGGGGTTGTTGATCGAGGCTGGGTCTATGCACATGCGCCATTCTTGTCTTCTTTTTGTATCAAGCGACCTCTGGGGCATTATCTTGCTGATGCGCGACTTCTCGGTGGGTATTTACCATCCGGTGGCTGCATCCTGTTGGCCGCTTCCGCGGTACCTCCAACGCGACTCGTTTTGAGCTGCGATTACCGATCTGCGACTGATATCCATGTGAGAGTTGGCGATGCAAGCTTCTTCTGCGAGTACTGAGCCTGCGTTCTCGCATTCTAACGCTCTCTGCCTGTCTCCATATATTGTAATAACACCGTTTGGTCCTGGTATCTTTAACTGTAGGTAGACGTAGCAGGGGCGAGCGGTAAATTTGACATAGGCTTCTCTTCCAAAGATCGCATGATATGAGCTTTTGACTGCTACAACCTCAAAGTCTAGGAGCTCTGTGCGGAAGTTCCGCTCTGTTCCAAAGCTAACTTCAAGTGTTATCTTTCCGATTGGTCGCGTAACAGCTCCTGGGATTATGCCTTGAATTTCTTTCCTGGATGGTCGCAGCCTCGTCTCGGGTATATTCATTCTTCGGAGCGTGTCTTGATATAGGATGTTTACTCTTCCTCCTCCGTCCATTAGGACCTTACTTAACTTGTATCCCGCGACTTCAGGCGTGACCACAGAGCTGGCTGTCCTGGATCTCTTACTTCTGGGGGGTGATCGCCGCGACTCCAAATAACCGATTGCTCTGTCCAGCGACGATACCTTTCTGGCGTTGAAATCTGACCGCTCTTCCGGCTTCCATCCGTTGTTTGTACTTCCACTGTATGAAACTGTCCTATGTTTCTTCTAGGTAAAACGTCAGGCCCTTGACGAGAGCTAGATTTATTCTTGTGCTGCATCGATCTGCTGCGAGCCGTATCTGGCGTGTCGCCTTCTTTCCACCTCCGGTAATAATGACATTGCGCCTTTGTGTGACCCGCTGGCCTGCCATCTCTCCTGCGATGTAAGTCGCAAGGCACGTCGAAGATCCCCTTGCAGTTATTAGGGAGTAAGGCCTTATCACTCCCTTGCTCCTGCATCTGGTGTGCGCGATGTTCAGTCTTCGCGACTTGCAATTTCCCTGTTGGGTTCTGTGATAAGCCGCCTGTCCCTTTATCTGTCTTTGCGTACTTGTCAGCTGTTGCCAAAAGCTGGTCGAAACTATCAATCTTGTGCTCAGCGCGACTTAATTTGTGCACCAACGGCTCAAATCTACAGTTCTTTCTCATAGCTTGTATTGCAGCTTGTACTGTTAAGTTTTTGGCGGAGCCAAGGATCTCCGCGATTCTCTTGATCCAGTCGCCGCTTGATTCGTCCTCTTTTTGAATGCATTGTCTAAGGTTTTTCATGTCTTCTGTTTGGAATCTGCGATGAACTTGTCCTTCAAGTCTTCCCATGTGCTTATTGATTTTGATGGCAGCCTTAACAGCCAATCCCTAGCTTCTCCCTGTATTGCCAAGTGGAAGTATTTCGCACGTATTTCTTGAGTCACATCAGCCCCTGTCATGCTTGCCTCGTAATCTTCTATCCATAAGGCAGGGTCTTGGTCACTGCGATAGGTGGTGACTCGCTGCGACTCGTCGAAGTTCGGGGGGAAACGAGTGAGCCGTATTTCCTCTCCAAAACATGCTGGTCCTTTCAATAATGAATAGGAGTTTACTGGCGCTGAATCTTCATCTGAATCAGTTTCAATCTGGGATGGCTGAGTCGCTCCGGACGTCCGTGACTCGCCTTCTATCTTCTTTTCTTTTTCCAATGATACCTGCAAACCTGCTAGCTGGTTGACCACTTCTTCGACGCTGCACCTTTCTCCTCCCCATGATACCTCGTTTTGCGGCTCATTGGGCGTGACTCCATACATATTTGCTTGTTGTAAAGCAGCGGTTTGCAGTAGGTCGATCGCATAGCGAGCTTCCTTATCAGCTCGTGTGTCTCCAACCGGTGCTATCTTTGACAATATCCCTATCGCGGCGTGCACGTTGCTCTCTGGGTCGCCGTGGAACTGTGATTTCATCTCTCCTCTGTCCATCTTGATCTGATGTTTTTGCTGCCAACGACGGAGTCGCCACTCTTCTTCTTGGAGTTTCTTGCGCTCAGATGTCGTCTTGGTTCGACCGCCTGGTGCTTTGGCTGGCAGCGACGGAGTCGTCGACCTTCTTCTTGGAGTTTTTCGCGCTCAGCCGCGAGTCTTTGTGCCTCTTCACAGAGTTCCGTCCTGATAGCTTCAATCTCTTCAATCTTGAGGTCTCCTTCCTGATTTGGTAGAGATCCCCAAACAGGTCTTGACGGGACGGGGATGGGCAGTCTTGCCGTAGCTTGTTGTAGCTCCTCCAACACGCGGACCCTGACCGGCCGCAGCTCCTTCACCGATTCGCTTCCTTGAGTCGCTATAGATCTGCGACTGACGGATCCGACGAAAACTTTTACTGATCCGATGGGAACAATGTATCCAAACTCGATGCGATCTGCCTCGGGTCCCCACTCTGAGTCGTCGATGAAGGGGACCCCATTGATGTCTTCAACTTGGCCGATGGCGATGTCCTTGAAGCCTGATTTCGATCCTGCGCGGAACGTGACGCTTTTGACCGCAGGCCCCACGGTGGGCGCCAACTGTCGTGGGTTTGTCACGTCAGGTGTCATAGATGACTTCGTAGGTGTGGGATTACGCGAGTCAAGCATCTCCGAGCTTGGGATCGCAGGAACAAAGATCAACACAGATTTACCCAGGTTCGGCCCCCTCAATGTGAGGTAAAAGACCTACTTCCTGCCTACCCTAGATTGGTATTGATATGATAATCGAGGTGTTACAATGGAGGCGATCCGATCTGGTACTCGCCGTATGAGCTAGGGTTTAGGGCTTGATAGCTTGACCCGCTCTAAGTCCTGCGAGTCCTCTTTATATACACAGAGGCTCGCTAGGTTACAAAGGAAACTTCCCCCATAAGGAATACGTCCACAGAGGCCTACTCGGAGACTACTTGGTCTTCACGTCCTCCGGGATATGTCTTCTAGATCTTTCCCCTTATGGCGGTTCAATATTGGGCTTGCTCCCAAGTGGGCCTTTGTCCGTGCGAGTAAGTAAGTCGCACTGGGCCGCGGGTTAATCCAGAAAGTATTCCCCCGACAGTCCGTGCATCGAGACACGACATCTGGCGCGCCAGGTAGGGGGCCAAGCGCTGGTTTCATCTTCATCTTCATCGGCAAGTTCTTCGTCAAGCATGCCGCCGAAAAAGAAGGGAGATCCTGCGGCGTCCAAGCCGGTTTCTCCCTCACGCACTCAAGCTTCAGCTGAACGCCGTGCTGCTGGTGCGTGGCGGAGCGTCTCTCCGTCCCCGCCTCCCATGGAGAGGGTGGCGCCGGACGAAGTGGACGGTCGCGACAAGGACAACGGCCCTGGCGGAGCGTGTGGCGCCCCGACCCGACTGCTATACAGTGATGCTGAGTGTCACCGGTTAGGCGATACAACCGGAGGTTACGGGTTTACCACTCCCCGGCCAAAACCTTTGGCAGGCGTTGCTCGGAATTGATCATCGGCAACGCAACACCCCGATTGATGCCCTAACACAGGCACAACTATCAATGCATAATAGAGAGATCAAGACTTGTGGAACAACTGGCACATCACAGACTCTACGACTCAAAGCATTATAGTCAACTCTTATAATAGAGAAAGATAGCAAATATTACAACCAGAGGTCACAGACCCAACAGTACATCATGCGGAAGCGAATTAAGTTGTTCAAAACAACAAGAACCAAATTATGGCCTAAGAGGCCTACAAATAAACATTCCTGCGCCAGCTGTTCCGGGATGTCCCAAGCTGCCACCTAGGAACCCCAGACTACTCGTCGACGTCCACAAAGAACCCACCTTCGAGGTCGGTGAAGCTCTCCTCTAAAACAAAACAAACGACGTTGAGTTCGACGAACTCGCAAGATTAAATATAGAGCTTTAGCTCGATGAGGCTTTCAAAGATTTATGGCGGTTTTGCATAAAGCTGATTTTATTTATAGAAACACGACTCCAAGGCATCGACTAATCAGAATATTTTCAAAAGGGGTAAGAAGTAACTCTTCTCTTTTGATCCTTTCTCATCATCAACCACCATCATCACTGTACCTGTTCTACAAAGGCACCTCCCCGAATCACCCTCGAGGAAGCTAACCTTGCATTCTTGAGTAGTACCTTTAGTACTCAGGTTTTAATCATTCCGTTCAGGTTATTCTATGGTCTTATCGTCCTTTCCCAAGTCGTCCATAACCGTGGACACGGCTTTTCGAAAAGATTTAACCCTGCAGGGGTGTACAATGTTTGCCACGCGTACCGTCCGGCCCATTGCCTAGCTCTTAGCTCTCTTCCGGGGAAAGCCGGATGGGTGGGAGCGGTGATGACTTCTCCCTCGCTTGAGACTTTCCAGGATCATCAGTGGCGGTAGGACAGGTTCAGTGCCTCCAACACCCTGCCCCACGGCCACTCATTTTCCTAACACCACCATCCTCATCCCATTCTCAACCACCATCTTCACGCACGCGCAAATGGAAGCTCGAACTAGAGGACCCTGGCTAGCCCCTCACAAGTTATTTAGTCGAATAAGGGTTCCTGCAATTGCATAGGCCTCACGCATGGTTGCACGCTCAGTCTTGGTTCTAGAGGTAAAGAACTCGCACCTAGGCGGCGAGAACGAGACAAAGCACCACAACCACAGTGGCCTCTCATCCCCACCTTTAAGCATTTTATTACCTGTCACCACAATTCTCCACCATCATCCGGGCATCTCATCACCTGTTTCCAACATGAACTATCCATCGTACAGCTAGGCATTTAACTAAGCATGGCTAAGCATCAACATAGCATAGTTAAGTATCTCAGGCCAACAATACAACCTAGGGATGATAGGAGGGAAACAGGTAATGGCATCGAACTTAATGCAACTATAGGATACTCTAATCCAATCAAATTGACATTTGGAACCGCATGCAATATTATAGTGGAGAAAATATTTGCTGAAACATAGGAGGAGACACGCTCAGAGGGGGGATTACGCTTGCCTTGTTCAACGTGCTGGTAGTACGGATCATCGGGGTATTGCGGCGTAACCCCGGCTGCTTGATCTATCGTAGCATAACATCGGAAGAAACAATCAATCACCACACATGCTTTAACAAATGCAATGCGCAAACACATGATGGAATGACATTTTAAGTCCCCGAGATGAGGATTATTCAAGCTATTCAACTTAAACGGAGTTCGGATGCGTAAAGGGCACATCCCGAATACACCGTGGAGTTAAGTAAAGTAGCATCTTTACTTGTTAATTGCAATAGATGAACCCTATTGTTAACTTGCATATGAAGGACATGATCATGTGAAGATGCAGTGTTTGGGTGACTAACACATTCTTGCCTCAAATTAAAAAGGGAACTGAAAGGATTTGTATTACAGCTGAAGAATGTTATTCGGATTATCCGATGAAGTTGGAATCGGAATATCCGATTAACTTGGCTCGAAACGGCTAAGGACTTTAAGGCGAACAGTGGTCTGGAGTACTGATGAAATTCGGATTATCCGAATTTGGATGCCTCGGATTATCCAATCGACACGGCTGGCCCGAAATTCTGCTAAGGACTAAAAACAAGTCGTACTGATGTGTCTCGGATAATCCGATTATGTGGGAATCGGAATATCCGGGCGGAAGGCACGGCGGCGAGCTACGGCGAAACTACGGCTGCGGAGAGCGCTCGAGACGGCAGAGGGCACAGGGAGGTTCGCAAGCTCACCCTGGGCACGTGGGAAGGCTCGGCGAAGACGGGGAAAGTCGGAGTCGACGGCGATTTTGCCCGGAGTTCGGCGGACGTCGTGGACGGAGAGCTCGATTCTCGGGAATGTACGGCGTCTCGGCTCGATTCCTACGGCGAGGACGAAGAAGAGGACCCGGCGGAGCTTCCTGTGGTCCTCGATTTGCTCGGAGACGCTTCAATAAACGGCGACGAGCTCGGCTACGGCGGGCTCTGTTTCGGCCATGCCATGGTGGGGAAAACGAGAGAGAGAGAGGAAAAATATCTGGAGAGGGAGGGGGAGCAGGTGAGGCTCGGGGTGCTCTTCTCCTTGCAGGGGAAGGGCAGAGGAGGGGGCCCCGGCGCGGCGTCGTGTGGCACGGCGGCATGGCGCACTGTGGCGCCAGTGCGGGAGGAGAGAGACGCCACTTTTGCAAAAAAAACCTGGCAGTTTTGTTTCCATCACCAATAGGTCCTTTTTAGTTTTCTTTTTTAAAACCTGTGACTTTGGGACTTTATTGAGGCACTAAGACATTTTAGAAAAAATGAAAATTTTCATGTAGCCTTTCCATATCAGGTAGAAGCTCCACAAAATTTGGTGTCTCAAAATAAAATGTTTTGGACAACATTTGGTCATAGGGTTTGGGTATGTTATTTATTTTATCAATCCCATTTGATATTCCTTCAGAATTTTAAAACAAGTGAACAATTGTTAATTGTGAACTCGTGGAGCTTCCTTGACAAATATGTTGATAACTTCACTGTGTCAAATCAACAACAATTCCCTAACCCAACAACAATTCCCTACCCAAAAGTTAAAGGTTCCAAGTGTTACACATTGATGCATGGATGCCATGATGCATGAGAGGAAAGAAAAGTGAAAATTAGGTTCATATTTTGCAATACCAAAAGTGGGCTGTTACAATTCTACCCCCCTTACAGGAATCTCGTCCAGAGATTCTAAGATTGCGGAAAGAAGTCGGGATACTCCTCACGTAGACTAGCCTCCCTTTCCCAAGTTGCTTCTTCCTCGGAATGGTGAGACCATTGAACTTTGAGGAACTTGGTAGTCTTGTTACGGGTCTTTCTCTCGGCTTCATCCAGGACACGAATGGGGTGCTCGCGATAAGTGAGATCTTCCTGGAGATCTAGCTCCTCATGATTGACTCCATGGATAGGATCTTTGAAGCAACGGCGAAGTTGGGAGACATGAAACACATCATGTACATTTGGGAAGATGACCGGTAACTCCAATTTATAAGAAAGATCTCCTCGCTTGGCCAGTACGGTGAAAGGGCCAACGTAGCGAGCGGCCAATTTCCCTTTGATGCCGAAGCGGCGAACGCCTCGAAGGGGAGAGACGCGGAGATAAGCTTTATCACCTATTTCATAGTGAATTTCCTGATGGTGCTTATCATAGTAGCTCTTCTGCCTAGACTGGGCAATCTTCAGATTCTCTCTTATGATTCTCACCTTCTCCTCAGCTTCATTGATCACATCCGGACCAAAGAGTGCTCTCTCTCCGGTCTCGGACCAATTTAGTGGAGTGCGGCATTTTCTTCCATATAGAACCTCGAATGGGGCCATACCCAGACTAGCTTGATAGCTATTGTTGTAGGAGAACTCCGCGAAAGGGAGATACTTTTCCCAACCCTTGCCGAAAGAGATTACACATGCCCTAAGCATGTCTTCCAAAACTTTGTTCACTCTTTCAGTCTGACCATCGGTCTGGGGTGGTAGGCGGTACTGAAGTTGAGACGGGACCCCATAGCAGTTTGGAAACTCTGCCAGAATTTGGATACAAAGATACTTCCACGGTCCGATGTGATCCTCAGAGGTACCCCATGCAATGGAACAATACGAGCCATATATAAATCAGCAAGTTGACTCGCCCGTATATCATCACGGACTGGTAGGAAGTGAGCCACCTTGGACAGTCGATCAATGATTACCCAGATTGCATTGTTGCCCTTAGGGATCGGGGAAACCCGGTGATGAAGTCCATACTGATTTCATCCCATTTCCACTCCGGGACTGCGATAGGGCGAAGAGTGCCGGCAGGCCTTAGATGTTCTGCCTTTACCCGTCGACAGGTGTCGCATTCAGCAACATACTTGGCGATTTCCCTCTTCATCCGAGTCCACCAGAATTGTGGTCGAAGGTCTAGGTACATTTTGGTACTACCGGGATGAATAGAGAGAGGAGATTCATGAGCTTCTTGGAGGATCAGCTCCCTCAATTTTCGTTTCTTTGGCACTACCAAACGGTCACGAAAATAAACAACTCCGGATTCATTGACAGAAAAACATTTGGCCTTCCTGCTAGCAATGTTCTCTTTGATTTTTAGAATACCCTTATCACGGGTTTGAGCTTCCTTTATCTGATCTTCAAGAGTAGACTTGATCTCCAGATTTGTTAGGTAGCCAGAGGGAACAATTTCTAAGTTCAAACGAGAGAACTCTTCATGAAGGGCAGGTTGGGCCTTTTCAATCATCAGATTGTTGCAATAAGACTTTCGACTTAGCGCGTCAGCCACGACGTTTGCCTTGCCGGGTTGATAGTTCAGACTCACATCATAGTCCTTGATTAACTCCAACCAACGCCTTTGCCTGAGATTTAAATCTGGCTGGGTGAAGAGGTACTTCAGACTCTTGTGATCCGAGAAAATCTCGCAACGGTTACCAAACATGTATGGTCTCCACTGCTTCAGAGCATAGACCATCGCGGCAAGTTCTAGATCATGAGTTGGGTAGTTGTACTCATGCGGCTTCAATTGGCGAGAAGCATATGCCACCACATGGCCCTCTTGCATTAGTACACAGCCCAAGCCTTGCAGGGAGGCGTCGCAGAAGACGACGAAATCCTTGCTTGTGTCCGGCAGGACAAGCACAGGAGCGATCGTGAGTTTGGCTTTCAGTGTTTTGAAGCTCTCTTCAGCCTGGTCCGTCCATGCGAACTTTCTACCCTTCTTGAGAAGGTCAGTCAGGGCCTTGGATATCTTGGAGAAACCTTCGATGAATCGGGGTAGTAACCTGCCAATCCGAGAAAGCTACGAATGTCCTTGACTGACATTGGAGTTTTCTAATCCAAAATGGATTGAATCTTGTCGGGAATGACCGCCACACCATTAGCGGATATCACATGACCAAGGAAGACAAGATTATCCAACCAGAACTCACACTTGGAGAACTTGGTATAGAGGCGGTGTTCTCGAAGTCATGTCAGAACCAACCGAAGATGTTCGGCATGCTCTTCATCGGTTTTGGAATAAACGAGGATGTCATCGATGTAAATAACGACAAACTTGTCGAGATAATCCATGAAGATGGAGTTCATGAGCCTCATGAAAGTAGCTGGAGCATTGGTGAGACCAAAGGACATGACAGTATACTCATATGAGCCATAGCGAGTAACAAATGCCGTCTTTGGGGTATCCTCCTTTCTGATCTTGATCTGATGGTATCCTGACCTCAGATCCATCTTGGAGAATACCGTTGCACCAGCTAACTGATCCAACAGATCATTGATGCGGGAATAGGATACTTGTTCTTGATTGTCACCGCATTCAACGGCCTATAATCAGAGACCAAACGAGGAACGGTAGAATCCCTCTTCTTGACGAAGAGTACCGGACAACCCCAAGGTGAACTGCTAGGCTGAATGAAATCCTTCGCTAACAGCTGATCGATTTGCTCCTTCAACAGAGCCAACTCTTCCACAGGCATACGGTAGGGTTTCTTGGAAATCGGAGCAGTACCCGGCATCAACTCTATGACAAACTCCACACTTCGATTAGGGGGCATGCCAGGCAATTCTTCCGGGAACACATCCGGGAAGTCACACACCACGTGTATTCCCAAGTATTTCCGGAGGGATTCGGCTACCATAAAGCAGAGGCGGATCTCTGGTGAGAGGGGAATGACTGAAGATGGAGGTCTTGATAGTGCAGACCAATACTCTACAATGTCACCGGAAGAAGTGGTCACGGTAATGGTCTTCGCCGCACAATCGAGATTAGACCGGTATTTTACTAACCAGTCCATGCCCAGTATGACATCAATGCCACTTGACTTCAGAGCTACCAAAGCAAAAGGAAAAGAAGAGTAACCTATGGTAATCAGGACTTCAGGAGTAACAACATCGGTTCGCCATTTAGAGCCAGGTGTGGAGATCACCAAGGGATGACTCATCTTCTCGAACGGTATGTTGTGGTCTTTTGCAAACGCTATAGATATGAATGAATGCGATGCTCCAGAGTTAAAAAAACTGTAGCTGAATTGCCGTTGATTCGTAACTCACCCATGAGGACCCCGGCGTCCTCCTCAGCTTGTTCAGCAGAGACGTGGTTCAGGCGACCACGCACAATAGGTCCAGCCTTGCCAGCTGGTGTGGCAGGGGCTCGTGCAGGTGTCCCCGAAATAGGTGCCTTCTGGGGGCACTCCCTGGAGTAGTGGCCAGCCTGGCCACAGGAGTAGCAGGTGAGTCCAGGTGGAGCAGGTAGCTGAGGACGATACCCACTTCCGCTTGACCCAAATGTCGAAGTAGTGGGGCGCGGCGGGGGTGGCCTGTATCCCGTGGCCCTTGGCATGAATGGAGCACGCGGCACTGCGCTATAGGGGACAAAAACCCTACGCTTCTTGCTCTCTGAACCCGAGGAGCTCTGGTGGTCCCCTTGTGCTGGCCTCTTGGAAGCCTCGAGTTCCTTCCCTCCCTGCTCAAGAGTAAGAGCCTGGTTGAACAGCTCCTGGTAGGTCTGGAACTTGAAGGGCAGTAATTCATAGCGGAGCTGCGGCGCAAGACCCTTGCGGAATAGCTCTTGCTTGTCAGCATCCGTGGTCACGTCCCTTGGGGCGTAACGAGAGAGATGGTTGAACTCACAACCATAAGTGCGGAGGTCCATTCATCCCTGTTGCAAATCCAGGAACTCCCTCCTCTTCAAATCCATGATCGGCTGAGGGATGTAAGCCGCACGGAAGGCAGTGCGGAAATCTGCCCAAGTGAAGACATGGTTGGCCGGGAACAATGCCACATGGCTCTCCCACCAACAGCCAGCCGCACCCGTCAGAAGGTAGGTGGCGAAATTGACTTGCTCGGCCACTGGGACATGCAGCGCGGAGAACTTGCGCTCAAGAGCACGAAGCCAATCATCAGCTTCCAGTGGCTGTGAGCGCAGGAACTCAGTGAGAGTGTTGCAGCCATTTCTCTGTGCATTCTGCTGCACCAACTGCTCGAGCAGTCGCTCATTCCGCCGCGGTTCTCCTCAATGGCCATCAAGACTTGCGCCATCGAGGGTGGTGGCGGCAGTTCCTCATCATTGTGGTTACCAAGGCCTCCTCAAGCCATTCTGGAGAATTTACAAGGACAGTTAGTATCTTCCTCCGAATGGTTGAGACAATAGCATTAGCGTCTACTCAAGTACACAGACTAGGGACGATAATACTTTGTGTATCAACTAACAAGGGACCAACAAGATAGAACTTGGGTCAAAGATCAGCATCATGTACTACTAGCGCGGGATTCAAATAGTTAAGAAACCACGTGATTCAACACACTCTAGTTGGCACAATCCGGGACCTTCTGTTCAAGTCCTTGGGTTAAAACCCAACGAAGGAATAAGTGATCAGACTCGGTAGAAACATCTGAGTTGATTTTGGATTGTAGCGCAGCGGGAGCAACCGGACACATAACACTAAAGGTAGAACCCAACCTCGTGATCCTAAAGTTTTGAGGTAACAGACGAGAAGTAAAACTTTTAACTCAAATCGAGGTAAGATTGCTCCGAGATTAGAATGTAACCAGATAAGGAGTAAAAAGAAACCTAAGATGGTTTTCACAATTCATTTTTAGGTTAAAAATATTTTCACAAACACTAGACTCAACGTCGACCAGTAGAAGGGTTTCCTACAGGCAGTCCTGCTCTGATACCAACTTGTGGCGCCCCGACCCGACTGCTATACAGTGATGCTGAGTGTCACCGGTTAGGCAATACAACCGGAGGTTACGGGTTTACCACTCCCCGGCCAAAACCTTTGGCAGACGTTGCTCGGAATTGATCATTGGCAACGCAACACCCCGATTGATGCCCTAACACAGGCACAACTATCAATGCATAATAGAGAGATCAAGACTTGTGGAACAACTGGCACATCACAGACTCTACGACTCAAAGCATTATAGTCAACTCTTATAATAGAGAAAGATAGCAAATATTACAACCAGAGGTCACAGACCCAACAGTACATCATGCGGAAGCGAATTAAGTTGTTCTAAACAACAAGAACCAAATTATGGCCTAAGAGGCCTACAAATAAACATTCCTGCGCCAGCTGTTCCGGGATGTCCCAAGCTGCCACCTGGGAACCCCAGACTACTCGTCGACGTCCACAAAGAACCCACCTTCGAGGTCGGTGAAGCTCTCCTCTGAAACAAAACAAACGACGTTGAGTTCGACGAAGTCGCAAGATTAAATATAGACCTTTAGCTCGATGAGGCTTTCAAAGTTTTATGGCGGTTTTGTAACATCCCAAAAATTATCAATAAGTATTATTATTCCAAAAATGAGAGCCAACAAAACTTTTGCTAAAATTATATGTGTTGATCTCATAGTGTTGCTTGTGTTATTTATTTCTTGCTAATTGTGTGTTGCTTGCTCTAAATAAAAACATGAAGAAAAGAAAAGAAATAAAATAAAAAGCAAAGCAAGAAAAATAATGTGACAAGTGTCACACAAATTTCTCCAAGTGGGAAATTAATTTCCTTTCAAATTAAAATTCAGTGGAGTGATATTTAATCACTCTCAATTTTATTCCTATACTTTTCCCTCTCCAAATATATTTCCAAAATTCTAAATTTAAAATTCCAAAAACCTTTCTTTATCTTTTTAAATCATAAAGTGTGTGGTGCAACACTTGTCAATTAAATTGCACCACAGCACCACAAACCTACATTTGAATATGTGAAGCAAATTATGAAAATAAATTTCAGAAATTCAAATTCAAATTTGGTTCAATCATTTCATCGAACACCTTGCATTCATGCACTGTGTTCTTCCCAATTCAGTCCAACCCGAAGATCAATCGATCGATTTCGTGTGTTATTTGTCAAATTGAAGCCTCCAGTTGATCTCCCACACTTCACTGATCTCACCGCGCTCAAGAAATCGAAGAGGGGAGGATGGAAACGAGGAGAAGCGTCGGAGGGGACACGCTCCGGCGAGCACGCGCCATGTCGCGCAAGTGCTCAGCACCGTGCCCCCCTCTCTCCCTCACCTCGCTGCCGCCTCTCTGGCAGCACCGCAGCCCGCAGGAACCCGCCCCCGCCGGAGAGACGCCGTGTGCAGTGCGCGCCGCGCACCGCCTGAGCGCTCCCATGGTCGTCCCACTCGCGAGCACGCTCAGCTCGTCGACACGCACCCGACCTTGCTCCCTGCCCCTCCCACATCGTAGCCGCACCTCCACCGCCCCTACGGCGAGAGCACGTCGCCCCTGGAGCTCTCCTGCGCCCGGACCACCATGGACCCGTGCTCGCCGTTAAATACCCCGCCCAAGCTCGCATTCTCTCCACACCCCGCACCACTGCCTCCACCCCATTTCACCACCTCCCGTGCACCGCCAGAAGGGCGGAGCCGCAGTTGCAAAGCCCCAGTTGCTCTGGAGCTTCCGCGACGCTCCGCCGTGTCCGAGGTGGACGAAGCACACGGCCATGCCGTGCTGCTGCCCCATTCCCCTCTCTGACCCCTGCACCTTGCTCCCCATGGACACCACACTCACCCGAGCCCTTTTCTTCGTTGTTTCATGCACCAGAGCGCCGCAGGAGCTTGCCGGAGATCGTGGCCGTGCCCGTGGAATTCCGACGCGTCGCCATCGCCGCTGCAGCCCTCCCCAGCAAGTACAACTCGCACCACCGCCTTCCTCGAGCCTCCGCAGTTCTCGAGCACCTTCTCCGAGCCTTCCCAAGCCCCCTAGGTGAGCTTCCCGTGCACCTCGCCGTCGCCGGAGCTCCGGCGCCGCCGTTGTTATGTCGAGGATGAACTCGAGCTCAGGGAGCCGTTGGATCTAGATCCAACGGTGACTTACCTCTTCGGTTAGGCGTTAGGCTGACGGGCTGACCCCACCCGTCAGCGTTTTATTCATTTCCCAGCACACACTGAGTCACTGACTCGTGGACCCCACCTGTCATACTTTTCAACATTATCCAGAACAGTTAGATTTTCGAATTTAGTTTTCTCTGTGAATTCAGTACTGGACCCATGTAACATCCCAGGTTTTTCAAAAAGTTGAAAAATCAGAAAAATTTAAAACTTTTGAAAACTATTCTGTATTTTACTTTAAAAAGAAAAATCATGCATGCATTCATCATCATATAGCATTGCTTGCATTTGAAAATTTCAAAAGTGGGGAATTATTTCCACTTGAAAACATATTTAAGAAAATATATTAAAAGGGCAGGTGATGCCCTATATATTGTTTTTAATTATTATGGTTTTATTTGTAATGTCTAATGTTTGGTTGTGAATTGTTTGTATGAATGGGAAGTTATTCTATTACTTACCTATTCTCTATTTTTAAGTTTAATAGTTTTGTTTTAAAAGAAAATATTTATTTGGATTTTAATTTGAGTTTTGAATTCATTTTGAATTATCGAATTCTTTTATAAACAAAATGACTTTGTGAAAAATTATCTTGGAGGGATATGGAATCTTATTACTCATATTTTGTTTTGGATTTTAAATATAAAGTTCAAAAGGAATTTATAAAATCCTATTTATAAAATTTAGCATAAAGGTCTAATTAAACCTTTATACATTATTTGAAATTCAAATTTTGAAATGTTTTGGAAAAGTGTATTTGAAAGTTCTAACAGACAGGTTTTGTTTTTACAAATTTTTAGAAACTGGTTTGAGGTCATTTGGAGTTTTAAAACAAAAGTTATAAATGTTTTACTGTTTTAAGAAAACAGAAAAGGAAAAAGGATATAAGAAAAAAAAAGGGCGCTCAGCCTATTGGGCCGAGCCCACCTACCATCCCGTTATCTGCCGCACGCGCGCACGCAGCCAGCCCATCTGTTTTTTTCCTTTCTTTGTATTTTCTGGCTGGGCTGAAATCTGGCCCATCTAGGAAGCTTAACCGGACCGAACTCGGTTCGAACCCGATGGAAATTTCAGGATTTTTCCAAATTCCAAATCCTCTCCACTTAAACTCCTTTTTCTTGATAAATATAACTCCAAATCCGAATCCGCTTAATCCTACGTGTTCATAACTTCGAGCCCAAGCTATTTAACTGACCCTTGGCCTATATAAAGCCCTGTAGCCGCCGGCATCTCTGTTCCCCTTTTCGTTCCACCGAAACCCTAACCAGCGAAATCATATTTCGTTTATTTACCCACCAAAACGATCTCGAATCGCACCGGAGCCTGAAGCAATATTGTCGATCTGTTCAATACCTTTCCATCCCGGGAAGCCTTAACTCTTTTCATCAACCGTGGAGGAAGAATTTCGAATCGCAATCCTTCAGATCTGAAATCGTATTTCTTAGATCTCTTCGCGCTCGGTTCTTCAAATCGAAATTCCTTTGGTGAGAAGTTAAATCTAACCCTTACCTACAACTTTGCTATTGCACTCTTTTGGTTTTGACGTACGGAATTCTCTGTACAATACAGATTGCTTTTGACGATTTTCGGAGGAGAAAACAATCTCAAATCTTCGGGTCGTAGTTACGAAAGTTGTTCCCCTGATCAAGACCTTTCTTTTGCCCCAACCCTCACCTCATTTGGTCGAGCGAGCTGAGAGATATTCGCGGTCAAAGTTTCAGACCAGAAAGGTATAATGCGATTTGTGACCAATCTATTCATCCACTTGTGTTATAATTACGATAGTTAGAAAGAGCACGTAATTCTCTACAATTTTCGTTAAGATTATTTTTTGATCCGAGCAACTTTATTTTTGGACAAAATTCATAGTCAACCGTAAAGTCAGCGCCCAGTCAGCGCTTCGTCATCGCCACGTCAGCGGTCAGAGTCAACAGTCAACCGAAGACCGGCAGTTTTGCAGAAAAACCCTAGATCTGAGATCTATCACTACTTTTTATTGGTTTGGCCAAATTTTACAAATAAAATATTTTTGGAAAGCTTATGACACGTAGAAACTTTTGGTATAGTTAAATTTATGTTTTGACAAATTCAAATTGGTTCAAATTTTAAATTTGTTTGTTTAAGTAAATTTGACTTAACTTGAGTTTTAAAAACTATTTTTGGGCAAATCCAATTGCTTTAACTTTGTTTAATTAATACTTGGCCGCAGGAATATTCTACCAATTTTGTAAAAGTATTTTATATGATTTTTGTAATTAATATTGATTAATTGCTTTTTAGGTGTTATTTTAATAATTAAAATTGATTAAAATTATTTTTCTTCATCTATTCGGCTAATAAAAGGACTTAGTCATATTTTGATCACTTTAGTTACAAAAATTACTTAGAAATATTTTGCCTCTCCAAACAAAGTATTTTTCTTCCTTAGAAAATTTTTGATAATTATTTTGACAACATTATTTACTTAGAAAAATTTCAACATCTTAATAGTGCTAAATCTTCTCCTTAGAAAAATTTAGCATCTTGAAAACTTAGTTGTTTTATAATATTTTTCTAAGTGATATTGTTTAAGTGTTTGTCCTTAGAAATTTTATCAACTATTGTTTTAAAGTATTTTCCTTAGAAAATTTAGCAACTATGTTTTGTTTACTTTTCCTTAGAATTTTTCAACATCTTATTAATACTAGATCTTGTCCTTAGAAAATTTTAGCATCTTGAAAATTTAGTTGTTTCCTTAAAAAATATCCTAAGTACGTGATATGACAAAGGTTTGTCCTTAGAAAAATTATCAACTAATTGTTTTCATACCTTTTCCTTAGAAATTATTTTGCACTTCTTATTTTTGTTTACTTTTCTTGGAAATTATTTGGACTTGATGCGTTAGCTTTAGTCCTTAGTTAAATTTCGACCCCAGGTATTATGACCTTGGTCCTTAGTCATTTTTGGACCATCTTGCTTGCCTTGCATTAACTTAGAATAATTTCATGGCATGGCATGCATCTCTAGTCCTTAGAAATATTTTGCATTTCTTACATGACTTTCCTCCTTAGAATTTTGGAGGTGATGCATGTTAGTCCTTTTGACCCTCCTAGTCGAAAAACCACTAAGTTAGAATTAGTGGAAACCAATGAAGGACTTAGCCAAGAAAACAAGACTCCAAAAGCATCTCCAAGAAGTAAAAGTACTTAGAAGAAAATCAAGGGGAAGTTCACGAAGACCAACCATCTACATTTTTCTAAGTCTTTCTTTCCTTTCTGCCCTTTCTTCCTTCTTCTCTTAGACTTCATGGTGGCTAAGTTATATTCAAGACCAACCTGGATGCTGCCAACATGTAACAGCCCGGAAATGATGAACCTAAAAACCCGAATAAAAATTCCACTTTTTGTGTTGCATTGCATCATGGCATTCATATTAAATTGTTAAACAACTAAAACAATTGGTTTGGCACCTTTTAAAACAAACGCCAAACTTGTTCAACAACTTTAAAAAAACAATGGAAGCCCTCAAAACTTGCAAAACAAAATATCTTGACATCTTATATTTGTCAAGGAAGTTCCAAAGGTTTCAAATATATCTTTGACAAACTATTTTGAATTGAAAATAAAATAAATGGAGAGAAACTCCAAAATGCCTATCGGTAATTCCTATTTTATTTTACCTATCAAATGCTTCTCAAATATTTTGGAAAAATTAGGGAAGCTTCATATTAGTATAATGAGGCTACCCAAAATTTTGCACAATTTTTGGAAGAGTTTAAGTGGCCCAATTAATTACAAAGCTGTGCAACCAGTACTGAAAAGGACCTAATGGTGATGTCTTCAAAACCTCCAGGGACTAAAGTGTAAAACCATCTTCTTCCTCACTGTTGCGACCGAGCACCTCGTGCTCGCGCCGCACCACCGACGCGCCGCGCCGGGCCCCCTCCCCTGCTCCCTCCACTGCAAGAAGAAGAGCGCACGAGCCCACCTGCTCCCTCACTCGACCTCTCCCCGATTTTCTCCTCCCCCGTTCCTCTCTCCTATCTTCCTCCACGGAGACGGAACCGCGCCGCCGTTGCCGCACACATCGCCGGCGAGTGAGAGCTCCCCGTACAAATCGAAGAGCACCCGCGACTTCGCCTCGACGTGCTGCTCCTCCACGCCGGAGGAATCGACCAAAATCGCCACCGTTTCGCCGGGCCACCCGCGACATCGCCGCTGCCGTCCGGCGCTCCGCCGCACGTTTTCGTCACCGTCGAGCCATCTCCGGTCCTCCCGTGCACACCACGACATCCGCCTCACCGTGCTGATCCTCTCCACCAACGGAATCGTGCCGAAACGCAGCGAGTCGACGTCGCCATCCTCTACCTCGCCACTGCCTCCCGCCGCTCCTCTGGACGAATGCGTCGCCGCCGTTGCACCTCCGACCTTCCTCCGACCACGCCGAGCGTCCTCAACCGCTCAGGGTGAGCTCCTCTCCCTTTCCCCTTCCCCCTCTCTCGCGCTGCTCGCCGGAGCACCGCAGCCCTCGCTCCCCGTCGCCGTAGCTCGACGAGCTCGCGTGACCGGTCGATGACCCGGCCTAACCGGGCTGCAGACCGTCCCTCTCGGGCGCTTAGCCGGTCCAGGAGCCGGCCCAAACCGGGCAGACGACCGGTGGGCTCTGGCCCATCTCCGGCCTGCCAACCGGTTTGACCGGGCTGTAGGCCGGCCTGCCAGGGTTTTTCTTTTCCTTTTTGGAAATAAATAAAATAAAAGAATTGTTATCTAATCAAATATTGCTCCAATTTTTGCAAATGAGATACCAAATTGTTCAGAAAAACAAAACCTATCTGTTGGTACCATTGTAATGATCTTTTGAAACAATGTTTTCTGCTGTTTAGTAATAATTACTAAAATGGCAAAACTAATACCTAAATTGGGAAAACTCATAATTCGATAAATATTTAACCAAAATTTGTGAATAAAATATCAAAATGATCAGTGTTCAAATGCTGTCAAATCATGTTAGTATAAACTCATGATCACAAATATTTATTGATGTTATTCATAAATTGGTTAAAAGAATTAAATTCATTTAATTATTTAATTCACTAATTATTCATCGGTACTCGGAAAAATTACAAATAAGGTACCGAAACGATCAGAAGAGCAATACCTATCTAATAATGCCATGTTCATGCATATTTGAGCCACTTCTTAGTAATGTGATAATTGATGAACAATGTGGTCATTAAGTTAAAAATGGGGTTGCTTCCAAATAATTGCACTAATTATTTGGCTCTCCATTTCAATTGCTAGATAAACTAAATGATGCTATCCTTGCATAAACTTGTCATGTCATCATGTGATTGTGCACTGCATTGTACCCATGTGTGGTGATTGATTGTTGTTCCATGTTTATGCTCCGCTAGATCAAGCAGCCGGGGTTACTCCACAATACCCGAGGACCCGTATTACTACCCGTATCCCGAACAAGGCAAGCGTAATCCCCCCTCTGAGCATATCTTATCCTATTTTCCGCAATTATTCTCTCCACTATAATATTGCATGCGGTTCTAAATGTCTTTTGCCTGGATTAGAGTATCCTACTAGTTGCATTAGAATCCTGTTGACATTACCTGTATCCTTCCTATTTAACCACAGGTTTGAAGTGTTGGCCCGAGATAATTATACTTGCTATGTATATGCTTAGCCATGCTTAGTTTAATGCCTAGTGGTACCATGTTGGTACATGCTGGAAACAGGTGTTGACTTGTGACCGCGATGATGATGGTGGAAAATTGTGGTGATGGATAATAAAATGCTAAAAGGTGGGGATGAGAGGCCACATGGAATGTGGTGGGTTGTCTCGTTCTTGCCGCCTAGGTGCGAGTTCTGCACATCCTGAACCAAGACTGAGCGTGCAACCATGCGTGAGGCCTATGCAATTGCAGGAACCCTCATAGACTAAATAACTCGAGCGGGGCTAGCCAGGGTCCTCTAGTTCGGGCTTCCATTTGCGCGTGCGTGATGATGGTGGTATGGACTGTGATGAGGATGGTGTGTTTAGGAAAATGAGTGGCCACGGGACAGGGGATTGGAGGAGTCACCAAACCTGTTCCGTCCTCACTGATGATCCTGGAAAGTCCTTAACGAGGGAGAAGTCGACACCGCTCCCACCCAGCCGGCTTTCCAAGGAAGAGAGCTAATGATCAGGTAATGGGCCGGACGGTACGCGTGGCGAAGGAGCTGGGGCCTTTCGGGACTCCGGGGACTTCTACTTTGTACACCCCTGCAGGGATAAATCTTTTCGAAAAGCCGTGTCCGCGGTTATGGACGACTTGGGCAAGGACGATGATCATAGAATAACTTAAACGGAATGATTAAAACTTGGGTACTAGAGGTGCCAATTCCACGAATGTAAGGTTGACTTCCTCGAGGGTGATTCGGGGAGGTGCCTTTGATGAACAGGTACAACGATGGTGATGATGGTTGTTGTTGAGAAAGTGATCTCAAGAGAAAAGTGTTACTTCTTACCTCCTTTTTAAAATGTTCTGATTAGTCGATGCCATGGATTTATTGTTTATTTCCAAATAAAATCAGCTTTATGCAAAATAGCCATAAGACCTTTGAAAGCCAATCATGGAGCATATATTAGCTCTTAATCTTGCGAGTTCGTCGAACTCAACGTCTTTGCTTTGTTTCAGGAACGTCGACGAGTAGTCTGGGGTTCCCAGGTGGCAGCTTGGGACATCTCGGAATAGCTGGCGCTGTGATGTTTATCTGTAGGCCTCTTAGGCCATCTTCTGGTTCTTGTTGTTTAGAACAACGCCCTTCGCTTCCGCTTGATGTATTGTTGGGTCTGTGACCCCTGTTTGTAACTTTTGCTATCTTTCTCTATTATAAGAGTTGCTTATAATGTTTTGTGTCGTAGAGCCTGTGATGTGCCAGTTGTTCCACAAGTCTTGATCTTATTATTATGCTTTGATGGGTGTGACCGTGTTGAGGCATCGATCGGGGTGTTGCGTTGTCTGGAGTGAGGTGTACCCAGCAACGCCTGCCAAAGGTTTTGGCCGGGGATTGGTAAACCCGTAACCTCCGGTGGTATCGCTTAACCGGTGACACGCACCATCACTGTATAGTAGTCGGGTCGGGGCGCCACAAGTTGGTATCAGAGCAGTACTGCCTGTAGGAAACCCTTTCTACTGGTCGATGTTGAGTCTAGTGTTTGTAAAAATATTTTAAACCTAAAAATGAGTTGAGAAAACCATCTTAGGATTCTTTTTACTCCTTATCTGGTTACCTTCTAATCTCGGCGCAATCTTACCTCGATTTGATTTTAAAGTTTCCCGCCCCGGGATCCTAAGTTTTTGAAATAACAGTTGAGAAACGGGGTTGGACTTCTCACCTGTTACCTCTAGTGTTTTGTGCCCAGTTGCTCCCGCCGCGCTACAATCCGAAGCTTCATGTGCCGAGAAACCGTCTGGAGTGCGACGAAAATTCCTATCAATTCAGTTCGTTACGAACCCTTGTATTCCTATCAAGCTTAATCTCTTAATCCTTTCTTTTGGGTTTTAACCCAAGGACTTGAACATAAGGTCCCGGATTGTGCCAACTGGTGTGTGTTAAGTTGGATTACTTAACTCTCGCTAGTAGCACATGATGCTGATCTTCAACCCAAGTCCCATCTTGCTGTTCCCTTGTTCGTGTTATCCAAAGCATTATTGTCCCTACTCTGTGTACGTGAGTGGACATTAATGTTTCCGACTCAACCATCCGGCTATGTGCCACACCTCCGTTGGCTACTTCACTTCAGCTCTTCCCTAGCCTTGTTCTAGGTTCTGTCTTGGAACCATCGGGTCTACGACAAGGATTCTTCTAGCACGTCTCCCAACTCTGTTCTTGACTCCTCCGCGTCCCTCCTTTTTGGGCATGGTTATCACAATGGAGTAATAACCGGTGCATCATCAACATCTGAGGTTCTCCCTGAGCATGTTTGCTACTCTTGCTCTTCTTTCGAGCCGTGTCCTCCGTTTGACCGTCATGTTCTCACCGTGCATTGGTGTGTTCCGATGCAAGTCACTTCCTTGATCCGTCAAGACTTCCACTTCGTCTTGGTAGGAGAAACAAACTCCCGTATCTTGTCCACTTCTCGGGCTAGGTCCAAGTTCGGAATCTTCAGAATGAGGGCCTTGTTTAGCTTTTATTCTGCTCCACCTTAGAGTGTCACACTCTTGTATATCAAAGTATTGTGATAAGTATCATGATCCTCTTGATGAAGTGATGCTCTCACACTTTGTTACTCTTCATTCTCCGAGTGACTTGTTACTCCAGGATGATAAGGCGTAAACAATGATGTGGCTATCGGATACTCTCTGCAGTTCTTACTGCGCCGAGATCCAAGGACTTTCCTTGTCCTCCTTAACATGATTGGTTATCCGATCACTAAGTTGAATTTGGTTGTGTTGCCAAGTTCGTTTTCTCCGGTGCCCTCCCTCGGTCAATGAGCTAGGTTCACGCCGAAGCTCCCAAAACCATCTCCTTGTGCCCCGAACGGCATGATCCTCTCTCGAACTCAAGATCCACCGCTATGTCGCGATATCCTGTAGATGGATCGTGATGTTCAGTTGTTCCTTCCAAAAGCCTTGCCAGGTTTTCGCCTGCCCAAGCTTAACATCACGGACAACTCCCTTCTCCAAGAAAAATCGAGCTTATGAGTAAGCTGGTTCTCTGCACTACTCCTTCCTCCAAGAATTCGTGTTGGATGTCCTGAAGTATTCTCTATCTGTTATAGTTCATTCTCAAGGGGATGTCTAGCCTGTTCATGTTGAAACAAGGTGGTATCTCTTCTTTGGATATGCTACCCTCCAAATCTGTTGATTGAATCGAGCTATCGTCAAATCAAACTCCGACCGACCTACGGGAATGTGTTAATCTGAGCAATGTCTATGCAGTTCATGTGACATATAAGTCGGCCATCTTGGAGTAACGAGATAAGTTGGTTGTTGAGTCCATCAACTACCTCTTATTTTCGTCCATGTTTGCGGAGATTTATATGAAATAGCGGGCGTGGCATTGTAAACTTGTTAGCACTAACTTGTGTCGTCCCAAGGCATCTGTTCTCGAAGTTAGAAATGACTTTCTCTGGTCCATGTGCAATTGCTGAAAGGTGTCGCCGTGGATCGGAGTAAATTGACTTGTCTCCTCGGAATCATCCCAACTCAATTCCGTGAGTGCCAATCCTCTTGGTATGATACGTTGTCACCTCCTTTCCTTGAGAAATTTCATCTATACCTCCAAGCCACTGGTGGAACTGTTCAAGAAGGACAAGGATTCCAAGAAATTATTTTTCATTCTTTGATGTTCCCCAAGAAGGGCTCATCTGTGTCTCATTGCAAGTAATTCATGTAGGTGCAGATGTCTTCTGACAAGTTGCTAATATGTGAGTTCCGCAATCTTGTTCCTCTTTTGGAGTTATACATTCCAGTCTAGCTCTTGGCGTTCTATCCAATGTAATCCGTCGTTGTCCTTTGTAAAGACTTCCTATTCGTACCTGTCGAGTCTTATGTATCTCTACACCTAACCCGATCTGAATCGCAATCAGAAACGACGGTTGGTGATCCTCAAGAAGCTTGTCCTCGAATTCTAGAACATCAAGAAGTTCTCCCTATCTGTTGTTCTCGGAGTTTCTACAATGCTCTTGGTCCATCTTCCCCATCTTCTTCCGTGGTTTGAGATGCTCCTCCGTGAGGAAAGTTCTACTCAAGCCGTATAGGCTAACTCACCTCTTCACCTGTTCGACTCTTGTTTCAACACTCGTCCTCAGAGACTTAAGGCTTTGTGCAAAGTTCATATTCTAAATCTTTTGAGAAATCGTTGTCTACCATCTGGAAACCTCTTATCACTCTTCCGTTACCTCCATGTGTCTCCTAGTCATCACATCAAGTGTTGATTGAAGTCTCATCCTAAGTTTTACTAGGAGGTACTTGGTCGTGGTATCTTCCCAAGATTCATCCTTACGGTGAGGTTTCCTACTTTTCCTATGGTGTACGTTGGTGGTGACCTCGAAGTGAAGCCGATGAAGATCTTCATGATGCCTTTGATCAACCTCTTCAAGAAAGAAGCCTCCTGAGGTGACAAGATCGTGGAGTACCTCGTAACTACTTTCCCTCTTTCCTACTCTTAGAATCTCGGGGCGAGATTCCTGTAAGGAGGGTAGAGTTGTAACAGCCCGGAAATGATGAACCTAAAAACCCGAATAAAAATTCCACTTTTTGTGTTGCATTGCATCATGGCATTCATATTAAATTGTTAAACAACTAAAACAATTGGTTTGGCACCTTTTAAAACAAACGCCAAACTTGTTCAACAACTTTAAAAAAACAATGGAAGCCCTCAAAACTTGCAAAACAAAATATCTTGACATCTTATATTTGTCAAGGAAGTTCCAAAGGTTTCAAATATATCTTTGACAAACTATTTTGAATTGAAAATAAAATAAATGGAGAGAAACTCCAAAATGCCTATCGGTAATTCCTATTTTATTTTACCTATCAAATGCTTCTCAAATATTTTGGAAAAATTAGGGAAGCTTCATATTAGTATAATGAGGCTACCCAAAATTTTGCACAATTTTTGGAAGAGTTTAAGTGGCCCAATTAATTACAAAGCTGTGCAACCAGTACTGAAAAGGACCTAATGGTGATGTCTTCAAAACCTCCAGGGACTAAAGTGTAAAACCATCTTCTTCCTCACTGTTGCGACCGAGCACCTCGTGCTCGCGCCGCACCACCGACGCGCCGCGCCGGGCCCCCTCCCCTGCTCCCTCCACTGCAAGAAGAAGAGCGCACGAGCCCACCTGCTCCCTCACTCGACCTCTCCCCGATTTTCTCCTCCCCCGTTCCTCTCTCCTATCTTCCTCCACGGAGACGGAACCGCGCCGCCGTTGCCGCACACATCGCCGGCGAGTGAGAGCTCCCCGTACAAATCGAAGAGCACCCGCGACTTCGCCTCGACGTGCTGCTCCTCCACGCCGGAGGAATCGACCAAAATCGCCACCGTTTCGCCGGGCCACCCGCGACATCGCCGCTGCCGTCCGGCGCTCCGCCGCACGTTTTCGTCACCGTCGAGCCATCTCCGGTCCTCCCGTGCACACCACGACATCCGCCTCACCGTGCTGATCCTCTCCACCAACGGAATCGTGCCGAAACGCAGCGAGTCGACGTCGCCATCCTCTACCTCGCCACTGCCTCCCGCCGCTCCTCTGGACGAATGCGTCGCCGCCGTTGCACCTCCGACCTTCCTCCGACCACGCCGAGCGTCCTCAACCGCTCAGGGTGAGCTCCTCTCCCTTTCCCCTTCCCCCTCTCTCGCGCTGCTCGCCGGAGCACCGCAGCCCTCGCTCCCCGTCGCCGTAGCTCGACGAGCTCGCGTGACCGGTCGATGACCCGGCCTAACCGGGCTGCAGACCGTCCCTCTCGGGCGCTTAGCCGGTCCAGGAGCCGGCCCAAACCGGGCAGACGACCGGTGGGCTCTGGCCCATCTCCGGCCTGCCAACCGGTTTGACCGGGCTGTAGGCCGGCCTGCCAGGGTTTTTCTTTTCCTTTTTGGAAATAAATAAAATAAAAGAATTGTTATCTAATCAAATATTGCTCCAATTTTTGCAAATGAGATACCAAATTGTTCAGAAAAACAAAACCTATCTGTTGGTACCATTGTAATGATCTTTTGAAACAATGTTTTCTGCTGTTTAGTAATAATTACTAAAATGGCAAAACTAATACCTAAATTGGGAAAACTCATAATTCGATAAATATTTAACCAAAATTTGTGAATAAAATATCAAAATGATCAGTGTTCAAATGCTGTCAAATCATGTTAGTATAAACTCATGATCACAAATATTTATTGATGTTATTCATAAATTGGTTAAAAGAATTAAATTCATTTAATTATTTAATTCACTAATTATTCATCGGTACTCGGAAAAATTACAAATAAGGTACCGAAACGATCAGAAGAGCAATACCTATCTAATAATGCCATGTTCATGCATATTTGAGCCACTTCTTAGTAATGTGATAATTGATGAACAATGTGGTCATTAAGTTAAAAATGGGGTTGCTTCCAAATAATTGCACTAATTATTTGGCTCTCCATTTCAATTGCTAGATAAACTAAATGATGCTATCCTTGCATAAACTTGTCATGTCATCATGTGATTGTGCACTGCATTGTACCCATGTGTGGTGATTGATTGTTGTTCCATGTTTATGCTCCGCTAGATCAAGCAGCCGGGGTTACTCCACAGTACCCCGAGGACCCGTATTACTACCCGTATCCCGAACAAGGCAAGCGTAATCCCCCCTCTGAGCATATCTTATCCTATTTTCCGCAATTATTCTCTCCACTATAATATTGCATGCGGTTCTAAATGTCTTTTGCCTGGATTAGAGTATCCTACTAGTTGCATTAGAATCCTGTTGACATTACCTGTATCCTTCCTATTTAACCACAGGTTTGAAGTGTTGGCCCGAGATAATTATACTTGCTATGTATATGCTTAGCCATGCTTAGTTTAATGCCTAGTGGTACCATGTTGGTACATGCTGGAAACAGGTGTTGACTTGTGACCGCGATGATGATGGTGGAAAATTGTGGTGATGGATAATAAAATGCTAAAAGGTGGGGATGAGAGGCCACATGGAATGTGGTGGGTTGTCTCGTTCTTGCCGCCTAGGTGCGAGTTCTGCACATCCTGAACCAAGACTGAGCGTGCAACCATGCGTGAGGCCTATGCAATTGCAGGAACCCTCATAGACTAAATAACTCGAGCGGGGCTAGCCAGGGTCCTCTAGTTCGGGCTTCCATTTGCGCGTGCGTGATGATGGTGGTATGGACTGTGATGAGGATGGTGTGTTTAGGAAAATGAGTGGCCACGGGACAGGGGATTGGAGGAGTCACCAAACCTGTTCCGTCCTCACTGATGATCCTGGAAAGTCCTTAACGAGGGAGAAGTCGACACCGCTCCCACCCAGCCGGCTTTCCAAGGAAGAGAGCTAATGATCAGGTAATGGGCCGGACGGTACGCGTGGCGAAGGAGCTGGGGCCTTTCGGGACTCCGGGGACTTCTACTTTGTACACCCCTGCAGGGATAAATCTTTTCGAAAAGCCGTGTCCGCGGTTATGGACGACTTGGGCAAGGACGATGATCATAGAATAACTTAAACGGAATGATTAAAACTTGGGTACTAGAGGTGCCAATTCCACGAATGTAAGGTTGACTTCCTCGAGGGTGATTCGGGGAGGTGCCTTTGATGAACAGGTACAACGATGGTGATGATGGTTGTTGTTGAGAAAGTGATCTCAAGAGAAAAGTGTTACTTCTTACCTCCTTTTTAAAATGTTCTGATTAGTCGATGCCATGGATTTATTGTTTATTTCCAAATAAAATCAGCTTTATGCAAAATAGCCATAAAACCTTTGAAAGCCAATCATGGAGCATATATTAGCTCTTAATCTTGCGAGTTCGTCGAACTCAACGTCTTTGCTTTGTTTCAGGAACGTCGACGAGTAGTCTGGGGTTCCCAGGTGGCAGCTTGGGACATCTCGGAATAGCTGGCGCTGTGATGTTTATCTGTAGGCCTCTTAGGCCATCTTCTGGTTCTTGTTGTTTAGAACAACGCCCTTCGCTTCCGCTTGATGTATTGTTGGGTCTGTGACCCCTGTTTGTAACTTTTGCTATCTTTCTCTATTATAAGAGTTGCTTATAATGTTTTGTGTCGTAGAGCCTGTGATGTGCCAGTTGTTCCACAAGTCTTGATCTTATTATTATGCTTTGATGGGTGTGACCGTGTTGAGGCATCGATCGGGGTGTTGCGTTGTCTGGAGTGAGGTGTACCCAGCAACGCCTGCCAAAGGTTTTGGCCGGGGATTGGTAAACCCGTAACCTCCGGTGGTATCGCTTAACCGGTGACACGCACCATCACTGTATAGTAGTCGGGTCGGGGCGCCACACAACACCATCAAGTCTGCAGAACCATCAAGTCTACAAATTTCAATGAAGTCAACACACCAAGGAGCAAGCGACAAGGAAGCCTGAAGATGATTCTTGGAAGACCAACTACTACATCTTTCTTTCTATCTTTTTCCTCCTTCATAATTTGTCTTTCACTTTGGACATAGACCAAGTCCTTTGTGTTTAAGACTAAGTTCCTAGAGTGCTAATTGAAGACCATTGAAGATCAATGAAGCTACAAAGGAGTTGAAGATTATTTGAAGACCAAAGTTGTGAAAACTTAGAATAACCTTACAACTTTTCAAGTTGTTTTATCAAGTTTACTTTAGGCTCAACCTGGACCTTGCCTTAGCTAAATGGGATATTGTTATTTATGTCTTTCCCTTATTTTTGTTTGCATGTCTTTCATACCATAATTATTGTGTCATCCTGCATCTCATGCATATCATATTTTTCTAAGTGTTGCATTTATGATTGTGTGTTTATTTGTGATTTATTTGACTTGTTAGAAATTCCGGAGAGAGACGAAAGTGGTTGCAACTGCTACTACTACACTCCTGTTTGCCAAGGCAAGTGGCACATTCATAAATCTCCTAAGTATTTTGAATATGCATGAGTAGAGTATTTTTCTATAAGCATGTGTTGGATAGTATTGCTATGCAAAAACTGTTTAGAGTAGCACCTCTATACTAGTGGTCTAGAATCCTATTATAACTTAGTAGAAATATTGATATGCTATGCAAAAGATTGTTTTGATAAAAGCTATATTCTACTAAGTAAAATGAAACTCCTGGGTGGATTGGTTTGATAGAGGAGGTCGGAGTTGAGTGGCTACTCAGGGCCATTTCTATGGTTTTACCTGAGTATGTGCGCTTGTGGATTGCCACCAAGGAACAAAGGGAGTTGAATATCTCCAAGGAAAGTTCAAGCGACTGGAGTTGAAGAAGTTGAAGATCTCCTTATCCCAAGTTGATGGGTGAACAAATGTAGAAGCTCGGTGGGGGATAGACCACTGTTGACATTGATAACTGGGGATAGACCAGCATTGAAATGGATCACTGGGGATAGACCAGTGTTGCCACATTGATAACTGGGGATAGACCAGCATTGAAATGGATCACTGGGGATAGACCAGTGTTGCCACATTGATAACTGGGGATAGACCAGCATTGAAATGGATCATTGGGGATAGACCACTGATGCCACATGGATCACTGGGGATAGACCAGTGTTGCCACATGGTGCACAGGGGATAGACTTGTGTTACCACATTTTAGTTCGATGAGGCCTGGATCACTAGGGATAGACTAGTGATGCCACAAGGTGCACTGGGATAGACCGGTGTTACTTCACTTTGATTTTGAGCAGCTGTTCAAGGACGTCAACGGAGGATCCCAACATGTCAACTTTTCAAGTAAAACTTTGAAGGATGAACAAGTGTTGATTAGAAGAAAAGTTTTCCAAAGAATTAGGAAAAAGATGGCTTTATGCAAAATAGCCTTGAACTCCACCAGCCAAATATGCATATAGGTTATTAGAGTTATTCCACTAGGTGTCCACCATAGTGTCACTTGCCAGTTCCATTTTATATGGTTCTGACCCACCTTGTTGCAACATTTTTCTTGTTGCAGGTTGTTCAGATGACGAGTAAGAATACGTTTAAGAGTTTCGAGTCTACAACCAACATGTTTCGCCTGTGGCACATGAAGATGATGGAGACTCACTGCTACTTTTATTTCCGCTGCTTTACTCTATCAAGCTAGCTTTATGCTATGCAAGTTGTAATTATTTTTCCTAAGTACTGGATCATCGTGTAATAATTGATGCAAGGTTGTGATATTTCATCTTAGACTGTGTGTGCAAATGAATCGATCCAGGGGTTTGCACTATACACAGGTACCTTGCCAATTTCTAAGTGCAGGTACGCTACATATGGTATCAGAGCACTGTGTTGCCTGTAGATTCGAGACCCTAGACATGGATAGAAATAGGTTTCACCATAGGATTAAAATCTATTTTTATTCAGGTTACTCAAAACAAAACTTTTCATTTTATCCTTTCTAGTACTCTCATCTACTATCAACCTTCTAGAATTTTTTTTTATATCTTATTCTAGATGACCTACCTCTTTGTATCCATGAAGACATGTTTGGTGATGACCAAGAGTAAAGTCTGATACTTCCTGGAGAAATGCTACAACTCAACATGAAGCACTACCTGTATGGAAGATCATTGAAGAAATCAGATTATGAGCTCAAGCACTTAGAAGATTTTGAAGACAGCTGAAGAAGAACTTGAAGCACTCAAGAAGTTGATAGACTAGACCCCCCTTATGTATTAGAATAAAGAAAACATGTTGATGTATTGACCTATCAAATTGTGCTATGGCAGTACTATCATATTGTTTCCCCATATCCTAGGTGTACTACGATCAAAAAACGACTAGTTGGTTTTCTCAAAAATTTGTGAATGTTTATCATGTGTGATTGGTTGTGTCAAATTTGCTTGTATGGGTAGAAATAATTCTCCTAGAGCTGTCTATCTTTTACTCATCTCTGCTAAACCCAAACAAATGCCTCACCAAAGCCCCATCGTTGATGTGAAGACAATTGCAAATCAACTATTAGAAGCACAGAATCAGTTGAGCTTGTTAATGAACCAAAACCAACCAGATACCAAGGACATTCCAGCACCACCTCCATCTCAAGATATACTGATCAAATTCTTGAAGCTTCGACCAGAGAAGTTCTCAAGAACTACTGAACCTATTTTCGCTGATGATTGGCTACGTTCAGTAAATAAAGATTTAGTCACAATTGGATGCACAGATGCTGAGAAGGTTAGATTCACAGCACATCTACTAGAAGGACCTGCAGCAGATTGGTGGGACAGCTACCAGATCACTTACCCCGTTGAAGAGATCACATGGGATTTGTTCCAAGAAGGATTCCGTGCTGCACATATGCCCTCAGGACTGATGAAACTGAAGAGGGAGGAATTCCTCGACCTTCGACTAGGCGACCGAACTATAGATGAATACCTGAATGAGTTCAACAATCTAGCGCGCTATGCACCGGATGAGGTTGATACAGATGATAAAAGGAGGAAGAGATTTCTAAATGGTCTGGATGGCAAATTATCCATTTATTTAACAATTGCCCATGTCCCTGACTACCAGTCACTGGTTAACCAAGCTATTGTCCTGGAAAGTAAACTAAAGCAATATGCAAACAAGAAGAGAAAGTGGAAATTGGAAAACCATCACTCAGCATCAGAGCAGGAATGGATCACTTCACATGAGGAACATGTGTGTTTTGAGTCCAACCACCATGAAGACCATAACCACCAGTATCGTAATATTAATGAACACGACTTGCATGGAGAGGATGACCACCACCTCAACCATGGTCACCATAGCCCCGCTCATACTGAAGAAGTTTATGACCTTGACGATGAGCACCTCATGGGAGAAAACAGTAGTCAGATTCTTCACCCAAAACCCAATAAGAAGGACCTCAGTCAGGTAGAGTGTTTCAAATGCAAGAAAATGGGACACTACTCCCGAAGTTGTCCAGAAAAGAAGACTGGCAATGGGACTAAGCCAATCAGTTCAGAAAGGGACATGTGTTTTCTATAAACATAGAGAGAGTTCTCAAGAAACCAGACCCAGTTATTGAAGGATTGATGATCAACTCTTTTCCTGCCTTAGTACTCTTTGATATTGAAGCAACACATTCTTTCATATCAAAAGACTTTGTGAGTAAAAATAAGATCCCCAATAGAGGACTTAGAAGACCCATCAGAGTAAGCTCTACAGAAGGAAAAATGTCAGCAAACACTGTATGCCAAGACATGACCTTGGGAATTGAGACACATAATTTTCCAAGCGAGTTGTTTGTGCTGGACCTGCAAGGCTTTGATATAATCATAGGCAAGGACTGGATGTCCAAATATGATGGTCAGATTGATCAAGCCAACAAAGTGATCACGCTCACCACACGAGATAAAATGCGGATCAGATATCAATGTAAAACCAGGAATAAAGGCACCCAGAGAAACTTCAGGAGAAGTTTAGCCAAGTAGGACCAGAGTCAAATGTAATGGTGATAAGGTTGTAATAATTGCCATTGGAATTTTTATACCAACACAGATCTCTTTTAAGGGTGGTAGCCCACCGAGTTATCCCAGTCACAACCTTTTGCTAGCCTTCCCGAATCTCGGGACGAGATTCCTTTTAAGGGTGGTAAATCATTTTAGAAATTCAATATCTTGAGATCTATACATCCAAATAAATCAAATCCAATTGTTCTGGAAAGCTTATGAAATTGTTTAACCAACCCAAGTGGTCTTATGTCATTTAAATGAATAGTTAAAAAGTATTATTAAAAATACTACAGAATGTTTAAATTCTAAACTTGTTGTTTCCGATACTCTGTGAAGCCAAATAATTCCAAACCAATTTTGTTAGCTTGGTACTGCCATGTATTAGCTTCCCTAATTTTGGTAGAATTAATTGTGCAGTAATAATTGTTTAGTATAAAGTTGAAGTTAGAACACCCTTCTGCACTAAACCTATTAAATATGTTTAATGGTTAACCCAAATGATTTAGGACCAATTTTGTTAGATCACATTTAGTCATGTTTAGTCACCCCTAAAAGGATTTAATTTTAGCCAAAACTTCATTATTAAGTTACTGGATTCAAACATTTTTGTAGGGAGTTTGGTAACTCCAATTGATCCAAACTAAATTGTGTTGTCTTCTACACATCAGTAGCTTTCTGTAGAATTTTAGTTTGTATTTTTGTGACCAACAGAACTCAAGTTTTGGAATTAAACATGTTCCACAAGTTTCTGCCTTAATTTAGACATAATTAAATAATGCTTAATTCAATTAATTGAAACCCAATTGTATTGTTTGAGAGGTCGAGTAGCTATTTGTGATGTTTATGATTGATATGTTGTGATGCTTGCTTGAGTAGTTTAGTGATTGTTTGCATTGCTTGTTTGACGTTTTAGACGAGAACGTTGCCAGAGTCTACGAGGAGGGGGAATATTTTGATCAGCAAGCACAAGAACCTGAGAACTTTGCCGAGCAAGGCAAGCTACTTCACTGAGCTTGCATTTATATACATCTATTTTGTCACATGAGTTTCAAGGTACCAATGATTTTGAAAACCTTTTTACAAGTATATGAAAACTATTTTGCCACCTATGTAGGAATATAAGATAGTTATATCAAATTATAGGATGGGAAAAATAAATATGATTTATTCAAAACTCCTTTGAAAATACTTGTGTGGTTATTGGAATGCCGAGATGTCGGTGTTGAAATGGAGAAGTGGAGAATGGAAGTGTTTATGAAAAATGCACAGTGTGTCCTTGTACTTACGTCAACCAGCCGATACCCTGTGCGACCACATTTACCCACATATGGGAAAAGGGCGTAGTCATATAATTTGCCCATATTAGTATGGGATGCCTCAACAACGAGGATGACCTCGTTCCATGAGGGGATGGTCATGGCGACCTACCCCCTGACCTGGGTCCTGGCATCTGAGTATGGGGGATTGAAGGGTTCGCTCGCCGGGCAGAACTACGAGTCCTCACACTTAGGTTTCCCGACGGGGAATCTGGACTGGGTGTCGATGGAAAGGTGGAAAATTTCGTAGCGGTAGGGTCCTATACTAGCATGAGCAAAGGATAGGCTATGGTCGGCGGCTTACTTCGCATACACCCTGTATGGCGAGACGTGGCGGACACGATGAACTGCCGGATGAATGTGGGAAAAGCGTGCTACCTCTGCAGAGTGTTAAACTATTCGAATAGCTGAGTCCTGGATATGGACAGTTGGGAGGCCCTACTTTGACCATGTGCAAGTTTTTGGAAAAGCTTTAAGTTTAAAAGAAACTGAAATGGAAGATGGTGTTACACAGCTATACCAATTGGAGTGGTATGAGTTGTTGAAATAAATGGACCATGGTGAGCTATGGTCTGAAACAGGAGGAGTTTTGGAGAAACAAATAAGATGGTGACTTCTTTTAAAGATAGTTACAAAACTCTTCTTACCTTTTTCAATAAAGATATAGAGATTTTTTAAATAAATAAAAGTTTGAAAGTAAAACAAAACTAGTGCATACTCATGTTGGGGTAGTTTGCGAGTACATTCAAATGTACTCATATTGGTTTCGTCCCTGGCTATTGTCCTAGCCAGACTACGAGGAGGAGCACTACGCCGAGCAGGAGTATGGCGACTTCTACGCGAACTAAGGATTTCCATAAGTCAGCTGCCTGTCGGGTCGTCTTCGTTAGGATTTGATGTCTACTACGCCGTAGCTTCCGCTAATATTTTGGTTTGGCCCATGAAGGCACCTATGTAAGACTTGGTCTAAATGACCATTTATGTAAGACTTTTAATTCGGTATTGTAATGGATGTAAACTTTGGTGTCCAATTCGGATTATGTGCAATGACAGACAGATCACGGGATCGTTGTGTTAAGCATAATCGGGTATTTCGGACAGCTAGTCCGGGGTCCCCACAGACTTGGTATCAGAGCGATCCTGACTTTAAGAGACCTTAGATTAGCATGGTCGCTAGATAGGTGTTACAAAAGTTAATTTCTAAAAACAAAGGAGTGAAGTATTTTCGAAAATTTCTTATCTCCAATCCTCTTACTTATGCAAAATTTTACTCTCATTAAATATACATTTTCCCTTGTATCCTTAAAATTTTGCACACTTCTCATTAAGCTTAAAAATTCGACTCACTTGTTGCCTCACTACATTTAAAATTTTGATACACTTGTCAGCTCACTAACTTAAAACTTTGCTTAAAAATTGTAGATGGCACTCCATTGGACCAAGTTCGTTCAGCTTGAGAGGGACAGCAAGCTGACGTTCGAGCAGGACTTGTTCGAGTTGAGCAAGCTGTTAGGTCGCCCCGCTCCAGAGTTCAAAGGAGCTCAGGTTGACGTTCACGGAGTCGGGAGACTGAGTTGGCTCATCGAGTCGTCAGTTCGCAGGAACATCAAGTCTCCCAGTTCCAGGACGATCATCTTCACCAGCAAGGCTTCTACCGGGGTTGACGGTCTCTGTACTGCTACACAGAGGTTGCTGGCCCGACTTTGTGAGGAGCACAAGACGGAGTTGGCGAACTCACGTTTCCGGTTCTACGGGAGGCGCAACAGCGACGGACACCCTACTCCTACCCTTTGCCACCCGATGTTTGGGAGCTACATCATGGACATGGAGCTCTTACTTCAGCACACCTAGGATGATCTGATGCGCACTAGAGTTCAGCTTCACTTTGATCGCATCTCGCTTGTTGAGATTCGCGAGAATGAGGAGAAGCTGCTGGAGGAGAAGGTCGCTCTTCTCGGGAAGAGGGCCCAGCTGAGGAGGACCATCGTGAAGCTCCGCAAGAAGGTGGCGGAGCAGGACCAGCTGATCGAGGATCTAGAGCACCATACTGACGAGATGGAGGAGGAGGGCGAGGATCTCCGTAAGGAGAACAACGCTTTCCTCAGTGACGATGATGACTTCCTGGAGGAGATGGATTATGATCAGGAGGACGACGATGTGGAGTTAGTTGACGAGGAGGAGGAGCCACTCGAGGCAGTACTCGAGGACGAGGAGGAGGATCCCGAGGAGCCACCTTGCCAGCCAGATGTTGACGCAGCCGAGCCTGAGGTTCCACCTCAGTAGTCGAGTGACTTGAGTACTACCGCAGGATTAGGTTGACCCCCTATCGCTAGTCGAGTCGAAGTAGTGGTTCTTTTGGAAACCAGGTGTTATGTATCCTAGATGTAGGGCGATGGTTGTAAGCTTGATGTTGTAAGCTTGATGTTGTTGTGAACTCCTTGATGTGATGTTTGTGATATATAAGTATGTTTGTCTTGTTTGATCCGTGTAAAATAATTTTCATATAATTCCTACATTAATCAACCACTTCGCGAAATCATCTATTCCCTTAGTCGAAACTTTTTGCTTTGCCTCTTATACCCGGTGTGCTTCAGGATGACAAGCACTCGTCGCACCACCGCGGGAGGATCAGCACCACCACCACCGGACCCAACCCCGCCCAACTTCTCGCGCTCATCATGGAGGAACGTGAAAATGCCCGGGAGGAGCGTCAAGCTCATCTCGCTGCCGTGCAGCAGATCGCTGCCGCCCATCTCAACCAAAACAACAACAATAATAACAACAACAATGGCGGCAATGGCAATGGTGATGGAAACCAGCGATCCACCTTAGGCGATTTCCAGAAGACCAACCCACCTACCTATTCCAAGGGACTTCACCCACTGGAGGCCGATGATTGGCTTCGCACCATCGACAACAATCTGGAAGTTGCTGCTGTAGGAGAAAATGAGAAAGTGGTGTATGCAACCCACTATCTTGCTGGACCTGCACGAGCTTGGTGGGAAACTACCAAGGCTCTCCAGCAAGCTGGTCATGTTATCAACTGGGCTGAGTTCCAGGAGAAGTTCCGCAAGAAGCATATTCCCAGCGGTCTTATTGAGAGGAAGAAGGATGAATTCCGCAAGCTGAGGCAGGGAAGTAAAGATGTGGTTGGCTATCTGGATGAGTTTACCGACTTATCTCGGTATGCTCCTGATGACACCGACACTGAGAAGAAGAAGATTGTAACACCCCGAATTTTGGCCTTTTTGCAATTTTTCCCAAAATGCATTATTTAATTATTTCATGTGCATTTGGGTTTAAACCTCCAGGAGATTCTTTTAAAATCTTGCACCTTTGCAAACATGATAAATCAAGTGGGATCTTGTGCTTTCCATTTTCCTCCCACTTGGTACTTGCATTTGTGATTTTATCCCTGGATAAATATTTAATTGGGAAATTCTTTTTCCTTTTTGAAAATTTCCCTTTTAAATGACCTTACAAAGGAACCCCTATTTTTATGTCTCCAAAAATTCTGCAAAAATTAGGGAACACTCCCTAGTTGATGTGGATCACTTTTATAGAAAAATATGGGGCCATGCCTTGGGAATTTTTCCCTCCACAATTCTTTTTGTGTTCTGCCCATTTTCTCAAAACATTTTTAAACCTAACCAAACTAATTCCCCTGGATGAATCCAAGGCATGGATAAGCTCTCCTTGATCACTCCTACCTCAGGACAAAAGGGAAGATCCATCCAACACCATCTACCCCTCCAAAACCATTAAAACCCATTTTGTCCAGTACTGTTTTTCACCAATTCTAGTCGCACCAACTTTTGAATTTGCAAAAACCCTAGTCAGGAAAGTTGAAGGATTTTGCATTTGGCGTGCAGTGGTGAAAACCGCGTTGCATTTGGAGCTCTGAGCTGAGAGAAACGTTCACTTGCCGTTTCTGGCATGCCCAGAACGGCGATCACCGCCGGCAGAGACGTGCCAGGCGGCGCCGCCCGTTCCTGGTCGTCGCCGTTCTGCTCCCCTACCCTCCTAACCGTGCCCAGCGTGCACGCCTTCACTCCCCTCACCTTCCAACACCCACGCGTCGCCGGAAGAACGCCGGACGGCGGCCGCGCGGACGCGCCAGGCGCTAGCCGACGCACCGTCCAAACCCTGTGCCGCCGGGACCCTCCTGTCAGCGCCATCTCCGCCGCACGGACCGGTCCATCGCCGGAGATTACCCTCGTGCGTCCTCCAGTGCCACCGGTTTCACGACGCACCGCCACCGTCGCCTCCACGCGAAGCTGACACCTCGCCGCGGCATTGATGAAGGCCGCCGTGCGGGAACGCTATAAGAACCCCCTCCCAGCCTCCCCACTGCACTCCCCTGCTCCGATCGAAGCTCGGCGAGCACCGCAACTCCGGTGACGATCCTGCCCTAGCCGTCACGGCCGTGGACAAATTCTTCGCCAGAGGGGCACCGTTCGTCGATTAACACTACCAGTAGCCTCCCTAGATCATGGCGATGACGATGCCGTGCTCGCCAGGGTAAACGGTGGCCGGGAACCTCGAATCCGTCATCGACAGCAAGCTCCCACCGCCGGAGAAGACGCACTGGTGCCGCCCGAGCTCCCCATCAAGCTCGAGTGCACCGACGAGCTGCGCAACCCTCCCTGAGCCGCTCTGCTTCCTTCCCCACCCCTCTGCCTCGCCCTAGCCGCCGCGATTCGACGCCGGTGAGTTCGCCGGAGCATCGCCGGATTTCTTTTATTTTTCCGCGCGTAAGAAGAAAACGGTTCGGGATCTATGAGTCACTGACAGTGGGACCCACTGTCAGGTTTTTAAACATTTCCGAATCGTTTTTCTGTTTGGATTTTCTGTTTTATTTTTCTACTGGAAATTGGCAGATTTAAACCAATTTGAATGCAATATCTCTCTGAAAAATGGTCAGAAAAATATGAAACCAATTTTGTTGGCTTTGTTTGAATTTTCTCTTTCAAATGGAACCAGAAAAGATTTATTTGGAATTATTTGTTTTGGCATTTATTTAAATACCCTAGGAGGGATTTTGATGCATTTTTCTTGTTCTTTTAGATTCGAACCTCTCCGACGGATTAGGAGTTACCTCTGAACCCGAAGGCAAGCCACCAACCCAATTTCAAACTTGGTCGAACTTAGGAAATATTTTGACTGCTGAATTAATATCTGTTGCACCTCACATGTCATATTGCATTTTAATTATTGCACTCCTTTGTATTGCTTATCCGTGCAACACTCACGTTCCCTAGACAATGGCCGGTGATACCGCCTCAGTCAAAGGAATGGGGGAATTATTACAACTGTGCGTCTCGCGCTTGCGGGGCTTTGTTTGCTTTTTCTCTTCGCCGAGGTGAGGAGCGGACGAATGTCGTCTTATGATCCTCGGAGTTGGGGGCATTCGCCAAAAGAGTTATTTGCCTTGTCCCTCCGTCAAATATGGATGGCATAGACCACCGGACTGCGACGCTTGGGAGCTGACTTTCCATTTGGTTCTTTTGCCGAGATTGCTGACACCACGTCGGGGTAACCCTCGAGTGGAATGGATGCTCTCTCATTTTTATGAGTGCTTTTCGGTTCATTCTTTTACGGTGACACCGGCCGGGTCTCCCGCCACCGTCATCCGTTTGAAACATTATGCTATTATTCTGTGAACACTAACCCCCGAGTGACACCGGCCGGGTCTCCCGCCACAGTCACCCGGGTATTATTATTATTGTTATGTTGTTATCTATGCATGCAAGTGATATATTCTGTGCTGTTATTGTTATGAGGTTACCTTGTGTTACTTTGTTAATGTTGATGTCTGTAATCAAACAAAATGACTAAGAAGATAATCACCTCCCTCGACTAGATTGAGTCACTTAGTGCCACTCACCAAACACCCAGCACAACCATGCGTCGTTCACATGGGCGGACCATAACTGAGTATTTTATCAGGCCTCCTTTGACGCCACCCTTTTGGCAAGTCTAGTCGGTTACCTTTGTGGTCGGGGCTAGTCTTGTGAAGGTTCCGGAGCTAGGCGTCGCTCATCTGTTGGGGACGTGCCGGATTCACTTCTTCATAAGGCGTAGAGTTATGTCGGTGGCTATACAGGGAGTGTCCGGGTAGGATAAACGGTTGTGGAAGTGTGGGTTTGTGCTGCCGCCATGATCGGTTCTAGTACTTCGGTACCGGCGGTACAAGCCTAGACTTCAGCGTGTGGATAAATGTTGCAACCTCTCGAGAGTGTAAATCTAGATTCTAGCCTTGTCCCTGGTTATGGGACGATGTTTGGGTCAAGTCACACTATGAGTCAGTCCAGTCGAACTTGGAGAAATAATTAAGTTGAGACCAACGAACACAGGAGATTTTGGGAGTCAAGCCAGAGTTGGCTAAGGACTCGGATAGTTGTGAATTAAGCCAGAGTTGGCTAGAGGCTTGAATGCCTAGTTGTGATTATGAGTTGTCAAGTGAGAAACGTGATCTCACTTGATATCGAGAAAACACCCCTACTAAGGTAAGTAGGTAAGTTATGTCCAACCGTTAAGCTTGGACTCATCCTCGCCCGACTCATGCCATGTTACTTTCTGAACCATGCCATGCCATATAGATAGACTTGTTTGTTTTTGGGCTGATGTCTTGCGAGTACTTCAAGTACTTACCTGGCTTTTCATGTGGCCAGACCCTGCTGAACCAGTCGCCGAGTACCCGCTCTATGAGAACTAGGAACCCGTGTCCCAGGCAGGACCCTGTGGAATAAGGCCGCTATCGCCACGCTACTATCTTCGCTTCCGCTACGACTTCCGCTAGAGGCTCGATGTTAGAAAAATAATGTACATACTGTTGTGTGCGCCTGTTGCGCAAGAGCTGGAGCCTCACCCGTGTTGTAACCTTGTATTTGTGCAAACTCGAAGCCTTATGAATATATTTGGTTTTGCCTTTGTTTATCAAGCTGTCATATATCCAGTGTTTCTGGGACTGGTATATGGGGTGACTCGATCATCTGGATCGGGGTGCCACAGAGCTTGGTATCAGAGCCTAACTGCCTGTAGGATGCCCTAGTTCTTGGACGACGTAGAATAGAACTTGTTGTGTTGACAACTTTTTCCAATGTTTCTCTGTCTGTTTGTGCTTTAAAACTTAACGCTCACTTTATTTGAATTCTGTCTCTGTCACAGATGGCAGAGTTGCTCGCCGAGACTACCGCCGTGCACGTTCCCGGTTTTCCGCAGTTTCTTCGGGAGATCTGGGACCACCTCTACCCAGGCGCACCTCCCCCGACTTACCACGTGTACCACAACCGCGGAGTTCACCGCCACCGTCCGCCTGCGTCCGCAGCCCGTGTCCGCAGGGATCGAGCACGGCCTCACTTCCGGTGTCTGTACACAGGCGTCTCGAGCCATACAGGAGGCTGCAGGAGATGCCATCCTGTTCCTTCGCACCGTCGACCCCGTCATGAAGCAGTGCACCCGTTACGCCTACTTCCCGAGGTTGGCTTTAGACAACGGGGACACCCTTTTCCCCAACCCAGGTGACCCTAGCTCACCCTCTCCGCCCTTATTCAGTACACCACCTATCTCCACCAGTACCTCCACACCACCCTTCTCCAGTTTGCCTCCCTTCGCGCCAACGTGGCCTTGGCCGAGATGACGCGAGCTTCTGGTCCGGCACTTCTAGTCGCCCACCTCGTCTCCCCACCTTTAGGCTCAGTTCCCTCGAGCAGATCAGGAGGGGGCTTGCCCGCTACTCCTCGTCTACCGCTCCGACGCCACCTTCCCGCACTCGTAGCAGCGCTGCTCACTACTACTCGCGCTTCACCCCGTTCGGTCTCAGCGTCGTCGCGTCCAGGCCGAGCACAGAGTTACTCCGGAGACTCCCGTGACGACCGCGCTTCACCCGACTACAGCCCGCGGAGGAGCCCCTCGACACCGCCACGCCAGCGACACCCCTCGAGATGGAGTTCTAGACGCTCGGAGACGACATCGCTTAGTGTACATACTTTCCGATGTATCGCGTGCTTGAATAATGTAGTGGTAGAGTTGCATCTGCAGCTTGTACCCTGTGCTTGTACCTTGTATCATGTACGAGTAGCTTGTATCTTTACCTTGCATCTTTGTAAAATAGCGAGTGCTTGAATCTTGTAACCCCATCATCCATTGTATAACATCATGCTTGTGTTTCTTTTGCAAACTGTGTTTCCATTTGGTTTTCCTTGGATGTTACACCTTCCCCATATGGATGCTCATGATACGCGCCATTACATCAACAGTTCAGGATGAGGCCCAATAATGGTGCGAGTGGCAGCCAAGGAACCCCGGTTCGTCGTTCCGCACGACAAGCTGGCGAGGATCCCGAGCCTCCGCAACCACCTCCTCCTCCACCAAATCAGGAACCAAGCCCAAGTCAGTTTATGATGATGATGGATGAACGCCACAACCAGCATCTGACACAGATCATGAGAGAGTTTGGCACGTACATGCAAGCCCGTAATGTTCCACCCCCAGGCCGCTCAAAGCTGCAAGACTTCCAGCGCACACAACCGCCCAAGTTCGCGTATGCTGATGACCCACTTGAGGCTGATGATTGGCTCCGTGCTATGGGAAAGAAACTGGAACTCGCTCGCGTGGACGAGCAGGACCAAGTGCCCTTCGCCACCCACTACCTTGAGGGCCCCGCCAGCATTTGGTGGGACAACCAAAAGGACGCCAGAGGCGATGGACCCCCTGTCACTTGGGCAGAATTTCAGGAAGCATTCCGCAGGGCCCACATTCCCTCAAGCCTCATAAAGATGAAACAGCAGGAATTTTGGCACTTACTCAAGGCAGCAAGTCCATCAGCGAATATCTGACCAAGTTCAACAACCTTGCTCGCTATGCACCTGAGGACATCAACACTGAGGAAAAGAAGAAAGACAGGTTCCTTCATGGAATGCATCAGGCCATAAAAACTCAGCTCAGTGTTCTGCAGTTTCCAGATTTTCAGGCCATGATCAACACTGCGCTAATCTCAGAAAAGGAGCACCGCACCATCTATGACTCCCACAAGCGGAAGTTCGAGCCACGCAAGAACCAGCATGAAGGAGGTTCTTCAAAACCACGCCCATGGCAACCCAACAACCGATCTCAACTCCTCAGAACTCTTGGAACCAACCCAGAAGGAAGGATACCCCGGGAAGGATTCTACCACAAGCGCCCACTCGTGGATGATTGTAAGAGGGAGAACTCCTGCTTCAAGTGCGGCAAGACAGGACACTACATCAAGGATTGCCCCCTCAGTAACGGCAACGGCAACAATAACAACTCCGGCAACAACCACCCTGCTGGGGCGATCAAGCCACCTCAAGTTGCCCGTGTCCACCACATGTCAGCAGAGGAAGCATATGAAGCTTCAGACGTAGTGCTTGGTACGTGTACTATCAACACTAAACCCGCGCTGATTTTATTCGATTCTGGAGCTTCCCATTCTTTCATCTCGAAGGATTTTGTTGCCAAACACCGTTTTCCCGTTTCCCCTTTGGGCCATCTTTTGGTGATACAAACCCCCGCCTCGAGATGAAAACAAACACCATGTGTCAAGACCTGACAATCAGCATCAATCAAGTGAAATTTCCCGCTCAGCTTAGCACCTCAATGTGCCCGGCCTCGACGCCATCCTGGGTATGGATTGGTTAGTTCAGCATGCAGCTCAGATCGACTGTGCAACCAGGCAGTTACTCTCACCAACCCGGAAGGCATACGAACCACTTATGTGCCAAATAAGCCTCACCAGATAAATGCGAAGATGTTTCTTGCTCAAGCCCCGGAGATAGGGGAAGTGTATGTGGTCAGTGAATACCCGGATGTTTTTCCAGATGAATTACCCGGAATGCCCCCTGACCGTGATATTGAATTTGCAATTGAAGTTGTACCGGGAACAAACCCAATATTCAAGAAACACTACCGTATGACAAGTCCCGAGCTAGTGGAACTGAAGAAACAGCTTGACGAATGATTCAGAAAAAGTTCATCCGCCCAAGCATTTCACCTTGGGGATCACCGGTTTTGTTTGCAAAGAAGAGCGATGGTACCCTCCGATTATGCATCGACTATCGCGCTCTCAATGATGTCACCATCAAGAACAAGTACCCACTCCCGAGAATCAATGATTTATTCGACCAACTCCGTGGTGCCCGAGTATTCTCCAAGATTGATCTCCGCACGGGTTATTACCAGCTGAAGATTCGAGAAAGTGATATCCCAAGACCGCATTACCACCAGATATGGATTGTATGAGTGCACAGTTATGTCCTTCGGCCTAACAATGCTCCAGCCTACTTCATGGGCATGATGAACAAGGTATTCATGGAGTATCTCGACAAGTTTGTTGTGGTGTTTATCGACGACATCCTCATCTACTCCAAAAATGAGGAGGAGCACGCCGAACACCTCAGAATAGTTCTTGGAAGAATGCGTGAGCAACAACTTTATGCCAAGTACAGCAAATGCCAATTCTGGTTAAAGGAAGTGGAATTCCTAGGACATGTATTATCTGGAGCCGGTGTGGCTGTAAACCCCAACAAGATCTCCGATGTGTTAAACTGGAAGAGTTCCCACCAATGTGTCAGAAATCAGGAGCTTCTAGGATTGGCTGGTTACTACCGAAGATTATTGAAAACTTTTCCAAGATAGCCAAGCCCATGACGGATTATTGAAGAAAATCGCAAGTATGCCTGGACAGAAGTGTGAGGAAAGTTTCAACGAGTTAAAGACCGGTTAACCACCGCCCCAATTCTGGTTGCCGATGATGCCAAGGATTTTACCGTATACTGTGATGCCTGCAGAAATGGGCTAGGAGCCGTACTCATGCAAGAAGGAAAGGTCATCGCATATGTGTCAAGGCAACTCAAGACCCACGAGCTCAACTATCCCACCCACGACTTGGAGTTAGCCGCCGTCATACTCGCCCTGAAGACTTGGCGACATCACCTTATTGGTCGAAGATGCGAGATTACACGGACCACAAAAGCTTGAAGTATATCTTCACCCAGCCTGACCTCAATCTAAGGCAAAGAAGGTGGCTAGAAGTAATCAAGGACTACGACCTTGGGATTCATTATCATCCCGGGAAGGCCAACGTGGTAGCGATGCTCTGAGCAGGAAGCCCCCTAAATACGGCCAAGTCTGGAGAAAGAGTTCGCAAAGCTAAACTTGTGCGTGGGAAACAAGGCCTATTAAGCACCTTGGAGGTAAAGCCAGACCTGGAGGAAGAAATAAAACCGAGCAGGCCAACGACCCCGGCCTAGCAAGATCAAGGCCAAGATACCGCTGGGTCAGGCCAAGGAATTTTCCCTGGACAGCCAAGGAGTACTCCGCTTCGGTACCCGCCTTTGTGTACCCTACAAGACCACACTAATACAGCAGATCCTCAGGGAAGCCCACGAGTCTGCCTATTCCATTCACCCGGGAAGCACCAAGATGTACCAAGACTTGAAGCAAACCTTCTGGTGGTCCGGTATGAAGAAGGATATCGCTTACTATGTCGCATGCTGCAATGTATGCAACCTGGTGAAGGCCGAGCATCAGAAACCCGCCGGATATCTCCAACCCCTTAAGGTACCCGAGTGGAAATGGGACAACATAAGTATGGATTTCATTGTCGGACTTCCCAAATCCAGCCGAGGAATGATTCCATCTGGGTCATTGTCGACCGTTGACGAAGGTATCTCACTTTATCCCCGTCAAGACCACATACCGCTCGGACCAACTGGCACAACTCTATGTGAACAAGATTGTCAAACTCCACGGAGTCCCGAAGACCATTGTGTCGGATAGAGGTACCAATTTACCTCCAAATTTTGGACAAGCCTACATCATGCCATGGGAACAAAGTTATCCTTCAGCACAGCCTATCATCCGCAGACGACGGTCAAACCGAGCGGGTTAATCAAATCCTAGAGGATATGCTCCGCTCGTGTGTGCTCGCCTATGGAGCAGGTTGGGAAGATAGTTTACCTTATGCAGAGTTCTCATACAACAACAGCTACCAAGGCAGCCTGAAGATGTCACCCTTTGAAGCCCTGTATGGGAGAAAATGCCGAACCCCACTAAACTGGTCCGAGGTTGGAGACCGCAAGATCTTTAAGCCCGATGATTTGATGAGGCAGAAAAGCAAGTACGTCTGATTCGGGACCGGCTCAAGGCAGCGCAATCCCGCCAGAAAAGTTATTACGACCGGCGACACCGTCAGATTCACTTCGAAGAAAACGACTATGTCTATCTTCGAGTAACACCTCTCAAGGGACTGAAAAGATTCCACATGAAAGGAAAGCTTGCCCCAAGATTCATTGGACCTTTCAAGATTTGGCAAAGAAAGGATCAGTAGCCTACCAGCTGGAACTGCCAGAGGAATTGGCTGGAGTACATGACGTCTTCCACGTATCCCAGCTAAGGAAGTGCATCTCACCCCCAACCAAGCAGGCTGACTTTAAGGAACTGGAGTTGAGCAGCGAACTGACTTACGAGGAACACCCCGTCAGAATCTTGGATGAGTCAGAACGCCGCACTCGCAGCAAGGTCACCAAGTTCTACAAGGTTCAGTGGGACAAGCACACAGAGGAAGAGGCAACCTGGGAGCGCGAAGATTTGCTAAAGACAGAATATCCGTATCTATTCAACGAGCAACAGGAATCTCGAGGACGAGATTCATCTTAAGGGGGGAAGGTCTGTAACACCCGAATTTTGGCCTTTTTGCAATTTTTCCCAAAATGCATTATTTCATTATTTCATGTGCATTTGGGTTTAAACCTCCAGGAAATTCTTTTAAAATCTTGAACCTTTGCAAACATGATAAATCAAGTGGGATCTTGTGCTTTCCATTTTCCTCCCACTTGGTACTTGCATTTGTGATTTTATCCTGGATAAATATTTAATTGGGAAATTCTTTTTCCTTTTTGAAAATTACCCTTTTATTGACCTTACAAAGGAACCCCTATTTTTATGTCTCCAAAAATTCTGCAAAAATTAGGGAACCTTCCCTAGTTGATGTGGATCACTTTTATAAAAAAATATGGGGCCATGACTTGGGAATTTTTCCCTCCACAATTCTTTTTGTGTTCTGCCCATTTTCTCAAAACATTTTTAAACCTAACCAAACTAATTCCCTGGATGAATCCAAGGCATGGATAAGCTCTTCTTGATCACTCCTACCTCAGGACAAAAGGGAAGATCCATCCAACACCATCTACCCCTCCAAAACCATTAAAACCCATTTTGTCCAGTACTGTTTTTCACCAATTCTAGTCGCACCAACTTTTGAATTTGCAAAAACCCTAGTCAGGAAAGTTGAAGGATTTTGCATTTGGCGTGCAGTGGTGAAAACCGTGTTGCATTTGGAGCTCTGAGCTGAGAGAAACGTCCACTTGCCGTTTCTGGCATGCCCAGAACGGCGATCACCGCCGGCAGAGACGTGCCAGGCGGCGCCGCCCGTTCCTGGTCGTCGCCGTTCTGCTCCCCTACCCTCCTAACCGTGCCCAGCGTGCACGCCTTCACTCCCCTCACGTTCCAACACCCACGCGTCGCCGGAAGAACGCCGAACGGCGGCCGCGCGGACGCGCCAGGCGCTAGCCGACGCACCGTCCAAACCCTGTGCCGCCGGGACCCTCCTGTCAGTGCCATCTCCGCCGCACGGACCGGTCCGTCGCGGAGATTACCCTCGTGCGTCCTCCTGTGTAACATCCCAAAATTATTAACAAGTATTATTAATTCCAAAAATGGGAGCCAACAAAAAACTTTTGTTACATTATATGTGTTGATCTCAAATTCTTGCTTGTGATGCTTATTTCCTCTTGTTGTGTGTTGCTTGCTCTATTTGAGAACATAAAGAAAAGAAGAGGAATAAAATAAAAGCAAAACAAGAAAAATAAATGTGGCAAGTGCCACACAAATTCTCCAAGTGAGGATCTCATTTTGTTTCCAACAAAATCTAGTGGAGTGGTATTGCAAACCCTCCCATTTCATCCTTACTACTTATCTCTCTCAAATCATATTTTACAACTACTTTAAAAATTCAAAAGTAAAAGCAATTAAAATTAAAATTAAAATACAATAAGTAAAACATTATGAAAGAAAATGTTTCAAAATATTTTATTATTTTATGCCAATTTTTGTGGAGCTTCTGTACATTATGGGAAGGCCCCACAAATTTTGACAAATTTTTATAAATTGACTTAGTGCCTCAAATAAAATCAAGAAGTACTACTGCAATTAAACAGAAGGACTAAAAAGTAAATAAGAGAAAGAAGAAGGGAAACAAGCAGTGCACAGGAGCCAGGGGGTTTTTGCAAAGCCGTCATCGTCTACCTCCCTAGCTCACTGTGTGCGTGCGTGTCGCCGTCGCCATGGCCGTCGTCGCCGCTCCCAGGCCCCCCAGGGCCCCCCTGCTCGCGTTCACCCTCGCCCCCGTGCCTCTGCACCCTCTGCGGGCAGAGGAGAGCCTCTCCCCTCGCCTTAACGCCGTTGTCCCCCGATGCACGCCGCGGAGGAGTTGGACGGCGACCAGCCAAATTGGCCCAGCTCGCTGCACCTCGCCACGCGATCCTCTACGCCGCGAGCCCTAGCTCCATCCCGGACCCCCCCAGACACCGCGCGCCGGCCTCTCCGCCCCTCTGGAGCTCTCCTGCACCCGACCCACCATGGACCGACCTCGGCCGATAAATACCCCACCCGCACCGTGCACTCCCTCCACTCCACCCCGACCCCTCTCACTCTCTCCACTCCTCAGTGCACCGCCAGGAGGGCGGAGCCACGCCCTCGAAGCTCCAGCTGCCCGTGAGCTTCCTCGACGCTCCGCCGCATCCGAAGGTGGACGCCGACACGGCCGTGCCGTGCTACTGCTCCCCTTCCTCCACTGACTACACCACCTTGATCCCCGTACTCCCCGCACTCACCCGAGCCTTTTGCCCCTCTGTTTTGTGCATAGAGACGCCGCCAGGACATCGCCAGAGACCGCTGCCGTGGCCGTGGAAGTTCAGCGGCTCGCCGTCGACGATTCACGCCGCCCCAGCAAGCTCCAGTAGCACCACGAACTTCCCTGAGCCTCCGCCGTCGCCCTGCACCGTCCCCGAGCCTTCCCGAGCCCTCTAGGTGAGGTTTTGCCCAACCTCGCCGTCGCCGGAGCCACGGCGCCGCCCAGAAATGGTTGTCACCGATGGATTCGTCGCGGACCGTTGGATCTCCATCCAACGGTAACTTACCGTTTCGGATAGAAAAGAAAGAGAGAGAGAGACTGACGAGCGGGCCCCGCTCGTCAGGGTTTTATTAATTTCCCTGCGTGCGCTGTGCCGCTGACCAGTGGGTCCCCCATGTCATACATTTAAACATTATCCACACTGAACACATTTTCTATTTTAATTTCAGAAGAATATCAGTACTGGACCCAATTTGTAAAATCAATAACTTGAGATTAAGAATCCAAATAAATCAAACTCAATTGTTCTGGAAAGCTTATGAAATTGTTTAACCAACCCAATTGGTCTCATTTCATTTATTTAAATAGTTAAAAAGTATTATTGAAAATGCCACAGAAGGTTTAAAATCTAAACTTGTTTGTTTCTGGTACTCTGTTAGTCCAAATAATTCCAAACCAATTTTGCTAGCTTAGTACTGCCTTGTATTAGCTCCCCTAATTTTGGTAGAATTAATTAAGCAATATTATTTGTTGACTTTAAGATAAACCCTTCTGGACTAAAACAAACAAATATGTTTATTGGTTGACCCAAATGGGGTAGGACCAATTTTGTTAGCTCACATATAGCCATGTTTACTTACCCCTAAAGGTATTTAATTTTTGGAACAACAGAACATATTTGGTACCCAAAACTTGATTATTAAGCTACTGGATTCAAACCAATGTGTAGGGAGTTTGGTAACTCCATTTGATCCAAATCAAATTGGGTTGTCTTCTTAACATCAGTAGCTTTCTATAGAAATTTAGTTTGTATTTTTGTGACCAACAGAACTCAAGTTGTGGAATTAAACATGTTTAACAAGTTTCTGCCATAATTTGGACATAAACAAATAGTGTTTAATTCAATTATTTTGAAATTAAATTGTATTGTTTGATGAATGCAGTGGCTTTTTAGAGCATTTAGGATTGTGATATTGTGATGTGGTGATGTTGTTTGAATAGTTTAGTGATTGCTTGTATTTGTTTGTTTATCGAGTAGACGAGAACGTTGCTGGATTTATCGAGGAGGGGGAGTTTGTTGAACCTGAAGATCAAGATCAAGTCCCCTTTGCCGAGCAAGGCAAGCTACTCTCTGAGCTTGCACCTAAATATATATGCATCTACTTTGATCAAAGGATTTACTCTTAAAACCAATGGTTTACAAAACCTTTTCCAAAAGTGTATGGAAATTATTTTGCCACCCTATGTAGTAGTTATGAAACTTTAGGATGGAAAACAATGTTGTTTATTCAAAACTCCTTTGGAAGTACTTGTGTGGTTATGGAATGCCGAGATGTCGGTGTTAAAGTGGAGAAATGGAAAAATGGGAATGTTTATGAAAAATGCACAGTATCCTAGTACTATGACAACCAATCTTAATCTGTGCGACCACATTTACCCCCATATGGGAACGGGGCTTAGTCATATAATTTGCTCTTATTAGTATGGGATACCTCATCGACGGAGATGACTCCGTTATGCATGAGGGGATGGTTTGTGAACTCCCCTGACCTGGGTCCTCGCTCAAACTCTATGGAAAGATAAGGAGGAGGATTGAAGACTTCATAAATGTGGTCGCCGGGAAAAACATATGAGTCCTCACACTTAGGGTTGCCGACGGGGACCGGACTGAGTGTTGGTGGGAATTATCATATGGGTAGGATCCTATACTAGCATGAGCAAAGGAGAGGCTAGGGTCGGTGGCTCAACTTCGCATACACCTTGTATGGCGGGACGTGGCTGACACGATGAGTTACCGGATGGGTGTGGGATAAAAAGCGTGCTACCTCTGCAGAGGGTCAAAACTATTCGAATAGCAGAGTCCTCGGATATGGACAATTGGGAAGCTGTCCTAAGATCATGTGCAAGTTTTTGGAAAAGCTTTTAAGTTTTAAAAGAAAATGAATTGGTGATGGTGTGACACAACTACACCAAATGGAGTGGTATGAGTTGTTGGAATAAATGGACCATGGTGAGCCCTGGTCAGGAAAAGAAAGGGTTTCGGAGAAACAAATGAGATGGTGTTTTCTTTTAAAAATAGTTATAAAACTCTTCTTACCTTTTTCAATAAAGATATAGAGATGTTTTTAATAAATAAAAGTTTGAAAAGTTAAAATAAAGCTAGTGCATACTCATGCTGGGGTAGTTTGCGAGTGCATTCAAATGTACTCATATTGGTTTCGTCCCTGGCTATTGTCCTAGCCAGACTACGAGGAGGAGCACTACGCTGAGCAGGAGTATGGCGACTTCTACGCAAACTAAGGATCTCCACAAGTCAGCTGCCTGTCGGGTCGTCATCGTTAGGAGATGATTTCTACTACGCCGTAGCTTCCGCTGATATTTTGGTTTGGCCCTTGAAGGCACCTATGTAAGAACTTGGTCTAAATGACCATTTATGTAAGACTTTTTATTCGGTACTGTAATGGATGTAAACTTTGGTATCCAATTCGGATTATGTGCAACGACAGACTGATCACGGGATCGTTGTGTTAAGCATAATCGGGTATTTCGGACAGCTAGTCCGGGGTCCCCACATCCTGTGCCACCAGTTTCACGACGCACCGCCACCGTCGCCTCCACGCGAAGCTGACACCTCGCCGCGGCATTGATGAAGGCCGCCGTGCGAGAACGCTATAAGAACCCCCTCCCTCGACCTCCAGAGCACCGCATCCACCTCCCAGCCTCCCCACTGCCCTCCCCTGCTCCAATCGAAGCTCGGCGAGCACTGCAACTCCGGCGACGATCTTGCCCTAGCCGTCACGGCCGTGGACAAATTCTTCGCCAGAGGGGCACCGTTCGTCGATTAACACTACCAGTAGCCTCCCTAGATCATGGCGATGACGATGCCGTGCTCGCCAGGGTAAACGGTGGCCGGGAACCTCGAATCCGTCATCGACAGCAAGCTCCCGCCGCCGGAGAAGACGCACTGGTGCCGCCCGAGCTCCCCATCAAGATCGAGTGCACCGACGAGCTGCGCAACCCCTCCCTGAGCCGCTCTGCTTCCTTCCCCACCCCTCTGCCTCGCCCTAGCCGCCGCGATTCGACGCCGGTAAGTTCGCCGGAGCATCGCCGGATTTCTTTTATTTTTCCGCGCGTAAGAAGAAAACGGTTCGGGATCTATGAGTCACTGACAGTGGGACCCACTGTCAGGTTTTTAAACATTTCCGAATCGTTTTTCTGTTTGGATTTTCTGTTTTATTTTTCTACTGGAAATTGGCAGATTTAAAACCCAATTTCAGAATGCAATATCTCTCTGAAAAATGGTCAGAAAAATTGAAACCAATTTTGTTGGCTTTGTTTGAATTTTCTCTTTCCAATGGGACCAGAAAAGATTTATTTGGAATTATTTGTTTTGGCATTTATTTAAGTACCCTAGGAGGGAATTTTGATGCATTTCTGTCTTGTTCTTTTAGATTCGAACCTCTCCGACGGATTAGGAGTTACCTCTGAACCCGAAGGCAAGCCACCAACCCAATTTCAAACTTGGTCGAACTTAGGAAATATTATGACTGCTGAATTAATATCTGTTGCACCTCACATGTCATATTGCATTTTTAATTATTGCACTCCTTTGTATTGCTTATCCGTGCAACACTCGCGTTCCCTAGACAATGGCCGGTGATACCGCCTCAGTCAAAGGAATGGGGGAATTATTACAACTGTGCGTCTCGCGCTTGCGGGGCTTTGTTTGCTTTTTCCTCTTCGCCGAGGTGAGGAGCGGACGAATGTCGTCTTATGATCCTCGGAGTTGGGGGCATTCGCCAAAAGAGTTATTTGCCTTGTCCCTCCGTCAAATATGGATGGCATAGACCGTCCGGACTGCGATGCTTGGGAGCTGACTTTCCATTTGGTTCTTTTGCCAAGATTGCTGACACCACGTCGGGGTAACCCTCGAGTGGAATGGATGCTCTCTCATTTTTATGAGTGCTTTTCGGTTCATTCTTTTACGGTGACACCGGCCGGGTCTCCCGCCACCGTCATCCGTTTGAAACATTATGCTATTATTCTGTGAACACTAACCCCCGAGTGACACCGGCCGGGTCTCCCGCCACAGTCACGCGGGTATTATTATTATTGTTATGTTGTCATCTATACATGCAAGTGATATATTCTGTGCTGTTATTGTTATGAGGATACCTTGTGTTACTTTGTTAATGTTGATGTCTGTAATCAAACAAAATGATTAAGAAATAATCACCTCCCTCGACTAGATTGAGTCACTTAGTGCCACTCACCAAACACCCAGCACAACCATGCGTCGTTCACATGGGCGGACCATAACTGAGTATTTTATCAGGCCTCCTTTGACGCCACCCTTTTGGCAAGTCTAGTCGGTTACCTTTGTGGTCGGGGCTAGTCTTGTGAAGGTTCCGGAGCTAGGCGTCGCTCATCTGTTGGGGACGTGCCGGATTCACTTCTTCATAAGGCGTAGAGTTATGTCGGTGGCTATACAGGGAGTGTCCGGGTAGGATAAATGGTTGTGGAAGTATGGGTTTGTGCTGCCGCCGTGATCGGTTCTAGTACTTCGGTACCGGCGGTACAAGCCTAGACCTCAGCGTGTGGATAAATGTTGCAACCTCTCGAGAGTGTAAATCTAGATTCTAGCCTTGTCCCTGGGTTATGGGACGACGTTTGGGTCAAGTCACACTAAGAGTCAGTCCAGTCGAATTTGGAGAAATAATTAAGTTGATACCAGCGAACACAGGAGATTTTGGGAGTCAAGCCAGAGTTGGCTAAGGACTCGGATAATTGTGAATTAAGCCAGAGTTGGCTAGAGGCTTGAATGCCTAGTTGTGATTATGAGTTGTCAAGTGAGAAACGTGATCTCACTTGATATCGAGAAAACACCCCTACTAAGGTAAGTAGGTAAGTTATGTCCAACCGTTAAGCTTGGACTCATCCTCGTACCCGAACTCCTGCCATGATACCTTTTGAACCATGCCATGCCATATAGATAGACTTTGTTTGTTTTTGGGCTGATGTCTTGCGAGTACTTCAAGTACTTACCTGGCTTTTCATGTGGCCAGACCCTGCTGAACCAGTCGCCGAGTACCCGCTCTATGAGAACTAGAAACCCGTGTCCCAGGCAGGACCCTGTGGAATAAGGCCGCTATCGCCACGCTACTATCTTCGCTTCCGCTACGACTTCTGCTAGAGGCTCGATGTTAGAAAAATAATGTACATACTGTTGTGTGCGTCTGTTGCGCAAGAGCTGGAGCCTCACCCGTGTTGTAATCTTGTATTTGTGCAAACTCGAAGCCTTATGAATATATTTGGTTTTGCCTTTGTTTATCAAGCTGTCATATATCCAGTGTTTCTGGGACTGGTATATGGGGTGACTCGATCATCTGGATCGGGGTGCCACAAAGATGGAGCGTTTCATGAGTGGACTTCATGATGAACTACAGTGTGCTCTGGTTATCCATGACTTCTATGATCTGGAGTCACTTGTGGACAAAGCCATCCAGCTGGAGACCAAGCGCAAGTCTATGTTTGAGGGTCGTAAGCGGAGGATGAATGCTCAGGAAGGTTCGAGCAGCCAGAAGCCTCGTATCTTTCAGCAAAACCCCAAGCCTGCCTATCGACCACCCCAAGCTCCACGCCCCAATTTCCCTAACCGCCCAAACAACTTCAACCGCCCCAATGACAATAACCGTCCCAGAGGAAAATTCAACAACTTCAACCCCAATGCCAATGTTGTCTGCTTTGAATGTGGCAACAAAGGTCACTACTCCAGAGAATGCCCCAATCCTAAGAGGAATGCTCAGCGCCCCAATGCACCGAACAATGGTCAAGGCCGCAATGGAAATGGTAATGGCAAGAATGCTGCACCCCGCGGAAATGCTGCTGTTGTCAAGGGCCGTCTGCACCACATCAATGCTGAAGAAGCTGAAGAAGCGCCAGATGTTGTGCTGGGTACGTTCCTTGTCAACTCAGTACCTGCAACTGTTCTGTTTGATTCTGGTGCCACCCATTCGTTTATTACCGAAGAGTTTGTTTCTAAGGGAGGTTTAGTCGGGAGCCTTTTACCCAAACCCATGTTGGTACAAACCCCAGGATTATTAGCCAAAACCAACAAGATGTGTTCCGAAACCCCCATAGAGATTGGAGGAGTAAAGTTTGTAGCCGACCTAATTATCTTAGGAAACCAAGGCATAGACGTTATTCTTGAAATGGATTGGTTAGCCAAGTATCACGGTCGTATTGACTGTGCCCGAAGAGCTGTTTCTCTCACTTCAGAAGATGGAGTTGAAGTGGAGTATGCATCTGAGACCAGCCAGACCCAACCAAGATGCCATGAGGGCATAGCTCGACCCGCCCTAGATGAGATCCGTATCGTTCACCTATTTCAGGATGTTTTCCCTGAAGAATTGCCTGGTATGCCACCAGACCGGGAAATTGAGTTCATTATTGAGCTTATCCCCGGAACAGCCCCTATATCCCAAAAACCTTATCGGATGAATCCGGAAGAACTGGTTGAATTGAAGAAGCAGTTGGCAGATATGCTCAGCAAGGGACTTGTTCGTCCAAGCGCATCACCCTGGGGATCACCCATTATTTTTGTGGACAAGAGAGACGGTACCACACGCCTGTGTGTGGATTATCGCAAGCTGAATGACGTGACCATTAAAAACAAGTACCCTCTTCCCAAGATCGAGGATCTGTTCGATCAAATGAACGGAGCCCGAGTCTTTTCCAAGATCGATCTTCGGACATGTTACCATCAGTTGAAGATCCGAGAGACAGACATTCCCAAGACCGCCTTCACCACCCGTTACGGTTTGTTTGAATACACCGTGATGTCCTTTGGTCTGACCAATGCCCCAGCCTATTTCATGAATCTCATGAACAAGATTTTTATGGAGTACCTCGACAAGTTCGTGGTAGTTTTCCTTGATGACATCCTTATTTATTCCAAGACCGAAGAAGAGCATGCTGAACACCTGCGTCTAGTTTTGGAGACACTCCGAGAGAGCACCAGCTGTATGCCAAGCTTAGCAAGTGTGAGTTTTGGCACAGTGAAGTGGCATTTCTCGGACATGTTGTATCTGCCGGAGGAATTTCTGTTGACCCCGAGAAGGTCCAAGCCATTGTTGACTGGTTAGCCCCAACCAGTGTGACTGAAATCCGAAGCTTTCTCGGACTCGCTGGTTATTACCGCAAGTTCGTTGAAGGATTTTCCAGTATAGCCAAACCCATGACCCAACTGTTGAAGAAGGACAAGAAATTCGAATGGACTCAGAAGTGTGAAGATAGTTTCCAAGAACTGAAGAAGAGACTAACCTCAGCCCCAATCCTGATTATGCCAGATGTCGCCAAGAGTTTCGACGTGTATTGCGATGCATCACGCCTCGGACTTGTTTGCGTTCTGATGCAAGAAGGCAAAGTTGTGTCGTATCTGTCCCGGCAGTTGCGACCGCATGAAGAGAATTACCCAACCCATGACCTGGAGTTAGCTGCTGTTGTCCTTGCTCTTAAAACGTGGCGTCCCTATCTTGCGGGACATCGCTGTGAGATCTATACAGATCATAAGAGCTTGAAGTATATTTTCACCCAGAAGGAGTTGAACCTGCGACAGAGGAGATGGATGGAATTAATCAAGGATTATGATATTGGAATCCACTATCACCCCGGAAAGGCCAATGTAGTTGCCGATGCCCTTAGTCGCAAACCCTGTACCCTGAATGCCTTGATCCAAGCCGAACAGCCAGCCTTGTTCAAAGAGTTCAAAGATTTTGGACTAGAACTTGTTAGCCACGGTTATCTCGCCAATTTAGAGTTAGCCCAACCCTGATGGATCAAATCAAAGAAGCCCAAAAAGGTCATGAAAGCATTGAAGGAATTAAGAAGAAGATTTCTCTCGGCAAAGCACCCGGTTTTTCCGAAAATGCTGAAGGAGTGCTGAAATTCAATGACCGTATCTGTGTGCCCAATGTCACGGAACTTAAGGAGTTAATCCTGAAGGAGGCCCATGAGACCCCTTATTAAATCCACCCCGGCGGAACCAAAATGTACCAAGACCTTCGAGAAAGATTTTGGTGGCATGGAATGAAGCGAGAGATTGGTTCTTTTGTAGCCAAGTGCGACATCTGTCAGCGAGTCAAGGCTGAACATCAGCGACCCGCTGGATTGCTTCAACCTTTGAAAGTTCCCGAGTGGAAGTGGGATGAGATTGGAATGGATTTTATTACCGGACTTCCAAGGTCCAACTGAGGCCATGATTCAATCTGGGTCATCGTTGATCGACTGACCAAGGTTGCCCATTTCATTCCTGTCAATACCACTTATCGGGGAAATCAGTTGGCAGACTTGTATATTTCCAGAATAGTAAGCCTGCATGGTGTGCCTAAGAAGATTGTATCTGATAGAGGCACGCAATTCACCTCAAGATTCTGGAAAGCCCTTCATGAAGCCCTCGGAACCAAGTTAGCATTTAGCACAGCTTATCATCCCCAGACCGATGGCCAAACTGAACGAGTGAACCAGATATTGGAGGACATGCTTCGCGCATGTGTTCTATCCTATGGTTCCAAGTGGGAAGATTGTCTTCCGTTTGCAGAGTTCTCGTACAACAACAGTTATCAGTCTAGTCTGCAAATGGCCCCTTTTGAAGCCCTTTACGGCAAGAAGTGTCGTACACCCCTGAATTGGTCCGATACCGGAGAAGGCAAATTGTTTGGACCAGATACCCTCCGTGAAGCTGAAGAGCAAGTTCAGCTTATTCGTGAACGCCTCAAAACTGCCCAATCCCGTCAGAAGAGTTACGCTGACACCAAGCGCCGTGATCTCACTTTCAGTGTCGGAGATTATGTTTATCTCCGAGTGACACCCCTTAAAGGAATGCAGCGTTTCCATGTCAAAGGAAAATTAGCGCCAAGGTATATTGGGCCCTTTAAGATCATTGCTCGTCGAGGAGAAGTATCCTATCAGCTGGAGTTGCCCCGGAGTTAGGAGATTATCATGATGTCTTCCACATTTCCTAGCTCCGGAAGTGTCTCGAAGTTCCTGACCAGCCAGATGTTTTCAAAAACATCGATGACCTTTCCATCGACCTAAACCAAGACCTGACTTATCGTGAGAGACCCCTCAAGATTCTCGATGAAGATGTTCGTGTTACCCGAAGACGTGCGATCAAGTTCTACAAAGTCCAGTGGACTAACCACTCCGAAGAAGAAGCAACTTGGGAACGTGAAGACTATCTTAGGAGCGAATTCCAAACCTCTTTAGTACCTAAGCTTAGCAAATCTCGGGACGAGATTTATTTTAAGGGGGGAAGGATTGTAACATCCCAAAAATTATCAATAAGTATTATTATTCCAAAAATGAGAGCCAACAAAAACTTTTGCTAAAATTATATGTGTTGATCTCATAGTGTTGCTTGTGTTATTTATTTCTTGCTAATTGTGTGTTGCTTGCTCTAAATAAAAACATGAAGAAAAGAAAAGAAATAAAATAAAAAGCAAAGCAAGAAAAATAATGTGACAAGTGTCACACAAATTTCTCCAAGTGGGAAATTAATTTCCTTTCAAATTAAAATTCAGTGGAGTGATATTTTATCACTCTCAATTTTATTCCTATACTTTTCCCTCTCCAAATATATTTCCAAAATTCTAAATTTAAAATTCCAAAAACCTTTCTTTATCTTTTTAAATCACAAAGTGTGTGGTGCAACACTTGTCAATTAAATTGCACCACAGCACCACAAACCTACATTTGAATATGTGAAGCAAATTATGAAAATAAATTTCAGAAATTCAAATTCAAATTTGGTTCAATCATTTCATCGAACACCTTGCATTCATGCACTGTGTTCTTCCCAATTCAATCCAACCCCAAGATCAATCGATCGATTTCGTGTGTTATTTGTCAAATTGAAGCCTCCAGTTGATCTCCCACACTTCACTGATCTCACCGCGCTCAAGAAATCGAAGAGGGGAGGATGGAAACGAGGAGAAGCATCGGAGGGGACACGCTCCGGCGAGCACGCGCCATGTCGCGCAAGTGGCCGTGGCGTGGCGACGCCGCGTTGCTCAGCACCGTGCCCCCTCTCTCTCCCTCACCTCGCTGCCCCCTCTCTGGCAGCACCGCAGCCCGCAGGAACCCGCCCCCGCCGGAGAGACACCGTGTGCAGTGCGCGCCGCGCATCGCCCGAGCGCTCCCATGGCCGTCCCACTCGCGAGCACGCTCGGCTCGTCGACACGCACCCGACCTTGCTCCCTGCCACTCCCAAATCGTAGCCGCACCTCCACCGCCCCTACGGTGAGAGCACGTCGCCCCTTGAGCTCTCCTGCGCCCGGACCACCATGGACCCGTGCTCGCCGTTAAATACCCCGCCCAAGCTCGCATTCTCTCCACACCCCGCACCAATACCTCCACCCCATTTCACCACCTCCCGTGCACCGCCAGAAGGGCGGAGCCGCAGTTGCAGAGCCCCAGTTGCTCTGGAGCTTCCGCGACGCTCCGCCGTGTCCGAGGTAGACGAAGCACACGGCCGTGCCGTGCTGCTGCCCCCATTCCCCTCTCTGACCCCTGCACCTTGCTCCCCATGGACACCGCACTCACCCGAGCCCTTTTCTTCGTTGTTTCGTGCACCAGAGCGCCGCAGGAGCTTGCCGGAGATCGTGGCCGTGCCCGTGGAAGTCCGACGCGTCGCCATCGTCGTTGCAGCCCTCCCCAGCAAGTACAACTCGCACCATGCCTTCCTCGAGCCTCCGCAGTTCTCCAGCACCTTCTCCGAGCCTTCCCAAGCCCTCTAGGTGAGCTTCCCGTGCACCTCGCCGTCGCCGGAGCTCCGGCGCCGCCGTTGTTATGTCGAGGATGAACTCAAGCTAAGGGAGCCGTTGGATCTAGATCCAACGGTGACTTACCGCTTTGGTTAGGCGTTAGGCTGACGGGCTGACCCCACCCGTCAGCGTTTTATTCATTTCCCAGCACACACTGAGTCACTGACTCGTGGACCCCACCTTTCATACTTTTCAACATTATCCAGAACAGTTAGATTTTCGAATTTAGTTTTCTCTGTGAATTCAGTACTGGACCCATTTTAGAAATTCAATATCTTGAGATCTAAACATCCAAATAAATCAAATCCAATTGTTCTGGAAATCTTATGAAATTGTTTAACCAACCCAAGTGGTATCATGTCATTTAAATAAATAGTTAAAAAGTATTATTAAAAATACTACAGAAGGTTTAAATTCTGAACTTGTTTGTTTCTAATACTCTGTTAAGCCAATAATTCCAAACCAATTTTTTTAGCTTGGTACTGCCATGTATAAGCTTCCCTAATTTTGGTAGAATTAATTGTGCAGTAATAATTGTTTAGTATAAAGTTGAAGTTAGAACACCCTTCTGCACTAAACCAATTAAATATGTTTAATGGTTAACCCAAATGATTTAGGACCAATTTTTTTAGATCACATTTAGTCATGTTTAGTCATCCCTAAAAGGATTTAATTTTAGGATCAACAGAACTTAATTGGTAGCCAAAACTTGATTATTAAGTTACTGGATTCAAACATTTGTGTAGGGAGTTTGGTAACTCCAATTGATCCAAACTAAATTGTGTTGTCTTCTACACATCAGTAGATTTCTGTAGAATTTTAGTTTGTATTTTTGTGACCAACAGAACTCAAGTTGTGGAATTAAACATGTTCCACAAGTTTCTGCCTTAATTTAGACATAATTAAATAATGCTTAATTCAATTAATTGAAACCCAATTGTATTGTTTGATAGGTCCAGTAGCTATTTGTGATGTTTATGATTGATATGTTGTGATGCTTGCTTGAGTAGTTTAGTGATTGTTTGCATTGCTTGTTTGCCGTTTTAGACGAGAACGTTGCCGGAGTCTACGAGGAGGGGAATACTTTGATCAGCAAGCACAAGAACCTGAGAACTTTGCCGAGCAAGGCAAGCTACTTCACTGAGCTTGCATTTATATACATCTATTTTGTCACATGAGTTTCAAGGTACCAATGATTTTGAAAACCTTTTTACAAGTATATGAAAACTATTTTGCCACCTATGTAGGAATATAAGATAGTTATATCAAATTATAGGATGGGAAAAATAAATATGATTTATTCAAAACTCCTTTGAAAATACTTGTGTGGTTATTGGAATGCCGAGATGTCGGTGTTGAAATGGAGAAGTGGAGAATGGAAGTGTTTATGAAAAATGCACAGTGTGTCCTTGTACTTACGTCAACCAGCCGATACCCTGTGCGACCACATTTACCCACATATGGGAAAAGGGCGTAGTCATATAATTTGCTCATATTAGTATGGGATGCCTCAACAACGAGGATGACCTCGTTCCATGAGGGGATGGTCATGGCGACCTACCCCCTGACCTGGGTCCTGGTATCTGAGGATGGGGGATTGAAGGGTTCGCTCGCCGGGCAGAACTACGAGTCCTCACACTTAGGTTTCCCGACGGGGAATCTGAACTGGGTGTCGATGGAAAGGTGGAAAATTTTGTAGCGGTAGGGTCCTATACTAGCATGAGCAAAGGACAGGCTATGGTCGGCGGCTTACTTCGCATACACCCTGTATGGCGAGACGTGGCGGACACGATGAGCTGCCGGATGAATGTGGGAAAAGCGTGCTACCTCTGCAGAGTGTTAAACTATTCGAATAGCCGAGTCCTCGGATATGGACAGTTGGGAGGCCCTACTTTGACCATGTGCAAGTTTTTGGAAAAGCTTTAAGTTTAAAGAAACTGAAATGGAAGATGGTGTTACACAACTATACCAATTGGAGTGGTATGAGTTGTTGAAATAAATGGACCATGGTGAGCTATGGTCTGAAACAGGAGGAGTTTTGGAGAAACAAATAAGATGGTGACTTCTTTTAAAGATAGTTACAAAACTCTTCTTACCTTTTTCAATAAAGATATAGAGATGTTTTAAATAAATAAAAGTTTGAAAGTAAAATAAAACTAGTGCATACTCATGTTGGGGTAGTTTGCGAGTACATTCAAATGTACTCATATTGGTTTCGTCCCTGGCTATTGTCCTAGCCAGACTACGAGGAGGAACAGTACGCCGAGCAGGAGTATGGCGACTTCTACGCGAACTAAGGATCTCCATAAGTCAGCTGCCTGTTGGGTCGTCTTCGTTAGGATTTGATGTCTACTACGCCGTAGCTTCCGCTAATATTTTGGTTTGGCCCATGAAGGCACCTATGTAAGACTTGGTCTAAATGACCATTTATGTAAGACTTTTAATTCGGTATTATGTGCAACGACAGACTGATCACGGGATCGGTGTGTTAAGCATAATCGGGTATTTCGGACAGCTAGTCCGGGGTCCCCACAGGTTTTGCATAAAGCTGATTTTATTTATAGAAACACGACTCCAAGGCATCGACTAATCGGAATATTTTCAAAAGGGGTAAGAAGTAACTCTTCTCTTTTGATCCTTTCTCATCATCAACCACCATCATCACTGTACCTGTTCTACAAAGGCACCTCCCCGAATCACCCTCGAGGAAGCTAACCTTGCATTCTTGAGTAGTACCTTTAGTACTCAGGTTTTAATCATTCCTTTCAGGTTATTCTATGGTCTTATCGTCCTTTCCCAAGTCGTCCATAACCATGGACACGGCTTTTCAGAAAGATTTAACCCTGCAGGGGTGTACAATGTTTGCCACGCGTACCGTCTGGCCCATTGCCTAGCTCTTAGCTCTCTTCCGGGGAAAGCCGGCTAGGTGGGAGCGGTGACGACTTCTCCCTCGCTTGAGACTTTCCAGGATCATCAGTGGCGGTAGGACAGGTTTAGTGCCTCCAACACCCTGCCCCACGGCCACTCATTTTCCTAACACCACCATCCTCATCCCATTCTCAACCACCATCTTCACGCACGCACAAATGGAAGCTCGAACTAGAGGACCCTGGCTAGCCCCTCACAAGTTATTTAGTCGAATAAGGATTCCTGCAATTGCATAGGCCTCACGCATGGTTGCACGCTCAGTCTTGGTTCCAGAGGTAAAGAACTCGCACCTAGGCGGTGAGAACGAGACAAAGCACCACAACCACAGTGGCCTCTCATCCCCACCTTTAAGCATTTTATTACCTGTCACCACAATTCTCCACCATCATCCGGGCATCTCATCACCTGTTTCCAACATGAACTATCCATCGTACAGCTAGGCATTTAACTAAGCATGGCTAAGCATCAACATAGCATAGTTAAGTATCTCAGGCCAACAATACAACCTAGGGATAATAGGAGGGAAACAGGTAATGGCATCGGAACTTAATGCAACTATAGGATACTCTAATCCAATCAAATTGACATGTGGAAGCGCATGCAATATTATAGTGGAAAAATATTTGCGGAAACATAGGAGGAGACATGCTTAGAGGGGGATTACGCTTGCCTTGTTCAATGTGCTGGTAGTACGGATCGTCGGGGTATTGCGGCGTAACCCCGGCTGCTTGATCTATCGAAGCATAACATCGGAAGAAACAATCAATCACCACACATGCTTTAACAAATGCAATGCGCAAACACATGATGGCATGACATTTTAAGTCCCCGAGATGAGGATGATTCAAGCTATTCAACTTAAACGGAGTTCGGATGCGTAAAGGGCACATCCCGAATACACCGTGGAGTTAAGTAAAGTAGCATCTTTACTTGTTAATTGGAATAGATGAACCCTATTGTTAACTTGCATATGAAGGACATGATCATGTGAAGATGCAGTGTTTGGGTGACTAACACATTCTTGCCTAAAATTAAAAAGGGAACTGAAAGGATTTGTATTACAGCTGAAGAATGTTATTCGGATTATCTGATGAAGTTGGAATCGGAATATCCGATTAACTTGGCTCGAAACGGCTAAGGACTTTAAGGCGAACAGTGGTCTGGAGTACTGATGAAATTTGGATTATCCGAATTTGGATGCCTCGGATTATCCGATTGACACGGCTGGCCCGAAATTCTACTAAGGACTGAAAACTAGTCGTACTGATGTGTCTTGGATAATCCGATTATGTGGGAATCGGAATATCCAGGCGGAAGGCACGGCGGCGAGCTACGGTGAAACTACGGCTGCAGAGAGCGCTCGAGACGGCAGAGGGCACAGGGAGGTTCGCAAGCTCACCCTGGGCACGTGGGAAGGCTCGGCGAAGACGAGGAAAGTCGGAGTCGACGGCGATTTTGCCCGGAGTTCGGCGGACGTCGTGGTCGGAGAGCTCGATTCTCGGGAATGTACGGCGTCTCGGCTCGATTCCTACGGTGAGGACGAAGAAGAGGACCCGGCGGAGCTTCCTGTGGTCCTCGATTTGCTCGGAGACGCTTCAATCAACGGCGACGAGCTCGGCTACGGCGGGCTCTGTTTCGGCCGTGCCATGGTGGGGAAAACGAGAGAGAGAGAGGAAAAATATCTGGAGAGGGAGGGGGAGCAGGTGAGGCTCGGGGTGCTCTTATCCTTGCAGGGGAAGGGCAGAGGAGGGGGCCCCGGCGCGGCGTCGTGCGGCACGGCGGCATGACGCACTATGGCGCCAGTGTGGGAGGAGAGAGGCGCCACTTTTGCAAAAAAAACTGGCAGTTTTGTTTCCATCACCAATAGGTCCTTTTTAGTTTTCTTTTTTAAAACCTGTGACTTAGGGACTTTATTGAGGCACTAAGACATTTTAGAAAAATATGAAATTATTCATGTAGCCTTTCCATATCAGGTAGAAGCTCCACAAAATTTGGTGTCTCAAAATAAAATGTATGTTATTTATTTGGTCATAGGGTTTGGGTATGTTATTAATTTTATCAATCCCATTTGATATTCCTTCAGAATTTTAAAACAGGTGAACAATTGTTAATTGTGAACTCGTGGAGCTTCCTTGACAAATATGTTAACTTGATAACTTCACTGTGTCAAATCAACAACAATTCCCTAACCCAACAACAATTCCCTAACCAAAAGTTAAAGGTTCCAAGTGTTACACATTGATGCATGGATGCCATGATGCATGAGAGGAAAGAAAAGTGAAATTTTCGTTCATATTTTGCAATACCAAAAGTGGGCTGTTACAGAGCGGCGGATCCAAAGGGCACCACCATGCCTCCCCCTCGCTCGGGGGAGAAGAGCGTCTGCAATGGCGCTAACAAGGAGCCCACCGCTGGAGGAGGGAACCACGGCGTTCGCCCCAGCGGGGATCCACGAGCATCCAAGAGCAAGACCTCCGCGCACTCGCCTTCGGACGCGCAAGCTCGCCATGATGCTCTAGTCGCTGCCAAGGCCCTGATGCAGTTCCCTCCAAGCAGCGGCGATCCCAAGGTCTACCAAGAATGGAGGACTCGCGTCGAGAGGCTCCTCGACTTCGCCGATGGTGGTCCATGGGTCGAACCCACTCAAGCTCCCACCGTCGACGATCCCAGAGCAGCACAAGACAAGACACGTGATCCGCGAGGCCAGCCTCATGGTGAACGTCAAGCTAAGACGGCGCCTCCTCGCACCGCACCACCGATGGCTGATTGGCTAATCCGCGGTCACGGCGAGGCCATCTCCATCGGGTCGTCTACCTCGCGCAACCCAGATCTTCGTGACGAGCTCAACAGCCGTCAGAACGAGGATATGCGCACCCGCATCGAGCGTCGCCGAGAACGTCACCGCCGGGAAGATCGGGGCATCGACCTCGCCGAAGGCTACCTCGCCCTCGCCCCCGAGTTCCGCCACTTCAACTGGCCCAAGAAATTCAAGATCGACGTTCTCCGCTACGACGGCACCATGAACCCCCGAGACTTTCTGCAGATCTACTCTCTTGCTGCAATGGTTGCCGGGGCTGACGAGGTCATGATGGCCAACTGGTTCCCATTGGCCCTGAAGGGAGATGCCCAGACTTGGCTTCTCAACCTTCCCAAGTTCTCCATCCGTTCCTGGCGGGCACTGAAGGAGCAGTTTCTGGGGGCTTTCCAGGGCGGGTACGAGCGCCCGGGGGCTCCCAATGATCTCCACGACTTCAAGCAGTTGCCGGGTTAAACTCTCCACAAGTTCATCCATCGCTTCACCCAGAAGATGAACACCATCCCGTGCATCAAGGAGGAGTTGGTGATCAAGTCCTTCCACGCCAACGTCTGCAACCCCAAGATGCGCGAGAAGCTGAGTATGCATCGCGTCGAGTCTGCTCGTAAGCTCTGGGAGCTTGTAGATCGGTGCGCTCGAGCTGAAGAAGGAGTCAAGTTCCCCGGGGAGGATGAACCCGAGGACAAGGCCACTCCAGCCAAGAACAAGAAGCGGGACCCTGGACCCGACAAGCGGATCTTCGTCACCGAGCCTCTTTCGAAGAAGGCCAAGCCCGCGCCGACTTCCGAGGAAGAACGTGAAGGTGATCCCTGGTGCCACATCCATCCAGAAGGCAACCACCTGCTCAAGGACTGCCGCATGCTCAAGAACCTCGCCATCTGGGAGCAACGCCGAGCTGACGGGGTGAGTCAAGACGGTTGCTACAACTACGGCACTGCCAGGCACATTGCTCGTGACTGTCCCACGGGTCGCCAAGGCGGAGGCGGCCGTGGATGGAACTGAGGCGGTGGCCGCGGGGGCCGTGGAGGAGGACGCGGCGGTCAAGGTGGTCGCGGGTACAACACTCCGGAGGCCGCCCACGGCGGCAGCGGGGAAGCTCCGGCTCCCCAAGGAGGCAACGGCGGGAAGTATCAAGAAGTCACTGGAGTTGTCGGGTGCATCCACGGAGGGTCTTCTCTGCCTCCCTCCAACGGCGCCTGCAAGAGACTTGTCCGGGAGCTGAACGCTGTTGCTTCCGCTCCGTCTAAGCCCCTGGACTGGTCCAGTCAAGTCATCACCTTCGACCCAAAAGACCACCCTGCCGACACTGCCGGGGTTGGCACCCTGCCGCTGATCGTGTCGCCCATCATCCACAACTACAAGGTCACCAAGATGCTGGTCGACGGAGGCTCCAGCCTCAACTTGCTGACGGCGAAGGTCCTGGCTATCCTTCAAATTCCCCTGTCTCGCCTGCAAGACACCGGAGTGTTCCAAGGCGTGAACGGAAGTGTTACTCCACCCCTCGGGAAGATCACCCTTCCGGTCACCTTCGGCGACTCCAAGAACTTCCACACCGAGGAAATCGTCTTCGATATCGCCGACACTCCGCTCCCGTACAACGGCATACTTGGCAGACCTGCTCTGGCCAAGTTCATGGCCGTCTCCCACTTCGCCTACAACATGCTTAAGATTCCGGCGCCGTGGGGCGTGATCAAAGTCAAGGCCGACATCGACGATGCTATCTACTGCATTCACCAGCTGAACCAGACGGTGGCAATCATGGCAGATGTCCCTCAAGGTGTACAGGAGGATGATGCTGGGGCTCTCCCCGGGGGCGAAGGGCACCCTGGGGGCTCCACATCTACTCCCCCCAAGAAGGCGCCATTCCATGGCGATCCGCAGCTCACCAAGAAGGTGGCGCTAACCAGCGACGGAGTTCGCTCCATCACCATTGGCGCCCGCCTCACCGACAAATAGGAAAGCGCGCTCGTCGCCTTCCTTCGGGAAAACTCTGATGTCCTCGCGTGGGAGGCGTCAGGTTTACCCGGTGTTCCAAGGGAGGTGATCGAGCACAAACTGGCGGTCAATCTGGAGGCTCGCCCCGTGAAGCAGGTTCTCCGGAACCAAAGCAAGGAAAAGCTGGAATTCATCATCGCCGAGGTGGACAAGTTGATAGAAGCTGGTGTCATCCGGTCGGTTCCCCATCCAACCTGGGTGGCCAACCCCGTTGTGGTACCGAAGCCCATGATCTTCAAGTGGAGACTCTGCATCGACTTCATAGACCTGAATAAGGCCTGTCCCAAGGACCCATTCCCCCTGCCGCGGATCGACATGATCGTGGACTCCACGGCCGGGTGCGAGCTGCTGTGTTTCTTGGACGCCTTCTCCGGGTACCACCAGATCATGATGGCGCTCGAGGACCAAGAGAAGACAGCCTTCATCACTCCCAAGGGCTGCTACTGCTACACCCGGATGCCTTTCGGCCTCCGGAACGCCGGCGCTACCTTCCAGCGCGCAATGCAAGCATGCCTTGGGCCGCAGCTGGGCTGCAACGTTGAAGCGTACATTGACGACATCGTGGTAAAGACCCGGTACAAGGACTCCCTCATCCAAGACCTGCACGAGACCTTCGAGAACCTCCGCCGGGTCAACTTCAAGCTCAACCCCGACAAGTGCGTGTTCGGGGTCCCCTCCGGCAAGCTGCTGGGTTTCCTGGTCTCTCACCGAGGGATCGAGGCGAACCCGGACAAAATCAAGGCAATCGAGCGCACGGAGGCGCCCCGGCGGGTCAAGGACGTACAGCGCCTCAACGGCTGCATCACTGCACTCGGGCGCTTCATCTCAAGGCTTGGGGAGCGGGCCTTACCGTTCTTCAGGCTGCTCAAGAAGTCAGGCCCCGTGGAGTGGACCTCCGAGGCCGAGGAAGCCTTGCAGTCCCTTAAGCGCTACCTCACCTCGCCACCAATCCTCGTGGCACCAGAAGAAAAGGAGCCCCTACTACTGTACATTGCTGCCACCAACCAGGTGATCAGCGCTGTGCTTGTGGTAGAGCGTGACGCTCCTCCGAAGAAGTCAAGCAAGATCAAGGGCAAGCGACCCGGGAACTGTCTCCCGGGACAACCATGCAAGAAAAGGCTGCTGGGTGACCAGGGGTCTCGCGATCCTGACGTCACTGCAACCTTACCAGACGGTGCGGAGCCCGTCAGGAATGCAGAATGTCCCTCCGTCGACGAGACTTCGCCGGGGGCTACCTCGTCCCCACCCCAAGACGTCGACGTGGAGGAAGCCTGTAACGTCCCGGGATTTTTCCCCAATTAGTTTTGTTTGTTTTTCTTTTTGCATCATCATGTCATCATGCATCTTGTTATCACCTTGCATGTTTTGCTAAAGAAATAAAAATATTATTTTGGCAAACCCTATTTTAGTTTTTGCAAATAATAAAGCCTTCTCCCTCTCTTTCTATTTTAATAAACACAAAATAGTATTTGGAAATAATTCCAAACTATTTCAAATCAAAATTAAAGTTTTGTAAATTATTTTCTAAAGGTCTTGCCTCTCTTTTTCCTCTCCTCCCTATTTTCTTTTCCCTCTTGTCTACATCCTTTTATCCAGCTCTTCTCTCTCTTTTATTTTCTCTGGAATTGGAGAAATTCCTAAAATCCTTATCAGGGCCGCAGCCTCCAGTTCTGGCCCATCTGGGCTTCTGGCCTTCTTCTCTCCCAACTCACCGAAGCCCACCTAAGGCCAACAGGGCCTGTCTCTGTTTGTCGTCTTTCCGGAGGTGGAGGAGCTTTACACCGTGGCCATGGTGGCCTCCACCTCGCAGCCACCTGCTCCTCCACCTTTCCCCCTCTACTAAAGCCGCCCCGGATGCGCCTCTCCCAAACCCTAGCCTCCTCCCTTTCTCCCCTCCTCGCCGCCGCCATCTCCTCTCTCCCTCTCCTCTGTTCTCTCCCCCGAAGCAACAAGTTTTCTTCCATGGCCGGCGCCTAGAGCTCGACCAAGCCGTCGCTAGGGCCGTCGCCATGACCATCCAAGGCCGGGAATGGAGACGCCGCACCGCCCTCGTCGTCCGCACTGGAGCTCAGAGCTGGAGCCGTCCCGGTTCGTCGCCTACACACTCGTCTTCCTCGACGCCGTCCGCTGCCAAGATCGCCGTCCTCTTTTTCCTCGACGTCGCCCCCGTCCTCCTCCGACTTCCTGAGCTCGTGTCCGACCTCCCCAAGGTGAGCCGCACCTATGGGACTCCTTTTCCCCCTCTCCCCTTGCTCTGGGTGCTCACCGTCGCGCGGTATCGCGGTGTTCAACGCCGCTGTTCTCTGCAACCACTCCGTCAGGCTGCAGCTTCGTCAGTTTCAGTAAAATGCAGCGGCACCATATCTTATTCAATCAGATCTGATTCAAATCACAACCACCGATCCAGCCCAGTGGTTGCGATCCGGTACACCTCCTGGGAGATCCCGAGTTCGATTCCCATCCACCGCAAAATCTCCTTTTTTCCTGTTTTGTATATCCGACGCCGCAGTTGGGCCGCAGCCCAGCAGCATCATTTCTGTCCGTCGCCGGCGTGCGGCAGCTAGCCATCCTCCACGCCTCTTCAGCCAGTTCCGGCCCATCTCCCTCTCTGCTGGTCTATTTCTGTTTTATTTTGTATCTCTTGTTGTATAACTCCAATAAATATAAATAATATATCTATTTTGATCAGAAAAATGCAAGTAATATTAATATGTCATCCATGATCATGTTTGCATCATCTAGCTTGTTGCTTCGTGGTCTTTTGCATTATCACCTAAAATAATTAATATGGAATGTGTGGGCATTTAATTAATTAGTGCCCTATTCCATTTAATTTTGGGTAGATCACCCATGTCTTGTTTAGACATGTTAATCAACATTTAATTTGGTGGTTAGATAAATAACTTGAACCTTAATATTAATTGTCAGAACCCCGGTTCCGATTAATTTGGCTAAGTTGCATTCTTGCCATGTCATGCATCATCTCATGAACATGCTGGATCTTTTGCCGTAGTAGTAAGTGTTGCATCCGCTGTTCTTTCCAGTGTTTGTTGCTTCTTCGCGGATAAGACGTTGAGATGATGTGAGCAACGACAAGGTCTTCTTCCTTGCTGGATAACAGGCAAGCAATGTTCTCTTGGTCCCAATGCATTGTCTTTCATCCTTGCCCGTTGATCTCTGCTATCCTTATGTTACGATACTTGTGCGATCCTATCCATGTTTACCCTGCTGCCATGATATAGCCCCACCTCCACATCCTATCACCTTGTTGTTTGTTTACCTTGTTAGCCTTGCGAGTCGTAGTTGCATGCTTAGGTTTGCTGTTGCGAGTTTGTCTATCTTTTGTTTCACATGCTTAGTATGATAGGTGGGCTCAACTTTACTTAATATGATGATAATGTTTGTGGGTTGTAACTAAATGAAAAGGCACCCGGTGGAAGGCCAATTCATTGGTGCTTTGTTCTGCTAAGTGTCGCCCTAGGACCTCAGTTCTTGTCCTCTAATCCAAGTACGAGCGCGCTATCCACATGTGGGGCCCTATGGGAACCCCCTTGACTTAGTACCGGATCTACCGACTTGTCCAGGAGCTGCAACTAGTTTGGGTTTTCCATTTGCTCATACGCATGTTGATGGAGGTTCTTTGAAGATGGGTGGATGCCGGCTGCACTTGCATATAGATGTGGACGTGGTCTGACCGGGTAGCTACCGATAGAGGAGGCCTGGGAGGGTTATGTCGCACAACAGATGGGTCCACAACGGAGCTTCGGCCGGACTCTCGCGTGGGAAAGACTCAGATGGGTGGCTCCTTGGACTTGTTGGTAGTGAAGGGAAAACGTCTTGTCGCGACGCCCTGCCGACACACCGACGGAAGTGTGTTACTCATGGGCATTAAGGGTTGAACGTGCGTGTGGCTTAACAGTAGTGCACCCCTGCAGGGTTTAAATCTTTTCGAGAAGCCGTGTCCACGGTTATGGACGACTTGGTGCGGATGCTGGCTAACAAGATCATAGACAACTTACACCTAATGATGCTAATTTAACTTGACTAGTAAGTTAGACTCACTTTCACAATAAGATGTAACTAAAACTGCCAACTGTGTGAGTTTCCCTCGATTGCTTCCTCAAACTAGGTTGAGGGGGTGAATCTGGGATGTGTTATGTTTGGTGTTAGTATCTAGTTGGTTCTTTACTCGATCTCATCCCTATCTTATAGACGAAAGTTGTAGCGTGTCTTCTGTAGATGGCTTAGTGCTGCTGCCGCTTCAGTCCACCAATCCTTTATATTTTGGGAGCCTTTGTATTGGTTCCAAGTGTGCTTTGCTTGCCAGGTAAATTCCATTACCTGACCCAATCTTTTTGGGCTGTTTTGCACTGAACAGTCAACAGGTTTGAAGTCTGACGACGTTAGCTTGGGAATCCCTCCGGCGCGGCCTGGGCAGGGATTGGACGCCATCGTTTATCTTCAGGACTCTTAGTCCAATTTGTATCTTGTCCGTAGTCGGACACTAGTTTGTTTTCGCTGTGCTTTGTATCTTTGTAATGTATCAGTTGTTTCTTGACTCGTTTGAGTTGCTCTTGTATATATTTTCTCTTTCTGCTGTTGTTGCGGATTCTTTCGTGAACTGTTGTAATGTTATCACAATTCCACCCACATAACGTGTATGTTTCGGCGTGCACGTTATGTCTGGTGGGCGTCTTAAGATCGTTATTATGCGGGTTTTGGCGGGATCGCTGAAATCTGCATGGTATCGATTTTGGGGCGTCACAAAGCCGAGCCCTTTCAGGACTCAGCGACCCGCATGGTGCAGCACCCGGTCTACTTCGACAACTTCCGGGCTGTGTACGTCCCACGGGGAGAAAACACGGCCGCGGATGAGCTATCGCAGGTGGCGTCCAAGCAAGAACCAGTGCCTCCCGGGATCTACATCGAGGTCCTCAGGCGACCTTCGATTCCACCCGAGAGGCTCACGGCAAGATCTGCGCCGGGGGCTGGCGACCCTTCTACCTCGACAACACGGGTAGCCAGCCCAGAAGCTCAAGACCCGGCAGCCCCTCTGGCGGAGGAAGCTATGCTTTCTTTCCGTCGGATGGTGCTACCGGTGGAAGGAACCCACCCACCCTGGGCCCGGGACATCGTCAAGTACATCATGGAGCACGCCCTCCCGGAGGATGACCACGACGCCGAGCGGGTGGCTCGTCAAGCCAAGCTCTACGTCATGATCGACGGCGAGCTCTACCGGCGACGGGACAACGGAGTCAAGCTCCGCTGCATTCCTCAAGAACAAGGCCAAGTACTGCTAAGGGACATCCACGAGGGCACATGTTCAAGTCATGTGGCATCAAGATCACTGGCGGGGAAAGTTTTCGTCACGGGTTCTACTGGCCAACAGTCCTCAGTGATGCCGAGCAGCTAGTCAAGACCTGTGAAGCCTGCCAGTACTATGCGAAGAACATACATCAGCCGGCGCAAGCTCTGCAGCCAATTCCAATCTCCTGGCCGTTCGCGGTCTGGGGGCTGGACATCGTGGGAAAGATACCGAAGTCTGTCGGGGGCCATGAATACCTTTTCGTGGCCATCGACAAGTTCACAAAGTGGGTGGAAGTGATGCCAGTACCACGGAGACAGCTCAAGCAGCCATCAAGTTCATTGAAGGGATCGTGTACCGCTTTGGAGTACCCAACAGAATCATAACGGACAATGGCTCTCAGTTCACAAGCCGATCCTTCCTCAACTTCTGTGAAGAGCTGGGAATCAAGGTGTGTTTTGCCTCGGTGTCCTACCCAAGGTGCAATGGGCAAGTGGAGCGAGCCAATGCGGAGGTCCTAAAGGGTTTGAAGACCAAGGCCTTTGACAAGTTAGAAGACAAGGGCAAGAACTGGATTGAGCATCTACCAAGTGTCTTGTGGTCCCTCAGAACCACACCAAGCAGAGCCACTCAAGAAACACCATTCTTCCTTGTCTATGGAGCGAAGCCGTCTTGCCAACAGACTCAGGCATGGATCCCCCCGGGTACTTGCCTATGATGAAGACGCACAAGCTGAGAGGAGGATTGATGACATCAACTTCCTGGAAGAGGTGCGGTGTCGAGCTTCTTTACGATCTGCTCGATACCAGCAAGGGCTCCGTCGCTATCATGATCGCCATATCCGTTCACGGGTACTGGAACCCGGAGACCTGGTTCTCCGCAAGAAGCAGAAACTTGATAACATGAACAAGTTGTCGTCCAAGTGGGAAGGACCTTATCGGGTGACGCATACCCTGAGACCCGGAGCTGTTTATCTGGAGGACGAGAAAGGCAGGCCGGAGGGCAACGCCTGGAACATCGAGAATCTCCGGAAATTCTACCCCTGAATACGAACATGAATCGCAGATAGTTCGAGTCAACTAAGCACGCCCAAGGGGCTAGTGTTCTGTATAAGGGTGTAAGAATCGTCGCCAAGGAATAAAAGATAAGTTTTTCAATTCCGTGAGCCTCTCTTGTTGTCGTGAAGTGTGTTATCCGTAACAACCCCCAAGCAGGGGGCTGACATGGTGCCGGTGGCTGACAGGTCGAGCGCGAGTAGCCTATCAGTAGGCGCTGCCACCTGATCGTGCCGTACTGCCGCGGTAAGAAGTGGAACGGGCAGTGCTGTGTTTTAAAGAACATAAACACAGAAATGCACATTCAACTTTGCTTGCGGGTTGCTCGGATGAAACACTTTCACGACATGTAAGGGAGGGTCCATTCTTTTCCTACTGAAAGTTTGTTATGTGTAGCGCCTCTCCCGGGACAGGAATGGATGCTGAAGAGCGGCTCAGGAGCTGGATACCCGGGAAGGACAGAGCAGATCAAGAGCACGGCAAAAATCAGCTAAGTCTTTGCATGTGCATCTTGCATTCTAGGCATAATATCTCGCTCGGAGTCAATATACCACCAACCTGCGCATGCTTGACAGTTGATGAGAACCTTTGCGGGGGTAATGCGTCCTCCCCGGCGAACGGTCAGATTTCCCTTCTGGCCTAGTACCCGTGGCTGTGGAGTGGACTCCCGGAAGGCATAGTGCTCTTAGGGGTACTGCTACCGGTACAGGCGGTTAGAGTACTTGTCACCTAAGAGATCTCCTCTGAAAACTTGACGGCGCGTTAGTGCAAAGGGAGGTTTGGGAAATGACCCCGGGAGTTGAGCCCTAGGGTTGCATTCATCTGAACTTACATTCTGAATTTACAATTCTGAATTACATTCAGTCGTGCTTTCCCTGGATACATATCTAGCCTATGCTACTAAGGCCAGCTCAGGGCTCCTGGCTGCGCAGATCTGTCTTCTGTTTTATTGCCTGCCGGGTGCACTCCTTTCTTCCGGGGACGCCTGGATGAAAGGATAACACGCGTGCAGGATCTTGTCAGGCGCGTCGAAGAGCTCGACCCCCTTCTGCCGACCAGGGCGCTCCAGGGCCAAAGAGACGGAAGATTCCGTCCGCCAGTTCGCCTACGGACTGACTCTCGGCCTACGAAAAGCAGTCCAGGTCAAGATCGAAGTCATCCAAGGAAAAAAGGCGGAAAAACAGAGAAGAGCAAACAGTGAACCTGTTCGATGGCCTCGAGCTCAGCCACAACCAAGGACAGCTCCGGAATACCGGCAGTCCTTTCCTTCAGAATGGACCACAGGTGCGCCCTCCTCACTGCCCTAATCCTTGCCTCTTCTTGGGCAACAGGACCGGAGACAGTCGCCAGGCGAGCGACATTCTGGGCAGCAGAAGAACGGGACGCAACCTCGCCATCAGCGGCTCGGGCTCCAGCTTCGCTGGGTGCCTCCGCCGCGCCTCGGAAGACGGACTCCGCCGTCGACACGTCGGACAAGGCCATCTCTGCTTCGCCAGACATTGTTCTGCGGGGCGTGGAGAGGCAAAGGAAGAAGAGGAGCGGAGCAAGGCGAGAAGATGTGTCAAGGGAGTTGGAGTCTGGAGGGTCTTTTATAGGCCTCCCACGCTCCACCTACCCCTTGGCGCTACGGCTGCGCAGTAATGGGAGCGCGTTTTGCAAAAAACTCGTTCTCATTCACACGAGCGCGACACGGAGACAAGGAGGAAACAAGATCTTCTTCATTTACAAGGACTACAAGGGGACGATCTTTTTTACAACAAAAAGGTTGGCTCCCATCGAGCAAGGAGCACCGCCGTACAATGGAAGGCGCTACTTCCAGAAGTACGTCGTCAAGGCCGCCGGGGAGAAGGTCAACGAGATCTCCATGGCGCCCGTGAAGCTCCTCGCCTTCAAGAAGACGAGCTCCCCTCGACCTTGATGTCAGATGAGTTTTCCTCATCTTCATCCTCGTCGTAGGAGCTCGAACTGCTGCTGCTGCTCTCCATGCAGCACTCCACGCGTCGCCATCGACACCGAAGATCTTCACGGAGAGCGTCGCATCTCCGTCGTACCGGAACGCCAAGCATTGCCCCGGGACAGGCGGCGGGCACGGGAGAACGACTTCCACCCCTGACCCAGAAGCATGGCGCCTTCAGCGGTGCGCTCCGCCATGGCCCAGGAGGGGCCATTGGGGCAGCCTTCCACTGCAGCCAGAAGCCGGAGGGTCTGATGTCCTCGACGCCGTCGCGAAGGAATCCGGCAGGAGAAGCCGGCTGCGAAGCCTGTGGTTCAGATCCACGATGAACTCGAACGGCGCGAAGCTAGTATGAACCATGCTCCTGGGAGGGGGAGCAGCGGTGTCGCGGCCTCCACGGCCGCCGTGACCGCGAATCCCACGACCTCGCGGAACAGCTCGACCCGAGTGGAGGGGCCACTCTCCGCAACAGCTGAAGAAGAACGAGGGGCCCAACTCCTCTCCTCGCTCTCGCCATTGGCGCTGGCAGCTTGTGGGGAGGCCTGGAGTTGGACTGAGGAAGAAGATGGGTAAAAATGCAAGGGGCGCGCCTCGCTTTTATAGCCACGGCGGCGCCTCTGTCAGGCGTCTCCTCGGTTCTTCCGTTACTGGGAATCGAGGGGGCCATCGCAGTTACTCCCCCAAGCGGAGTAGCTCCAAGACCTTCAAGGCCATTAATGAAGCAGAGCAAGGAAGACCAGGTGCCCGGGGACCCACTTTGACCTATCTTTAGGCCATAGCCCCGGCAGCTGGAGCAAGAGCCGCCGGGACCATGCCCGGGGGCTACTGTCGCAGCAGTGGAACACGGGGTTCCACTAGTGCTGCCAAAGTGGGTCCACCCCATGTGGGCCCAAGATGAAGATGGACAAGACCAAGACTCAAGTCAAGCTGGCGGGTTCACCGTCAGGACAAGCAAGGCCTACGTCGACAAAGGGCTCCAGTCCTGGGGGCCTGCCGGGTCCCCGAACCAAGCAAGAAGGAAGGAAGGACCCGAGAGCCCGAGTTCCCGGCAGGAGGCCAGGCTCCCTCTCGGGTACTTCCCCACGTCCCTATGGATAAGCTCTCCACCTCACGCTAGAAGACCTCACAAGACTTGGGAAGCAAGGCGAAGGTAGCGCGGGCGGGAAGCACAGCCCGTGGTGGTGTCAGCCCCTGTCCACCCCAAGGCGGACGCTCCCACCTAACCCAAAGGGACGCTAGGCTGAGGAGAGGCCATGTCTCCCCCTAAACTAGATGAGGAGGGTCCTTAACGCCGAAGGTCCCTCGTGCCTCTCACGTGACCCTGTGGCAACCCCTTAGCCTATAAAAGGAGGACCAAGGCACGGAGGAAGGAGAGGTCGGAACCAAGGCACAAGTCCAACCAGAGCAAGACTAGACTAGGGCTGCGAAGGTAGTGGGGAAGGTGATCTCCTCCGGGTCAGGATCTGTCCTTCTTCTACCTCCAGCCAAAACCCTTCCGGGTACCCCATCCGGGAGGCTCCATTGTAAGCCACACTATGAAGTACCCATCAATCCAGACATGCAGGAGTAGGGCTTATAGCCTCCGGGTGGCCTGAACCTGGGTAGCTCCTTGTGTCCCTTTGGTTGCATGCTTTGATCGTGGAGAGGAGAGCTTGATCTAGACTCCGCCCGAGAAGACGATTCTCAGCCTCCTTCGCGCCCCGTGCCGAACCTAAAAGGGGGTATCCTATACTCCCGGTGTCCGTGCATCGAGACACGACAAACCTATTAACAAGATGCCACAGTGCCAGTTCCTGTTTTCTGCTGTTTTCCGTTTCAGAAAAGCTAGTCAAGAAATATTCTCAGAATTGGACGAAAATCGACGTACCCGAGTATTTCACCGACACGAAGACGAAGTCCGAAGAGCGCACGAAGAGGCGACCCAGGGCGGCCACACCACACCAGGGCGCGACCCCCCTAGCCGGCGCGCCGAGGTCAGGTGTGGGGCCCTCGGGTGCCTGCTGCCGCCGCCCTTTCGCCTATATATTCACCTCCTCCCGAAAACCCTAAATACCCGAGCAATTATCCATGAAAAGTTCCGTCACCGCCACCGTCGTCAACCCTAGTTCGGGAGGGTTCTGAAGCTCTTCCCGGCACCCTGCCGGAGAGGAGATCATCGCCGGAGGGCTCTACATCACCATGCCCGCCTCCGGAGTGATGCGTGAATAGTTCATCCTTGAACTACGGGTCCATAGCAGTAGTTAGATGGTCGTCTCTCCACTTTGTGCCATCATGTTTAGATCTTGTGAGCTGCCAAACATGATCAAGATCATATTATTGCAATGCTACATGTTGTGTTTACTGGGATCCGATGAATAGTGATGTTATGATCAAGTTGTTTATCAATATATCTACTGTTCTTGCATGCTCTCCGTTAATAGTAGATGCTTTGGCCAAGTAGATGCTTGTGACCCCAAGAGGGAGTATTTATGCTCGATAGTGGGTCCGTGCCTCCAGTAATCTGGGTGAGTGACAGCAACATCTAAGGTTGTGGATGTGCCATTGCCGCTAGGGATAAAATAACCGATGCTTAGCTTAAGGGTACTTCTGTTAAGTTTAATGCATTTGTTTACATTACACACTTTGCTTAATGCAATAATCTGTTGCTTGCAACTTAATACTAGCGGGAGACATAGGTGTTATCTCGGTAGTGGATTATTTAGGCATGGATGCGGCTGGTAAGCGGTCCATGTATTATGTTGTAATGCCCAATAAATTCTACAATAAACGATCATGTCATATATTGCATTGTCATGTGCTCACTATTTGTCAATTGCCCAGCTGTAATTTGTTTACCCAACATGTATGTTATCCTTTATGGAGAGACACCACTAGTGAACTGTGGACCCCGGTCCATTCCTCTACACTGATAAAAACACCAACTACAATCATTTGTTCTCTGTTATTTCCTGCAATTATTATTCTCCACACCATACGTTTAATCCTTTGTATTCAGCAAGCCGGGAAGATTGACAACCTTCCTGTTTCGTTGGGGCAAATTAGTTTTATTGTGTTGTGTGTAGGTTCCACATCAGTAATCGTAAACGGCGCCACTGACAACCTTCTGAAGTGCTCTTGACTCCTACTGGATCTGACAACCTTGGTAGATATCAAGGGAAAATTGCTGCTACACTACATCATACCTTCCTCTTGGAGTCTCCCAACGAACCTGTGTTTTCACGCCAGCAAGCAGTACCAGACCTCCTGAGCGTACACGCATTGCACCAAGACGTGCTCAATAGTGTCCTCCTCCTGCAGGCAGCTAAAACAGCTCGACGTCTCCGTCTGCAGGCCATGCCTGACTCTTCCAAACCCTGTGCTTGAGCGCGAGCCAGATGAAGATCTGGCACTTCCTCGGCGCGTAAGTATCCCAGGTGCAGCTAGCCGTCGCCACTCTCTCCCTCCCCTGGCACAACATCTCATACGTGGACTTCGCCGTGTAGGAGCCCGACGGCGAGCACGACCAGCTGTAGCTATCCGGGACACCTCGAGTACAGCGGAAGTCCGAGATCAGCAGCCACAGCCGAACCACCTGGCTCGCCGCATCAACTGTAACCGAGGTCAAGTCAGCCATCCAATTGTTGTTCGTCAAGCCCTCGGGCCCAGACTGCTGTCCCTCGCCCTGTCGCTGATCAGTTCGACCAAGGCCAGCGCCACTCACGCACCGCCTGCCCATACAGCCACTTGTCCGTCCAAAATAGCACAGTTGTGCCGTCCCCAACCTGCACCCTGACCAGGCATTGCAATGCAGCCTCCGCTTGCGGGTCCTTTATCATCGGGAGCCCTTGCCACGGTCGGTTCAAGTCAGTTCGCCGGAGCCACTGCCACCTCACCCGCAGCGCAATACCCTGCAGTCTCAAATCCTTCAGGCTAAGCCCCCAAATTTCTTCAACAGACACATTCTCTCCCACGAAACCAAGCATTGCCCACCGTTTGCCTGTTCTTTGCCGGCCCAAAAGAAAGAGTGCATCCACTTCTCCACCTCCTCAAGTAACCATAATGGTGCCTCGATGACCAACAGATGATGGATCGGCCTGGCGGCCACCACTGACTTGATAAGCACCAGCCCACCCTCCCGGGCCAGCAACCCTCGTTGCCAAGCTGGCACTGTGCTCAGCGTTCTATCCAGTACCGGCTGCCATTCATCCTTCGTCAATGGCCGCAACGCAAGCGGCAGCCCAAGATACAGAATTGGAAATCCTCTAGCCTGCAGCCCAGCGTGCTACGCACCAAAGCTCCATCAGCCTCGCTACCTTTGATCAATGTGGCAGTGGATTTGGCGTAGTTGATGTTCAGACCAGACGCACCACCAAACAGTCTCAGGATCTCGCGCATAGCCAGCATATCAGAGCGCGATGGTCTGACGAACAAGACCACGTCGTCAGCGTAACTGAAATCCTCTGTAGCGGACTGACACCGTGGATAGGCTGGTACAGCTGGTCTAGCACCGCCATGGCCACCATAGCCGTAAGAACCTCCATGCCCAAGACAAACAAAGTCGGGGAGGTCGGGTCCCCCTGCCGGAGCCCTCGAGCGTGCACAATTTTCTTTCCCGACACTTCGTTAACCGAAACCTTCTGCTCGCCGTCCGAAGCAGAATTGCAATCCATCTCAAGAAACCATCACCAAAACCCATCCTCTAAAGTATCTCAAATAGGAACGTCCAAGAATTCGAATCGAACGCCCTGGCCACATCCAATTTGAGCAGCACACCCGGCGTGCGCCTGCTGTTCAGCTTCCTCGCCACTTGGCGCACAAGCAAGAAGTTATCGTGAAGATTCCTTCCTTTGACAAACGCAGATTGGTTTACGTTAACCAGCTCTCCCAGCCTCGGCCTAATCCTGTTCGCCACCAGCTTAGCAAACATCTTCGAGATGCTGTGCACCAAACTGATCGGCCGATAGTCGCCCACCTGCGATGCATCCTGCTTCTTGGGGATCATGGTAATCACAGCTTTGTTCAGCTTTCTGAAACCTCTGCCATCGCCAACATAGAGCTTCAAGAACACATCATCACATCTCGCTTAATCACCGGCCAGGCGCGCTAGAAGAACAGGCCACAGAAACCATCCAGTCCCGGCGCACGGTCCGCTGGCATCTCCTTGATAATCTCCCAGATTTCCTCCTCCGTGATCATCCGCTCTAGCTCGTGTAGGTCCGCATGCGGCAGCTGCAACTGATCCAGGTAAATTGTGTGCTCCCTTGTGTTGATCGAGCCCAGCAGATTCAGGTAGACACTATGGAAGGCCTCCTCTTTCCTTTTCTGGTCCGTGATCACCTCTCCATCCATCATGATCGCCGGTATGAAGTTCCTAGTTCTACGGCCATTAGCCACTGCATGAAACAGTTTCGTGTTCGCATCGGGATCGCGGAGCCAATTCATCCACGATCTTTGCCTCGCAATGGTCCGCTCCAATGAGGACAGAGCCAACAACGCTTGCTTGAGCATGTTGCGTAGCCAGAACTCCCCCTGCGAGAGCTGCCTCCGGTCCTGTGCAGCCTCAAACCTGTGTATCACTGAATTTGCAATAGCTATCTAAATTTTCACGTTCCCCACTTTCCTCTGCCCCCAACTCTAAAGGTGCTTGGTAGCGTTACAAAGCAACGTGTCCAACCTGAGAAAGGGATCCACAATGGCTGGATTACAAACCCAGCCCTCCTTCACAGCCTCCTCAAACCCATCCAATTTGGCCCAAAAGGTTTCAAACTTAAATCTCTATTTTGGCCTGAAGTTTACATTGAGCGATAAATGCAGCGGTGTGTGGTCTGACACGTTGGAAGACAGAGCTTGTAGCACACTCTCCTGATTGGCAAGGTCCCAATCGACCGAGGCCAGAGCTCGATCGATCCTTGTCAGAGTTGGGTTTCGTCTACCATTAGACCAAGTGAATAGCCGCCCATGGAGGTAGAGGTCCTTCAACTCATGCACACTCGCGAACTCTTTAAACCTTGCCATCAGCCTCGTGTTAATGTTCTGGTTGTTTTTCTCCGCCGCATTCATAATCATGTTGAAATCACCAAACACTAGCCACAGACCAGGGCAAAGGGTTCTTCTCTCCGCAAGCTCCTCAAGGAACTTGATCTTGTTGGCCTCGCTTTGCGGCCCGTACACCACAGTGAGCCACCATCTGCGAGCATCTTTTGCATGGACCTCGCTAGTGACCGCGTACGAATCGATCGCTATGTTCGTGATATCAACCATCGACGAATCACACGCAAGAAGGATTCCACCCCTAGTACCCTCCGCCGGCAAGTAAGCGAAGCCGTCAAACACCGGCCCAAGACATTGCATTACAACAAAGCAGTCTATTACATCCAATTTGGTCTTGTGAAGGCAAATTATGTTTGCCCGCACCGTGGAGAAGAACCCCCTCACCGCATCATTTAGGCTGCGGATGTTCCAGCCTACCAACTCAGGGTTAATATCCATAAAACAAATTGGATATTCCACCCTCCCACGAGCAGCGCCTAGAATGCGCTGACCGCCTGTGAGCTTTGATCTCCAACAAATTCAGCAGGCAAGGTCTTCCCGTAGACCGCCGCGATCGCGCGTAGATGCTGATCCCGCAAGGGCGAGTCAAAGAGCTGCTGCAGCTCCAGAACATGCGCCTCGTTAATGACCAGTTCCGAAGGCACGATCCCAAGTGTATTCAAGAGAACTGTGTCTGCCGCCGAGACCTTCTTGGGCAGCTTCCCTTTGCACACCGGCGATGGAGCGGCCGGAGGCAAACTGGAGCTCCTTGTCACTCTTCTTGTCATAAACGGCTCAGCATCAGCGCGCAGAGCTTGAGCATACTCGATTTCTTTGAGCAGGGGAGGGGCCAGCATCTTCAGGAGCTTAACACATAAAGATTTGATGCGAGACAAAGCGACCTCCTCCTTTGGCGTCATACCTAAACCCAACCCCAGTTCTTCTGTCGCCACGATCTAGCCCTCCTCGTGCTCATGGCCCACAGCCACAAGCCCAATTAGCCCCACCTCTCTATCGGCCGCCGTTCCTGACGCAGGCTCAACTTCGGCCTCCAGCGCTGGGCCATTCACTTCTTGGGCCACAGCCTTTGACACTTCCAGCCCACCATCCCAGACAGCGAGACAAGGAAGTAATTCTCCCGCTCACCGACCATGGGTCTCTCGGTGACGCTGTGGAGCCATCCCCAGAGCACGAGCCCGAGTCAGTGTGACAGGGGATGGGCCCCACCAGCTCTGAGTCGCCAGCCGCCACTGCCTGGGCAGCACCATTGGTGGGCGGGCTCCCCGATGCTAGCCTTGGCGTGTCGACCTCTGGGTAGCTCGCGCTCACGAACGACAGGTGATCCTGTCTGTTAGCGGTCACCAGCAAGCCAGTTGGCACCACCGGACTGGCGTCCCCGCCGTCCACCTCTTTTTGGCCCCGACCAGACAACCTTCGCAACTCCTGTTCCCCATCAAATCGGGATCACCACCCGATCGGCCTCTTGTTTCTTCCTCCGTACTAGGACCCACCACTGTTGTACCAGATTCTGGAAAAGCCACTGTGTCTCGCCTTGGACTTGGTCGTAAAGTGGCTTCCTCTGTTTGAACTGCACCACTTGGGCCGCCCTCGGCCCCACCCTGTCAGTGACCGTGGCGCAGATCGGCCCGTTGATTGGCGGCAAGTGCCACTCCGCAGCGTGCGCCGCCATGACCGGCATGGCGCGACGGCCATCGCCATGACTGTCGTGGGTTTGTCACGTCAGATGTCATGGATGACTTCGTAGGTGTGGGATTTGCGCGAGTCAATCGTCTCCGAGCTTGGGATCGCAGGAACAAGGACGAACACAGATTTACCCAGGTTCGGCCCCTCAATGTGAGGTAAAGACCTACTTCCTGCCTACCCTAGATTGGTATTGATATGATATATGTGGTGTTTACAATGGTGGCGATCCGATCTGGGAACTCGCCGTAAGAGCTAGGGTTTTAGGGCTTGATAGCTTGACCCTGTCTAAGTCCTGCGAGTCCTCTTTATATGCACAGAGGCTCGCTAGGTTACAAAGGAAACTTCCTCCACAAGGAATATATCGACCGGAACCTACTTGGAGACTAACTCCTCCTCACGTCTTCCAGGATATGTCTTCTAGATCCTTCTCCTTGTGGCGGTACGATGTTGGGCTTGCTTTTATGCAGGCCTTTATTGTGCGAGTAAGCTGAGTCGCAATTTACCAAATATGGGCCGCGGGTTAATCTACAAAGTATTCCCCCGACATTAGCCCTCAAGTTCAGCTTGGACTTCAGACGAAGGCTTCTTTGTCTTATTGAACCGTTGAACCACTCACATGAATGTCCCAGCTGAACTCCAATTTTTGTATCGCCATTTACGACTTATAACCTTCTTAGCGGCTCAAGAGCGCGACTCATCTGGTCGTGCCTGTTGGTTTTCAGATCTGAGTGTCTTCTGCGCCTGGGCTTTTTAGGTTGGCCCATCGGCCTTCCTGGCGTTCTACTTCAATTACGCCGCCGCTACTCTTCTCCGCCGCCTTTGGTTCCGCTTCTTGCGGTTGCAATCTTCTGGCGGAAATCCCCTTGGTTGAAAGAGATGTCTCGCCGTAGCTGCAACTGGGAAGGCTCGTGGATTGATGAGGTATTTTTGGAGTCTTTAGCTGCTCGCGGCCTTCTTCCTCCGAGGGATCAATGCGAATGGCGCGCCGCTGGCGAGGAGATAATTCCCGATCCACAGCCAGGAGAAGTGGTGATTTTTGCGGAATACGTCGAGCGCGGATTCAAGCCTCCTGGTTCTCTTTTCTTTCGCTCTCTGATGCAGCGGCTGGGTCTTCGCCTTCATGACATCGGTCCCAATTCAATATTGCAGGTGAGTAACTTCCACGTCCTTTGCGAAGATTACTTAGGCATCTCTCCTTCAATAGACTTCTGGCTCGCTTTCTTTAGCTGCAATAGTCAAAAACAAGCAATAGATGCATCTTTCCTCCAATGCGGCGCCATATCTTTCCAACACCGTAAGGGTAGTATTTTCCCAAAGCTAGCCCTTGCCAAAAAAGTAAAGGACTGGCAAAGAACTTTCTTTTACTCAAAGATACTTCCCCTGAGGGCGAGATTCATCTCCCCCTTGGTCTCCACTCCCTTTCGAGGCTACTTCTGCTTTGTCTTCCAAGCCCGATCCTTCTTCGTTGCCCTCCATCGAGATTCTTTTAGACAAGGTGAGGGCGCTGACGCTCCATGGTCTTACCGGATTGGATCTTATATCTTGCTGGACCAAATGGCGAATTCAGCCTGTGAGTCGCCGTCTGCGACTTATGATGGACTTCACCTGCCATGCCGATGATGTTGATCGTACTTGCCCTGAAGATTGGGACAAAGGGGAGTGGATAAACTTCATTCGCCGAGTGACGAACGAGGACATTGACTCGTATGATAACGTCGGTCTTGCTCCTTTCTGGGCTGAACACAAGCCTTTTGTGGTAATTATTCTTGTAACTTTTTCCCTCTAGGATTCTTTCTTCAAAGTTGACTATTTCTGACATTGATTCTCTTTCAGATCGATCCCTACTTTTGGACTCTCCCATCCGAAGAGGAGACCGGCTCAGGCCAAGAAACCACTGTGAAGCTGCCAGAAGAAGTCGCTGATCCTGGCGAGGAAATGATCGCACATGTCACTGTTTCCGAGCCTGATGGTAGCACATCTGAAGAGGAGCAACAAATGGCCAACGCTCTCTTGTCCACGGCTCCAGGCACATCTTTCCTGGCGCTTCCTGAAGTACCTCGCAGGTCCTCTAAGCGTCTTCTCTCTAAGAGCTCAGAAGATCCCTCGCAACCTGAGAAACGTCGCAAGGCCTTGGCGTTGCTTGTGGATATCAAAGCTGCCAAATCTTTAAAACTTGCTAAGCCTGACAGCGCTGTACTTTCCTCCGAGCCTGCGGTGAAGAATTGTCCCTCGACAAGCTCGGGTATTTCCTTGTGACATTCTTTTCTTTGTATTCTTGTGTCTTTATGAAGGGTTGTTTATTCACTGTTGTTTTTTCTATCCCGTAGGCTCAGACCTGCAAGATTTGTCTTCTCCTTCTTCTGGTTGCCTGATGAGGAGCGTCGTATTGCTTCTGGGTAAGATTTGCTTTCCCATTATAACTGTTGCGCTGCCATTTTGGTCTATGACCATCAATATCTTGCAGGGCCATGGTTGGAGGAGATACAAAGTCTACCTCCTCCACTGATCTTTCTCAGCCAACCACGAGTGAAGGTGATGTTGCTGGCGAGAACATGGGAACTAGCGAGGGCGCGACTTATCTGAAGCCTTCTTTAGAAGAGGGTATTGCCGATGCGGTTCCTGCCGTGGTTCCAGTCGCAGCGCCATCTGCGACTCCTAATGTTGATGGGATGTTCCTTCAAGTTGGAGCTCCTATTTCTGAAGCGGCTGACCTCCCCAGTGCTAGTAGCTCCAAATCAATTGCAGATGCCATAATTGATGCTGGAGATAAGCACGCTGCTTTATTGCGCGACCTGGTTGGGCAATTATCTTCAAGTCACCTGGTACGCATACTGTAGCCCCCAAGGATCAAGACCTTGTGTCAGTTCGCAGGTTGTTGATCCTTTCTTTTTTCCAAGCGTTGAGCCCCCAAGTACCTTTCAAAATTGCTTATATTCCGTTTACTCGGAGCTTGAGCTTTCCTCGCTTGCTGCTTCTGATGCAATGAAAGTCAAGGGCATTTCCTTAGATAAACCTGAAGTGACGCGATCTGCCTTGGGACATCATAGCGATATCATTAAGAACCAAGCGCAAGAAATACAAATACTCAAAGATCAACTTGACTCCTGTGAAGAGCAATTTAAAGAACTCGAAGCAGATTCCAAGCAGCGACTAATGGAGAAGGATGAATTGATAAAATCCTTGCGAGAGGGGCTGAATCTCAAATCTGAGCTGCTTGATCGGCTGAAAGGAGACCATGTGAGGGAGCTCGCCACGCGAGATGAAAAATATAACTCGCTGCTCAAGGCTTTTGAGGGTTTTGGATCTGCTGTTAAATCAGCCATTCTGCAACTCGCCGGTACATCCCTAATCCTTTGTCTCTTGATCATTTACATCTGGGTGACCATCATGAGCGACTGATCTGAATAATATGTTGTTTTTTGATGCAGGGCCTGGTGCTCCGGTATACCGCTCCAATTTGAAGGATCAACTGGAATATCTTCAAGATTTTAGCCTGCGCCTTTTTAAAGTAACCAAAGAGGTTATGACAAAAATCGCCCCTGCGGCTGATACTCCGGATCCATGTGAGTTTTGGCTGAACAGGCTATTTAAGGCTCCTCACTATGTCTCTGATTGGAAGGGGTCTTCTGCTCGCTCCGGAGCTGCTCATGTGTTAACATTACTCCGGGCATATTATCCAGAAATAGAGGTAGGCAAGATTGCTCTTCATGACCGGGCGAAGCGCGCGGATGGTACTGAGCTTCCAATGAGTGAATACTTCGACATCTGGAAGGGTATGCGTGGATACGCCACATTGCTTGTTAACGAGCTTCCGATCCATCCTCAGGACCTGGTGGTCCTTCCACTTCATCTGGTGGTGCCTTGGTTATAAGGACACCTGCTGCTCCAACCTCGAGACAAGCCGCGAAGGTTTCTGTTCCTGCGACTCGAAAGCAGAAATAAACATCCAATAGTAATGTGCGACTCATCAATAGTGACTTGCCCATTAGTCTGTAAAAAAATTGTGTACTATAAGCCGTACTTTTGTGACCTATAAGCAGGTTCTTTTATGATACTTCCATTAAGTAGACGCTCGCGGCTCAGTATTTCCTAGGAACATGTGTGTTCAGGGTCGAGAGCGGCCATGATAGGCAATCAAGCTCGATTGATGCCACACCCCAGTACTTTGGCCGCATAATGCAAGACGCTTCTAGCTTAAGGACTGCCACTCGTTTGGAAAGGGTTGAGGTAGCGAGTTGTGCTCACTGTGCTTTGTAAAAAAGCCCTCAGGGTTGGTGATGTATGAAATTCAAAAGATTCAGCGACTCAATGATAGTTGAGGCGAAACGACGAACCCTTGAATGTCAAGGGTGCCGGCTTTATTTCATAACCACTCAATTTATTACAGGGTGAGACAAAGACGATGCAGACCCTTTAATGCGAGTTTTCTGTTCCTCGCAGGTCATGCATACTTGATACTCATCGCACTCATTTGCGAAATAATACTCCTGACAGAGCGGGTTGAACACCTAGTTGGTTCATGTTTGAGTTGCTAAAAGTGACTCGGGTCGAGCATAATAGCTCCGATGTTTTCATGCCAAAGTGAGGGTCAAATCTTTTGATAGGGTAGTCGCACTGAGTTGCGACTTACGCTGATTCACGTCCTTGGGGGATGAGTCGCGTGGGGTAAGGTCTCACAATAGTTGGGCCTCTCTGACTTGGGTTGTTGATTGATATTGGATCTATGCATATACGCCATCTCTTGTTTTGTTTTTGTATCAAAGCGATTCCTGGAGTATTATCTTCCTGATTCGCGACTGTATGGTTGGAATTCACCATCTGGTGGGCACGTCCTGCCGTCCGTCCATTCTGAGTCCCCAAGGCGACTCACTTTGGGATGCGGAGGTTTACTGATGGCCTGAGACCATGTGAGGAGTTGGCGATGCAAGCTTCTTCTGCAATTACTGAGCTTGCTTCCTCGCATTCTAGCGCTCTCTGTCTGTCTCCATGCACCGTGATCACGCGTTTTGGTCCTGGTATCTTTAACTGCAGGTATACGTAGCAGGGGCGGGCAATGAATTTGACATAAGCTTCTCTCCCGAAGATCGCATGGTATAGGCTTTTGGCTGCTACGACCTCGAAGCTCAGGAACTCTGTGCGGAAATTTCGCTCGGTCCCGAAGCTGACTTCGAGGGTAATTTTTCCTATAGGTCGAGTGATTATTCCTGGAATTATGCCTTGGATATCCTTCCTTGTTGGCTGTAGCCGCCGCTCGGGTATGTTCATTCGACGGAGCGTGTCTTGGTATAGGATGTTTACTCTTCCTCCTCCATCCATGAGGACTTTGTTCAACCTGTATCCCGCGACTTGCGGTGTAACAACGAGAGCCAACTGTCCTGGATTTTTTACTTCTGGGGGATGATCGTCGCGACTCCAAACAACCGATCGTTCTGTCCAACGGCGGTGTCTTTCCAGAGTTGGGATTGAGTCGCGGCTCCATTTGCTATTCATTTCCTGCTGTTGACCGCTGTTTGTACATCCACGGTATGAAATTGCCCTATGTTTCTTCTTACTGAAGTTTCAGGTTTTTGACAGGAGTTCTCCTTGTCCCTATGCTGCATTGGTCCGCTGTGAGTCGCGATTGAGGAATCACCTTCCTTCCATCGCCTGTAGTAGTGACACTGTGCCTTGGTGTGACCCGCGGGTCTTCCGTCTCTTCTGCGGTGTAAGTCGCAAGGACTATCGAAAATCCCTTTGGCGCTGCTGGCGAGTGACTCCTTGTCTCTTTTCTGCTCCCTAAGTTGATGCTTACAGTGTTCTGTTTCCTTTGAGATTGGCAAGGAGCCGCTTGCCATCTTGTCTGTCTCTGCGTGCTTGTTAGTAGTCGCCGAGAGTTGGCCGAAAGTATTGATCTTATGTCCAGTGGGCTTAAGGTATGCACCGGCGGCTCAAACCTACAGTTCTTTCTCATAACTTGCACTTCAGATTGCGCCATGGTATCTTTGGCAGAGTCAAGGATCCCTGTGACTTTTTTATCCACTCGCTGGTTGATTCGTTCTCCTTCTGGATCCATTGTCTGAGATTCTTCACGCCCTCTATTTGGAACCTTTTGATGAACTTATCCTTCAATTCTTCCCATGAGTTTGTTGACTTTGGTGGCAACCTTAGCAGCCAATCTCTGGCTTCTCCCTGTAGTACCAAGTGAAAATACTTTGCGAGCACTTCCTGAGTTACACCGATTCCTGTCATGTTCATTTCATAATCCTCTATCCATAGGACAGGGTCCAGATCATTATGGTAGGTGGTGACTTGCTGCGACTCGCCGAAGTTCGGTGGGAAACGAGTGAGCCGTATTTCCTCCCCGAAACATGCTGGTCCTTTCAATAACGAATAGGAGCTCATAGGTGCCGTATCTTCATCTGAATCAGGTTCGAACTGAGTTGGTTGAGTCGCATCAAGCATTTGCGGCTTAACGTCAGCCTTACTCTCTTTACCTGGTGATACTTGCAGACCTGCTAGCTGGTTGTCTAATTCTTCCACATTGCATCCTTCCTCGCCCCACGATACCTCGTGTTGCGGCTCATTAGGCGTGACTCCATACATGTTTGCTTGCTGTAGGGCGGCAGTCTGTAGCAGATCAATCGCATGGCGAGCTTCCTTATCAGCTCGCGTATCTCCGACTGGTGCTATTTTTGATAATATCCCGATTGCATCGTGCATATTGCTCTCCGGATTATTGTGGAACTTCTGCTTCATCTCTTGCCTCCCTTTGTCAGTCTTGGTGCAAATTGCCTGCTGCTTTTGCTGCCAACGCCTCAGTCGTTGATCTTCTTCCTGGAGTTTTTTGCGCTCTGCCGCGAGCCTTTGCGCTTCTTCACAAAGTTCCGCCCTGACGGCTTCGATTTCTTCAATTTTGGGATTTTTCTCCCGGCTAGGCAGAGGTTCCCAGATTGGTTTTGACGGGACGGAGGCAGATGTTTTTGCTCCGGTTTGTTGCAGTTCTTTTAACACGCGGATCCTAACTGGCCGCAGTTCCTCTCCTGATTCGTCCCCTTGAGTCGCGTCTGAAGATCTGCGACTGACGGACCCAACGAAGATTTTCGCAGACCCGACGGGAATAATATACCCAAATTCAACGTGATCTACCCCTGGTCCCCACTCTGAGTCGTCGATGAAGGGAACACCATTGATATCTTCCACTTGGCCGATGGCGATGTCCTTGAACCCTGATTCCGACCCTGCGCGGAACGTGACGCTCTTGGCCGCAGGCCCCACGGTGGGCGCCAACTGTCGTGGGTTTGTCACGTCAGATGTCATGGATGACGTTGTAGGTGTGGGATTTGCGCGAGTCAATCGTCTCCGAGCTTGGGATCGCAGGAACAAGGAACTCGCCGTAAGAGCTAGGGTTTTAGGGCTTGATAGCTTGGCCCTGTCTAAGTCCTGCGAGTCCTCTTTATATGCACAGAGGCTCGCTAGGTTACAAAGGAAACTTCCTCCACAAGGAATATATCGACCGGAACCTACTTGGAGACTAACTCCTCCTCACGTCTTACAGGATATGTCTTCTAGATCCTTCTCCTTGTGGCGGTACGATGTTGGGCTTGCTTTTATGCAGGCCTTTATTGTGCGAGTAAGCTGAGTCGCACTTTACCAAATATGAGCTGCGGGTTAATCTACAAAGTATTCCCCCGACAATGACGCCAGACCTCACTACTGGCACCACCTGAATGAGGGCCGCCGCGCAAGTCCGGCACGCCCGCCGTCCAGCCGAGGTTCCGCGTGGTCCAGAAGCCACCCTCCCAGCCTCCAAAGCTTCCGGGGTCCGGCATGCCGCTCTGGCCCCCGTCTAGGATATCAATCCTTAAGATTGGCCACTGAGTGGGCCGTATTTTGCCTCAGTCGGCCATGCACGGACTCTTGGCATTTTCAGATAGTGTTATGATTGTGATAACAAAGTTATTTTTATTTATTAGTACTTTGTAGGATCTACAGTAGTATTTCAACATTGTGATCTATTTGTGACATGTACCAAATAGTCATAGAGGACCAGGCGATGGGGCGGCGAAGAACTTCGGGAGGAGCAGCAGGCGGCCAGAATCGGGCCGGGCGAGTGGGATCACTAAAAGAAATATGCTATCCTATAACCTTTTGACAGTGACCATGAAAATATTGGTCGCAGATCTATGACCATTTTATACCATTTGGTCACGCACTATTTTGAAGTGTTTAAACTCGAAAATATAACGACCAAATCTGTTAGAAAGGTCAAAGTCACCTTACATGGATTTGTCATAATGCAGATAACACTAATCTAATACCTTTTTTCTAGTCGATTACGACTAATTCAAATGGTCATTCACATGAGTTGACAGCCAACTCAGCTATCTCGCCCACGTGTCAGTACTTAGGTGTCATTTTCGCTTACGTGTCACTTTGATTAGATAGCCAACTCAGCAGTGTCGCCTAGGTGTCAGTGTCATTTTCGATTATGTGTCATTGTGACATGTAGGATCCATTTTCAGTAGTAGCACACGCATTGACTTGACTTGGTCTGGCCGATGGGACCTGCCACCACCCAGCCCTGACATTTGGGACCCGCCCCTACCCAGTCCTGACATTTGGGACCCACCCATACCCTGCCTACCTGCCATGTGGCTCCCACCCAACGCCAAGCCTGGCATGCGGGACCCCACGGCGCCCTAACATGTGGGTCTCACCCCAAGACCCTGACATGTGGGACCCGCACCCATCTGATATGACATGTGGGGCCTGTCACATCCCAAATTTTGGAACTAAGAAAAACTTAGTTTTACAAGACCCAAAATTCTGAGCCAACAAAAACTTTTTGAAATACTTTACTAATGATTGTGCTTTCCTTCCCATTGCTATGTTGGACCTTGTGTGACTTGTTGTTTTAGTTGTTTGACTAATAAATATTAACCTAAGAACCCAACCTAAGTAAGAACATATTAAACTTTGGTGATCATGTCATGACAAGAAAAACCCATTCTTGAGAAAGCAAAAATATTTCCAAAATTATGTGTTCCCAAAACTATGGAGATCTATATACTATCTCCAACCTTGATATCTCTCTTGTATATGTAGCTCTTATTTCAAACTCATACTATCATTCTTTTGAGAAATAATAAGAGTGGGGAATATACTACCCATATATTTTATCAACCCTGTTGAAAAGTATCAAATTATTGAACTAAGCCTGTTTCAACACCATACTTGGCATGATGATGCTTGATTGCCATCCCACCACCTATCTGAATATTTGAAATTTGGTTGAAAACTTATATTGTTTGCTTGTTTGACTTACATTAGTGTTGATTGTTATTTCCTTCTTTATTGTTTGCTTGGGTGAATAATTACATAATTGTACTGAACCTTGAGTTGAAAACCACTAATCACAAATTTGGAATGTGACTTAAAACAAAACAAGAAAACCAAAACTTCTCACACACTTAAAATAAAGTCCCAATTAGAAGAGATGATCTTATTTAAATTTCTCTCTCCCTATTTCTATGCTTTGTCATAATAATTATCTTACCTTATAAAATTCTAGGAATGAGAGGAAATCATAATCCCCTCACTTCCATATCACTCCCTCCTCAAATAAATATACTTTTCAATGTGAAATTGGTATTTCCACTTTTTGTGTTTCATTGCATCATGGCATCCAAATTAATTTGCTAAACAACACACTAATTGGTTTGGCACCATTTAAAAACCAATGCCAAACTTGCCTTAACAAAACCTCAAATCAATGAAAGCACTCAAACATGCAAAACAAAAATACTTTGACATCCTATGTTTGTCAAGGAAGTTCCAAGAGTTCAAAAATAATATTTTGAACATGCTTTAAAATTTCTAAAGGATTATAAATTTGTATTTAAGAAAAATGCCATATTTAAACCCTATGAACAAAAGTTGTTCAAAACATTTTATTTTGACACCCCAATTTTTGTGGAGCTTCTACAAGTTATGGGGAGGCTACCTGATTTTTCTCATAATTTTTGAAAGAGTTTTAGTGCCTCAATTAAATCGCTAAAGTGCTACTGGAAATAAAAGAAACTTGAAAAGAGGAAAGTACATGGGGTTTTCTGCAAAAAGTTCATCTCCTTCCTGTAGCTCCAGTGGCTGCGGCATGGAGCTCTCCACTGGCGCCCACTGTGCCACGCTCCTCCTGCCGTGGAAGAGGATAAGAGCACCACTGTCGTGGGTTTGTCACGTCAGGTGTCATAGATGACTTCGTAGGTGTGGAATTACGCGAGTCAAGCATCTCCAAGCTTGGGATCGCTGGAACAAAGATCGACACAGATTTACCCAGGTTCGGCCCCCTCAATGTGAGGTAAAAGACCTACTTCCTGCCTACCCTAGATTGGTATTGATATGATAATCGAGGTGTTACAATGTGTAACATCCCAAAAATATTATCAGGATTATATTCCAAAAATGAGAACCAACAAAAACTTTTTTGTTGTTTATTGTATGTTAATTGCTTCTTGTTACTTGAGTTGTTGTTCCTGCTGTTTGTGTGAGTGTTTGCTTTAGTGAACACTAGTAAGAAAGAAAGAAAACAAAATACAAAATCAAAGCAAGAAAATAAAAGTGACAAGTTGTCACTTAAAAATCTCAAAGTGACAAACTCAATTATTTTTCAAACCAAAGTCAGTGGAGATGCAATGTAAACACTCCCCATTTTGTTCCTACTACTTTCCCCTTTCAAATATTATTTTTGAACTTGTTTTAAAATTCTAAAATAAAAACAAATAGAAATAAATCAAATTACCTTAAACCAAGTACTATAAAAGAAAATGTTGCCAAACATTTTATTTGGCAATGCCAATTTTTGTGGAGCTTCTACATGTTAGGAGGAGGCCCCACAAATATTTGCAGAATTTTCTAAAATGTTTAAGTACCTCAAATAAATCTAGGAAAAGCTTCTGGATATTGAAATAAAACTGAAAAATAAAAGAAAAGAGGAAGGAGGGGGTTTTCTGCAAAATGGTCTTCGACCTCAGCCCCGACGACCATCGCCGTGTCGCCTTCACCGTCGTCGCCGTTTTCTTCGCCGCCAGGACCCCCCTGGCCGCGCTCTCCCTCGCCCTCGACCCTCTGCACCTCTCTGCACCGCAGGGAAGAAAACGGGCACCTCTCCCGTCGCCTTAACGCCGATGTTCCCCGACGACCGCCGCGGATGCATTGGACGGCGCCGAGCAAATTGGCCCCCGTCTCTGCTCCCCGACACGCACCACTCCTCTAGATGATTCTAGAACCTTGCCGGACCCCGTTAAACCCCAAGCCGCCACGAGCCTCTGCACCCTCGCCGTGTAATCGAAGAAATGGTCGCCGTGGACGCGCCATGGCCGCCGCCGTAGACCTCGACCATCGTGGACCGCCCCGAGCCTATAAAAGCACCCTGAGACCTCACTGAGACACCACACCTCTCCCTCGCGCTCTCCCTCGCTTCAATTTAGTCTATGCACCGCCGGAAGGCCGTGCACTGCCGCACCCGACGCCGCCGTTGAGGTCGTGCATCGCCGCGACGCCACACCCTTCCATTCTCCCCTCTGACCCCTCTACGCTGTTGCCCGAGCTCACCGCACTCACCCAGGCTTCTTTTCCCTCTTTTTAGCGCACGGACGCGACCCCGAAGCTCCGCCGAAGTTGCTGCCCGACGCCGACGAAGAGCGCGACATCGCCGCCGTCGACAGAGACTTCCCCAGCAACTGCCGCTCGCACCATCGTCTTCCCCGAGCCGCCGCCGTCGATTCGCGTCATCGCCGCTTCCTCCCGAGCCCCTAGGTGAGAGATCCGTCCACCTCGCCGTCGCCGGCGCGGCAGCGCCGCCCGTTTTAGGTCGCCGGCGTTTGCCGTCGACGTGGACAAACGTGGGCCGTTGGATCTGAATCCAACGGCAGCGTACCGTTTCGTTTATTAGAGAGAGACTGACGTGTGGACCCCACCCGTCAGCATTTTATTATTTTCCCCGCGCGCACTGTGTCGCTGACGTGTAGGTCCCACCTGCCAGCCTTTTCAACATTATCCAGAATAGTAAACTTTTCGAATTTAAATCTCTCTGTGAATTCAGTACTGGATCCAACTTTGAAATTCAATATCTCGAGATTTAGGAATCCAAATAAATCAAACTCAACTGTTCTGGAAAGCTTATGAAATTGTTTAACCAACACAATTGGTCTCATGTCATTTAATTAAATAAGTAAAAAGTATTATTGAAAATGCTACAGAAGGTTTAAATTCTAAACTTGTTTGTTTCTGATGCTCTGTTAGTCCAAATAATTCCAAACCAATTTTGCTAGCTTAGTACTGCCTTGTGTTAGCTCCCCTAATTTTGGTAGAATTAATTAAGTAGTATAATTGTTGACTTTAAGATAAACCCTTCTGGACTAAAACAAACAAATATGTTTATTGGTTGATCCAAATGAGTTAGGACCAATTTTGTTAGCTCACATATAGCCATGTTTAGTTACCCCTAAAAGGGTTTAATTTTTGGAACAATAGAATTTAATTGGTAGCTAAAACTTGATTATTAAGCTACTGGATTCAATCCAATGTGTAGGGAGTTTGGTAACTCCAAATGATCCAATTCAAATTGGGTTGTATTCTACACATCAGTGGCTTTCCATAGAATTTTAGTTTGTATTTTTGTGACCAACAGAACTCAAGTTGTGGAATTAAACATGTTAACTAGTTTCTGCCATAATTTAAATAAATAATGTTTAATTCAATTATTTGAAACCAAATTGTATGGTTTGATGTGTGCAGTAGCTTTGTGATGTTATGATTGTTGTGTTGAGATGATTGCTTGTATAGCTTAGTGATTGTTTGCATTGTTTGTTTATTAATTAGACGAGAACGTTGTCGGATATATCGAGGAAGGAGAGTTTGCTGAATTTGAAGAACAAGAGCAAGATCACTTTGCCAAGCAAGGCAAGCTATTCTCTGAGCTTGCACTACCAACATATGCATCTACTTTCATAACATGTTTACTCTCAAAGCAAGATTTACAAAACCCATTTCAAAAATATATGGATATTATTTTGCCACCCTATGTAGTAGTTTATATAAAACTTTAGGATGGGAAAACAATGTTGTTTATTCAAAACTCCTTTGAAATTTCTTGTGAGTTTATGAAATACCGAGATGTCGGTGTTGGAGTGGAAAGTGGAAAAATGGTGATGTTTATGAAAAATGCACAGTGTCCTAGTACTATGGAAACCAATCCTACCCTGTGCGACCACATTTACCACATATGGGAAAAGGCGTAGTCATGTAGTTTGCTCTTATTAGTATGGGATACCTCATCGACGGAGATGACTCCGTTATGCATGAGGGGATGGTCCGAGGATCTACCCCCTGACCCGGGTCCTCACACAAGTTGGTGGGGAGGATAGAAGGTTCCACCATAAACCGCCGGACAAAACTATGAGTCCTCACACTTAGGGTTTCTGACGGGAAACCGGACTGGGTGTCGATGGAAAGTGTCATATGGGAAGGATCCTATACTAGCATGAGCAAATAAGAGGCTATGGCCGGCGGCTTACTTCGCATACACCTGGTATGGCGAGACGTGGCAGACACGATGAGTTGCCGGATGGATGTGGGTTAAAAGCGTGCTACCTCTGCAGAGTGTTAAAACTATTCGAATAGCCGAGTCCTCGGATATGGACAATTGGGAGACTGTCCTAAGACCTTGTGCAAGTTTTAAAAAGGCTTTGAGTTTTAAAAGAAAAATGAAGTGGAGAATGTTTCCTACACCTATACCAACGGATCGGTATGAGGTGGTTGGATGAAAGTGGACCATGACGGGCTATGGTCGGAAAAAGGAGAAGTTTTGGAAAAACAGATGAAAATGGTGACTTCTTTAAAATAGTTATAAAACTCTTCTTACCTTTTTCAATAAAGATATAGAGATGTTTTAAATAAGAAAAGTTGTCAACTAAAATAAAACTGGTGCATACTCATGTTGGGGTAGTTTGCGAGTACATTCAAATGTACTCATATTGGTTTCGTCCCTGGCTATTGTCCTAGCCAGACTACGAGGAGGAACACTACGCAGAGCAGGAATATGGCGACTTCTACGCCAACTAAGGATCTCCACAAGTCAGCTGCCTGTCGGGTTGTCATCGTTAGAATATGATGTCTTACGCCGTAGCTTCCGCTGATATTTTGGTTTGGCCCATGAAGGCACCTATGTAAGAACTTGGTCTAAATGACCATTTATGTAAGACTTTTATTCGGTACTGTAATGGATGTAAACTTTGGTATCCAATTCGGATTATGTGCAACGACAGACTGATCACGGGATCGTTGTGTTAAGCATAATCGGGTATTTCGGACAGCTAGTCCGGGGTCCCCACAGACTTGGTATCAGAGCCATCCTGACTTTAGGAAACCTTAGTTAGCATGGTCGTTTGTCAAATGTTACAAAAGATGAATTTCTAAAAAGAAAGGAATGAAGTATTTTCGAAAATTGCTTATCTCCAATCCTCTTACTTATGCAAAATTTTACTCTCATTAAATATTACATTTTCCTTAGTATCCCTAAAATTTTGTACACCTCTCATTAAGTTTAAAATTTGACTCACTTGTTGCCCTACTATATTAAAATTTTGATACACTTGTCACCTAACTAACTTAAAATTTTGCTTAAAAACTGTAGATGGCACTCCATTGGACCGAGTTCGTTCAGCTGGAGAAGGACAGCAAGCTGACGTTTGAGAGGGACTTGTTCGAGTTGACCAAGCTGTTAGGTCGCCCCGCTCCAGAGTTTGAGGGAGCTCAGATTGATGTTCACGGTGTTGGAAGGCTGAGCTGGCTCATCAGGTCGTCAGTTCGCAGGAACATCAAGTCTCCCAATTCCAGGACGCTCATCTTCACCACCAAGGAGGCCACCTGGGTTGATGGTCTCTGTACTGCTACACAGAGGATGCTAGCCCGACTTTGTGAGGAGCACAAGGCGGAGTTAGTAGACTCCCGTTTCCGGTTCTACGGGAGGCGCAACTGTGATGGACACCCTACTCCTTCACCTTACCACCCGATGTTTGGGAGCTACATCATGGACATGGAGATCTTACTTCAGTGCACTCAGGATGATCTGTTGCGCACTAGGATTCAGCTCCACTTCGACCGCGAGTCGCTCGTTGAGCTTCGCGAGAACGAGATGAAGCTGATGGTGGAGAAGGTTGCTCTTCTCAGGAAGAGGGCCCAGCTGAGGAAGACTATCGTGAAGCTCCGCACGAAGGTGGCAGAGCAGGACGGACTGATTGAGGATCTAGAGCACCATACTGACGAGATGGAGGAGGAGGGCGAGGATCTCCGCAAGGAGAACGACGCTTTCCTCAGTGACGATGATGACTTCGTGGAGGAGATGGACTGTGAGGAGGAGGATGATGAGGAGGAGTTAGTTGACGAGGAGGAGGAGCCACTCGAGCCAGTTCTCGAGGACGAGGAGGAGGATCCCGAGGAGCCAGCCTACCAGTCAGATGCTGACGTGTTAGAGCTGGAGGTTCCACCTCAGTAGGCGAGTGACTTGATCACTACCGCAGGATTAGGTTGACCCCCTATAGCTAGTCGAGTAGTAGTAGTGGTTCTTTTGGAAACCAGATGTTATGTATCCTAGATAAGTGATGTTGTAAGCTTGAGGTTGTAAGCTTGATGTTGATGTGAACTCTTGATGTGTTGTTTGTGAAATATAAGTATGTTTGTCTTGTTTAAATCTGTGTGAACTATTTTCATATAACTTAATTAATCAACCACTTGAGAGATCATCTTTTCCCTTAGTCGAACTTTTCTTGCCTTGTCTCTTATACCCGGTGTGCTTCAGGATGCCACCCCGTCGCAGCAATGCGGAAGGATCAGGATCAGCACCACCACCACCGGACCCAACCCCCACCCAACTTCTCGCACTTATCATGGAGGAGCGTGAAAATGCCCGGCAAGAGCGCCAAGCTCATCTCGCTGCCTTACAACAACTCGCAGCCGCTTATAACAACAACAACAACAACAACAACAATGGTGGTAACGGCAATGGTGATGGAAACCAGCGATCTACCTTGGGTGATTTTCAGAAGACCAACCCACCCACCTACTCCAAGGGACTTCACCCACTAGAAGCCGATGATTGGCTTCGCACCATCGGCAATAATCTTGAAGTTGCTGCTGTGGGAGAAAATGAGAAAGTGTGTATGCAACCCACTATCTCGCTGGACCTGCAAGAGCTTGGTGGGAAACTACCAAGACTCTCCAGCCAGCTGGTCATGTCATCAACTGGGCTGAGTTCCAGGAGAAGTTCCGCAAGAAGCATATTCCCAGTGGACTTATTGAGAGGAAGAAGGATGAGTTCCGCAAGCTGAGGCAGGGAAGTAGAGATGTGGTCGGTTATCTTGAGGAGTTTACCGACTTATCTCGGTATGCTCCTGATGACACCGACAAGGAAGAGAAGAAGATGGAGCGTTTCATGAGTGGACTCATGATGAACTTCAGTGTGCTTTGGTTATCCATGACTTCCGTGATCTGGAGTCACTTGTGGACAAAGCCATCCAGCTGGAGACCAAGCGCAAGTCGATGTATGAAGGTCGCAAGAGGAGGATGAATGCTCAGGAAGGCTCGAGCAGCCAGAAACCTCGTATCTTTCAGCAGAACACCAGGCCTGCCTATCGTCCACCCCAAGCTCCACGCCCAATTACCCTAACCGCCCAAACAACTTCAACCGCCCCAATGACAATAACCGTCCCGGAGGAAACTTCAACAACTTCACCCGCAATCCCAATGTGATCTGCTTTGAATGCGGCAACAAGGGTCACTACTCCAAAGAATGTCCCAATCCCAAGAGGAATGTCCAGCGCCCCAATGCGCCGGCACAGAACAATGGTCAAGGCCGCAATGGAAATGGAAATGGCAAGAATGCCGCACCTCGCGGAAATGCTGCTGTTGCCAAGGGTCGTCTGCACCACATCAATGCTGAAGAAGCTCAGGATGCTCCGGATGTTGTGCTGGGTACGTTCCTTGTCAACTCAGTACCTGCAACTGTTCTGTTTGATTCTGGTGCTACCCATTCATTTGTTACCCAAGAATTTGTTGCTAAGGGAGGTTTAGTTAAGAGCCTCTTACCCAAACCCATGGTCATCCAAATCCCAGAATCCACCGTAGAGACCAGATGTTTTGCTCCGATGTACCCCTTGAGATCAAAGGAGAAAAGTTTCCAGTTAACTTAATTGTTCTGGGAACCCAAGGCATCGATGTTATACTCGGTATGAATTGGTTAGCCAAGTACCATGGTCGAATTGACTGTGCCAGAAGAGCTGTATCCATCACCACCGACAAAGAAGTAGAAGTGGAGTATGTGTCTGAAACTAGTCAACCTCACCCAGGCTGCCATGAGAGCATAGCTCGACCCGCCCTAGATGAGATCCGTGTTGTTCATCTGTTCAAGGATGTTTTCCCAGAAGAATTGCCTGGTATGCCGCCAGATAGGGATATTGAGTTCATAATTGAGCTTATCCCAGGAACATCCCCCATATCCCAAAAGCCTTATCGGATGAATCCGGAAGAACTGGTTGAGTTGAAGAAGCAGTTGGCTGATATGCTAAGCAAAGGTCTTGTCCGCCCAAGCGCTTCACCATGGGGATCACCCATTATTTTTGTGGACAAGAGAGACGGTACCACACGCCTGTGTGTGGATTATCGCAAGCTGAATGACGTGACCATTAAAAATAAGTACCCTCTTCCCAAGATCGAGGATCTGTTCGATCAAATGAACGGAGCCCGAGTCTTTTCAAAGATCGATCTTCGGACAGGTTACCATCAGTTGAAGATCGAGAGACAGATATTCCCAAGACCGCCTTCACCACTCGTTACGGTTGTTTGAATACACCGTGATGTCTTTTGGTCTGACCAATGCCCCAGCCTATTTCATGAATCTCATGAACAAGATTTTCATGGAGTACCTCGACAAGTTCGTGGTAGTTTTCCTTGATGACATCCTTATTTATTCCAAGACCGAAGAAGAGCATGCTGAACACCTGCGTCTAGTTTTGGAGACCCTCCAGAGCACCAGCTGTATGCCAAGCTTAGCAAGTGTGAGTTTTGGCTCAGTGAAGTGGCATTTCTCGGACATGTTGTGTCTGCGGAGGAATTTCTGTTGACCCTGAGAAGATACAAGCCATTCTTGACTGGTTATCCCCAACCAATGTTTTGAAATCCGAAGCTTTCTCGGACTTGCCGGTTATTACCGCAAGTTCGTTGAAGGATTTTCCAGTATAGCCAAACCTCTGACCCAACTGTTGAAGAAGGACAAGAAATTTGAATGGACTCAGAAGTGTGAGGATAGTTTCCAAGAACTGAAGAAGAGACTAACCTCAGCCCCAATCCTGATCATGCCAGACGTCACCCAGAGTTTCGACGTGTATTGCGATGCATCACGCCTCGGACTTGGTTGCGTTCTGATGCAAGAAGGCAAAGTTGTGTCGTACTGTCCCGGCAGTTGCGACCGCATGAAGAGAATTACCCAACCCATGACTTGGAGTTAGCTGCTGTAGTCTTTGCTCTTAAGAAGTGGCGTCCCTATCTTGCGGGACATCGCTGCGAGGTCTATACAGATCACAAAAGCTTGAAGTATATTTTCACCCAGAAAGATCTGAACCTGCGACAGAGGAGATGGATGGAATTAATCAAGGATTATGATATTGGAATCCATTATCACCCCGGAAAGGCTAATGTAGTTGCCGATGCCCTTAGTCGCAAACCTTGCACCCTGAATGCCCTGATCCAAGCCGAACAGCCAGCCTTGTTCAAAGACTTCCAAGATTTTGGACTAGAGCTTGTTAGCCATGGTTATCTCGCCAATTTAGAGTTAACCCCAACCCTGATGGATCAAATCAAAGAAGCCCAGAAAGGTCATGAAAGCATAGAGGGAATTAGGAAGAAATTTCCCTCGGCAAAGCACCCGGTTTTACCGAAGATGCTGAAGGAGTGCTGAAATTCAATGACCGTATCTGTGTGCCCAATGTCACGGAACTTAAGGAGTTAATCCTGAAGGAGGCCCATGAGACCCCTTATTCAATCCACCCCGGCGGAACCAAAATGTACCAAGACCTTCGAGAAAGATTTTGGTGGCATGGAATGAAGCGAGAGATTGGTTCATTCGTAGCCAAGTGTGATATCTGTCAGCGAGTCAAGGCTGAACATCAGCGACCCGCTGGATTGCTTCAACCTTTGAAAATTCCCGAGTGGAAGTGGGATGAGATTGGAATGGATTTTATTACCGGACTTCCAAGATCCAACCGAGGCCATGATTCAATCTGGGTCATCGTTGATCGACTGACCAAGGTTGCCCACTTTGTTCCTGTCAAGACCACTCATACCGGAGCTCAGTTAGCAGACCTGTATATTTCCAGAATAGTGAGCCTGCATGGTGTGCCTAAGAAGATTGTATCTGATAGAGGCACGCAATTCACCTCAAGATTCTGGAAATCCCTTCATGAAGCCCTCGGAACCAAGTTAGCCTTTAGCACAGCTTATCATCCCCAGACCGATGGCCAACTGAGCGAGTGAACCAGATATTAGAGGACATGCTTCGCGCATGTGTTCTATCCTATGGTTCCAAGTGGGAAGATTGTCTTCCGTTTGCAGAGTTCTCGTACAACAACAGTTATCAGTCTAGTCTGCAAATGGCCCCTTTTGAAGCCCTTTACGGCAAGAAGTGTCGTACACCCCTGAATTGGTCCGATACCGGAGAGAGCAAATTGTTCGGACCAGATACCCTCCGTGAAGCTGAAGAGCAAGTTCAGCTTATTCGTGAACGCCTCAAAACTGCCCAATCCCGTCAGAAGAGTTATGCTGACACCAAGCGCCGTGATCTCACTTTCAGTGTCGGAGATGTTTATCTCCGAGTGACACCCCTCAAGGGAATGCAGCGTTTCCATGTCAAAGGAAAGTTAGCGCCAAGGTATATTGGACCCTTCAAGGTCATTGCTCGTCGAGGAGAAGTATCCTATCAGCTGGAGTTACCCCAGGAGTTAGGAGATTATCATGATGTCTTCCACATTTCCTTGCTCCGGAAGTGTCTTGAAGTTCCTGACCAGCCTGATGTTTTCAAAAACATCGACCACCTCTCCATCGACCTGAACCAAGACCTGACTTATCGTGAGAGACCCCTCAAAATTCTCGAAGAAGATGTTCGTGTTACCCGAAGACGTGCGATCAAGTTTTACAAAGTCCAGTGGACTAACCACTCTGAAGAAGAAGCAACTTGGGAACGCGAAGATTATCTTAGAAGCGAATTCCCAGACCTCCTTAAAACCTAAGCCTAGCAAATCTCGGGACGAGATTTATTTTAAGGGGGGAAGGATTGTAACATCCCAAAATTATTATCAGGATTATATTCCAAAAATGAGAACCAACAAAAACTTTTGTTGTTTATTGTATGTTAATTGCTTCTTGTTACTTGAGTTGTTGTTCTTGCTGTTTGTGTGAGTGTTTGCTCTAGTGAACACTAGTAAGAAAGAAAGAAAACAAAATAAAAATCAAAGCAAGAAAATAAAAGTGACAAGTTGTCACTTAAAAATCTCAAGTGACAAACTCAATTATTTTCAAACCAAAGTCAGTGGAGATGTAATGTAAACACTCCCCATTTTGTTCCTACCACTTTCCCCTCAAATATTATTTTTGAACTTGTTTTAAAATTCTAAAATAAAAACAAATAGAAATAAATCAAATTACCTTAAACAAGTACTATAAAAGAAAATGTTGCCAAACATTTTATTTGGCAATGCCAATTTTTGTGGAGCTTCTACATGTTAGGGGAGGCCCCACAAATATTTGCAGAATTTTCTAAAATGTTTAAGTACCTCAAATAAATCTAGGAAAAGCTTCTGGATATTGAAATAAAACTGAAAAATAAAAGAAAAGAGGAAGGAGGGGGTTTTCTGCAAAATGGTCATCGACCTCAGCCCCGACGACCATCGCCGTGTCGCCTTCACCGTCGTCGCCGTTTTCTTCGCCGCCAGGACCCCCCTGGCCGCGCTCTCCCTCGCCCTCGACCCTCTGCACCTCTCTGCACCGCAGGGAAGAAAACGGGCACCTCTCCCGTCGCCTTAACGCCGATGTTCCCCGACGACCGCCGCGGATGCATTGGACGGCGCCGAGCAAATTGGCCCCCGTCTCTGCTCCCCGACACGCACCACTCCTCTAGATGATTCTAGAACCTTGCCGGACCCCGTTAAACCCCAAGCCGCCACGAGCCTCTGCACCCTCGCCGTGTAATCGAAGAAATGGTCGCCGTGGACGCGCCATGGCCGCCGCCGTAGACCTCGACCATCGTGGACCGCCCCGAGCCTATAAAAGCACCCTGAGACCTCACTGAGACACCACACCTCTCCCTCGCGCTCTCCCTCGCTTCAATTTAGTCTATGCACCGCCGGAAGGCCGTGCACTGCCGCACCCGACGCCGCCGTTGAGGTCGTGCATCGCCGCGACGCCACACCCTTCCATTCTCCCCTCTGACCCCTCTACGCTGTTGCCCGAGCTCACCGCACTCACCCAGGCTTCTTTTCCCTCTTTTTAGCGCACGGACGCGACCCCGAAGCTCCGCCGAAGTTGCTGCCCGACGCCGACGAAGAGCGCGACATCGCCGCCGTCGACAGAGACTTCCCCAGCAACTGCCGCTCGCACCATCGTCTTCCCCGAGCCGCCGCCGTCGATTCGCGTCATCGCCGCTTCCTCCCGAGCCCCTAGGTGAGAGATCCGTCCACCTCGCCGTCGCCGGCGCGGCAGCGCCGCCCGTTTTAGGTCGCCGGCGTTTGCCGTCGACGTGGACAAACGTGGGCCGTTGGATCTGAATCCAACGGCAGCGTACCGTTTCGTTTATTAGAGAGAGACTGACGTGTGGACCCCACCCGTCAGCATTTTATTATTTTCCCCGCGCGCACTGTGTCGCTGACGTGTAGGTCCCACCTGCCAGCCTTTTCAACATTATCCAGAATAGTAAACTTTTCGAATTTAAATCTCTCTGTGAATTCAGTACTGGATCCAACTTTGAAATTCAATATCTCGAGATTTAGGAATCCAAATAAATCAAACTCAACTGTTCTGGAAAGCTTATGAAATTGGTTAACCAACACAATTGGTCTCATGTCATTTAATTAAATAAGTAAAAAGTAGTATTGAAAATGCTACAGAAGGTTTAAATTCTAAACTTGTTTGTTTCTGATGCTCTGTTAGTCCAAATAATTCCAAACCAATTTTGCTAGCTTAGTACTGCCTTGTGTTAGCTCCCCTAATTTTGGTAGATTTAATTAAGTAGTATGAATTGTTGATTTTAAGATAAAACCCTTCTGGACTAAAACAAACAAACATGTTTATTGGTTGATCCAAATGAGTTAGGACCAATTTTGTTAGCTCACATATAGCCAGGTTTAGTTACCCCTAAAAGGGTTTAATTTTTGGAACAATAGAATTTAATTGGTAGCTAAAACTTGATTATTAAGCTACTGGATTCAATCCAATGTGTAGGGAGTTTGGTAACTCCAAATGATCCCATTCAAATTGGGTTGTATTCTACACATCAGTGGCTTTCCATAGAATTTTAGTTTGTATTTTTGTGACCAACAGAACTCAAGTTATTGAATTAAACATGTTCCACAAGTTTCTGCCTTAGTTTAGAAGTAAATAATTGAGGTTTAATTCAATTATTATGAAACCAAATTGTATAGCTTAATGTGTGCAGTAGCTTTGTGTGATGTTCATGATTGTTGTGTTGAGATGATTGCTTGTATAGCTTAGTGATTGTTTGCATTGTTTGTTTATTAATTAGACGAGAACGTTGTCGGATATATCGAGGAAGGAGAGTTTGCGGAATTTGAAGAACAAGAGCAAGATCACTTTGCCAAGCAAGGCAAGCTATTCTCTGAGCTTGCACTACCAACATATGCATCTACTTTCATAACATGTTTACTCTCAAAGCAAGATTTACAAAACCCATTTCAAAAATATATGGATATTATTTTGCCACCCTATGTAGTAGTTTATATAAAACTTTAGGATGGGAAAACAATGTTGTTTATTCAAAACTCCTTTGAAATTTCTTATGAGTTTATGAAATACCGAGATGTCGGTGTTGGAGTGGAAAAGTGGAAAAATGGTGATGTTTATGAAAAATGCACAGTGTCCTAGTACTATGGAAACCAATCCTACCCTGTGCGACCACATTTACCACATATGGGAAAAGGCGTAGTCATGTAGTTTGCTCTTATTAGTATGGGATACCTCATCGACGGAGATGACTCCGTTATGCATGAGGGGATGGTCCGAGGATCTACCCCTGACCCGGGTCCTCACACAAGTTGGTGGGGAGGATAGAAGGTTCCACCATAAACCGCCGGACAAAACTATGAGTCCTCACACTTAGGGTTTCTGACGGGAAACCGGACTGGGTGTCGATGGAAAGTGTCATATGGGAAGGATCCTATACTAGCATGAGCAAATAAGAGGCTATGGCCGGCGGCTTACTTCGCATACACCTGGTATGGCGAGACGTGGCAGACACGATGAGTTGCCGGATGGATGTGGGTTAAAAGCGTGCTACCTCTGCAGAGTGTTTAAAACTATTCGAATAGCCGAGTCCTCGGATATGGACAATTGGGAGACTGTCCTAAGACCATGTGCAAGTTTTAAAAAGGCTTTGAGTTTTAAAAGGAAAAACGAAGTGGAGAATGTTTCCTACACCTATACCAACGGATCGGTATGAGGTGGTTGGATGAAAGTGGACCATGACGGACTATGGTCGGAAAAAGGAGAAGTTTTGGAGAAACAGATGAAAGTGGTGACTTCTTCAAAAATAGTTATAAAACTCTTCTTACCTTTTTCAATAAAGATACAGAGATGTTTTAAATAAGAAAAAGTTGTCAACTAAAATAAAACTGGTGCATGCTCATGTTGGGGTAGTTTGCGAGTACATTCAAATGTACTCATATTGGTTTCGTCCCTGGCTATTGTCCTAGCCAGACTACGAGGAGGAACACTACGCAGAACAGGAATATGGCGACTTCTACGCCAACTAAGGATCTCCACAAGTCAGCTGCCTGTCGGGTTGTCATCGTTAGAATATGATGTCTTCTACGCCGTAGCTTCCGCTAATGTTTTGGTTTGGCCCTTGAAGGCACCTATGTAAGAACTTGGTCTAAATGACCATTATGTAAGACTTTCTATTCGGTACTGTAATGGATGTAAACTTTGGTATCCAATTCGGATTATGTGCAACGACAGACTGATCACGGGATCGTTGTGTTAAGCATAATCGGGTATTTCGGACAGCTAGTCCGGGTCCCCACACAATGGAGGCGATCCGATCTGGTACTCGCCGTATCCGCTAGGGTTTTTGGGGCTTGACCCTCTAAGTCCTGCGAGTCCTCTTTATATACACAGAGGCTCGTCAGGTTACAAAGGAAACTTTCTCCACAAGGAATATATTAACCAGGACCTACCCGGAGTCTAACTCGCCTCCGTGCCTTCTAGACTCTTCTCCTTGTGGCGGTACGATGTTGGGCTTGTTCCCACGTAGGCCTTGGCCTGTGCGAAATAAGGTAAGTCGCACTGTCATGGGCCGCGGGTTAAACCAAAGAGTATTCCCTCGACATTAGCCCCCAAGTTTAGCTTGGATTTCGAGTGAAAGCTTCTTTGTCTTAACAAGCCTTTGAGCCGCGCACATGAATTATCCCAGCTGAACTCCAATTTTCATATTTCCAATCTGCGACTTATAACTCTTCTCGGCGGCTCAATAGCGCGACTTAACCTGCCTTGACGGTTGATTTTCAGATCTAAATGTCTTCCGCGTCTGGGCTATTTACCCTGGCTTATCGTTTTTCCCAGCGTTCTGCATCAAGACTTGTATCACGCATCCGCTGCTCCTTTCCGCCGCCTCCGATCCCGCTTCTCGTACTCACAATCTCCATCAATCTGAGAAAATGTCTCGCCGCAAGTGCAACTGGGAAGGTTCGTGGATCGACGAGGATTTTCTGGAATCCTTAACTGCACGGGGCCTTCTTCCGCCAAAAGATCAATGCGAATGGCGGGCGGCTGGTGAGGAGGTAATTCCCAACCCTCGACCAGGAGAAGTAGTGATATTCGCAGAGCATATTGAGCGCGGGTTCAAGCCCCCAGTCTCTCTCTTCTTCCGCTCCTTGATGCAGCGGTTGGGTCTCCGCTTCCATGATATTGGCCCTAATTCGATGTTGCAAGTGAGCAACTTCCACGTCCTCTGCGAGGATTATCTGGGTATCCCGCCTTCAATAGATTTCTGGCTTGCTCTTTTCAATTGCAATAGCCAAAGGGAAACCACAGATGGTCCCTTTCTCCAATGCGACGCCGTTTCCTTCCAACGCCGTAGGGGTAGTATTTTCCCAAAACTAGCCCTTGCCAACAAAATTAAGGATTGGCAAAGAACATTCTTCTATTGCAAAAACACTTCTCCTGAGGGTGAAATCCCCCTTCCTCTTTGGTCTCCTCTTCCCTTCGAGGCTACCGATGCTCTGTCTTCTAAATCTGATCCTTCTTCGTTGCCCTTTATCGAATCCCTTTTGGACAAGGTGAGGGCGCTGACACTCCACGGTCTCACTGGATTAGATCTCATATCTTGCTAGACTAAATGACGAATTCAGCCTGTGAGTCGCCGCTCGCGACTTATAATGGATTTCACTTGTCATGCAAACGATGTCGACCGTACTTGCCCTGAAGACTGGGACAAGGGGGAATGGATAAATTTAATTCGCCGAGTGACGGGCGAGGATATCGACTCGTATGATAACGTCGGGCTTGCTCCCTTCTGGGCTGAGCACAAGCCTTTTGTGGTAATGTTTACTTGTAACTTGTTTCCTCCAAGATTCCTTCTCCAAAATTAATTATTACTGACCCGAGCTCCCTTTCAGATCGATCCCTATTTCTGGGTTCTTCCCTCAGAGGACGCTGACTCGAACCAAGAAACCACGGCTGAGTCATCAAAGCAAGCCGCAGCCCTTGGCAAGGATACAATTATGCAAGATATTGTCTCCGAGCCTGAAGGTAGCGCTTCTGAAGAGGAGCAACAAATGGCCGACGCTCTTCTGTCCTCGACTCCAAATACACCTTTCTTGGAACTTCCTGAGGTGCCTCGCAGGTCCTCAAAACGTTTGTCATGCGAGAGCTCAGAAGACCCCACGCAACCTGAGAAACGCCGCAAAGCCTTGGCGCTACTGGTAGAAAGAAGAACTGCCAAATCTTTAAAACTTGCTGATCCTGACAAGACCGCTTTCCCTTCCGAGGCTGTTGCAAAGAACTGCTTCTCAATGAGCTCGGGTAGTTGTTTGCGACTTTCTCCTTTTCCTTTTGTGCTTGCGTATTTTTGGCGAGGAATTACTGATCACCACTTTTCACACACTGTAGGTTCAGATTTGCAAGGTTTATCTTCTCCCTCCTCTGGTTGCCTGATGAGGAGTATCCGTGTCGCCTCTGGGTATGGTTCGTCTTCTTTTCAATGTTGCGGCTCTGCTAGGTCGGCTTATTAATCCATCAATATTTTGCAGGGCCATGCTTGAAGAGGATACCAAGTCTAATTCTCGTACCGCTTCTTCTCAGCCAGCTATGAGCGAGGATGATGCTGCTGATGAAAACATGGGAAACAGTGATGGTGCGACTCATCCAAGGCCATTCCTGGAGGAAGGTATTGCTGATGCGGCTCCTGCCACGACTCCAGTTGCAGCTCCATCCGCTACTCCTACTGTTGGTAGGGTATCTACTGAAGATAGAATTCCAGCTCCAGGAAATAATTCCAGGTCAATTGCGGATGCCATAATTGCTGCTGGAGATAAGCATGCTGCTTTACTGCGCGGCCTAGTTGAGCAATTTTCTTCGAGTCGCCAGGTACATATACCGTAGCCCCCAAGGATCAAAACCTTGTGTCATTGCACGGGGTGTTGATTCTTTTCTTGTTTCCAAATTTCGAGCCCCCAAGGTCCTGGATAGTTTACCCATGCATTTTGCTTTGTTTATTTTCAGCTTGAACTGTCCTTGCTTGATGCTTCTGGCTCAATAAAGGGTAAGGGCATTTCCATAGATCAGCCTGAAGTGATGCAATCTCCCCTGGAGCGGCATAATGAGGTCATTAGGGACCAGTCTCAGGAAATAAAATTTCTCAAAGGTCAACTCAATTCCTGTGAAGAGCAATTTAAAGAACTTGAAGCAGATATGCGGCAGCGACTCATGGAGAAGGACGAAGTCATTAAATCCTTGCGAGAAGGGCTGACTCTCAAATCTGAATTGATTGATCGTCTGAAGGAAGACCACGCAAAGGAACTCGCCGCGCGAGATGAAAAATATAACTCGCTGTTCAAAGCCTTTGAGGGTTTTGGCTCTATCGTCAAATCAGCCATCCTGCAGCTTGCTGGTTCGTCTTTATTCCTTTAATCATGTATATTTTGGGTAGCCCTCGCGAGTCGCTGACATGTTTCTTGTCTTTTCTTTCTTGACATAGGACCTGAGGCCCCAGTGTCCTGCTCCAACTTGAAGGATCAACTGGTATATCTGTCAGACTTTAGTCAGCGCTTCTTAAAGGTTACCAAGGACGTCATGACGGTAATCTCTCCTGCGACTGATGGCCCAACATCTTGCGAGTATTGGATAAATAAACTGCTCAAGGCTCCGCATTATGTCTCTGATTGGAAACGATCCTCTGCCGCACCGGAGCCGCGCATGTCTTGACATTGCTCCGAGCATACTATCCAGAGATAGATGTTGGCAAAATTGCTCGCCACGGCCGGGCGATGAGCGCGGATGATACTGAACTGCCAATAAGTGAATATTTCGACATCTGGAAAGGGATGTGCGGGTATGCCACAAAATTTGTTGATAATTTAGATTTGGGCACTTATCTTGAAAAATTCAATCTTGATGGGAACAAGGTGCCAAAGGAAAAGTCCACAGGAGCTGAGTCATCCCGGGCTACTACTCCATCAACAGGATCAGGTGGCCCTTCTGCCTCGTCTGGCAGCGCCCTGATCATTAGGGCACCTGCGACTGCAACCGCGAGACAAACCGCGCCAATTCCCACTCCTGTAGCTCGGAAGAAGAAAAATAAATAGTGTGGGACATGCCCGTTAGTCTGTAAGACATTCATGTATTATAAACAATATTTTGGTGACCTATAAGCAGGTTCTTTTGTTGATAATTCCATTAAGTAGACGCTCGCGCGGCTCAATATTTCCTAGGAACATGTGTGTTCAGGGTCGAGAGCGGCCATGATAGGCAATCAAGCTCGATTGACGCCACACCCCAGTACTTTGGCCGCATAATGCAAGACGCTTCTAGCTTAAGGATTGCCACTCGTTTGGCAAAATTTGAGGTGTGATTGGTACTCGCGATGCTCGTAAGGAGCCCTCAAGGGTCAGTGATATATGAAATTCAAAAGACTCAGCGACTCAATGATAGTTGAGGCGAAACGACAAGCCCTTGAATGTCAAGGGTGCCGGCTTTATTTCATAACCACTCGATTTCTTACAGGGTGTTACAGGATGATGCAGGCCCTTTAATGCGAGTTTTCTGTTCCCCGCAGGCCATGCATACTTGATACTCATCGCACTTAGTTGCGAACTGATACTCCTAACGGAGTGGGTTGAACACCTGATTGGTTCAATTTTGAGTCGCTAAAAGCGACTCGGGTCGAGTATGATAGCTCCGATATGTGTTTCATGTTGAAGCAGACAACAAGTTTGTTAGGAGATTAGCCGCACTAAGCTGCGACTTATGTTGAGTTGAGTCTGCTTTGTAAGGACTCACGATAACTGAACCTCTTTGGCTAGGGTTGTTGATCGAGGCTGGGTCTATGCATATGCGCCATTTCTTGTCTTCTTTTTGTATCAAAGCGACCTCTCGGTGGGAATTTACCATCCGGTGGCTGCATCCTATTGGCCGCCTCCGCGGTTCCTCCAACGCGACGCGTTTTGAGCTGCGATTACCGATCTGCGACTGATGTTCATGTGAGGAGTTGGCGATGCAAGCTTCTTCTGCGAGTGCTGAGCCTGCGTTCTCGCATTCTAATGCTTTCTGCCTGTCTCCATATATTGTAATAACACCGTTTGGTCTCGGTATTTTTAACTGTAGGTAGACGTAGCAGGGGCGGGCCGTGAATTTGACATAGGCTTCTCTTCCAAAGATCGCATGATATGAGCTCTTGACTGCTACAACCTCAAAGTCTAGGAGCTCTGTGCGGAAGTTCCGTTCTGTCCCAAAGCTAACTTCAAGGGTTATCTTTCCGATTGGTCGCGTAACAGCTCCTGGGATTATGCCTTGAATTTCTTTCCTGGATGGTCGCAGCCGCGACTCGGGTATATTCATTCTTCGGAGCGTGTCCTGATATAGGATGTTTACTCTTCCTCCTCCGTCCATAAGGACCTTACTTAACTTGTATCCCGCGACTTCTGGCATGACCACAAGAGCTGGCTGTCCTGGATCTTTTACTTCTGGGGGTGATCGTCGCGACTCCAAACAACAGATCGCTCTGTCCAATGTTGGTACCTTTCTGGCGTTGAAATCTGGGCATGCCTCCAGCTCCATCCGTCATTTGTTCTTCCACTGTATGAAACTGTCCTATGTTCCTTCTAGGTAAAACGTCAGGCCTTTGACGAGAGCTAGATTTATTCTTATGCTGCATTGATCCACTGCGAGCCGCATCTGGCGGGTCGCCTTCTTTCCACCTCCGGTAATAATGGCATTGCGCCTTTGTGTGACTCGCAGGGAACGTCAAAGATCCCCTTGCAATTATTAGGGAATGTGGCTCTATCACTTCCTTGCTCCTTCATCTGGTGTGCACGATGTTCAGTTTGCCCGACTTGCAATTTTTTTGTTGGATTCTGTGATGAACCGTCTGTCCCCTTATCTGTCTTTGCGTACTTGTCAGCTATTGCCAAAAGCTGGTCGAGACTATCAATCTTGTGCTCAGCGCGGCCTAACTTGTGCACCAGTGGCTCAAATCTACAGTTTTTCCTCATAACTTGTATTGCAGACTGTGCTGTTAAGTTCTTGGCGGAGCCAAGGATCTCCGCGACTCTTTTGATCCAGTCGCCGCTTGATTCGTCCTCCTTTTGAACGCATCGTCTAAGGTTTTTCATGTCTTCTGTTTGGAATCTGTTGATGAACTTGTTCTTCAAATCTTCCCATGTGCTTATTGATTTTGATGGCAGCTTTAACAGCCAATCCCTGGCTTCTCCCTGTATTGCCAAGTGGAAATATTTTGCACGCACTTACTGAGTTATACCAGTCCCTGTCATGCTTGCCTCATAATCTTCTATCCATAAGGCAGGGTCTTGGTTACTGTGATAGGTGGTGACTTGCTGCGACTCACCGAAGTTCGGGGGGAAACGAGTGAGCCGTATTTCCTCTCCAAAACATGCTGGTCCCTTTAATAATGAATAGGAGTTTACTGGCACTGAATCTTCATCTGAGTCAGTTTCAATCTGGGCTGGCTGAGTCACCCCGGACGTCTGTGACTCGCCTTCTATCTTCTTTTCTTTTTCCAATGATACCTGTAAACCTGCTAGCTGGTTGACCACTTCTTCGACGCTGCACTCTTCTCTTCCCCATGATACCTCGTGCTATGGCTCATTGGGCGTGACTCCATACATATTTGCTTGTTGCAAGGCAGCGGTTTGCAGTAGATCGATCGCATAGCGAGCTTCCTTATCAGCTCGTGTGTCTCCAACCGGTGCTATCCTCGACAGTATTCCTATCGCGGCATGCACGTTGCTCTCCGGGTCGCCGTGGAACTGTGGTTTCATCTCTCTTCTGTTCATCTTGATCTGATGCTTTTGCTGCCAACGACGGAGTCGCCAATCTTCATCTTGGAGTTTCTTGCGCTCAGATGTCGTCTTGGTCCGGACCGCCTGATGCCTTGGCTGCCAGCGACGGAGTCGTCGACCTTCTTCTTGGAGTTTTTCGCGCTCAGCCGCGAGTCTTTGCGCCTCTTCATAGAGTTCCGTCTTGATAGCTTCAATATCTTCAATCTTGGGGTCTCCTTCCTGATTTGGCAGAGATCCCCAAACAGGTCTTTTCAGAACGGGGATGGGTAGTTTTGCTGTAGCTTGCTGCAGTTCTTCCAACACGCGGACCCTGACCGGCCGCAGTTTCTCCCCCGGCTCGCTTCCTTGAGTCGCATCTATTGGTACACGACTGACGGATCCGACGAAAACTTTCACTGATCCGATGGGAACAATGTATCCGAACTCGATGTGATCCGCCTCGGGTCCCCACTTTGAGTCGTCGATGAAGGGGACTCCATTGATGTCTTCAACCTGGCCGATGGCGATGTCCTTGAAGCCTGATTCCGATCCTACATGGAACGTGACACTTTTGACCGCAGGCCCCACGGTGGGCGCCAACTGTCGTGGGTTTGTCACGTCAGGTGTCATAGATGACTTCGTAAGTGTGGGATTACGCGAGTCAAGCATCTCCGAGCTTGGGATCGCTGGAACAAAGATCGACACAGATTTACCCAGGTTCGGCCCCCTCAATGTGAGGTAAAAGACCTACTTCCTGCCTACCCTAGATTGGTATTGATATGATAATCGAGGTGTTACAATGGAGGCGATCCGATCTGGTACTCGCCGTATCCGCTAGGGTTTTTGGGGCTTGACCCTCTAAGTCCTGCGAGTCCTCTTTATATACACAGAGACTCGTCAGGTTACAAAGGAAACTTTCTCCACAAGGAATATATTAACCAGGACCTACCCGGAGTCTAACTCGCCTCCGTGCCTTCTAGACTCTTCTCCTTGTGGCGGTACGATGTTGGGCTTGTTCCCACGTAGGCCTTGGCCTGTGCGAAATAAGGTAAGTCGCACTGTCATGGGCCGCGGGTTAAACCAAAGAGTATTCCCCCGACAACCACCACGACGCTCCTCTGCTCTCACTTCCCCTTATCCACTCACCTGCTCCTCCCCCTCATTTTCTTTCGCTCTGCCATGGCCGACTCGTAGCCGAGCTCGCCGTCGCGCATCGCCGCCGTTCCTGGACTCCCCGAGCAGATCGACGAGCACCATCATCTTCGCCGCGTCCTCTTCTCCTTCTCCACCAAAGGAATCGGAGAGGGGAGCCGCGAGTCGACCGCGCCGTCCGCGTCTTCTTCCTCTCCGGCCGAAGCTTCACCTCGCCATTGCCGCCGATCCTGTCCACCTCCGTCCATTCCGAGCCCACACACGCATCAAGGGTGAGCACGCTGTGCTCCTGGACGTCTCCGTCCTCTCTCTCCCCCTAGATCGTCTAGTCTTTGTGGCTCGCCGCGTTCGCCACGGGTCGCCGTTGAACTCGTTGCTCCGGCGACCAATAGGTAGCGGCACCGCCATAGTCTTGCTCGCCGTGCCCGTGCAAGTCCATAGCACCCCGTAGCATGCTCCCTGGAGCCGTAGAACGCCACATCGGTCCGCTCACCGCCGGCGACCACCGCCGCGCGCCAGTCAGCGCCGCCGCGCTCCGGTCAAACATGAGCGGTGGGCCTCGCACGCTTGCGTGGCTGCCAGCGTGGCCATGGGCCCACCTGTCAGCGGCTGTGGCTAGCCCAGGCCGTGGTGCAAAACGTTTCACTGGATATTCTGAGAAATTAAACAAATAGACAGATTCAAAAATAAACTGTAAAAATTCATAACAAATTGAATATTGCTCCAAAAATTACAAACAAGATACCAAAATGTTCAAAAAATAAAGCATGTCTTTTGGTCTAATTCACCTATCCAAATAAATTAGTTTATTTGATGTTTTATTAAAATAAGGAAAATGGCAGAAAAGAAATGCTTTTGGAAAATTCAGAAGTTTAAAAATAATGATCCAGAAATTAAGTGTGACCCATCAAAATGTTCAGCAAGTGATATACCTCATGTTTCACCTTGTTTCCAAACATGGATAATTAGTTTTTGTGTTGGTTAAAATAATTCGACAAAAGGGCAGATTGAAAAAGGATTTTATAAATTCAATAACTTTTTATTGGTATATCAGAAAAATGTGGTTGATATATCAAAATGCTCAGAAAAATATGAATTGTCCAGTAACATCATTTGCATGCACACTTGAACAAGATTGTAGTACTGTACCTTTAGAAGTTAGGAAAAGCATTAATTTAAAGGTGGAGTTATAATTTTCTCTTGTTGAAATAATTAATTATGCGCCCCATTTAAATTGCTGGGTAGTTTTATAAGAAAGTTCAGTGCATTAAAATGTCATGCCATCATGTGTTTGTGCATTGCACTTGTTATGCATGTCTGGTTATCGATTGTTACTTCCCGGTGTTGTTATGCATCGATAGGTCAAGCAGTCGGGGTTCCACAGCAATACCCTGACGACCCGTATTACCAGTCCCAAGCTTGTTGTTTAAGTAGACTTTCTGTTAATAAAAGTTCCTTGATTATCTTTGAGTTGTTACAATCTGAGTGTATGTTTGACTAGACGTTAGTTTGTTTTGACTGGTAGTAGGACTAGTGCCTCCTTGCTTTGAGTAGCACGTTTAGCTTGGTTGTCTTTAAGTCGAGTACTAGCTTGAGTATCTTGTTAATGTCTCTACATTAGCTTGGTAAAATATTTTGAATTACAGAGATTAATTGGTGGCTTAACTTTTGTCTGAAGTATTTCCTGTTTATATAAAGATGCTTGTTGTTCATCTTTGCCTAAGATAGTTATGGGATCTATGTTCCTAGCATGGTATAGTGTTAGACTACTGATTAGTATAATGCCCTTGTAAGTGTAGATCTTATTTTGTTGCTCGAATGATTAGTTTGATGCTTGTGGTTTGTTACTTGTTTGTGTATCACTTGTGGTTTTGTTTGGTGTATTGAGTGTTGTTTCTTTTGCGACGCTAGAAAACAACGCTATCAGAGTGACACTTGGAGAGGATTTCAGAAGAAGGATGGTATTCATTTTTATTGACGTATGAGGTGAAGTACAGGAACATTATGCTGGAATCAGGCAAGCTACTTCTCTGAGCTTGCATCTATATACATCTATTTTGGTTTACAGGTTTTACCTATAAAGAGTATAAGTGATTTATGTGGTGTTTGCCACTAAAGCTATGATTTTGAAAACCCTTTTTCCAAAATACAAGTATATTATTTTGACACCCTATATGGAGATATTAGATGGAAGTTCTTTTTCAAACTATAGGATGAGAAAAAATATTGTTTACTCAAAACTCCTTTGAAAATGCTTGTATGGATGTGGAATGCCGAGATGTCGGTGTTGAAGTGGAGAAAAGGAGAATGGTAGTTTTGATAAAATGCACATTGTGTCTTTGTACTGAGCTTGGACATAGGGTGTTACGCGGCAACGTGGCCTGAACCTGGGTAAAATCTTTGTGTTCTTGTGTTTGAGCTCGGGGACCGAATCCGGAGCACCTCGCGCCCTCCTACCGAACAAATAGGGGGTGTCCATTATCCCCGGTGTCCCCGTACCGACACGACAAATCGCCTATAGTTATAGGGTTTGGAACTTGAGAGCTTGGCTTCTACGTCCTGCGAGTCCTCCTTATATATCCGGAGGCTCGCTAGGTTTTAAGGAAAGCTTCTCCCCTTTAGGAAAGCGTAAGTCGGAGTCCTACTTGGAGTCCGATCATCTTCGTATTCTCCAAATCAAACTATCTTCAATCTTCTAGATCTTTCCCTTGATATGTTGTGACCTTTTAGTTGGCCCATCTTCATGTAAGCCCGTTTAAACGGTGCGGGCATGAACTTAGGATGAGCCACATCTCACTTGTGGGCCGCGGATTAAGTATTCCACCGATAGCGGCGGCTAGAGGTAGACGACGAGCAGATCCTACCCGGAGGAGATGACCTCTCTCTCTCACTTCTCAGCCCTAGCTAGTCTTGCTCGTGCTCTGTTCTTGCTCTCATTCCCATCTGTCCCTCCCTCGGTGGTCTTTGTCCTCCCACTAGTAGAAAACGAGTATTAGAGTCCGTTACTAGCGGCAGTTGGAGCAATTAAAAAAATAAGAGCCTACCATATGCTACACCTCAGCCGGTTATTACAGATTAACCGCCTCCAACGAAAAAACCGGCTCCTATAGTATGGTTTCCGGGCGGCCTAAATTCAAACGCGCCTCCAAAAATCACTCAGCCGGACGTGGGAAAAGATCGGGCCGATAATATGAGGGCCGCAGCCGGGCAAATAACTGGGACGCCTACGATATTTCGGCGGCAGGCCAGAAAAAAGGCAGCCTCCAATGATATCCGGGCCACAGCCGGAACGACATCGACATAAATAAATAAAAGACATCAAAGCCTCTGCAGAAAATTTGATCACAAATAAAATTGCAGAATGAAATATTACATTACTAGTAGATAATTAAAGGGCGCTTCGTCATTACACCAAAAGCATCGATACTGAGTTTAAGTTGGAGATTACACCTAGAGATCAGAACCCAGCTCTAGCTAATTAGTCTACATCGTGCAGAGATGGCACTGATTCGGGGACTACTTCAATGTCAACCTGGTTGATGAAGAAGTTCGAATTTTCGTGGGGCGGGACCTCGACGTCACACACCGTTGGGACCTTATACGGGTCCCTGAACCTCGCCTTCACGATGATGGCGAGGGGTTCGCCACCGGTCGCTTCCAGATCCAGCTGCTCCACCTTGCTGCCGAGCTTGGCGACGATGCGCTCAATGGACGCCGACTAATCTTAGCGTGCATACTTGGCCAAGCTCCGACGGCCGACCATCATTATTGGTCGTCGGCCCTTGGAAGCGCATGAGGTGCAGGAAGTTGCAATGGGGGAACTGGTCATTGTCGTTCATTTCAGGGTGCTCACGGATGAACACGATGCCCTCGCTGCCACAGTGGTAGCAGCGGTCTTGTAGCAGAACGGCGTCGATGGGGTTGGTGAAGTGGATCCTCAGCATCCCGTTCCCATAGAACTCGAATACATACATGGGGTTGTTGGGGTAGTGCCTGCTGAAGCCCGCGTTTGTAATACCCCGTATTTTATTGGATATTTTCATCGAGTTTCTTGTCATCACCGTTCAAGACCATTTTATCTGTCATTCTTGAATTTCAAATCATAGACGACAGTCGAGGACATCTCTCCGAGACATTCGATTGTGGAGTACTCTTTATTCTAAGATATTATCGTGAAATTATCTCCTCTCTGGCCATCTTCATGTGATCTCTCAAAACAAGCCTCTTCTTAAAGATCCGAGTCCATGATTGAGTCAGACTCGTCGAGCTAGTCGAAATTTACTACTCATTTTCCCAAATCGAACTCCGAATGTATCGTCTACGGTTTACTCAATTTGAAGGGTTGAGATAATACGAAATTCCTATTTAGTTTGATTAAGTAAAAGGCATGGTACTTATCCTGGACAAGGGGTGCGGTCAGGGGACGCAGAACCTGATCCATTCTTTCATCTCCCCTCGTGTGCTCTTCTCCATGACAAAAGGGAAGCCATGGCCGGCGGATCCCTAACCTCATCCGACAGCCCTGCCCTAGTTCATCCGCCGCCGCTGCCGCTCGGCAACCTTGCCGGGGGTGCCATGAATCCCCGCGGCGAGGGATTCATCCCCATAGCAGGACTGCAGCAGCTGAACAGATCTGCCACCGAGTTGATTCCTATTGCTGAGAACTACGCTCTGCTGCCGCTGACAGGTCTAAAAGAGCTTCAAATGCTGTGATTTTCCATTGGTCCGTGGAAAGTTGGCAAGTGCATGACGAACCTCACTTCCTTATACTCGGTGTGCTGTTTGAAGTGCCTCCAGTGTGCTTGGTTCTTACTTGATGTTTCTTCGAGTCAAAATTCTTCTTCTAAACTCCACGGGTTCGCAGATTGGTAAATTCCGAGCCAATACTTCGGCAGATTGGTAAATTCCGAGCCAATACTGCGGCAGGTCGGTAAATTCTGAGCGGACGCGTTGGTAAATTCCGAGCCAACACTGCCTTCACATGATGATTAATTCCCCGTCACATGTGCTAAAACCCGCAGTGCAGTTTTTAGGAAAATTGTGTGATTCCGAGTGAAGTTCCAATGATGTTCATGTTCTAATGTATTTATGGTTGCATATTGTACTTGCTGAGTATTTTTTATACTAATTCTTGTGTTTCATTTGGTTTCAGGTACTAATAAGCGACATATATGGGATATGGGCGTAGCACCTCTACATATTTAAGCACGTCACATAACTTCAAATACTAATCAGTGGATCTCTACAGTACTCGGTTGAGCCGTGACATATCTAGTTATCTGACCTGTTTGGTTATCAGATTTGTATCAATTGTTGACCAGGATGCCCTTACTTACTGGAGAAACTTTGTCCAATTTTCAAATACGTTTCGTTCTTTGTAGATCTAGTTGTAGCGCGGTAGCATCTCAGGTAGGGGTGATACCACGGGTGTTATAGTTGGTATCAGAGCCCGGCTGTAGATCTCTGGTCTTGCCCTCTCCTTAATTAGTATGCTATTAACTTAAAACTTGACACACTGGTGCACAATAGGATGGGTTTTGGGTCATTCCTGATTTGAGATGAACATTGATTTTCATGAGTGTTCTATAGTTGTTCCCATGGATGTCCTTTTATTCTACAAGTTATAATGAATGAAGAACTCGAGGGCGAGTTCCTTTTAAGGTGGGTAGACTGTAATACCCCGTATTTTATTGGATATTTTCATCGAGTTTCTTGTCATCACCGTTGAAGACCATTTTATCTGTCATTCTTGAATTTCAAATCATAGACGACAGTCGAGGACATCTCTCCGAGACATTCGATTGTGGAGTACTCTTTATTCTAAGATATTATCGTGAAATTATCTCCTCTCTGGCCATCTTCATGTGATCTCTCAAAACAAGCCTCTTCTTAAAGATCCGAGTCCATGATTGAGTCAGACTCGTCGAGCTAGTCGAAATTTACTACTCATTTTCCCAAATCGAACTCCGAATGTATCGTCTACGGTTTACTCAATTTGAAGGGTTGAGATAATACGAAATTCCTATTTAGTTTGATTAAGTAAAAGGCATGGTACTTATCCTGGACAAGGGGTGCGGTCAGGGGACGCAGAACCTGATCCATTCTTTCATCTCCCCTCGTGTGCTCTTCTCCATGACAAAAGGGAAGCCATGGCCGGCGGATCCCTAACCTCATCCGACAGCCCTCCCTAGTTCATCCGCCGCCGCTGCCGCTCGGCAACCTTGCCGGGGGTGCCACGAATCCCCGCGGCGAGGGATTCATCCCCATAGCAGGACTGCAGCAGCTGAACATATCTGCCACCGAGTTGATTCCTATTGCTGAGAACTACGCTCTGCTGCCGCTGACAGGTCTGAAAGAGCTTCAAATGCTGTGATTTTCCATTGGTCCGTGGAAAGTAGGCAAGTGCATGACGAACCTCACCTCCTTATACTCGGTGTGCTGTTTGAAGTGCCTCCAGTGTGCTTGGTTCTTACTTGATGTTTCTTCGAGTCAAAATTCTTCTTCTAAACTCCACGGGTTCGCAGATTGGTAAATTCCGAGCCAATACTGCGGAGATTGGTAAATTCCAAGCCAATACTGCGGCAGGTCGGTAAATTCTGAGCGGACGCATTGGTAAATTCCGAGCCAACACTGCCTTCACATGATGATTAATTCCCCGTCACATGTGCAAAAACCCGCAGTGCAGTTTTTAGGAAAATTGTGTGATTCCGAGTGAAGTTCCAATGATGTTCATGTTCTAATGTATTTATGGTTGCATATTGTACTTGCTGAGTATTTTTTATACTAATTCTTGTGTTTCATTTGGTTTCAGGTACTAATAAGCGACATATATGGGATATGGGCGTAGCACCTCTACATATTTAAGCACGTCACATAACTTCAAATACTAATCAGTGGATCTCTACAGTACTCGGTTGAGCCGTGACATATCTAGTTATCTGACCTATTTGGTTATCAGATTTGTATCAATTGTTGACCAGGATGCCCTTACTTACTGGAGAAACTTTGTCCAATTTTCAAATACGTTTCGTTCTTTGTAGATCTAGTTGTAGCGCGGTAGCATCTCAGGTAGGGGTGATACCACGGGTGTTATAGTTGGTATCAGAGCCCGGCTGTAGATCTCTGGTCTTGCCCTCTCCTTAATTAGTATGCTATTAACTTAAAACTTGACACACTGGTGCACAATAGGATGGGTTTTGGGTCATTCCTGATTTGAGATGAACATTGATTTTCATGAGTGTTCTATAGTTGTTCCCATGGATGTCCTTTTATTCTACAAGTTATAATGAATGAAGAACTTGAGGGCGAGTTCCTTTTAAGGTGGGTAGACTGTAATACCCCGTATTTTATTGGATATTTTCATCGAGTTTCTTGTCATCACCGTTGAAGACCATTTTATCTGTCATTCTTGAATTTCAAATCATAGACGACAGTCGAGGACATCTCTCCGAGACATTCGATTGTGGAGTACTCTTTATTCTAAGATATTATCGTGAAATTATCTCCTCTCTGGCCATCTTCATGTGATCTCTCAAAACAAGCCTCTTCTTAAAGATCCGAGTCCATGATTGAGTCAGACTCGTCGAGCTAGTCGAAATTTACTACTCATTTTCCCAAATCGAACTCCGAATGTATCGTCTACGGTTTACTCAATTTGAAGGGTTGAGATAATACGAAATTCCTATTTAGTTTGATTAAGTAAAAGGCATGGTACTTATCCTGGACAAGGGGTGCGGTCAGGGGACGCAGAACCTGATCCATTCTTTCATCTCCCCTCGTGTGCTCTTCTCCATGACAAAAGGGAAGCCATGGCCGGCGGATCCCTAACCTCATCCGACAGCCCTGCCCTAGTTCATCCGCCGCCGCTGCCGCTCGGCAACCTTGCCGGGGGTGCCACGAATCCCCGCGGCGAGGGATTCATCCCCATAGCAGGACTACAGCAGCTGAACATATCTGCCACCGAGTTGATTCCTATTGCTGAGAACTACGCTCTGCTGCCGCTGACAGGTCTGAAAGAGCTTCAAATGCTGTGATTTTCCATTGGTCCGTGGAAAGTAGGCAAGTGCATGACGAACCTCACCTCCTTATACTCGGTGTGCTGTTTGAAATGCCTCCAGTGTGCTTGGTTCTTACTTGATGTTTCTTCGAGTCAAAATTCTTCTTCTAAACTCCACGGGTTCGCAGATTGGTAAATTCCGAGCCAATACTGCGGAGATTGGTAAATTCCAAGCCAATACTGCGGCAGGTCGGTAAATTCTGAGCGGACGCGTTGGTAAATTCCGAGCCAACACTGCCTTCACATGATGATTAATTCCCCGTCACATGTGCTAAAACCCGCAGTGCAGTTTTTAGGAAAATTGTGTGATTCCGAGTGAAGTTCCAATGATGTTCATGTTCTAATGTATTTATGGTTGCATATTGTACTTGCTGAGTATTTTTTATACTAATTCTTGTGTTTCATTTGGTTTCAGGTACTAATAAGCGACATATATGGGATATGGGCGTAGCACCTCTACATATTTAAGCACGTCACATAACTTCAAATACTAATCAGTGGATCTCTACAGTACTCGGTTGAGCCGTGACATATCTAGTTATCTGACCTATTTGGTTATCAGATTTGTATCAATTGTTGACCAGGATGCCCTTACTTACTGGAGAAACTTTGTCCAATTTTCAAATACGTTTCGTTCTTTGTAGATCTAGTTGTAGCGCGGTAGCATCTCAGGTAGGGGTGATACCACGGGTGTTATGTTGGTATCAGAGCCCGGCTGTAGATCTCTGGTCTTGCCCTCTCCTTAATTAGTATGCTATTAACTTAAAACTTGACACACTGGTGCACAATAGGATGGGTTTTGGGTCATTCCTGATTTGAGATGAACATTGATTTTCATGAGTGTTCTATAGTTGTTCCCATGGATGTCCTTTTATTCTACAAGTTATAATGAATGAAGAACTTGAGGGCGAGTTCCTTTTAAGGTGGGTAGACTGTAATACCCCGTATTTTATTGGATATTTTCATCGAGTTTCTTGTCATCACCGTTGAAGACCATTTTATCTGTCATTCTTGAATTTCAAATCATAGACGACAGTCGAGGACATCTCTCCGAGACATTCGATTGTGGAGTACTCTTTATTCTAAGATATTATCGTGAAATTATCTCCTCTCTGGCCATCTTCATGTGATCTCTCAAAACAAGCCTCTTCTTAAAGATCCGAGTCCATGATTGAGTCAGACTCGTCGAGCTAGTCGAAATTTACTACTCATTTTCCCAAATCGAACTCCGAATGTATCGTCTACGGTTTACTCAATTTGAAGGGTTGAGATAATACGAAATTCCTATTTAGTTTGATTAAGTAAAAGGCATGGTACTTATCCTGGACAAGGGGTGCGGTCAGGGGACGCAGAACCTGATCCATTCTTTCATCTCCCCTCGTGTGCTCTTCTCCATGACAAAAGGGAAGCCATGGCCGGCGGATCCCTAACCTCATCCGACAGCCCTGCCCTAGTTCATCCGCCGCCGCTGCCGCTCGGCAACCTTGCCGGGGGTGCCACGAATCCCCGCGGCGAGGGATTCATCCCCATAGCAGGACTACAGCAGCTGAACATATCTGCCACCGAGTTGATTCCTATTGCTGAGAACTACGCTCTGCTGCCGCTGACAGGTCTGAAAGAGCTTCAAATGCTGTGATTTTCCATTGGTCCGTGGAAAGTAGGCAAGTGCATGACGAACCTCACCTCCTTATACTCGGTGTGCTGTTTGAAGTGCCTCCAGTGTGCTTGGTTCTTACTTGATGTTTCTTCGAGTCAAAATTCTTCTTCTAAACTCCACGGGTTCGCAGATTGGTAAATTCCGAGCCAATACTGCGGCAGATTGGTAAATTCCGAGCCAATACTGCGGCAGGTCGGTAAATTCTGAGCGGACGCGTTGGTAAATTCCGAGCCAACACTGCCTTCACATGATGATTAATTCCCCGTCACATGTGCTAAAACCCGCAGTGCAGTTTTTAGGAAAATTGTGTGATTCCGAGTGAAGTTCCAATGATGTTCATGTTCTAATGTATTTATGGTTGCATATTGTACTTGCTGAGTATTTTTTATACTCATTCTTGTGTTTCATTTGGTTTCAGGTACTAATAAGCGACATATATGGGATATGGGCGTAGCACCTCTACATATTTAAGCACGTCACATAACTTCAACTACTAATCAGTGGCTCTCTACAGTACTCGGTTGAGCCGTGACATATCTAGTTATCTGACCTGTTTGGTTATCAGATTTGTATCAATTGTTGACCAGGATGCCCTTACTTACTGGAGAAACTTTGTCCAATTTTCAAATACGTTTCGTTCTTTGTAGATCTAGTTGTAGCGCGGTAGCATCTCAGGTAGGGGTGATACCACGGGTGTTATAGCGTTGAGCCAGGCCTAGGCTGCATCGAGGGGAGAGCGCGACATGGACCAGGCAAAGACACGGAGCGTGGCGTCTGTCGGGTGCGGAGGGTACTCTTGCTCCGTAGAGGTGGGCGGGAGCTTGAAGGTGGCCCTGCTGAGGTTGATGGAGGCCATTTGAGACGAGGTGCTTGGGGGAGATAGATGTTGGTGGTGCTTGGGTGAGATGCGAATGGGGGAAGAGGAGGGGATAATATACCAGAAGGGGGTCGATCGATTCATGAACTTGGGAGATGAAAATTAAAGGATTGGAATAAATTCTGGTGGTGCATCCGACGGGACATGGCACTGGCACTCTGAGGCGGCGTGTTGACTGCCAAAGACCCAAGTTCCCACGCAACGCGACGGCCACGTACCAACGCTCTGCGGTGAGCTATCGAGTGGCACAGACACAATTTTCCATGCAACGGGACAAGGCACTCCAGCACAGTTGATGGCACAGCCGTAATTGACTAGTGGCACAGACCCAATTTTCGTGGCGGCAAATTGTAGATGGTGATCTGAACTGAAATGGTCCGGTCATTTGCGGATGGTTCGGTTTAGTTCAGCACGTCCGGCACTGGGACAGAAACGAAATTTTGTCATATTAAGCGAATCATGTGCACGTGCCTTCGATTATTGTACAAGCTTGGCATGGTATCATATTTTGATATATAAGCATGATTTCAATTGTACAAACCAGAGGCACAAATGCTATACACGAAAGATATCAACACTTCTCAATAACATGGGGGACCGATAGTATGCTAACCCCACCTGTCATCGACGTGGTTGGGCTGCAGCGAAGTCCGGCCTTATCAGGTCTGGTCGTCTCCGGGTGGTCTGGTTTTGTTCGGCTAAGTTTGGCATTAAGATACACAAGAATTGTCGTCATTTCGAGCTAATCTTGTGCATATGGCTTTGATTATTGTACAAGCTTGGCATGGTGTGTCATTAGATTAAGTTAAAATGTACAAGACATAGCACAAATTTGAAAATGGTGTCATTCAAGAATAATGCTAGCAAGAAAGTCTCGATCTGAAACTAATTACATATCAGTGTGCACATACTTTGGAGTAAAAGCAAACCAAGTTTTGTAACAAAAAATAGTAATTTTGACCTCATCTTCTGCACATACGTTGGTTCTCATTAAGATTGAACAGTGCAAATTAAAAGCTTTTTACTTCATTAACAACATTTCTCTACAATTGTATGTAGGGAATCATTAAGGAAATAAATAAAGAAAATGTAAAACCTGCCAAAATTAAATTCCCCTTAGCATGGATTCGTATTATGGGTAAGCTTAAATAATCCTAAAATATATTTATCTAGCTTTTAAATTGTGAGTATATTAAGCATAATTGTAAAAGCCAAAGGCACAAATTTAAAATGTCATACCCGAAGGATATCAACACCTCTCTGTGACATGCGGGACCGATAGCACGCTAGCCCCGCCTGTGATCGCGTGGTTGGGCTGCAGCCAAGTCCTGGTTTGTTCGGTCTGGCTGTCTCCGGGTGGTCGTTTTTATTCGGCTAAGTCCGGCATTAAGGTACAAACGATTTTTCGTCATTCCGAGCTAATCTTGTGCATATGGCTTTGATTATTGTACGAGATTGGCATGGTATCATGTTGTGGGTATATAATCTTAAGTTAAATTGTACCATGCAAGGCACAAATTTATAGGGCTATGTAACAAGAAAAGTCTCTGCACTTACAGTGCAAAACACCTTCCATATGTTGAGTATTCAAACCATGTTTTGTAATAAAAATAGTAATTTGGACCTCATCTGGTGCACATGCCTTGGATTATAATTAAGGTTGAACAATTTGAATTAAAATATTGTTACTTGTTTTCACAAACCTCTGATTGCTTCAAAGAATATAAGGGACCGGGGCCGTCACCGTAAAATGGTGTGAAACCTAGTGCAGGTCAACCATGTTTTTGTAGGATAACTGTAGGGGAAGTACACATATGTATATAATATCCTGATTTGTTGCGTGAACTCACATTTTAGCATATAAACCTGCCATCAATACAAATAATATCACAATGTGTCTACATTGGCCGTTCCGACATAATCCGGAACTCCCAGTTTGCTCATTTGAATTTGGCACTTACTCGATTTTGTCACTCACACATTTCCTTTCGCCCCGTGTTCCAGCTTCCACCTATCCTGTTTGATTTTTTGGGGCACATACCCCCTGTTTTCCCTATTAGTTTGATATTTTTATGATTAGAGCCAAATCCAGAATGACCGAATATATACGTAAGGTCCGAAGGGCGCATATTGGCGGCAAAGCCAAATGTTTTTTGCTCAAAATTAATCCAGGCGGAAGGGGATTTTTCCCCCATTGCCGCCACACAACTCAAACCCTGTCTCGACCCTGACCCACTCGCCGCCGCCCCATTCCCAATTCCCCATTCGCCATTTCCCCAACCCCTCACCGTTCCCCATCGTTGCCCCTCTGCTCACCGCCGGCCACCGTTCCTCGTCGCTCTCAATCCCCAGCTCAGGTGCGTTCTTCCTTTGATCTGCTCCGCTCTGCCGCTCTGTTAGCTTAGATCTTACCTGATAGCTCCGCCGCTATGGTATCTTAGATCTTCTCCGAGCCGCCTCCGCTAACTTAGACCTTCCCTATTACTTCAGATCGATGGTCGGCCATGTTGGAGATATGCCGTAGAGACAATAATAATTTAGTTATTATTTATCTCCAAAGTTTATTATTAATGTTTATATCTTTATGCTATAACTGTATTGGGCAATTGGATAGCAAATACAACGTGTTCAAGAGTAAATCCTCCAATACAGGTGTAGAGATACGAGCAAGTAAAAGCGTTCCTAGTCTTGTCTCTGAGACTAGCCTATCTTGTTGTTTGATGATCATGGACTTTGTATAAGTCACACAACTATAGGAGTTTATTATCGGAATGATAATAGTACTGAACCGACCCATTGTATGATCTTGCTAAGAGACTAATCATCAACGATGAAGGTAGCAATTGATCATATGTTTAGTTATCATTAGCTGTATTCCTTTTGCTATGAGAATATCTTGTGACCGCTTATTTGACACTCATGCTTTGATTTTCACCTAACGTCTGGCCGTAACTGGGGACCATAACGGTGGCTTTTGGGCGTGAACTAGAATAATGTATTGGAACAGAGATTATTCAAGAATGGCACTTACTCCTCCAGTCGATGGAGAGATACATCCTCTAGGCCATCTCAGTATTATTATTGTCACTCAATCGTCTGGCCAGACACAACGTGATTTATCACGGGACAATATAAATATGGAATGAGAAAAGAGAATGATATTGGTACGAGAATTATATGTGTTATGATCGAATGGTTTGATCACACTAGAGCACATTGTCTCAATCTCGAGATATCATTGGTATCGTGTACGTAAGGGGATTAGCGTAATGAGTAACACACAGGTTCTGTCGTTCACTCATAAACACACGGGAGCCAGTACGGCCGTATAGGTCCCAATGCTGGTTATTGTCCGATAAGCTCCTGGACATGTCTTTGTGTTTACTGAACCTTTCGGGTCACACACTTAAGCTGTGAGTCAACCTTTTATTGAGAGAATAAAGTTGTAGTATAAGTGGTAACGAGATAGTGGTTTGAATTAGAGAGAAGGCGGACATCTAATGTCCCGGGGTGATAGGAATGGTTTCTGTCATCAGCGGTGTCGCAACAGTGGAACATGGGGTTCCCCTAGTACTGCCAAAGTGGGTCCACCCCATGTGGGCCCAAGATGAAGATGGACAAGACCAAGACTCAAGTCAAGCTGGCGGGTTCACCGTCAGGACACGCATGGCCAACGACGACTAAGGGCTCCGGTCCTGGGGACCTTCCGGGTCCCCGAATCAAGCAAGAAGGCCAGGAAGGACCCGAGAGCCCGAGTTCCCGGCAGGAGGCCAGGCTCCCTCCCGGGTACTTCCTACGTTCCTGTGGATAAGCACTCCACCTCACCACGGAAGACTTGGGAAGCAAGGCGAAGGCAGCGCGGGCGGGAAGCACGTCCCGTGGTGGTGTCAGCTCCTGTCCACCCCAAGGCGGACGCTCCCACCTAACCCAGAGGAGACGCTAGGCTGAGGAGAGGCCACGTCTCCCCCTAAACTAGATGAGGAGGGTCCTTCACCCCGAAGGTCCCTCACCCCTCACGTGACCCTGTGGCAACCCCTTAGCCTATAAAAGGAGGACCAAGGCACGGAGGAGGAAGGACGGGAGGAACACAAGCTAGAACCAGAGCAAGACTAGACTAGGGCTGCGAGGTAGAGAGGAAGGTGATCTCCTCCGGGTCAGGATCTGTCCTTCTTCTACCTCGGGCCAAAACCCTTCCGGGTACCCTGTCCGGGAGGTTCCATTGTAAGCCACACTATGAAGAACTCATCAATCCAGACATGCAGGAGTAGGGCTTTTAGCCTCCGGGCGGCCTGAACCTGGGTAGCTCCTTGTGTCCCTTTGGTTGCATGCTTTGATCGTGGAGAGGAGAGCTTGATCTAGACTCCGCCCAAGAAGACGATTCTCAGCCTCCTTCGCGCCCCGTGCCGAACCTAAAAGGGGGTATCCTATACTCCCGGTGTCCGTGCAACGAGACACGACATCTGGCGCGCCAGGTAGGGGGCGCAAGTGCTGGATTCATCTTCATCAAGTTCATCGGCAAGTTCTTCGTCAAGCATGCCTCCAAGGAAGAAGGGAGATCCTGCGGCGTCCAAGCCGGTCTCTCCCTCACGCACCCAAGCTTCAGCTGAACGTCGTGCTGCTGGCGCACGGCGGAGCGCCTCTCCGTCCCCGCCTCCCATGGAGAGGGTGGCGCCGGACGAAGTGGACGGTCGCGACAAGGACAACGGCCCTGGCGGAGCGGCGGCTCCAAAGGGCGCCACCATGCCTCCTCCTCGCTCAGGGGAGAAGAGCGTCTGCAACGGCACCGGCAAGGAGCCCACCGCTGGAGGAGGGAACCACGGCGTTCGCCCCAGCGGGGATCCACGAGCATCCAAGAGCAAGACCTCCGCGCACTCGCCTTCGGACGTGCAAGCTCGCCATGATGCTCTAGTCGCTGCCAAGGCACTGATGCAGTTCCCTCCAAGCAGCGGCGACCCCAAGGTCTACCAAGAATGGAGGACTCGCGTCGAGAGGCTCCTCGACTTCGCCGATGGTGGTCCGTGGGTCGAACCCACTCAAGCTCCCACCGTCGACAACCCCGGAGCAGCACAAGACAAAACACGTGATCCGCGAGGCCAGCCTCGTGGTGAACGTCAAGCCAAGACGGCGCCTCCTCGCACCGCGCCACCGATGGCTGATCGGCTAAACCGCGATCACGGCGAGGCCATCTCCATCGGGTCGTCTACCTCGCGCAACCCAGATCTTCGTGACGAGCTCAACAGCCGTCAGAACGAGGATATGCGCACCCGCATCGAGCGTCGCCGAGAACGTCACCGCCGGGAAGATCGGGGCATCGACCTCGCCGAAGGCTGCCTCGCCCTCGCTCCCGAGTTCCGCCACTTCAACTGGCCCAAGAAATTCAAGATCGACGTTCTCCGCTACGACGGCACCACGAACCCCCGGGACTTTCTGCAGATCTACTCTCTGCTGCGATGGTTGCCGGGGCCGACGAGGTCATGATGGCCAACTGGTTCCCGTTGGCCCTGAAGGGAGATGCCCAGACTTGGCTTCTCAACCTTCCCAAGTGCTCCATCCGTTCCTGGCGGGCACTGAAGGAGCAGTTTCTGGGGGCTTTCCAAGGCGGGTACGAGCGCCCGGGGGCTCCCAGTGATCTCCACGACTTCAAGCAGTTGCCGGGTGAAACTCTCCGCAAGTTCATCCAGCGCTTCACCCAGAAGATGAACACCATCCCGTGCATCAAGGAGGAGTTGGTGATCCAGTCCTTCCACGCCAACGTCCGCAACCCCAAGATGCGCGAGAAGCTGAGCATCCATCGCGTCGAGTCTGCTCGAAAGCTCTGGGAGCTTGCAGACCGGTGCGCTCGAGCTGAAGAAGGAGCCAAGTTCCCCGGGGAGGATGAACCCGAGGACAAGGCCGCTCCAGCTAAGAACAAGAAGCGGGACCCTGGACCCGACAAGCGGATCTTCGTCACCGAGCCTCTTCCGAAGAAGACCAAGCCCGCGCCGACTTCCGAGGAAGAAGGTGAAGGTGATCCCTGGTGCCACATCCATCCAGAAGGCAACCACTTGCTCAAGGACTGCCGCATGCTCAAGAACCTCGCCGTCCGGAGCAACGCCGAGCTGATGGGGTCAGTCAAGACGGTTGCTACAACTGCGGCACTGCCGGGCACATCGCTCGTGACTGTCCCACGGGTCGCCAAGGCGGAGGCGGCCGTGGATGGTACCGAGGTGGTGGCCGCGGGGGCCGCGGAGGAGGACGCGGCGGTCAAGGTGGTCGCGGGTACAACACTCCGGAGCCGCCCACGTCGGCAACGGGGAAGCTCCGGCTCCCCAAGGAGGCAACGGCGGCAAGTATCAAGAAGTCACGGGAGTTGTCGGGTGCATCCACGGAGGGTCTTCTCTGCCTCCCTCCAACGGCGCCTGCAAGAGACTTGTCCGGGAGCTGAACGCGGTTGCTTCTGCTCCGTCCAAGCCCCTGGACTGGTCTAGCCAAGTCATCACCTTCGACCCAGAAGACCACCCTGCAAACACTGCCGGGGTCGGGACCCTGCCGCTGATCGTGTCGCCCGTCATCCACAACTACAAGGTCACCAAGATGCTGGTCGACGGAGGCTCCAGCCTCAACCTGCTGACGGCGAAGGTCCTGGCTGTCCTTCAAATCCCCCTGTCTCGCCTACAAGACACTGGGGTGTTCCAAGGCGTGAACGGAAGTGTTACTCGACCCCTCGGGAAGATCACCCTTCCGGTCACCTTCGGCGACTCCAAGAACTTCCGCACCGAGGAAATCGTCTTCGACATCGCCGACACTCCGCTACCGTACAACGGCATACTTGGCAGACCTGCTCTGGCCAAGTTCATGGCCGTCTCCCACTTCGCCTACAACATGTGAAGATTCCGGCGCCGTGGGGCGTGATCAAGGTCAGGGCCGACATCGACGATGCTATCTACTGCGTTCACCAGCTGAACCAGACGGTGGCAACCACGGCGGACATCCCTCAAGGTGTACAGGAGGATGATGATGGGGCTCTCCCCGGGGGCGAAGGGCACCCCGGGGGCTCCACATCTACTCCACCCAAGAAGGCGCCATTCCATGGCGATCCGCAGCTGACCAAGAAGGTGGCGCTAACCAGCGACGGAGTTCGCTCCATCACCATCGGCGCCCGCCTCACCGACAAATAGGAAAGCGCGCTCGTCGCCTTCCTTCGGGAAAACTCTGACGTCTTCGCGTGGGAGGCATCAGGTTTACCCGGCGTACCAAGGGAGGTGATCGAGCACAAATTGGCGGTCAATCCGGGGGCTCGCCCCGTGAAGCAGGTTCTCCGGAACCAAAGCAAGGAAAAGCTGGAATTCATCATCGCCGAGGTGGACAAGTTGATAGAAGCTGGTGTCATCCGGTCGGTTCCCCACCCAAGCTGGGTGGCCAACCCCGTGGTGGTACCGAAACCCATGACCTTCAAGTGGAGACTCTGCATCGACTTCACAGACCTGAATAAGGCCTGTCCCAAGGACCCTTTCCCCCTGCCGCGGATCGACATGATCGTGGATTCCACGGCCGGGTGCGAGCTGCTGTGTTTCTGGATGCCTTTTCCGGGTACCACCAGATCATGATGTCACTCGAGGACCAAGAGAAGACGGCCTTCATCACTCCCAAGGGCTGCTACTGCTACACCCGGATGCCTTTTGGCCTCCGAAAGCCGGCGCTACCTTCCAGCGCGCAATGCAAGCATGCCTTGGGTCGCAGCTGGGCCGCAACGTCGAAGCGTACATCGACGACATCGTGGTCAAGACCCGGTACAAGGACTCCCTCATCCAAGACCTGCACGAGACCTTCGAGAACCTCCGCCGGGTCAACTTCAAGCTCAACCCCGACAAGTGCGTGTTCGGGGTCCCCTCCGGCAAGCTGCTGGGTTTCCTGGTCTCTCACCGAGGGATCGAGGCGAATCCGGACAAAATCAAGGCAATCGAGCGCATGGAGGCGCCCCGGCGGGTCAAGGACGTACAGCGCCTCAACGGGTGCATCACTGCACTCGGGCGCTTCATCTCAAGGCTTGGGGAGCGGGCCTTACCGTTCTTCAGGCTGCTCAAGAAGTCAGGCCCCGTGGAGTGGACCTCCGAGGCCGAGGAAGCCCTGCAGTCCCTTAAGCGCTACCTCGCCTCGCCACCAATCCTCGTGGCACCAGAAGAGAAGGAGCCCCTACTACTGTACATTGCTGCCACCAACCAGGTGATCAGCGCTGTGCTCGTGGTAGAGCGTGACGCTCCTCCGAAGAAGTCAAGCAAGATCAAGGGCAAGCGACCCGGGAACTCTCTTCCGGGGCAACCGTGCAAGAAAAGGCTGCCGGGTGACCAGGGGTCTCATGATCCTGGCGTCACTACACTTCACCAAGCGACGCGGATCCCGTCGGGAATGGAGAATCTCCCTCCGACGAGACTTCGCCGGGGGCTACATCGTCCCCACCCCAAGACGTCGACGAGGGGAAGCCGAGCCCTCTCAGGACTCGGCGACCCGCAAGGTGCAGCACCCGGTCTACTTCGTCAGCGCAGTGCTGCGCGACGCCCGGGAGCGGTACCCCATGATGCAGAAGCTGCTGCTGGCAATCCTCATTGCCTCCCGCAAGATGAGGCCGTACTTCCAAAGCCATCCCATCACGGTGGTGTCCAAGTACAACCTAAGAAGCCCCCTGGAGAACCCACTTGCCACTGGTCGCATATCATGGTGGGCCATGGAGCTTCAAGGTTTCGGTCTCAAGTTCGAGCACACGGACAACATCAAGAGTCAGGCGCTGGCGGATTTCACGGCCGAGTGGACCGAGACGGCGTTCGACGACCCGGAAGAGGAAACCTGCCTCCCCGGGAAGGAAGATCCTAGCGCCTGGATCATGCACTTCGACGGCTCCTACACCAAGGGGAAAGGAGGTGCTGGGGTTGTCCTAACCTCACCAACCGGGGACCGGCTGAAGTACGTCGTCCAGATGCACTACCAAGGGAACATCTCCAACAACACGGCGGAGTACGAGGGCCTGCTCGCAGGACTTCGTGCTGCCATCGGCCTCGGCATCAACAAGATCGTCGTCAAGGGTGACTCTCAGCTAGTCATCAAACAAGTGAACAAGGAGTACGCGTGCCCTCAGATGGCACCATACGTTGAAGAGGTCTGGAAGCTGCAGCGGCGCTTCGACAACTTCCGGGCTGTGTACGTCCCACGGGGAGAAAACACGGCCGCGGATGAGCTATCGCAGGTGGCGTCCAAGCAAGAACCAGTGCCTCCCGGGATCTACATCGAGGTCCTCAGGCGACCTTCGATCCCGCCCGAGAGGCTCGCGACAAGATCTGCGCCGGGGGCTGGCGACCCTTCTACCTCGACAACACGGGTAGCCAGCCCAGAAGCTCAAGACCCGGCAGCCCCTCCAGCGGAGGAAGCTATGCTTTCTTTCCGTCGGATGGTGCTACCGGTGGAAGGAGCCCACCCACCCTGGGCCCGGGACATCGTCAAGTACATCATGGAGCACGCCCTCCCGGAGGACGATCACGACGCCGAGCGGGTGGCTCGTCAAGCCAAGCTCTACGTCATGATCGACGGCGAGCTCTACCGGCGACGGGACAACGGAGTCAAGCTCCGCTGCATCCCTCAAGAACAAGGCCAAGTACTGCTACGGGACATCCACGAAGGCACATGTTCAAGTCATGTGGCATCAAGATCACTGGCGGGTAAAGTTTTCGTCACGGGTTCTACTGGCCAACAGTCCTCAGTGATGCGGAGCAGCTAGTCAAGACCTGTGAAGCCTGCCAATACTATGCGAAGAACATACATCAGCCGGCGCAAGCTCTGCAGCCAATTCCAATCTCCTGGCCGTTCGCGGTCTGGGGGCTGGACATCGTGGGAAAGATACCGAAGTCTGTCGGGGGCCATGAATACCTTTTCGTGGCCATCGACAAGTTCACAAAGTGGGTGGAAGTGATGCCAGTACCAAGACAGACAGCTCAAGCAGCCATCAAGTTCATTGAAGGGATCGTGTACCGCTTCGGAGTACCCAACAGAATCATAACGGACAATGGCTCTCAGTTCACAAGCCGATCCTTCCTCAACTTCTGTGAAGAGCTGGGAATCAAGGTGTGTTTTGCCTCGGTGTCCTACCCAAGGTGCAATGGGCAAGTGGAGCGAGCCAATGCGGAGGTCCTAAAGGGTTTGAAGACCAAGCCTTTGACAAGTTAGAAGACAAGGGCAAGAACTGGATTGAGCATCTACCAAGTGTCTTGTGGTCCCTCAGAACCACACCAAGCAGAGCCACTCAAGAAACACCATTCTTCCTTGTCTATGGAGCAGAAGCCGTCTTGCCAACAGAGCTCAGGCATGGATCCCCCCGGGTACTTGCCTATGATGAAGACGCACAAGCTGAGAGGAGGATTGATGACATCAACTTCCTGGAAGAGGTGCGGTGCCGAGCTTCCTTACGATCTGCTCGATACCAGCAAGGGCTCCGCCGCTATCATGATCGCCATATCCGTTCACGGGTACTGGAACCCGGAGACCTGGTTCTCCGCAAGAAGCAGAAGCTTGATAACATGAACAAGCTGTCCTCCAAGTGGGAAGGACCTTATCGGGTGACGCATACCCTGAGACCCGGAGCTGTTTATCTGGAGGACGAGAAAGGCAGGCCGGAGGGCAACGCCTGGAACATCGAGAATCTCCGGAAATTCTACCCCTGAATACGAACATGAATCGCAGATAGTTCGAGTCAACTAAGCACGCCCAAGGGGCTAGTGTTCTGTATAAGGGTGTAAGAATCGTCGCCAAGGAATAAAAGATAAGTTTTTCAATTCCGTGAGCCTCTCTTGTTGTCGTGAAGTGTGTTATCCGTAACAACCCCCAAGCAGGGGGCTGACATGGTGCCGGTGGCTGACAGGTCGAGCGCGAGCAGCCTATCAGTAGGCGCTGCCACCTGATCGTGCCGTACTGCCGCGGTAAGAAGTGGAACGGGCAGTGCTGTGTTTTAAAGAACCTAAACACAGAAATGCACATTCAACTTTGCTTGCGGGTTGCTCCGGATGAAACACTTTCACGACATGTAAGGGAGGGTCCATTCTTTTCCTACTGAAAGTGTGTTGTGTGTAGCGCCTCTCCCGGGACAGGAATGGATGCTGAAGAGCGGCTCAGGAGCTGGATACCCGGGAAGGACAGAGTAGATCAAGGACACGGCAAAAACCAGCTAAGTCTTTGCATGTGCATCTGGCATTCTAGGCATAATATCTCGCTCGGAGTCAATATACCACCAACCTGCGCATGCTTGACAGTTGATGAGAACCTTTGCGGGGGTAATGCGTCCTCCCCGGCGAACGGTCAGATTTCCCTTCTGGCCTAGTACCCGTGGCTGTGGAGTGGACTCCCGGAAGGCATAGTGCTCTTAGGGGTGCTGCTACTGGTGCGGGCGGTCAGAGCACTTGTCACCTAAGAGATCTCCTCAGAAAACTTGACGGCGCGTTAGTGCAAAGGGAGGTTTGGGAAATGACCCCGGGAGTTGAGCCCTAGGATTGCATTCATCTGAACTTACATTCTGAGTTTACAATTCTGGATTACATTCAGTCGAAGCTTTTCCTGGATACATATCTAGCCTATGCTACTAAGGCCAGCTCAGGGCTCCTGGCTGTGCAGCTCTGTCTTTCTGTTTTATTGCCTGCCGGGTGCACTCTTTTCTCCCGGGGACGCCTGGGTGAAAAGATGACACGCGTGCAGAATCTTGTCAGGCGCGTCGAAGAGCTCGACCACCTTCTGCCGACCAGGGCGCTCCAGGGCCAAAGAGACGGAAGATTCCGTCCGCCAGTTCGCCTACGGACTGACTCTCGGCCTGCAAAAGTCCAGATCAAGATCAAGGCCACCAAGAAGAAAGGCGGAATCATGGAGAAGAGCAAGCAGTGAACCTGCTCAATGGCCTCGAGTTCAGCCACAACCAAGGACAGCTCCGGAATACCGGCAGTCCTTTCCTTCAGGATGGACCACAGGTGCGTCCTCCTTACTGCCCTAATCCTTGCCTCTTCTGGGCAACAGGACCAGAGACGGCCGCCAGGCGAGCAACATTCTGGGCAGCAGAAGGACGGGACGCAACCTCGCCGTCAGTGGCTCGGGCTCCAGCTTCGCTGGGTGCCTCCGCCGCTCCTCGAAAGACGGACTCCGCCGTCGACACATCGGACAAGGCCCTCTCTGCTTCGCCGGACATTGTTCTGCGGGACGAGGGGAGGCAAAGGAAGAAGAGGAGCGGAGCAAGGCGAGAAGATGTGGCGAAGGGGTGGAGCCTGGATGGTCTTTTATAGGCCTCCCCTGCTCCACCTACCCCTTGACGCTACGGCTGCTGCAGTAATGGGAGCGCGTTTTGCAAAAAACTCGTTCTCATTCACACGGACGCGACACGAAGACAAGGAGGAAAACAAGATCTTCTTCATTTACAAGGACTACAAGGGGACGATCTTTTTTACAACAAAAAGGTTGGCTCCCGCCGAACAAGGAGCACCGCCGTACAATGGAAGACGCTACTTCCAGAAGTACGACGTCAAGGCCGCCAAGGAGGAGGTCAACGAGATCTCCATGGCGCCCGTCCGAAGCTCCTCGCCTTCAGGAAGACGAGCTCCCCTCGACCTTGATGTCAGATGAGTTTTCCTCATCTTCATCCTCGTCGTAGGAGCTCGAGCTGCCGCTGCTGCTCTCCATGCAGCACTCCACGCGTCCGCCATCGACACCGAAGATCTTCACGGAGAGCGTAGCATCTCCGTCGTACCGGAACACCAAGCACTGCCCCCTGGACAGGCGGCGGGCACGGGAGAACGACTTCCACCCCGGACCCAGAAGCAGGGCGCCTTCAGTGGTGCGCTCCGCCATGGCCCAGGAGGGGCCATTGGGGCAGCCTTCCACCTGCAGCCAGAAGCCGGAGGGTCCGATGTCCTCCGTCGCCATCGCGAAGGAATCCGGCAGGAGAAGCCGGCTGCGAGGCCTGCGGTTCAGATCCACGGCGAACTCGAACGGCGCGAAGCTGGTATGAACCATGCTCCTAGGAAGAGGGGCAGCGGTGCCGCGGCCTCCACGGCCGCCGCGACCGCGAATCCCACGACCTCGCGGAACAGCTCGACCACGAGTGGAGGGGCCACTCTCCGCAGCAGCTGAAGAAGTACGAGGGCGTCCAACTCCTCTCTTCGCTCTCGCCATTGGCGCTGGCAGCTTGTGGGGAGGCCTGGAGTTGGACCAAGGAAGAAGATGACCAAAAAGGCCAGGGGTGCGCCTCGCTTTTATAGCCGCGGCAGTGCCTCTGCCGCGTCTCCTCGGTTCTTCCGTTAGTGGGAATCGAGGGGGCCCTCGCAGTTATTCCCCCGAGCGGAGTAACTCCAAGACCTTCAAGGCCATCAGTGAAGCGAAGCTGAGAAGACCAGGTACCCGGGACCCACTTTGACCTATCTTTAGGCCATGGCCCCGGCAGCTGGAGCAAGAGCCACCGGGACCATGCCCGGGGGCTACTGTCGCAACAGTGGAACATGGGGTTCCCCTAGTACTGCCAAAGTGGGTCCACCCCATGTGGGCCCAAGATGAAGATGGACAAGACCAAGACTCAAGCCAAGCTGGCGGGTTCACTGTCAGGACACACATGGCCAACGACGACTAAGGGCTCCGGTCCTGGGGACCTTCCGGGTCCCCGAATCAAGCGAGAAGGCCAGGAAGGACCCGAGAGCCCGAGTTCCCGGCAGGAGGCCAGGCTCCTGTCACATCCCAAATTTGGAAACTAAGAAAAACTTGGTTTTACCAGACCCAAAATTCAGAACCAACAAAAACTTTTTGAAATGTTTCACTGATGATTGTGTTTTCCTTCCCGTTGCTGTGTTGAACCTTGTGAGACCTGTTGTTTAAATTGTTTGACTGGTAAAAATAAGACCCAACCAATATAAAAATATATTTAACTTTTGTGATCATGTCATGACAAGAAAAATATTCCATGTATCTTTTCCATTCTTATTTTGGCCAACTCCATTTCAAAGATACTTGGTTTAGCAACACCCAAAACTAATACCCATTAATTGAGAAAGAAAAAGTATTTCCAAAACTATGTGTTCCCAAAAATATGGAGATCTATATGCTATCTCCTATCTATCTTTTAAACTTGATATTTTGCATTTGTATGCAACTACCATTTTATACACTTTGATTATCACTTCCCTTTTAAAAAGAACACAAGTGGGAAATATATTACCCCACATATTTTGCCTTGCTCAAAACCCTTTTCAAAAATACCAAGGTGGAGTTGAGATAGTTTTAAATATCATCTTGTCATAATTAAGTGTGATCATTTTTATAAGATAGTATTGTTAAGTATGTAAATAATGGTGTGATTAATTCTTGTGGTTTGATTTGTGTGATCTTGGATGTGATGTTGATATTGTTGTGATTGTTTGCTTGTTTGACTTGTGGTTGAAATGATTGTTAATTCTTGTTTTATTGTTTGCTTGGGTGAATAATTACACCAAAATAATTGAGTGTTAAGTTGGAAACTCACTGGTCACAAATTTTGAATGTGGCTTAGATTTAAAGCAAACTCCTCAAATTATTCAACAAATGGAAATTAAGATCATGAATTAAAGAAATGATCTTAATAAATTACTTTCCCTACTTAACTATCTATTTCCTTCAAATAAATATTTTCTATATGAAGATAAAAACTATTTGAAGTTAATATATTTGTCAAGGAAGTTCCAAGAGTTCAAAATTAATATTTTAAACTTGCTTTAAAAATTCTAAAGGATTATAAAATTATATTTAAGAAAAATGTCTTATTTAAACCCTAGGAACAAATATTGTTCAAAACATTTTATTTTCAAATACCAAATTTTGGGGACCTTCTACATGAATATGGAGGCTACCTGAATTTTCTCAAATTTTTATAAAATGTTTAAGTACCCTAAATAAATTCCCTAAAAGCTGCTGGTTTTAAAGAAATAAAAGAAAATCAGGAAAGGACCTAGTTGTGAGAGGGAAAAGTTCTGCCAGGGGGCGTTCTGCAAAACGCCGTCTTCTCTGTAGCAGCCCGTGGCCGACGACGCCGTGTCGTCCGCCCGTGCGCCGCTCGCCGCCAGGCCCCCCCCCCCCCCCCCTCTCGTTCCCCTGCCGTGTCGAAGAAGGATAAGAGACCCCTCGAAGCCGCTCTGCTCTCCTCCTCCCTCACTCGCTCTCTGCCCTCCCTCTCAATCACTCTCTCCTTCTCCTCCATGGCCGAACCCTAGCTCGGGCTGCCGTCGCACATCGCCGTCGATTGCAACCTCCCCGAGCAGATCGAAGCGTGCAGCCGTCTCCGCCTCGTCGTCCTCTGCATCCTCCTCCAAAGAATCGTTGCGGGAAGCTGCAAATCGATCGGAGCATCGCCGTCTTCTTCACCTCCGGCCGCCGAACATCGAGCAAGCTCGTGAGCGATTGCGTCCACCATTTCTCGCCATTCTTGCCTCCCTGGAATCCCCTCGTCGCGAGCTAGCTAATGGACACCACCCCTTCGTCTCAGGTTCATCGGAGCGCCGTCGCCGTCCTCGCCTTGCTCCCGGAGCGCCGAGCCCTGCCGTGCGTGTCGAGGAAGAAGAATGAAGCCCGTACCGCTTCGCCGCGCGCACTGGGCCGTGGGCTGGGCCAGCTCCAGCGTTGCTCGGCCAGATCTGGGCCAGATCTGGCCCGTTTCTTTTATTTTTCTGTGATCTATTTTTGCTGTTTAAATTCCTGTAAACTTGCAGTGTAGCTTTAATTGTTTTGTGGTAAATTTGTGATAGCTATTTGAGTGGTTCAAATTTTGTAGCATTCATATGTGTTTTCTTAACCATGTGGCACTGGCCATTTTTCCAAAATGTGTAGTTATGTGTGTGCTAGATTTAATCTCATAAAAAGTATGTTTTGCACTAAATATTTAATATCTAGAGCTTTACAAATCCAAATATTGCAACTAAAATTCTCTGGATAGGTTGAGATGCTACCTTTCCAGATCTGTTGGCCTTGCTAGAAAATGAAGCCTAAAACAAAAGTTCTATTCATTCTTGTAAACATACCAGTGGCACTTTGGTGATTTTTGTAGATTTTTGTGAGATGAATTTTGGAGTGAATCCAATTGGCTTGTCTTCTATATGTGTAGGAGAACATCTCCCTAAATTGGTTTGAATTTAGGAGTCATTGATTGACTGTGGTGCTAATTATAAGGTTTAGGCCTTTTCTGCCTATTTTTATTAGGGCTTTATTAATTGTTGTGTTATAACTTTATTGCTCTAGATGTGTTTCCTAGCATGTGTAGGGTGGTAATCCACTGTTATGATGTGTCTCCTTAATCTTGCTAGCATGTTAGGAGAGCTATTTGTGAAACATGTGTTGTTAGGGTTTTATTCCCTATATAACTTTGCCTCTAGTAATTAAGAATTGCTATGCTTATTTATTTTAATGTGGGATTATTGTGTGTGATTAAAAGGTATGCCTTGCTTGTTAATGATTGTTGTGGTACTGTGCTTGCATGTTATTGTTGTTTATCATGCTATAATATGTTAGTACTGTTAGTGGCATGTGTTAGGCTTAATTGAGTTAAACATGTGTTGTTTAGTGGTGATTGAAGCAACCAACAAGTAGTTAATTATGCTTGTGTTGCTTGATATTTTGGATTAGCGAGATGATCTTTTTAACTAAGTTTGGGCTACTGGTTGCTTAGGTTTGCTAATAGTGCATAGCCTTGCTTGTTAGTAGAAACTAATTGGTGACTTAACTTTTGTCTGAAGTATTTCCTGATTAGGAAAAATGGTTGTTAATTACCTCTAATTGAGGATGTCTTGGTGCTCTATGTTTTGGCATGTGTTTGGTGTTATACTCCTGTGAGTATAATGCCCTTGTAAATATAGATCTTAGTTGTTGCTTGAATGATTAGTTTGATGCTTGTGGTGTGAATACTTGTTTGTATATCCCTTGTGGTTTGGTTTGCTTAAAGAGCGTTGTTTTATTTTCATGTTTGCGACGCTAGAATTAAACGCTACCGGGGTGGTCTTTGGAAAGGATTTATCGGAGAAGGATGAGAGTTTATTTCTTTGATCAATGAGGAGAAGTCCAGGAACATCATGCTGAAATCAGGCAAGCTATTATCTGAGATTGCATCTACATACATCTATTTTGGTTCACATGTTTTACTTATAAAGAGCATAAGTGATTTATGTGGTGTTTGCCACAAAAGATATGATTTTGAAAACCCTTTTCCAAAATATAAGTATATTATTTTGACACCGTATATGGAGACATTAGCTGGAATTTCTTTTTCAAACTATAGGATGGGAAAAATATTGTTTACTCAAAACTCCTTTGGAAATACTTGTGTGGATATGGAATACCGAGATGTCGTGTGGAAATGGAGAAATGGAGAATGGTGATGTTTATGAAAAATGCACAGTGTCCTAGAACCATGACGACCAATCTTACCCTGTGCGACCACATTTACCCACATATGGGAAAGGGCTTAGTCATATAATTTGCTCTTATTAGTATGGGATGCCTCATCGACGGAGATGACTCCGTTATGCATGAGGGGATGGTCTGAGGACCTACCCTGACCTGGGTCCTCGCTCAAACTCTATGGAAAGATAAGGAGGAGGATAGAAGGATGTCCCCTATACACCGCCAGACAAAACATATGAGTCCTCACACTTAGGGTTTCCGACGGGAAACTGGACTGGGTGTTGATGGAAAGTGTCATATGGGAAGGGTCCTATACTAGCATGAGCAAAGGAGAGGCTTTGGTCGGTGGCTCAACTTCGCATACACCTTGTATGGCGGGACGTGGCTGACACGATGAGTTACCGGATGGGTGTGGGCAAAAAGCGTGCTACCTCTGCAGAGGGTAAAACTATTCGAATAGCCGAGTCCTCGGATATGGACAGTTGGGAGGCTGTCCTCTGACCATGTGCAAGTTTTGCAAAGTTTTGAGATTTGAAAATAAAATGGAGATGTGTGGTATCTGCAACTCTACCGACGGGCTGGTATGAGGTTGCTGGAGGATGATTTGACCATGACGGGCTATGGTCGAGAAGTGAAGAGTTTTTGTGATTTGAAAGTGGAAAATGTTTTACGCAACTATACCGAAGGGCAGGTATAAGGTTGTTGGAAAATGAAAAAGGAGGAGTTTTGGAGAAATAAACCAAATGGTGATATTTTTGGGAAAAAGTTTTAAAAGAGACTTCTTACAAAAACAGATTTATGGGAAAGATTCTGAAAGCCTTCCTTTCTTTTTCAATAAAGATATAGAGATTTCAAAACAAAGTTTTATTAAACAAAAGTCTATCCTTCTCTTTTCAACAAGGATATAGAGTTTTCAAAGCAGAAAAAGTTTTACTTAAATAATAAACAGAGTAGTGCATGCTCATTTCGGGGGTAGTTTGCGAGTACATTCAAATGTACTCATATTGGTTTCATCCCTGGCTATTGTCTTAGCCAGATTCTGAAGAGGAGAAGTTCGAAGAAGAAGTGGTTAATGACGTCAATGCGAACTAGGGCGCTTCCCAGTCAGCTGCCTGTAGGGTTAAGGCAAATGACTTGGGCCCCACGCTGTTTGGTGATTTCCGCTGCAGTACCTGTTGAAGTTATGACTTCAATCGAGTAAGTATGTTTATTCGGTATTTATGGGTGTTCTGTGATGCCAATTCGAGTTATGTTCAACAACAGACTGATCATGGGATTGTTGCAGGAAACATAACGAGTATCTCGGATAGTTAATCCGGGTCCTCACAGATCCCTCCCGGGTACTTCCTACGTTCCTGCGGATAAGCACTCCACCTCACCACGGAAGACTTGGGAAGCAAGGCGAAGGCAGCGCAGGCGGGAAGCACATCCCGTGGTGGTGTCAGCTCCTGTCCAGCCCAAGGCAGACGCTCCCACCTAACCCAGAGGAGACGCTAGGCTGAGGAGAGGCCACGTCTCCCCCTAAACCAGATGAGGAGGGTCCTTCACCCCGAAGGTCCCTCATCCTCCTCACGTGACCCTGTGGCAACCCCTTAGCCTATAAAAGGAGGACCAAGGCACGAGAGGAGGAAGGACGGGAGGAACACAAGCTAGAACCAGAGCAAGACTAGACTAGGGCTGCGGAGGTAGAGAGGAAGGTGATCTCCTCTGGGTAAGGATCTGTCCTTCTTCTACCTCGGGCCAAAACCCTTCCGGGTACCCTGTCCGGGAGGTTCCATTGTAAGCCACACTATGAAGAACTCATCAATCCAGACATGCAGGAGTAGGGATTTTAGCCTCCGGGCGGCCTGAACCTGGGTAGCTCCTTGTGTCCCTTTGGTTGCATGCTTTGATCGTGGAGAGGAGAGCTTGATCTAGACTCCGCCCAAGAAGACGATTCTCAGCCTCCTTCGCGCCCCGTGCCGAACCTAAAAGGGGGTATCCTATACTCCTCGTGTCCGTGCAACGAGACACGACAAGCGGATTTAATCTGAAGGTTTATATAAGAGGGAAATATTTATCCGGAGTATTTTGTCAGCGGACACTAGGTATCCCGGATCATATGAAAGTGTTTTATATGATAAGTAATTAATTCAGTGAAATATTCTGTAAAAGGAAATATTCAAATAAAGAATTAATTAGACAAAATATTATTTAATTAAATATTAATTTATTTAATTAATAAATAATTATGGAAAATATTAAATAAAAGATTTTATTTGGAGCCCACCACCATGGGGCTACCGAGTGGGCCCATGGGGCCCACAGGGTAGCTGCACCACAAGTGGGGCGGGTGGGTAAACCGAGTGGTGGGGACTCCCCCCTGGCCGAAACCCTAGTGGGCCTAGCCCACTAGGTGGAGGCGGTTTGGGAGGAGGAGTCCACCTCCAACTCCCAATCCAAGTTGGAGTGGGGTTGGACTCCTCGCCCCCCCCCCCCCCTTCCTATTTTGTTGGAGGGAAGTTTTGGGAGGTGGAGTCCTACTCCAACTCCCAATCCGAGTTGGGCTAGGGGAGGACTCCTCCTCCCCTAGGGCCGGCGCACCAAGGGGAGGGCCTTGCCCCTTCCCCAAGCACCCCTCCCCTTTGGCCTACTATATAAACACCCCAACCCCCATGGGTTGAGACATACAATTGCCTCCGTGCAAATCTCTCTTTCTAGTAGATCTCATGTGTTGAGAATTAGACGTCTCTAATCCTCTCAAATCTCTCTCTTTCTAGTTGATTAGATCTACCACATAAACTACGCCGAAAGGCTATCTCTCTTCGTCGGTGCTAGTAGCTCTAGGCGGCGAACGTGCTCGGCGGGTTGGCGCGGTGTACGTGTGGATACTGTTAGAGCAGGGCTGCGCGAACAGTTCCTCGACGACGGACCGGCAACAATCTCACCTCTCGGCGTGGACGTGAGATTCTTCATCAGGCTTCACCGACATCTACTTCGACAAACACAAGATCTTCCGCAATGGTGTTTGTATGTATTCTGGATCTAGCATTATGGGGTGCCTCATATCTTCATAGATAGATCTTGGCGGCAAGGTTACGGAAATTTCTAAAGTTTTACCCGCAACCCAATAGTGGTATCAGGGCCGATCTATGCGTAGATATGATTTGATCTAGAGCACATGTTGGTGCGAGCATTGCATGGTTCTTGCATTAAGTTTATTTTAGTTGCTTCCCAATAAGTTATGCTTCATATTCCATGGCGGCATAGGCAAGATCTTACGGACTTCTAGCAATCCGCGGACCTTCCGACTGCTCCTAGTATGCCTGTCGGCGCCAACGAAGTGCTTCAGTAGCTTTGGGTCTATACCTATCGTTGTGGATGTTGTATAATGGAAGGGGCATGAGGGTTGGACGCCTCATGGAGGCCACGCGTAGTGCGATCTCTTAGATTGGGGTTCACAACGTTTTCGTAATGTTGGGATCTCAATCACCCCGCAAAGTTAATCTAGCAACTAGCCTAAACATGCTTCAAGTTCGTAGGTAGAGACGGTTCTTCCGTAGATCCTACAAGGCCACGTAAAACTTGCAAACAAACGTTAATTCCGTCTAACTTGGTTTTGCAGGATTGTGTGCATATGTTTTGCTATAGCTATTTGTTACGGTGTTTTAACAAGATGGCCAATGCCAACACAATTGATCGAGTTCGTCATCGACAAGTAAGCGAAGAAGAGTTCGTCGCATGGACCGGGAGGAGGCGTCGGCGGTGATGCTGGCGATGAGTACTTGGCGAGTTCTTGGCTACAGCAATTTTCCCTCGGGGATTTTGCTGTGACCGGGAATTATGAAGATGGTGATCCTCAAGGACGAGCGCCAAGAACTTCTGGAGAATAACAAAGGCTATACCAAAGCACATGAATTATTATTAATTGCCTGTGATGTTTATCCTTTGTTGTTTGCACCTTGATTGTGCAAGTAGTAGTTTATTAGGATGAATCCTCAAGTAAAATATCAAGGAGATCGTGTTCTTCCAACTGTGGCACCGTCAAACCAGATGCTTGTCGCCGTACGCCATGTTTCCATGAGTATTGTGTGCCAAGGGTTTGGGAGGCGGGCGCGAACCATTCCAGCAGCATGATCAGTTGGTTGTCTTGAAGTCCTGGCATACAAAGTTATGAGTTCGGAACACGCACGTCGAAAGACGAACAGGAGTTGTAGCTACTACAACTGGCATAGTGCCTACCGGTCGTTCACGTGACATGCCATGTATCCATGCTTGTTTCGTTGAGTTATCGGGTCCTGAATCACTCAGCGCCAATCACGAGGATTATTGGGCTTAGTGGGAGCATATCTTAGATTCGATTTAATTGAGTTATAGTAGTGCATTAAAATTGGTAGTAAATAGATAATGGACCACTTCGAAAAGTATCATTTCAATCAGATGTTGAGTCGTGCACCGTTAGCTGCTAATGGAAACAATTTTGGAGAGTGGTTTCACCACATGGTGGGTGTTCTTAAGAACACAGGAAAGGAACAAGTTCTAAATCCCATGGATGCACACGATGAAGCCCATGGTGGGCCTCACATGTACTGTGAAGAGTGTATTGTCAAGGAGCTTATGCACGCTTGTATTGAACCTGAGCTGGGCGATCTCTTTATGGATCTTCGTCCCTTCCGGCTTATGGAAGTATTAAAAACTCGTTTCATAAGTCAAGTGCGCACTGAGCATTACAATCTAAACCGGGAACAGATAAACATTCGGCTTGAGTTGGGTGAACCCATTTTGCTGTTTGAGGTCAGGATAACTGGTATAGAGGAAAAGCTTAGACAACTTGGTTCACCAATTAGTCATGAGTTTTTCAGTGACATTATACTGTCGGCACTACCACCTACATATCATGCCTTTGTGGCGAGGTATAATGGCATGGCGGATGAGTGGCCGGTTCAGATGTTGTTTGCCTTGCTCAGGGAAGCAGAAGCTAATATTCTACATGGGGATCTAAACTGGACCAGAACAGGTATATGAGTTATACATGTTGACATAATTTCAGCAATTATGATCAATGGTATGAAAATACTAATTGATGCTCGCACTTGCACCAGTGGCAGGTACTTTGGAAGGAGCTAATGCTGGAAGGAAGAGGAAATTCTGGAGTGACGTTGAGGCTGCGCTTGGAGTGTAGCTGATCATCCTAGAAGTGGCACAGTGGAAGATCGCATTTTATGCGAAGTGACCACTATGTCTACATCCCAAGTCAATGAAGGAGATTTACACTAGGACTTTAAATAAGAGTTATTTTTAGTTCGATCATTTTGTAATGAATATTTTATATTTCTGGAACAAGGCTATGTTCGAATTATAAAGTATGTGAGGGAGTTCACATTTTGTGAATTTGATTTGATGATCTTCTTTATTGTAATATGTCATTTAGTTTTGCTTGTTAACTCTTTATTGTTTTGATTCAAGATATTACTTAAAGTTTTTTGGGTAATAATTAAAGTTAGTTTAATCTTTAATTTTGGAGTTAAACTTTTTGTCGGTTATCTTTGAGACTCTTAAAGTTATCTCTAAAAATTAAATGGATAAAACTAAGATCACAAAAGTGCTAGTCACTTGGAGAAATTCGAAATTCATAAAGTGCTAGGCATTTAATGAAAATCGAAATCCACAAAATGCTGGGCATTTGGTAGATTCGAAATTGGCAAAGTGCTAGGCACTAGTAGATTTCAAAATTTACATAAAGGAGTGGAATCTACCCATTAATTCAATTCTATTAAAGATTTAATATGAAGTTGCATATTAATGAAATAGAGTTAATGAAATTATTGAAGTTCCAATATTTCATATAATTCAGTGGGAGGGTGTGAGAATCAAAATAAAGGAATCAAAGGCATTTGATGAAGTTAAAGGACTTAATAAATTATTGTAACATTGTTGATGAAAGAAAGTTTTCTTAGTCAAATTACTCATGATGAATTTTGGTAATTCAAAATTATCATGGTAATAAAATCTTTTGCAAGATAAAGATTAAAAGGAAATGTTATAATGATTAAAACAAAAGGGTCTTGTTCTGATGTGATGTGAAATAGAATTCAAAATTACCCACTAAAGTAAATGGATTATTTTGTTTGTATCCAGGGGACCTATATCAATTTTAACTTAGAGTTATTTTGATAGAAAGTTCCAAGTTTTTCAATGGTGAACCCAAGTATGGATTCGAATTGAAATAAATGTTTTGTATAAAGGTAAAGACCAAAGTATTATATTGGCGGTTGTTTTCCACGCATAATTCTAAAAAGATTGTTGACTTTAGAATTGGAGAAAAGTTTCTTCTCATGAAGAGAGAGTGGAAATCAAAATACTAAATTAAGACTGGGAGTCTTTGGACAAGTGTTAGAATGAGTGGGTAATATGCAAATGTTTCCATATCATTACTTTGTCCATGAATACATGTGAGTTATACGTGATTCGAATTAAGTATTAAAGATGAAGGTCGTGTGAGGAATTTAATGATTAAATCACCTAGTGGTCGAATTATTAAAAGTCCAGGAACATGATTAAAAGCAAAGCAATTACAAACAGAATAAGGAATACTCATAAATGACGGTACATGTCATAAAGGAGTTCAAAGAAAAATTCATGTAACTCCCAGATTTAATCTTGAGAGTAGTTTGGACGTGATGTGAAATCACGGGGCATGAATATTTCATAAAGAAAGAACAGATGTGAATATCTAATATTCATAGAGCTAGTCTTGATTAAAATTGTTTTATCAAGGACGAATAAATGATAGTGAGAAGTTGCAAAACTTATCATATCAATTGCTCGATGCTGTTATTGGACTAAAATAGCAAAAGTGATTGCTAGGAATAATTCATTTGGATTATGAGAATAATCTGGATAATTATTATGAGTGTTTGAAGTCGGTCGTATTAAAATTGTTTTATTCTTTTCATTATATAAATCGAAGGGACTTAAAAGACAGTGGGAGCTGATATTATATTTGTTGAATAAGGCTAGGCCGAATTCAAAAATGTATATCTTGTGTAGATTTAAAAGTTTTAAATAAAAGGTCGGAAATTGTCTTATTAAAGTTTTGTCTATATGATTTAATTCAATAAACATGAGTACCAATGTGCTAAGTACAATTCTGAAATGTAATTCGAATTGTGTCTTGAGTCAAAGAAATTTGATCAAGAATTCATACCGTGATATTTGCGAGATACATTGACATTCATAGTCAATGATGAGCGAATAGAGAGGAATAAGATCAAATCATATTTAATGTGATTTTGCTTATCTCATTGCTATATATAGTGCATTAAGCCGAAAGTTTCCAAAGTGCTAAATTTTATTTAGACACCGGCAGTTAAGAGAAATACTTGATAAAAGTTTTCTCATAAAGGCAGTTAATTAAAAGTGTAATTAATCCTGAGGGTTTGGTAAAAGAACCCAATGGTGATATTACAAAAGTATAATGACTTAGTTGATTTTGTAAAGCTTCAAATAGTGTATATAGAGAAGTTCCTCATATACGTATTTGTAGTGGAATTATGAAATCAGATCTTAATTGATTTAATCTGATAAATGCAATTTTCAATTGATAAATACTTGATGTTTTGATTTTATCAAATCACTTGTATATGTGTGGATTCTACAATATAAATAGATTTTCTATTAAGGATAGTTTCATCATTGATGTGAGACGTCATGATAAGCAAGTTACTGGATAAGTCATTGACTTGGTGAGGTTTCAATAGATGGTATGATAATATCATTCGGAGACGCTTGATATTATTAATACTATTACGGAACCGGATAGGCCGATATCCAATTCCTAATATATCCAACTTACAATGTCAAGTTTGACATGTGAGGAGTTAAACAAGTTTATGTACTTTGTTGGATCAAAGTTTTGGACGCAATCCAGAGCGCATGCGAAAGCGTGAGTGGCACCTTAGTTCCATTTGGTGTCATGTCATCATGCTAACGAGAATCATTATTGTTTCTAGTGCAAGTGGGAGACTGTTGGAGATATGCCGTAGAGACAATAATAATTTAGTTATTATTTATCTCCAAAGTTTATTATTAATGTTTATATCTTTATGCTATAACTGTATTGGGCACTTGGATAGCAAATACCCCAACCCCCCCCCCCCCCTTCCTATTTTGTTGGAGGGAAGTTTTGGGAGGTGGAGTCCTACTCCAACTCCCAATCCGAGTTGGGCTAGGGGAGGACTCCTCCTCCCCTAGGGCCGGCGCACCAAGGGGAGGGCCTTGCCCCTTCCCCAAGCACCCCTCCCCTTTGGCCTACTATTTAAACACCCCAACCCCCATGGGTTGAGACATACAATTGCCTCCGTGCAAATATCTCTCTTTCTAGTAGATCTCATGTCTTGAGAATTAGACGTCTCTAATCCTCTCATATAGATCTAATCTAGTTGATTAGATCTATCGTGTCTCGTTGCACGGACACCGGGAGTATAGGATACCCCCTTTTAGGTTCGGCATGGGGCGCGAAGGAGGCTGAGAATCGTCTTCTTGGGCGGAGTCTAGATCAAGCTCTCCTCTCCACGATCAAAGCATGCAACCAAAGGGACACAAGGAGCTACCCAGGTTCAGGCCGCCCGGAGGCTAAAAGCCCTACTCCTGCATGTCTGGATTGATGAGTTCTTCATAGTGGGGCTTACAATGGAACCTCCCGGACAGGGTACCCGGAAGGGTTTTGGCCCGAGGTAGAAGAAGGACAGATCCTGACCCGGAGGAGATCACCTTCCTCTCTACCTCCGCAGCCCTAGTCTAGTCTTGCTCTGGTTCTAGCTTGTGTTCCCTTGGTCTTCCTCCTCTCGTGCCTTGGTCCTCCTTTTATAGGCTAAGGGGTTGCCACAGGGTCACGTGAGGGGATGAGGGACCTTCAGGGTGAAGGACCCTCCTCATCTAGTTTAGGGGGAGACGTGGCCTCTCCTCAGCCTAGCGTCTCCTCTGGGTTAGGTGGGAGCGTCCGCCTTGGGGTGGACAGGAGCTGACACCACCACGGGACGTGCTTCCCGCCCGCGCTGCCTTCGCCTTGCTTCCCAAGTCTTCCGTGGTGAGGTGGAGTGCTTATCCACAGGAACGTAGGAAGTACCCGGAGGGAGCCTGGCCTCCTGCCGGGAACTCGGGCTCTTGGGTCCTTCCTGGCCTTCTTGCTTGATTCGGGGACCCGGAAGGTCCCCAGGACCGGAGCCCTTAGTCGTCATTGGCCATGCGTGTCTTGACGGTGAACCCGCCAGCTTGACTTGAGTCTTGGTCTTGTCCATCTTCATCTTGGGCCCACATGGGGTGGACCCACTTTGGCAGTACTAGGGGAACCCCATGTTCCACTGTTGCGACAGTAGCCCCCGGGCATGGTCCCGGCGGCTCTTGCTCCAGCTGCCGGGGCCATGGCCTAAAGATAGGTCAAAGTGGGTCCCGGGTACCTGGTCTTCTCAGCTCCGTTGGGGACCCGCCGAGGCGAGGTAGAGACGAGCCCCCGGGTCCTGTTGACTGAATCACGGCGAACGTTGCGATTCATACGGACCCCTTGCTTATCCTGGAATCCAACGGGCGAAACGCGCAGAAATCGGCACGCCCCCTCGATCCCCACGTCCGTCGGAGTAATGGGGCCGCGACGTGACGTGTGGGATGCCTTATAAGCCACGACTGGCTTCCACTGTAGCCGTTACCTCTCCAGATTCGCCGAAATCCCCAAATCGCCGCCTCCACCTTCGTCTTCCTGACTCTGCTCCGCCGCCTCCCCTTGTCGCCATTGCACCAATTTCCCTTCTGCTCCAATGGCTCGAATGAAAGTTCTCGGCCGGAGGAAGAAGAGCGCGGAGGCCTCGCCCACCGAGAAGCCGCTGTCCCCAAAAACCAAGAGATCGCGGCGGAGATCGGCGCGCAACGCCGAGCGGGCCGAGATCAAGAAACAGAAGGCCTTGTTTCCCAGCTGCTTCGCCGGTGATGCGGAAAGCGGGGCACTTCGGGGTGATGGAGTCTGCTGGCGCCGATGGTGTCCCAGCAAGGAAAGCGTCGGAGGTCTTTCCGCCGTCGGCGACCAGGACACCCAAGCAGATCCCCATCTTCGACAGCTTCATGATGATGGGGCTCGTCCCCCCTTTCTCGGATTTCTTCATGGAGATCTTGCGCGCGTATCAGCTGAAGCTCTTGCATCTGACGCCCGGCGCCATCCTCGACTTGGCGGTCTTCGCCTACACCTGCGAGGCGTTCGTCGGGGTGATGCCATCCGTGGCGCTGTTCCGCCACTTCTTCTACCCTCGCATTGGGGGCCAAGGCTGGATGGGAGGCAGCGTCACGTTCTGCTTCCGTCCGAACATCAAGTGGGCCTTCCCCCTCATGGAAACCAAATCCAGATGGGAAGAGTGGAGGGATCACTGGTTCTTGGTCGGGGTGCCAGAAGCTGATGCTCAGCTGGAGGAGCCGACGGAGCGTCCGTGGATCTGGACACTTGGAGAAGTGTCAGCTTGCAGGATGAACAGTTCTCGGCGGTCGTGGCGCGCTTCAAACTTCTTCGCGAGAAAGAAGTTTCCGGAGCCGCCATCGTCGCTCATTTCCTCCGCAATCGCCTCGCGCCACTGCAGAAACGCCCGCACCCGGCCTGGAACTTCCAGGGCCCCGGGGATCCTTCTCGCCTGAGGTGTCCCGACATGGAGGAAAACCTTGTCCGGGATAACGTGAGAGGGACCTTCACTCCAGGGGTCAAGTACCAGCTGCCCAAGGGGTTTCTGCCCCTGTGCGACGACCCGGAGAAGGACAAGATCCTGGCGCAGATGCCGGTCTGCAACGCCTTTGGTATCGTAGGCCGGGCTGATCACGGGCCCAGACCTCCTGTGGTGAAGACCCGCAAGGTCAGGGCACCTTCCAGCCCTGAAGAAGGAGAATGCTGGGAGTCCAACGAGGAGAGCGAGGAGGAATCCGAAGAGGAATTCTCCGGCTCTGATGACGACGACGACGGAGGCGACGGGCGCGAGACCGACGCCTCCGACAGAGACGAAGAAGCTGGCGACGACCCTGTTGCCAGCGATGACGATGATGAAGATGACGACGAGGAGGGGGCTGCTCCGCCCCCGCAGTCTGCCCTCGGGGTCGATGCTGCCCCAGACCCGAGTGTCCGCAGCCGTTCCCCGCCAGTCGTGGTGATGGGGAACGATGAAGACCATGTGGACGAAGAAGCGAGCGCCGCTGGCTTCGTCCGAGCCCCCCGCCGGAGAGCTTCCACCGGCCGCCTGTCACCCGTGGTGGAGCCACCTGCTGCCTTGGGAGAGACGCCGGCGAGCCCCCAGGCGTCTTCTGCTGCGTCGGTAGATGTTCCCCCGTCAATGGGTACCAAGCGCACCCGAGAGTAAGCCTCTTCTTCACTTCTTTCTTGCACTTTGCACTCCTTGCCTTCCCCAAGGAAAATGACCGAGTGTTGGTGCAGGGGTTCTCCTTCCTTGGGTACTGGCAAGAGACGGCGTGATACGGCGGAGGACGACACCGCCACTAGCCTTGGAGCCGGTGGAGGAGGGATGCTTCCCCTCCCATAGCAGAACTTGAAGGCCGTCGAGGGAGCGGAGTGGGGAGCGTGACGGCGACCTCCCTAGCTCACCCGGGGAAAGCGCTCGACGCCCTGACGCCCGAGCAAGCAGGTAACCCAGAGCTCGCGGGTAACTTCGTTTTCTTGACGCACCAATGCTTTTCCTGACATCCTTTTGTTCCCAGATGCCTCAGTGGCCAACGTCTTTTCTCCCGGCGGCCTTCATGGGGGACTAGCCAGGAGAAACCACCTTCCCTCTCGCCTTCAGAGGGTCAAGAGGTGTCCAAGGGCGCCCCGAGTTCGCGGGCAATGGGAACGCAGACCGCGAACCCTGTTCCGGGTCCAGGCCTCGATTTGATAGAGAGCTCCTTGATGACTGGGACGGTGTTAACGACTTTTGCCTCTTTTTCCACTGATTCTGGCGCCAGCAAGGAGATGGCGGCGCTGATGAAGATCAAGGAGAGCCTGGCCGCCAACCGCAAGAAAAGTGTGCCTGCCCCGGGAGGTCCCCCGGCAGCTACTCCAGGGTTCACCATCAGCGGTGACGACGCGATGGATGCCATCATCCGCGGGATAGCTCAGCTGGGCAAAGACTTGTGCGACCGTGAGGCCGCCGTTGTGGGGACCATCGAGAGTGTCGAGGAACTGATCCAGAAGGGGATGGACAAGCTGAATCGCTTGGCAACCCAGATCACCACCTTGCTCCCGGCTCTCGAGAAGAAAGATGCAGACCGGAAGGCCGAAAGTGAGCGCCAAGGCAAGGTCCTCTTGGCGAAAGAGCGACAGCTAGCCTCCCGGGAGGCAGAACTGGCTGAGAAGGAGAAGCCTTGGAGCTCCAGAAACTCCAGCAGGAGCAGCAGACTGAGAACGCCTAAGGGAGGCAGAGGACCGCCACCGTGAAGAGCTCGAGGCCAAGGACAAGGACATCCAACTCTGGAAGTCCAAAGAGCAGGAGGCCGCCCAAACCATTGAAGATGTCAAGAATGCCCTCCATCAGGAGCAGGAGTCCGTCCGAGCTTTGCAGCAGCAGGCCAAGATGACGGCCAGAAGATGTCCGAGCTGAAAGAATCCTTGGAGGCGCAAGGTAATGAGCTTGCAGCACTGAAGGAAGGCCATCAGAAGCTGATCCAGGCCAACTCCCAGGCATCTTCTGAGCTGTCCGAGCTTCGCCGTCTTAACCAGGAAGGTTTCGCCGAGGTTGAGGCCGCCTGCGACTTGGCGACGACGCGAGTGAAGCGGCTGAGTCTGCCCACTGAAGCCCCGGTGTTGGAGCCAAAGCGCCAGAGTCTGCCCCTCGTCGCGAGATTCATCAGAGAAGTAGTCGCTGATCTCCGGTCTTTCAAGAACAAGATGGTCACCCGGCTTGTGAATGACAAGCATGAGACGAGCAAGGCGACGGCGGCCTTGGTGATGGCGTCCTTCAGAGAGGCCAATCCGGGCGCGGCCTTGCCGGACTTCTCGGCCTCGTCTCCTTCCGAGGCTTCTCTCCAGGCGGTGTCAGCTCCCGCGACTGCACTCGCCATGAGGAAGTTCCCGCCACTCTAGTTGTCCTGCACCATGTTTGGGCACTTCGTGCCCCCGAATAAACTTTGCGTCAGATCTCATGTACCAGCATATTAAAACTTGCTTGTAATAGGCTAGAACTTGCTATGCTACTCTAGTTCTCGGGTTGCTTTTATTTGTCTTTAGCATGTTTTTACTTTTCTCCACGTCCTTGAGGAACTTCCTGGGATGTAAGCTTACCCGCGAGGCCCTGACAGGTCAGGCATGCGCTCGCGAGCCCTACCGATACCCAAAAAGCCGCTCACTCTGTTGGCACGCACGTCCCCGGGGTGTATCAGGTCTGCGCACCGCTTTTTACCCCCGGGAGAGTCGATACCCCATGAGTGCTCGCACGACGGTCGAGCCTTGCCTTTCTAGTTCCGCACATGTTCTGTTACCCGAGAAGTAGATAGCACGGACTGCAGAAACAGGTTTGAGGGTAACTTATCTTTTATTCATCATGGACGTCTCTGAACGACAACTGGACACTTCAGGGTACATCTTGTGGCAACATGGCTCTTCCGGGTACACAACACGGATTGCTTCAACGATTCTTGCATGGAGGAAGGTTAGCAGCTTCTTCCATCCTGGCGCATCGGTTGGCCATGTCCCACAAGCTCTCCAGGGTATCCACAACATGGATACTCATCTTTTCACGCATCTTGAGGTTGCGGACGTTGACGTGGAACGCGGCGATGACGGAAGCCTCACAGAGGTACTTCGGGATAATGCGGTCGACGACGCCCCGGAACCTCCAGATGTAGTGTCGCAACGTTTCCTCAGCTTCTTGCTCCAGGTGATAGAGGTCGGAGACGGTTGCAGGGTACGGCGTGCAGCAGGTCTTGAGGTGCTGGCTGGCCTGGCCTTCCATGTCCTCCCGCGAACGACGCCTGGGGTTGGAGCTCTGACCAGCACCTTCTTCAGGAAGTTCCATGGGCCGCTTGCCATGGGGGTCCTCAGGCTGTTCCTCCGCCGGAGGTAGTGGCTCGGGGACGGCAGCGCCGTGGTCGATGGTCGGGGCAGGACTCGTGGGAGCGTGGCATTGGAGAGCGTAGTCCAGCAGGTTTTCCAAGCTGTTGATCCATGCCTTCGCACGGGGATCACTCTTGCACTGATCTGGGGGAAAGGAGAGAAGCGCCCGGGCCACGCCCAGAGCTTCCTCTAGCCCCCAGCCTTTCCGCGATGCCTGGCACGCTTGCTCTCCAAAGACCTCCCGAGCTCCCGACATGACTTTTGCTTGTGACTGAGGCAGCTGCTTGCCTTGTCCCGAGGAGACGGCTGTTCCTGGAGCGGATCCGACCGCGGACGAGGTGCTCGAGGCAGATCTTGGCGATCTTGCCGTAGACCGCGAACCAGAAGAAGAACTTGACGACGAGCTTGTTTCCGAAGAAGAGGAGCCTGATGTAGACTCCGACGTTGTCGACGAAGAGCTTGCCGTCGCGGCTGATGTAGGCGAGTCCAGCGCTTGCGCCCCCTACCTGGCGCGCCAGATGTCGTGTCTCGTTGCACGGACACCGGGAGTATAGGATACCCCCTTTTAGGTTCGGCACGGGGCGCGAAGGAGGCTGAGAATCGTCTTCTTGGGCGGAGTCTAGATCAAGCTCTCCTCTCCACGATCAAAGCATGCAACCAAAGGGACACAAGGAGCTACCCAGGTTCAGGCCGCCCGGAGGCTAAAAGCCCTACTCCTGCATGTCTGGATTGATGAGTTCTTCATAGTGTGGCTTACAATGGAACCTCCCGGACAGGGTACCCGGAAGGGTTTTGGCCCGAGGTAGAAGAAGGACAGATCCTGACCCGGAGGAGATCACCTTCCTCTCTACCTCCGCAGCCCTAGTCTAGTCTTGCTCTGGTTCTAGCTTGTGTTCCTTCCGTCCTTCCTCTCTCGTGCCTTGGTCCTCCTTTTATAGGCTAAGGGGTTGCCACAGGGTCACGTGAGGAGGATGAGGGACCTTCGGGGTGAAGGACCCTCCTCATCTAGTTTAGGGGGAGACGTGGCCTCTCCTCAGCCTAGCGTCTCCTCTGGGTTAGGTGGGAGCGTCCGCCTTGGGGTGGACAGGAGCTGACACCACCACGGGACGTGCTTCCCGCCCGCGCTGCCTTCGCCTTGCTTCCCAAGTCTTCCGTGGTGAGGTGGAGTGCTTATCCACAGGAACGTAGGAAGTACCGGGAGGGAGCCTGGCCTCCTGCCGGGAACTCGGGCTCTCGGGTCCTTCCTGGCCTTCTCGCTTGATTCGGGGACCCGGAAGGTCCCCAGGACCGGAGCCCTTAGTCGTCGTTGGCCATGCGTGTCCTGACGGTGAACCCGCCAGCTTGGCTTGAGTCTTGGTCTTGTCCATCTTCATCTTGGACCCACATGGGGTGGACCCACTTTGGCAGTACTAGGGGAACCCCATGTTCCACTGTTGCGACAAGATCTACCACCTAAACTACGCCGAAAGGTTGTCTCTCTTCGTCGGTGCTAGTAGCTCTAGACGGCGAACGTGCTCGGCGGGTTGGCGCGGTGTACGTGTGGATACTGTTAGAGCGGGGCTGCGCGAGCAGTTCCTCGACGACGGACCGGCAACAATCTCACCTCCCGGCGTGGACGTGAGATTCTTCATCAGGCTTCACCGACATCTACTTAGACAAACACAAGATCTTCTGCAACGGTGTTTGTAAGTATTCTAGATCTAGCATTATGGGGTGCCTCATATCTTCATAGATAGATCTTGGCGGCAAGGTTACGGAAATTTTTAAAGTTTTACCCGCAACCCAATAGGCCACATGCGCGGCACAGGTGGGCGCGGCTCTAGAGGAAGATTTCTACGACCGCTCAGGCTGATGATCTCGTGCGCGTGGTCGCTCGAGCTGATGCCGCAGCCACTCGGGCTGTTGAACTCTCGGCTGCTTCTGCTATCGCGTCAGCTCCGTATGATATCGCGACCGCTCGGGATGATATCGCGGCCGCTCGGAGTGATATCGTGGCCGCTTGGACTAATCTCATGGCTGCTCGAACCGATGTCCTCTCCGCTCTGGCTGATATCTTGGCCGCTCGGGCTGATGTCGCGGCCGCTCGGGCTGACATCGCCACCTCTTGATTTTATGAGAGTGTCGTGGCATCTAGGGATGTCCTCGCCGGTAAGGCTGATGCCGGGGCCGTCCGAGCTGATGTCGCGGCTACTCGGGCTGATGTCCTCATCCCTCGGGCTAATACGACAATGCTTCAAGCCGAGCAAGCTGTGGAGACCGGCGCCTCCCTTCTGGACGACCACAAGTTGGCATGAAGAGTACTACATGAACTACGATGAGCAGCCGCCATGGATCTATTTGGATTATGCTTAGTTTTGTTCTCTGAAATGTAATATCCGGCCGCTCGAACTGAACATCAGTTTGTTCTAGCTAATATAAATCTAGCTCGAGTTTCTTGTTTGAATATGCACCATGTTGTTTGAATATGCAAAACTACATGCATTTTAGAATTTGTATGCACATGTTGTGATACCTGTTTATTATAACTAATTAATTAGTAGGATATATATGGCATGCCAAGTATGCAAAAATGATTGCACATGCATGAAATACACTGGATCCTTCAGTCTTTATCTGCAAGAGTGCCACCGGAAGTCAGTGGTAAGAAAGAATGTCTTATGTTCAACATCAAATACTTGAACTGTGTTTGTGTTCATATCATAATATACCTAATGTATGTGTTGCTTTTGCTGCTGCACAGATTGTACCATGCTATGCTAGGCAAGAGTTCGAGTTAGTACGCAGAAGCAGTTTGGTTTTTCGTTCTCTTGGGGGCACATACAAAATCATGTGAAAAACAAACATAGCAAGACTTGCTTGTATAGCAAAGGATGGGAACAGTTGATCAAGCTGAACAATCTTAGAGTAGGAGACATGCTAGTTTTTAGCATGACTGGACTAAATCCAAAAATATCTATTCTCATTATGGACTTTGGCAAAAACGCAGAGGACACTGACGAGAATTCTTCTAACGGTAATTCTGTCGTGTCTCGGATCACGGACACCGGGAGTAAAGGATACCCCTTTTTAGGTTCGGCCCAGGGCACGAAGGAGGCTGAGAAACATCTCTCGGGGTGGTCCAGATCAAGCTCTCCTCTCGACGGTCAAAGCAAGCAATCATAGGGACACAAGGAGCTAACCAGGTTCAGGCCGCCCGGAGGCTAAAAGCCCTACTCCTGCATGTCTGGATTGATGAGTTCTTCATGGTGTATCTTACAAGGAGGCTCCCGGGTAGGATACCCGGAAGAATGTGGCCTGAGGTAGACGAAGGACAGATCCTGACCCTGAGGAGATCACCTCCTCCTCTACCTACCAAGCTCTAGTCTAGTCTTTCTCTGGAGTTGCTTCTGATCCGACCTACTCGCCTCGGTGCCTTGGTCCTCCTTTTATAGGCTAAGGGGATACCACATGGACACACGAGGAGAGTGGGGGGGTTTAGGCGGGAAGAATCTCCCCCAGCTTCCTTAGGAGAACACGTGGCCTCTTCTCCTCCAAGTATCTCCTTTGGGTTAGGTGAGGTCGTCCACCTTTATCGAAAGCAGGGCGAACAGGGACTGACAACGCCACCGGCCATGTCCCCGATCCACGCCTCCTTCGCCTTGCTTCCCAAGTCTTCTGGGGTCTTCTAGCGTGTGCTGCAGTGCTTATCCTTACTCGTACGGAGACATGCCCGAGAGGGAGCCCAGCCTCCTGCCGGGGACTCAGGCTCTCGGGGACTCGCCTTCTGCCCAGCGTGGTGGGGGGACCCGGCAGGTCCCCAGGACCAGAGTCGTTTATTGTCGCAGCTCTTGCATGGTCTCCGTGGGGTTGGTGGGCGGACCCACCAACCCATCTTGTATCTTGGCATTGTCCATCTTCATCCTGGGCCCACGTGCGGTGGACCCACTTTGGCAGCGTCAGGGGAACCCCATGTTCCACTGTTGCGACAGTAGCCCCCGGGCATGGTCCCGACGGCTTTTGCTCCAGCTGCCGGGGCTATGACCTAAAAATAGGTCAAAGTGGGTCCCTGGCATCTGGTCTTCCTTGCTCTGTCCCATCAGTCAGCGCGATGGTCTTGGAGGTATTCCGCTCGGGGGAATAACTGCGTTGGCCTCCTCGATTTCAGGTAATGGAGAAGTCGAGGAGGGATGCTCGACGAGGATATAAAGGGAGGGGCGGGCCCTCTGCATCCTCATCCTTTTCCTTCTTCCCAACCCCTCTCCCCACCGAGACCACCGTCGTCAATGGCGAGAGCAAAGAGGGGGTTGGCCATCCTCATTCTTTGTCTTCTGCAGCGGAGGATGGCCCTTCCAACTGTGGTCGGGGCCACCCCACGAGGTCGAGGGAAACGCGGCCGCGGCGGTCGAGGAGGCCGCGTATCCGCTGCTCTTCCCCGAGGAGCGCGACCCACACCGGCTTCGCGGCGTTCGAGTTTGTCGTAGATCTGAACCACAGGCCTCGCAGCCGGCTTCGCCTGCCGGACTCCTTCGCGGCGGCAATGGAGGACGACAAGCCCACCGGCTTCTGGCTGCAGGTGGACGGCTGTCCCAATGGCCCCTCATGGGCCTATGCGGAGTACACCGTTGATGGCTCCATGCTCCTGGGTCAGGGGTGGATGTCGTTCTCCCGCTCCCGTCGCCTGACCAGGGGCAGTGCTTGGCGTTCCAGTACGATGGAGACATGACGCTCTCCGTGAAGATCTTCAGTGTTGTCGGAGGACGCGTGGAGTGCTGCATGGAGAGCGAGAGCAGCAGCGGCAACTCCAGCTCCTACGACGAGGATGAAGATGAGGAAATCTCATCTAGCATCAAGGTCGAGGGGAGCTCGTCTTCTTGAGGGCGAGGAGCTTCAAGACAACGGCCCCAAAGATCTCCTTCACCTCCTTCTTGGCCGCCTCGTCGACGTACTTCTGGAAGTAGCGTCTTCCCTTGTGCGCCGGTGCTCCTTGTTCGCCGGGAGCCAACCTTTTGTTATAAAAAAGTCGGTCCCCGTTGTAGTCCTTGTAATGAAGAAGAGCTTGTCTCCTATCTGTCTCTTGGCCTCCGGGTTGTACTTGTGTGAATGAGAACGGGTTTTTTGCAAAACGTGCTCCCATTACTGCGGCAGCTGTACCGTCGAGGGGTAGGTGGAGAGTGAGAGACCTATAAAAGCCCCTCAGCCCCCATCCTCCTCAACACACCTTCTCGTCTTGCTTCCTTCTGCTTCTTTCTCCGCCCCTCCGTAGATCGCGGAACGATGTCCGGCGAGGCAGAGAAGTCCCTTTTCGACGTGTCGACGGTGGAGTCTGCCTTCCGAGGTGTGGCGGAGGCACCCAGGGGAGCTAGGGCCCAACCCGCTGAAGAAGGAGAGGTCGCGACCCACCCCACCATTGCTCAGAACCTCTCCCGCCTGGCGGCCATCACCGGCCCTGCTGCCCAGGAGGAAGCCAGGGTGAGAGCTATTCATAGGGCGTACCTGATGGCAAGCTTGAAGGAGAGGACAGTCGGGATCCCAGGGCTATCCCAACTCTGGGCCGAACTCGAGGCCATTGAACAGGTGAGCGCTTCGCCCTCCTTGTCTTCCCACACTTTCGCCGGTTGAGCTCGACCTTGACTTGGCTGGTTTTTCTGCCATAGGTCAAGAGTAACGCCATGAGCGAGGTGGCATATGGAATCTTCCTCCTCTTCCGCCGAGGAGTGCCCGGTCTTGCAGCGAGGCCTTCCATTCCACAAGATGCCTGAAAGTCCTGCGCGTGTGCCCTTCCCTCATCCAGGCGTACCCGGAGGAGTGAAGTTTACCCGGCGGCAAAATAAAATACAAGTCTGCGCAGCTAGGAACCCTAAGCTGGCCTTAGTAGCATAGGTTCAACATGTACTTAGGAAGTTGCAGAACTGAATGTAATTCGGAATTGTAATTCAAAACTTAAATTCAGATGAATGCAACCTATTCCTGAACTCCCGGGGTCATTTCCCAAATCTCCCATTGCACTAACGCGATGTCAAGTTTCCAGAGGAGATCTCTTGGGTGCTAAGTACTCTGACTGCGTTCATCCCAAATTTGCTGCTAAGATGCTGACACAGTAGCAGTACCCCTAAGAGCACTATACCTTCCGGGAGCCCACTCCACTGTCTGCGGGTACTAGGCCAGAGGGAAACGGACAGTTCGCCTGGGTGGACGCATTACCCCCGCAAAGGCTCTCATCGACTGTCAAGCATGCGCAGGTTGATGGTATATTGACTCCGAGCGAGATGTCATGCCTAAGTGCAGGATGCAGATGCAAGGTCTTAGCTGATTTTTTGCTGCGTCCTCGATCCGTCCTGTCCCTCCCGGGTATCCAGCTCCTTAGCCGCTTTCCACCGTCCGCTCCTGTCCCGGGAAAGGCGCTGCACATAGCAAACTTTTAGTAGGAAAAGAATGGACCCTCCCTCCATGTCGTGATAGTGTTTCATCCGAAGCAACCCGCAAGCAAAGTTGAATGTGCATTTCTGTGTTTAGGTTCCTTAAAACACAGCATTGCCCGTTCACTTCTTTCCGCGGCAGTACGGCACGATCAGGTGGCAGTGCCTACTGATACGTAACTCGCGCTCGACCCGTCAGCCACCGGCACCATGTCAGCCCCCTGCTTGGGGGTTGTTGCGGATAACACACTTCACGACAAGAATTGAGGCTCACGAAATTGAAACACTTATCTTTTACTCCCTTGGCGATGATTCTTACACCCTATTAGAGAACACTAGCCCCTTGGGCGTGCTTAACGGATTCGACGTTTGGCGATTCATGTTCGTAATCAGGGGTAGAATTTGCGAAGATTCTCGATATTCTAGGCATTGCCCTCCGGCCTGCCTTTCTCGTCCTCCAGATAGACTACTCGAGGTCTCAGGGTATGAGTCACCCAATAAGGTCATTCCCACTTGGATGACATCTTGTCCATGCCATCGAGCTTTTGCTTCTTGCGGAGTACCAAGTCCCCGGGTTCCAGTTCCCATGAACGGACATGGCGACTGTGATACGACGGAGCCCTTGCTGGTATCGAGCAGATCATAAAGAAGCTCGACACTGAATCTCCCAGGAAGTTTATGTCATTGATCCTCCGCTCAACTTGGGTGTCTTGATCATAGGCGAGTACCCGGGGAGATCTGTGCCTTAGTTCTGTTGGCAAGACGGCTTCAGCTCCATAGACAAGGAAGAAGGGTGTTTCTCCAGTTGCTCTGCTTGGTGTGGTTCTGAGAGACCATAAGACACTTGGTAGATGATCGATCCAATTCTTTCCCTTGTCTTCCAATTTGTCAAAAGCCTTGGTCTTCAAACCCTTTAGGACCTCCGCATTGGCTCACTCTACTTGCCCGTTGCATCTTGGATAGGACACTGAGGCGAAGCACACCTTGATGCCCAATTCTTCACAGAAGCTGAGGAAGGCTCGACTTGTGAACTGAGTGCCATTGTCCGTGATGATTTTGTTAGGTACTCCGAAGTGGTACACTATCCCCTCAATGAACTTGATGGCGGCCTGGGCCGTTTGGCGTGATACTGGCATCACTTCCACCCATTTTGTGAACTTGTCAATAGCCACGAAGAGGTATTCATGTCCCCCGACAGACTTCGGCACCTTGCCCACGATGTCTAGCCCCCAGACCGCGAACGACCAAGAGATTGGGATGGGCTGCAAAGCTTGTGCTGTCTGATGTATGTTCTTCGCATAGTATTGACAGGCTTCACAGGTCTTGACTAGTTGCTCGGCATCATGAAGAACTGGTGGCCAGTAGAATCCTTGACGAAAGACTTTCCCCGCCAACGATCTTGATGCCACGTGACTTGAGCACGTACCCTCGTGGATGTCCCTTAGCAGTACTTAGCCTTGCTCTTGTGGTATGCAGCGGAGCTTGACTCCGTTGTCGCATCGTCGGTAGAGCTCGCCGTCGATCAAGACATTGAGCTTGGCTTGGCGAGCTTCCCGCTCGGCGTCATGATCATCCTCCGGGAGGGCATGCTCCGGCATGTACTTGATGATGTCCAGGGCCCATGGTGGGTGGGTTCTCTCCACCGGTAGCACCATTTGACAGGAAGGAAGCATGGCTTCCTCTGCCGTAGGTGCTGCTGGGTCTTGTGCTCCTGGGCTGGCTACACGTGTTGTCGATGTAGAAGGGTCGCTAGCCCCCGGTGTTGGTGCAGATCTTGTCTTGAGCCTCTCGGGAGAAATCGAAGGTTGCCTGAGCACCTCGATGTAGATCCTGGGAGACACTTGCTCTCGCTTGGAAGCCAATGGTGAAAGCTCGTCAGCGGACGTGTTCTCTCCCGTGGGACGTACATGACCCAGAAGCTGTTGAAGCGTCGTTGAAGCTTCCCTACCTCCTCGACGTACGGTGCCATCTGAGGGCAGGCGTACTCCTTGTTCACTTGCTTGATGACTAACTGAGAGTCACCCTTGACGACGAGCTTGTTGATGCCGAGGCCGATGGAAGCACGAAGTCCTGCGAGCAGGCCTTCATACTCAGTCGTGTTGTTAGACATGTTTCCTTGGTAGTGCATTTGGACGACGTACTTCAGGCGGTCGCCGGTTGGCGAAGTCAGGACAACTCCAGCTCCCCCTTGCCCCTTGGTGTAGGAGCCGTCGAAGTGCATGATCCAGGCGCTAGGGTCCTCCTTCCGGGGAGGCAGGTTTCCTCTTCCGGGCCATCGAACACCGTCTCGGTCCACTCTGTTGTGAAGTCTGCCAGCGCCTGGCTCTTGATGTTGTCCGTGTGCTCGAACTTGAGGCTAAAGCCTTGAAACTCCATGGCCCACCATGATATGCATCCAGTGGCAAGTGGGTTCTCTAAAGGGCTTCTCACTTTCATACCACCGTAATTGGATGGCTTTCAAAGTATGGCCCCATCTTGCGGGAAGCAATGAGTATTGCCAACAGCAGCTTCTGCATCATGGGATACCGCTCCCGGGCATCGTGCAGCACCGAACTGATGAAGTAGACCGGATACTGCACCTTGCGGGTCACCAAGTCCTTGTCGGGCTCGGCTTCCCTCATGTCGTCGGCATCCTGAAGCAGGGGTGAAGCAGCCCTCGGCGAAGTTCCTTCGGAGTGAAACTCTCCGTTCTTGCTGACGATGAGCATGGTGTCAGTGGGCAATGTTGGTGCGATGTCAGGATCATCAGACCCTGGTCACCCGGCTGCCTCTTCTTGCTTGGTTGTCCCGGAAGGGAGTTCCCAGGTCGCTTGCCCTTGGTCTTGCTTGGCTTCTTCGGAGGAGCGTCACGCTCCGCCACAAGCATGGCGCTGATCACCTGGTTGGTGGTAGCGATGTACAGTCGCAGGGGCTCCTCCTCTGTTGGGGCCACGAGGATGGGTGGCAGGCGAGGTAGCGCTTGAGGGACTTGAGAGCTTCCTCGGCCTCGGGGGTCCACTCCACGGGGACTGACTTCTTGAGCAACTTGAAAAACGGTAGGGCATGCTCCCCAAGCCTTGAGATGAAGCGCCCGAGTGCAGTGATGCACCCGTTGAGGCGTTGTACGTCCTTGACCCACCGGGGTGCTTCCATGCGCTCGATGGCCTTGATTTTGTCGGGGTTGGCCTCAATCCCTCGATGGGAGATTAGGAAACCCAACAGCTTGCCGGACAGGACCCCGAACACGCACTTGTCGGGGTTGAGCTTGAAGTTGACCCAGCGGAGGTTGTCGAAGGTCTCGTGCAGGCCTTGGATGAGGGAATCCTTGTACCGGGTTTTGACCACGATGTCGTCGACGTACGCTTCAACGTTGCGGCCCAACTGGGACCCAAGGCATACTTGCATAGCGCGCTGGAAAGTAGCGCCGGCGTTACGGAGGCCGAAGGGCATCCGGGTGTAGCAGTAGCAGCCCTTGGGAGTGATAAAGGTCGTCTTCTCCTGGTCCTCGACCGCCATCATGATCTGGTGGTACTCGGAGAAGGCATCCAAGAAGCACAACAGTTTGCACCCCGGCCGTGGAGTCCATGATCAGGTTAATGCGCGGCAGTGGGAATGGGTCCTTGGGACAGGCCTTGTTCAGGTCTGTGAAGTCGATGCAGATTCGTAGCTTGAATGTCATGGGCTTTGGCACCACCATGGGGTTGGCCACCAAGGTCGGGTGGGGGACCGCCCTGATGACGCCGGCTTCGATCAACTTGTCAATTTAGGCGATGATGAATTCCAACTTCTCCTTGCTTTGGTTTCGCAGAACTTGTTTTACTGGGTGGGCATCCGTGTTCAACGCTAATTTGTGCTCGATCACCTCTCTTGGTACACCGGGCAAACCAGATGCCTCTCAAGCAAAGACATCAGAATTTTCCCGAAGGAAGGCGACGAGCGCGCTTTCCTATTTGTCAGTGAGGTGAGCGCCAATGGTGATGGTGCGAACCCCATCGCTTGTCAGCGCCACCTTCTTGGTCATCTGCGGTTCGCCGTGGAATGGCGCCTTCTTGGGGGGAGTTGATGCCGAGCCCCGGGGGTACTCTCCGCCCCCGGAGAATGCGCCGACATCAGCCTCCTGTACATCTTGATGGACATCTGCCATCGTTGCCACCGTCTGGTTCAGCTTTTGAATGCAGAAGATGGCGTCATCGACGTCGGCCTTGACCTTGATCACACCCCATGCTGCCGGGATCTTCATCATGTTGTATGCGAAGTGGGAGACGACCATGAACTTAGCCAGAGCGGGCCGGCCGAGTATGCCGTTGTACGGGAGTGGCGTATCTGCAATGTCGAAGATGACATCCTCGGTGCGGAAGTTCTTGGGATCACCAAAGGTGACCGGAAGAGTGATCTTCCCCAGCGGCCGAGTGACGCTCCCGTTCACGCCTTGGAACACGCCAGTGTCTTGTAGGCGGGAGAAAGGGATTTGCAGAGTAGCTAGGACCTTGCCGTCAGCAGGTTGAGGCTGGACCCTCCGTCGACCAGCATCTTGGTGACCTTGTAGTTGTGGATGATGGGCGACACGATCAATGGCAGGGTCCCCACCCCGGCAACACTAGCAGGGTGGTCTTCTGGATCGAAGGTGATGACTTGGTTAGACCAGTCCAGGGGCTTTGGCGGGACAGAAGCAACCGTGTTTAGCTCCCGGACGAGTCTCTTGCAGGCGCCGTTGGAGGGAGGTAGAGAAGCTCCCCCGTGAATGCACCCGACAACTCCATTGACTTTTTGGAACTTCCGTTGTTGCCGTCCTGGGGAGCCGGAGCTTCCCCGTTGTCGTTGTGGACGGCCTCTTGGTTGTTATGCATGCGACCGCCTTAGCCGCGCGTCCTCCTCCTCGGCCTCCGTGGCCACCGCCACGACCCCACCCACGGCCGCCTTGGCGACCCGTGGGGCAGTCATGAGCGATGTGTCCGATGATGCCACAGTTGTAGCAGCCGTCCGGGCTGACCCCGTCAGCCCGGTGCTGCTCTCGTATGGCAAGGTTCTTGAGCATGCGGCAGTCCTTGAGCAAGTGATTGCCTTCAGGGTGGATGTGGCACCATGGGTCATCTTCTTCCTCGGAGGTCGAAGCAGTCTTGGCCTTCTTAGGAAGGGGCTCAGTGATGAAGACGCGCTTGTCGGGTCCATAGTCCCGTTTCTTGTTCTTGGCGGAAGCGGTCTTGTCCTCGGGTTCATCCTCCCCGGGGAACTTGACTCCTCTTCTGCTCGGGTGCACCGGTCCGCAAGCTCCCAGAGCTTATGGGTAGACTCAATGCGGTGGATGTTTAGTTTGCGCATCCGGGTGTTGCGGATGTTGGCGTGGAAGGATTGGATCACCAACTCCTCCTTGATGCAGGGTATCATGTTCCTCTTCTGGGTGAAGCGTTGGATGAACGTGTGAAGAGTTTCACCCGGAAGCTGCTTGAAGTCCTACTTTAGATGGGGTGGGAAACGACGTTTTAAAAGAAGGCAGTGGCACCTTTCAAATGAGATCAAAAGTGCCAAGGCGGACTGACCACTTAGTCACTTAGTCACCGAGTCAGGTTCTTCTCCTACCAGTATCGAATAGAACATGCTGAACAAGATCTTTTTCATGGAAACCTGCTTGATTTAGATCGGGAAAATCGTACTGATTTTATGAAACCATGTGCGATGGCTCGAATCCATACTTTCGATAGGACCGGTTCACTGATAACATTCGAGATTATGCAGGATTATACACGAAAGATCCTTTTTTGGCTCTCTCTTTAGCCCTATGTCTCTTATCCCTAGGAGGCCTTCCTCCACTAGCAGGTTTCTTCGGAAAACTCTATCTATTCTGGTGTGGATGGCAAGCAGGCCTATATTTCTTGGTTTCAATAGGACTCCTTACGAGCGTTCTTTCTATCTACTATTATCTAAAAATAATCAACTTATTAATGACTGGACGAAACCAAGAAATTACCCCTTATGTGCGAAATTATAGAAGATCCCCTTTAAGATCAAACAATTCCATCGAATTGAGTATGACTGTATGTGTGATAGCATCTATTATACCAGGAATGTCAATGAACCCCATTCTTGCAATTGCTCAGGATACCCTCTTTTAGCTGCTAGGTCTATTTATTTCTTAGTTCAAGATCCCTCTTACTAACTGGAATAAAAGAAGCCCCGGCGCTCGTACCCGCCTTGGAAAGCCCCAGGAACTGTTCCTTCAGTGCTCGCCAGAAACGGATGGAGCACTTGGGAAGGTTGAGAAGCCACGTATGGGCATCTCCCTTCAGGGCCAATGAGAACCAGTTGGCCATCATGATCTCGTCGGCCCGGCGACCACCGCAGCAAGGGAGTAGAGCTGCAGGAAGTAACGGGGGTTCGTGGTGCCGTCGTAGCGAAGAACGTCGATCTTGAACTTCTTGGGCCAGGAGACATGACGAAACTCTGGGAAAGGGCGAGACAGCCCTCGGCGATGTCGTCGTCCCGATCTTCCCGGCGGTGACGTTCTCGGCGTCGCTCGATGCGGGTGCGCATATCCTCGTTCAGATGGTTGTTGAGGTCGTCATGAAGATCTTGATCATGAGTGGTGGACAATCCGACGAAGATGGCCTTGCCGCGGTCGCGTTCAGCCGATCCGCCATCGGTGGAGCGGTGCGTGGAGGTACCATCTCGCCTTGACGCTCGCCATGGGGCTGGCCCCGCGCTCGCGTGCCTTGTCTCCTCCTACTCCGAGGCCGTCGACGGTGGGAGCTCGAGTAGGTTCGGGCCCTCTACTCCTGGTAGACCTTGGGATCATCGGTGCTTGGGGGAAACTGCTTCAAGGCCTTGGCAGCGACCAAGGCATCATGGCGAGCTTGTGCATCCGAGGGCAAGTGCGTGGAGGACTTGCTCTTGGTGCCTCGTGGATCTCCGCTGGCGCGAACGCCGTGGTTCTTTTCCCCAGCATCAGGTCCCTTGCCAGCGCCATTGCCAACTCCTTTCCCCCAGAGCGAGGAGGAAGCCTGACGGAGTCTCTCGGGGTTGCCGCACCTTCAGGCTCGTCGTTCTTGTTGTTGCCGTCCGCTCCGTCCGGCACCACCTTCTCTGCTGGTGGTGGGGGCGGAGAGTCGCCCCGCCGCGTATCCGCAGCTCGGCGCTCGGCGAAAGCCTGGGTGCGCGAGGGAGAGACGGGCTTGGAGGCCGTGGCATCGGCCTTCTTCTCCGGCGGCATGCTTGGCGAAGAGCTTGACGTAGATCTCGACGATGATCTGAGGCTGCAAACACGAATCCAGCGCTTGCACCCCCTACCTGGCACGCCAGATGTCGTGTCTCGGATCACGGACACCGGGAGTAAAGGATACCCCCTTTTTAGGTTCGGCACTGGGCGCGAAGGAGGCTGAGAAACGTCTCTCGGGGTGGTCTAGATCAAGCTCTCCTCTCGACGGTCAAAGCAAGCAATCACAGGGACACAAGGAGCTACCCAGGTTAGGCCACCCGGAGGCTAAAAGCCCTACTCCTGCATGTCTGGATTGATGAGTTCTTCATGGTGTATCTTACAAGGAGGCTCCCGGGTAGGGTACCCGGACGGATGTGGCCTAAGGTGGACGAAGGACCGATCCTGACCCTGAGGAGATCACCTTCCTCCTCTACCTACCAAGCTCTAGTCTAGTCTTGCTCTGGAGTTGCTTATGATCCGACCTACTCGCCTCGGTGCCTTGGTCCTCCTTTTATTGGCTAAGGGGATACCACATGGACACACGAGGAGAGTGGGGGGGTTTAGGCGGGAAGAACCTCCCCCAGCTTCCTTAGGAGGAGACGTGGCCTCTTCTCCTCCAAGTACGGAGACGTGCCCGAGACGGGAGTGCTGGAGTGCTTATCCTTACTCGTACGGAGACGTGCCCGGAGGGAGCCCAGCCTCCTGCCGGGGACTCGGGGACTCGCCTTCTGCCCAGCGTGGTGGGGGGACCCGGCAGGTCCCCAGGACCGGAGTCCTTTTTTGTCGCAGCTCTTGCATGGTCTCCGTTGTGTTGGTGGGCGGACCCACCAACCCATCTTGTATCTTGGCATTGTCCATCTTCATCCTGGGCCCACGTGCGGTGGACCCACTTTGGCAGCGTCAGGGGAACCCCATGTTCCACTGTTGCGACAAATTCTGATGAGGATTTAGAGAGTGAAGAAGAGGACAGTTACATAGTTACCCAAAGAGTCCATCTCAAGAACCATGAGAAGTACCGCCTCTTTCCACTTCTACCCCAAAGAGCTAACTATGTTGGGGTTCCTTTTGTGACTCGTTTGACGAGCACAAATCTGAACCAACATGATATGGTAACGAACATTATCATGCCTCTTTACCTCTTCAAAATACAGATGTACAGATGCTTATATATATATATATAGTTATGGTGTCTCTTTACACATGTGCAGAAACTACCTAAGACGATAACAAAGAGGTTGGCCTGCCCACTAAAGGCAATGCTAGACTACGACTTGGAACAGCAGGGGTTGTCACCACCATAACATACACCACGAAAACTGACGACCGCATTGTCTTCGGCAAGCCGGGATGGAAGAATTTCCTCGAAGGCAAGAATTTTAAGGTTGATCAACCTGTGCTGATCATTCTTAGAAAAACCAATGACCAAAGCTTGGAAGTCATGATTGAGATACAGATCATCTAGTAGTAGTACTTGTTTATTCAGATACATGTCATCTAGTAGTACTTGTTTAGTTATATGTGTTGATTAGCTGTTCAACATCAATATTAATTGATTGGCTCGTTTCTGAAATAATGGGCATGATAAGGTCCGGAAAAGTACGTACCTTCTGGATGTATGCTTTTCCGGATAAGTGCAGATACACCGGGATGATCATATCCTGAACGATAAACACGGAACGCCTGGACTCTGTCGGATGCTCCGGGTAAATTGGAGCCGCCTAAAATAAACAACCGACGCATACAACCCCAGCCTGTTGTTATTCACAACCGTCTCCCAAGTAAGCCGGGATGTCTGGCTAATATCCGGACGTTCCGTATCTATAGAGCCGGTCTAGGAACCTGTCCGCCTCCGACGCTCGCGGCGGTTCTTTTCTGTGCCCGCCTCGGGTTGCAGAGGCGCGTCGTTTAAAGAACCGTCTGAGGGGCTGGTTTCCCAGTCGGACGTCAGAACCAGCTCCTCGCGGCTGGATTATCCTAAACTGTTGCTCCGAGCCGGATGGGAAAACCAGCTGAGACCCATGGCCGGGATCCGGCTGTAATGCTCGGTTCTGTAGTAGTGTCCTTTTATAGGCCAAGGGGATACCACAAGGGTCACGCGAGGAGCGTGGGCGGTTTTAGGCGGGAAAACCCCCCGGCGGTATTTGGAGGCGACGTGGCCTCTTCTCCTCCAAGTATTCTCCGCAGTTAGGTGAGGTCGTCCGCCTTTAGGGAAAGTGGGGCGGAAAGGGACTGACTCCCCCACCTACCACGTTCCATGGCGACGTCACTGGGTTGCGTCCTTCGTCTTGGCGCCCAAGCCTTCTACGAGCTTCTAGCACGTGCTGGTGTGCTTATCCTTGGCGCCTTACGGAGATGGACCCGAGAGCGAGCCTGGCCTCCTGTCGGGCACTCGGGCTCTCGGGTACTCCGCCTAGGTCTCCTAGTAGCAGGTGACCCCGGAAGGCCACCTAGTCCTTAGCCGCAGAGTGTCGATGTCGAGCTTGCTAAATTCCCACGAGGTAGATGGGCGGACCCATCTACCAGTCTTGTCACTTGGCCTTGTCCATCTTCTTGGTGGTCCCACAGGTGGTGGACCCACTTTGGCACCATAAGGGGAACCCCATGTTCCACTGTTGTGACAGTTTTTATATCATTTTGGCACATTTTATGGAACTAACCTATTAACAAGATGCCGAGTGCCAGCTCCTGTTTTCTGCTGTCTTTTTGTTTCAGAAAAGCTAGTCGGGGAACTTTCTCGGAATAAGCTACAAATTTACATGATTTATTTTTACGAAGAAACAAAGACTGCGCCAGGAGGAGACCTGCAGGGGGCCCACAGGGGCCAGACGACCCCTAGGAGCGGCCCAGCGTTGGCCGCGCCTGGGCCCCACCAGGGCGACTCCGAGACCTCCTGCAGTTGCCTTTTCGCCTATAAATTGCCTTCGTCCCAAAAACCCTCGACACCCGATCATATTTTCCAAGAAACATCAGAGGCCGCCGCCGTCGTCAACCCTAGATCGGGAGGGTTCTGCTGCTCTTCCCGGCACCCTGCCAGAGGGGGAGATCGTCACCGGAGGCATCTACACCACCATGCCTGCCTCCGGAGTTATGCGTGAGTAGTCCACCACGGGACTACGGGTCCATGGCAATAGCTAGATGGTTGTCTCTTCTCCTTGTACTCCATTGTTTAGATCTTGTGAGCTGCTTAACATGATCAAGATCATCTATTTGGAATGCTACATGTTGTGTTTGCGGGGATCCGATGAATTATGGAGTCATTGACATTATTGTTCAGTTTATCTATGATATGTTTTATTTATGATCTTGCATGCTCTCCGATGCTTGTGTATGCTTTGGCCGAAGTAATTACTTGTGTCAGTAGACGGAGTATTTATGCTAGATAGTGGGTTCATGCCTCTCTTGTCTGAGCTTGAGTTGACAGAAACGATTAAGGCTTGAGATGTGTTGTTGCTACTAGGGATAAAACAGCGGTGTTTATTGCTATATGTTGTAACCACTGCTTACATTACGCACCATGCTTATTGCAATTATCTGTTGCTTGCAACTTAATGCTTTCGGGTGACATGCTGGATAGCGATCCCGGGGTGTATTATTAGTCATAGATGCAGTTGGATAACGGTCTATGTATTTTGACGTAATGCCCATATTAAATGAAACGGTGAACTTTGTGTCATGATAGTATTGTGTTGCGCCCATGTTTGTCAATTGTCGTGTTGTAATTTGTTCACCCAACATGTTTATCTTTTGGAGAGACACCACTAGTGAACTGTGGACCCCGGTCCTATTTTCCTATATTGTTTACAACCGTTTTCATAGCTTTTCCTAGTCATTTGCTCGCGGATCATCATTACTCTCATATTATTTCCACCATACGTTTAATCCTTTGTGTTCAGCAAGCCGGAGAAATTGACAACCTCTCTGTTTCGTTGGGGCAAAGTAGTTTGTTCGTGTGTGCGCAGGTCCGTCAACGGCTCTTTTCGGCGCCATTACCATTGTCACCTAGCCGAAGCCTTCTCCAAATCCTACTGGTTCGATAACCTTGGTGTTACAATCAAGGGAAAACTGCTGCTACGCTACATCATACCTTCCTCTTGGGGTTCCTAGCGAACGTGTGATCCACGCCATCAAGCTCTTTTCTGGCGCCGTTGCCGGGGATTTGGAAGCTTCAGCAAGGGGGAGTTTTGCACATCCTTACACTCTATTTTGTTATTGTCATGCTTAGTATATTTTTTGTTAGACTTGTTCTGCTTTTCGTCTGCTTTAAAAATCAAAAACACAAAAAAATTAAAAATTCCAGCACTTAGTTTATGTCGGTTTTGCTTAGTATCTTGTTTTTATTTTGCTAAAATGGGTTCAGAGGAGAACACTAAGTTGTGTGACTTCAGACACAAACAAAAATGATTTTATATGCAAACCAATTGCTCCACCAGCCTCTAAGGCTGAGTTCTATGAGATAAAACCTGCTCTGCTAAATTTGGTCATGAAAGAACAATTTTCTGGTGCTAGTACTGATGATGCTGCTTCTCATTTGAATAACTTTGTTAAGTTATGTGATATGCAAAAGTATAAAGAAGTAGAGGGTGACATTATTAAACTGAAACTTTTTTCTTTCTCTTTGAGAGGACGTGCTAAAAATGGTTGATATCTTTGCCTAGAAATAGTATTGATTCTTGGACTAAATGCAAAGATGATTTTACTGGGAAGTACTATCCACTTGCTAAAATTATACAATTGAGGAGTAACAATATGAATTTTAAACAACTTGATAATGAACATGTTGCTCAAGCTTGGGAAAGAATATGGTCATCCAAACTTTTTATGCTGGCTTAAATTTTTCATCCAGGAATTTGTTGGATTTGGCTGCTAGAGGCACCTTCATGTCCACCATACTAGGGGTAACAACAAAGCTCTTGGATGATATGATTGCAAATTATTCCCAATGACACACTGAAAGGACTCCAACTGGTAAGAAGGTAAATTATGTTGAGAAGATCTCCTCTTTGAGTGATAAAGTGGATGCTAGGCCGGCGACTTGTTGTTAAGCTGCGGGATGGAAGCAGATTGGTGGGATTGGAGGCCGACTGCGACTGAGCGAGCGTCATGAGCACTGGGGATGGGCTTGAGGGCGTGACGGCATCATCGGAGGAGGGGAAGAGGGTGCGCTGGCCATGAGCAGTAGGCGGAGCTGCGCTTTGGACTCATCGGTCATGGCTTTTGGTGTTCTGATTTGGGGGAGAAGACGAATGAACCTAAGAGGTCGTTTGGTACCCATCATTTCAAGCTGGATAATGGAATTCATTTGTGATTCCATGCTCAACCTGTTTGGCTGGCATGGAATTGACATGTCATTTCATTTGGATTCCAGTAAATGCCTATTGTGAGTTATGCCAATTCCTATCTCTAACACTGTCATTTCACTTCTAAATGAAATGAAATGATGCCATAATTTCATTTCTGTCAAATGAAATGAAATGATGAGTGCCAAACGAGGTTTTAGGTTTCTGTAAACTAAGGAAAGAGCTCGATTCGAGAAATTCATTTCCATGTAACCTTTGGTATACAAATATGCCGTGATTATTGCCCAATATATATTTACTACCTTGGCAAACCGTGCTAGGGCAGGTGATCGTGTTTATTTTGGGGAAATCTATGTTTAGAACGGTCTGAAGTTAACCTTAGCCGGCGGATCAATCACATATCGTGTGAGCCATCGATTGCTCTGTCCCACCCACGTGCTGGTTACGTACGTACGTCGCTGTCCGTTCCGATACATGCTGCATCCTGCATGCCACCATAGCTAGTTTGTCGTACTCTTCTTTTTCTTTCCTTCTCTCACGGCACCTAGGGTGGAATGATGGATGCATGCATGCAAGCACATGCAAGTACAAGGAAACTAGCTGCACGAAATTTTGAAGGACCCATTTAGCACTACTCAAACGTCAGAGCCACGCCCACAAGTTAGTACGTACTTCCTCCAGGTGTTGCACATGTTGTCTAGCACACGCCCACACAGTTATGTACGTATGTGTGTATACAGTATACCAGTTTAGTCTACTACGGAGTTTAGAAGGAGTTGTACAAGAGTGGGCTGGCGTCGGCATCCTTCCCAGCGTGCCGTTGGCGAATTGAGGTGCTAGTGTACCCGGCGTTGTCGATCTCGGTCGACGGTGTCGGTTGGATCATGCAGTGCGGCGATCCGGGCAAGTGCAGGGGTCTTGTCTATTATGGCTGGACGCGAGCCAACTCGGTCCGGCTGGCCGGACCAGCAAAAAGCTCGGGTCGAAGTTGCCGAGCTCGAGCCGGCTCGAGATTGCCGGCGAGCCATGAAATGGAGCTCGGCCCGAGCTTTCCACTAGCTCGGTCCAGCTCGGTGCGGCTCGCGAGCCTCGCGGTGGTGAGTCGCTGACGGGTGGGGCCGGAGGGAGGTGCTGTTCCGGCCGGAATCGCTCACCTGAGTTACGGCGGCGGAGCACGAATCCGACGATGCTCTCAACGACGGGGAGAGCGCACGTGCGTGGGCAGCAACGAGAGCCAGTGCGGGTACGTGCGTGTCAGTGGACGGAGTCGCGAGCGAGAGTGGAGGGGATTGAGCGTGGCGGCGGTCATGCTCGGGCATGGCGGCGGCGGTGTTCTGGCTGCTGATTTGCTGAGCGATGCGATGCGGTGGCATCAAAAGTGGGATCTAGTTTCAAGCCACAAACTAGTGGTCCACATGGTGGGTAATTTACGTACTACTGTCTGGATAACTCACGTGTTACTGCTGGGTAACTTTTGGATCTGAAAAAAAAATCATCGAAACATATCAACATGGGATCTAGTTTCGAAGATCTCGACGCGACTAGTCCAACAGTGAAAACGGATTCTAAATCGGATCAACGGTTTGGTCTATAAAACCTTTTGAATTTTGGATTTTCGTATTTAATTTTGATGACCCAACCATTTTTATCATCTACTGTAGCTTTTATGTACGTAGAATATTTCTCACTTTTTCCCGCACGCGCTCGCATCGAATCGATTCGATCGATTCTAATTTGTCGTTTTGTGTAGATTTATTTGGTACGTGCTGTTAGTGAGTTTCTGTCGGAAATAATAACTGTCGGAACGTTCTATGGTTAGCGTTAACTATAGTTATCCTTCTCTCTCAGTAATAGTTACACACTCTGTACTAATGAAATTATCCACCATATACTGATAAAGTTACCAATGTGTTCATGATGTAGTTGTTCATCACGAAATCGATATTGTTACCCTTATCTCCCGATAATAGTTACCCACTCTGTACTAATAGAGTTACCCACCATGTACTGCTAAATACACTAATAGAAAAGCTCTTAGTATAGTCCTCGTGTCAGTGGCGAGTTTAGTTTTGGCCTGTGCGTGACGACTCGTCGACCACTATGTCGGGATCTCGTTGGAGTGTAGCCGAACCACCACATATTGATTTAGTTACCCAGCAGTATTGATGTATTTACCCACCACCCAGTACTTAAAGTTATCCATGTGTTTATGATGTTGTTATCCACCACGGAATTGATATAGTTACCCTACTCTTTCGATAATAGATACCCACACTGCAGTATTGATGTATTTACCCACCACCCAGTACTTAAAGTTATCCATGTGTTTATGATGTTGTTATCCACCACGAAATTGATATAGTTACCCTACTCTTTCGATAATAGATACCCACACAGTACTGATAAAGTTACCCATGTGTTCATGATGCAGTTATCTAACACGAAATCGATATAGTTAGCATACGCACTCGGTAATAGTTACCCACCCAGTATCGATGGAGTTACCACCTAGTAATGATGAAGTTAACATCTTTTTGTAAGGCGGATTGCGTGGAAGTCGGTTGTTTTTCTAAGGCGTAGGGGGTGCCTTAGCGTCTAACCGTCGCCTTTATGTACGTCTTAAAAATCATGAAAGTTATCCATGTGTTCATAAAATATTTTCCATCCCAAAGCGGTAACTAACTTATGAAAGTATATGAAACTTTAAAACTCAAAATAATAAAAAAGAACAATCAAAAGTGTGTGCTAGTTTCAAACCAAAAACTAGTCGCTGATATGGTGGGTAACTTACGTACTACTGCCTGGATAATACATGTGTTACTAGTGGGTAACTTTTGGGTCCGAAAAAAAAGTCGTCGAAATATATCAACATGGGATCTAGTTTTAAAGATCTCGTCGCGACTAGTCCAACGGTGAAAACAGATCCTAAATCGGATAAATCGTTTGGTCTATAAAACGTTTTGAATTTCGGATTTTCGCATTTAATTTTGGTGACATCATCACTGTTTAGGCACTCACGTCCGGGCATCGCTTGGGTGAAGCGTGCTCAGATCGGTTTTGGACATTTTCTGTCGGAACGTTCGCTTGAAATTGGCGTAGGTGCGTGCGCGACCACCACACGTGCGTGAGGGAGTGTTCTGTGGTTTGCACTAACGATAGAACGGTTGGTACGTAGTCGTGTCCGTTTATTTTTTACCAATAGGGCAGGTGATCGTGTTGATCAAACGTTGTAAACAACGGAAATAGTAGCGCGCCAATGGAGGACACCGTGGTTTGGCTCATAGTAGCATTTAGTTCTATCATGGGAAATGAACTTTAAAATATCAAAAAATTCTGAAAATATATTTGGGTGTACACCCGAACATTTTATTTGTCGTGTGTAAAATATATAAATTCGGTGCTCCAAAATGACTTTTGACAAGAATTTGTTTTGTCTTTTTTACACGGGTCACAAACAATGTCCTTTTTTGCGAAACTTTTGATGCCGACATAAAATGTCCGGATATGCATCCGAATGTTTCCAAAAAGAATTGGCATTTTCAATATAATTTTGCATAATAGGAGCATCTAGTCCTACACTAGCCGAAATTTTGGCTAATGGCGCCCTTGAATAATTGTAGCAGACTCCTAGACCTCTAGTAGATGGTGCAAACCTTAGGGCATCTCTAGCCGCCGAGCCCCTACAGTTTAGTCCCTTATATAAATCATAATCCTTAACGTTTTATAATGCAATGAGTTAAAAAAGGGGACGGTTCCTAAACGAACTCCTATATTTAACTCCTTATAAAAAAAATGGCCCCAATCTTAACGCCTTTTCACATATATTTCAAGCATTTGCACGGTACGTTCAAATAACTCAAATTTAACATACGCCACAAATAAAAAATAGACATAGATAGAGTTCATACATTCTCTAATTTAGACACGAAACTAGACAAACAACAACAATTCATCACCGAAATGGTCGCAATCTATCACCAAAACGAAAAGAAGTAGTTTAATTTTACCCCGGCATTTCATCGAGCACTTAGGCCACTATGACCCTCGGCGGCGGCGACTGTTAAACGCGTCGGACCAGGAGGCGTAGGGGTAGTCGGAGGCGGGGTACGAGCCATCGGTGGCGACGCCGCCTTCTTTTCCTTCGCCTCCTCCTTCACGAGCGGCATCACGGTCTCCGTCGCCGCCTTCTTCAACGCCCGCTCATCGGTTATGGTTTGGCGAGCTGCTGTCAGCGGGGCCTCCACCTCTCTCCGCCTCGGCGAGCTGCATTTTAGCCTCCGCTGGCTTGGCCTCGTCCGGAGCTATGGTTGGAGTCAATTTCGCTGCCTAGGTCGATAGTGGCGGCGCGCCAGCGGAGATAGCCCGCGGGGTTGCGGAGGAGCCTTCCGGTTCCATTCCGACCGGAATCATGGCCGTCGAGGGGCGACGACGGCGGTGGGCGAGATTGGCATCGGAGGCAGGAAGAGGTGGCGGCTCGGGCGGGGAAGGAGGCCAAAAAAATCTCTAGAGTAGGTAGGTCGAGGACGTTATAAGGGATCGGCTAGGTGTGGTTTAGAGGAGCAAACCGGGTTTTATCTCCTCCAACCGTTTTTTAGGGATTAGCTAGAGATGCCCTTAAAGTCCACCCCGTAACTTTCTTTTGTTTGAATTTTTTCGTTTCTTTGATCAAACTAATAATTCTGCACGTGCAAAATGCGCATGTCCCCTAAAATCATCGTGTGAGCTACCTGTCTGATGTTCTAGCATCGTGATATGCTAATATGAATTGGATTTTGTTGAGGGACTTTGTTCTAAAATGGGAAGGATCTCCATCTGAGAGCCGAACTTATCTTGATTGACCGTTTGACGCCCAGGATAAGCCCGCGAAACACAACCCCCGGCGAGATTGCTTTTTCCCAACTCACACGGGAACACATCATGAACACATAGCAAATGAACGTACCCTTTCACTTTCACAGTAAGATTTATAAAATGTCCTCACCCGGCCGACCTCATATGGATGAGTCTAAGATTTTGGTACATTGACCATGGCATGGAAAGTTGGAAACCATCTTCAGAAAATTACATGGGAGAGAAATATCAATCAAATGTCCTTGCAGAAAATGCTTAGGTTTCAAGAATCTGGTACAAAGACTAAAACATGTAGTAGAAGGACATGCTTGTCTTGCAAAAATAGACTTGTTAAGACTTAAGAAGGCAGAGGTTACGAGAACACATGTCTTGTTGCATTTAGGTCCCACTGCTCCTCCTGATTTCCGAACACAAAGGCATGATCCAGCAGTGTCAACTCATCACAAAGACCAGTAGAATAAGTACAAATACATTGTCAAAACTGACTCGACAAGCATTTCCGTAACCCCTGAAGATAAATATAAAGCAGTAGATTTCCTAGCTGGTCCTTGATTTGGTTCCCAAAAGTAATAAATATAAAGCTAAATATCTGTGAGATTGGAATTGGGGTGTGGGCATAGAGTTTCAGGCAAAGTAGTCTATATTATGAAATTGAACTTCATGTGATTTCCGATCCTACAAACAAAACAAACTCCATAGCAGAAGTTTCGAAAGAATAGAGCTCCAAAATTCTTACATCAATATCAAAGAGGATGTGATTAGGCGACCTGTCCAATTCTATGTAGAGAGCAACCCTTCGTCTTTCCATGCTGCCACATGTCTCATCTCACGTTGCATACACATAGACTTGTGCATACGCATATATAAAACACGAGAAGAAAGATATATTATTGCCAACCGAAATGCTAATCAAGTACGTAGTTGATAGTATTTGCCTTTCAGAATAATTCTGCAGAACAAAGCATAGCCTAAGCTATGTCGAAACAAATAACTATGCATTATCACATTCTAGACGGACAAAAATCCACTTCCTCTGTTGGAGCCTTCGGCATAAAAAAACAAGTAGTTACTTCATCGGACTTCCACCAACTCAACTTCATAAATGATTGTTGAATATTTGGATGATTTGACAACTGGTCCAGCACCAATGCCGCTGAAGAACAGACGTGAGCAGCATTATTGTGAGACTACATATATAGTATAGGAAGATAAAAAGAAAACAATGTCAAATGCATACCGAAGTGATGGAGGGATAGTTAGCCTCCTTTTGTCGCCGACACCCATACCTATCATGGACATCATAAACTGTAAACCATACTCGAAACAATTACCGAAATACATAATAAATAGTGAGCTTCGAGATGATTACCGAGAATACCAAGATCCCATCCACGGATCACTTTCTCAGAACCTGTAGTGCGAAAACATATGCGTTTGGGGCATTAGAACTTAAAATCCATACATGGTAGAAAAAATCCCAAGCTGTTTGTCATTATTTACCAAGCATAAATTTGTAAAGCTTTTCCCCAGCATTAGAATGAACAATTCTTCCATCCTTTAGCTTGCCAACATAATTGACATAAACCTGCAGAAGTATAGTGGGCTTTTTTACATTTCTTCTCCTGGGATTTACGGATTACTAAGTACTGAATGCATATATAACAAGATGAAAGGTCGGCAACATAAGCTTGGGGTTACCTTGTTGCCCTTAGAAGCAACTTTTGCGTCTCTGTTTCCTGCTGACAAATCTTCTATGATCAACCCATCTTCGAATGTTCTTATGTTGTTGGAATGATTTCCGTCTTCTGTTTCTAATGGAGTTTTCTCGGAATTCTTTTGTTTTTCAAGTTCAGGTTCTGAAATCGATGATCGATTGACTTATGACTACAAGGTTAAATCTAAGTCCAGAATTCATAAACATATTTGAGTTTGATTAAAAGGGGTATGCCACTATCCTGACTTGAAAGAATGCTACAAGCATGCATATGAACGACAAATGTCCTAAATATTTTACAAATGAGCATGCATGCACATATGAATGCTACAATCATGTACCTGGTCTGTGGTGATCATGGGAGAAGAAGACGTCACCATCATCCATCGAGTAAAATGGTTCAACGTCACCATCATCAATAAAGTCAGATAAATAACTTCCCTCTTCACTCTCAGAAGAATACTCGCTATCAAACTCTCCGATGTCTTCTTCATAAGATTCTCTTATTACAAGGTTAAGAATTAACTCTAAGTCTAAAGCGCTACACAAAAATTAAACAAAGGCTAAGGTCGATGAAGGTTTGAGAAAAGGATACGATGATGGTTGGTCTCGTGCAATATTTCTATTGCTAATGTTGTTCCGGAGGTAATATCCAGAGAGATGCACAGCACTCGGACCAACTACTGAAAACAGAACGTCGACGTCTTCTGCAAACTCGACTTCTAAATGGCACATGTCAGATGTAGGATTCAAACAGCAGATTGTAAGTGGCATCTTGTTGCCAACAGTACACTGCACCAACGTCCTTGTAGCAACGTTCCAATTGACGAGTGCAGCCTAAGAATCATCACACAAAGTATAATAAATTAAAAATCTTTACAGGGCTCAAGTTTGCAAAATTTTGATTTGTGTACTGATTGATTGTCATTTCACACGCGAAGATTGTTTCAGTAAGCTTATCTAACAATTCGAGAAAAATAAATATCTAGGAATTAACTTTTGGAAAACAAAGTGATAAGATTTAAGGACAATGAATTACAAGGTCACTCCACTCAAATCAAAATGTTATAGAATTTTGAGAAGTAAGCAATATGACCATCTCCACTAATATAAAAGCCTCTCAACCAGATAAGTTAATATGATAATCAAAGTCTTTCAAGTATGAATTTGTATGTCAAACATTTCAACTTTTGGTTTCGCCATCTATAAATTCGAATGGCAGTATCCAAAAGTGTGATATGCATGTGATTTTTTATTTTAGCAAGTACAAACCTGTTAGATATGTGACGGTTCCAAACTGAAGAATGAAAAGTAGTCATGTGTCGTACATCTCGAATTAATGGTTTCAGCAAGAATGAAGTAATTCTTTTCGCACTGGTGGGAAAACATACCTTCCTGTTGTGCATGATATTTAGTCCAGATGTACATGATAAGTTTTCTTGGCGAATGAAGCTTTTGAATTTGACAATGAAAAATGTGTCCATATATTGTGCTTGCAGTATTTATCGATTCGGTCACAACCTACATTGCACGTGTGCATTTACTCGAGTACCGTGATTTCTTTGAAGGTCTTATGTATTCCCGGAAGCAATACATGTATAGTTTAATGTGTAAGCAGAAACAAGTGTCTGGCTGAATTTTGCTATTTACATGTTATAATCAGCATGCCCTGAAATGGCACCTGACTGGCGTTGGACAGAGAACGTTCTCTGAATTAATACTTAATGTGTCTAGTTGTTTATCTGATTTAGCATATGGTTTTTTCTGTTTGAACTAGGAAGGAAATGGAGCCCCATAGAAGTCCTGAATACAGCAAAGTTAAATACTCTCAGGCCTACCAGACTGGATCATCCAGCTATCCGAAACTTTTTGTTTAGAAGTTATATGGTTTGCATGCAACCTCAATTATGCTTTTAAATTGAGAAGAATTTATTGGTGCTTTGTCGATTATCCGTACAAGTTTGCTGCAAAGGCGAAAACTCTCTCTATTATAGCTTAACAGACTGGAAGAAGTTTCAGTTATCCAAACTACTGGCTCTGGGCGGTTACCATTCAGAATACGCCGGTAGGTTTACCGCTACTCTGTTCTGTCTGGTTTAACGCCAGTGAATGATCTAACGCCTATAAAGGTGAGAAGATGTGTGTGAGAGGAGTGGCATTTTAGAGTTCCAAACAATAATAATATTATTACTTGCAAACTGTCAGATTTTTGCATCCGAATTTGGCTCATCTACAATAATGTATATTACTTGCAAACTGTCAGATTATACTATAATAATATTATTACTTGCAAACTGTCAGATTATACTATAATAATATTATTACTTGCAAATTTCTAACTAGTGTATATTTTACCTGAACTAGGATGAGCCAAAGTCGGTTGAACACTTTGTTCATATGCCGAAGTTACAATCTCCCGAGCACTATACATCTAGAGAAGCGTGCTAATGGATAAGAGATTTATATAAGGATATAACTGAGATGCAACATATACTAATAATGTGTGGTATTTGGGTACAGGAAGCACGATGATTCATGAAAAAACGACATTTAAGAATATTTGTACGAGCCAGAAACTAGGGACACGCTAACTAGTGGTATTAAGAAGTAATTGAAAATCGGGGTTAGGTCAGTCAGCCAAACCTGGGTCACGCGGAGACGGCCATCTGAGGGGTGGTATCGGTGGGTGTAGATGCTCCCTGGCCTCAGCTCCACGCCTGCATCCATACACACATTCGCCATAGCTCTGAGAATATCATAGTAGAAGATGAGAGAGGGAGGAATGGGATGCTTACCCCAGAACGCCATAGGAAGGACAGCAGGGAGGAGGGAGGACGAGGTAGAGGAGAATGGGATGCTAAACCGGTCGGTGTCCTGGCCTTAAAAAGGGCGCTTCCATGATTTTCTGATTTGATTTGAGGTTGCCTTCCAAAACAGATGCGAATTAATCAGCTTGATTTGTAGGCCGGGAAAATTCACTTGCTTCTGGAATGTTGTCAATCAATCATCAAACAGAAAGGTTTGCTACTACTACACGCTGAGTAGGAGAGAAGAAAACTGAATCCCAGCCGAATCATATTATTCTGAAATGGCAAATTCTATTTAATGCAACTTCCATACGAGTGAGAAGGAAACTAAATCGCAGCCAAATCACAGCATTCTGCTATTAATACAACTTCCATACGAATTTTTTTCCTTCCATCCTATTAATGGTAAATTCTTCATTCAGTACAAGGCCCAAAATATAAGATGATTCACACCCTCCAATGCCTTCAGTGATCACACAAAATATAGACGGCAGCAGCAGTAACTAAAAACAGAACATCAGCAGCACTTGCTTCGTCCTACAGCCCAGCTTTAAATTTTAGCAAATCACAGCTAATTCCTGATCGGTCACTCCAGCTTCCTGCACGCTCTGCGATCCCTGCAATACATAGACAAATATGAAGATCACAGTGTGACTTTACTTATCTCAAGGAGAAAACAATTATATCTCCAATTTTGCAGTGTGTCTGCATGCATGTTGCGGCTGGACTCTCATGAGATAAAGCTGAATGGATTCCAATTCGTCCAGTTCATAGCATTGCTTGACATATATTAAGCTCAAATTAACATGTTGTCCTGCTTTTAGCACTAACATAGAAAAATTCTACTTACAATGACTATACAGGAATAGAGAATACCAATATTGTCACTCCCCGTTACAGATGATACTACCACTAGTGAGATGCCCTCATAGTTTGAGAGCTCGTACAATATTTTATGGAGAACAGGCACATGGTTTTGAAAGAAAATACTTGGAAAATGCTGCAGATCTTCAAAATTCACCCATGAAACATTAAAATGTAAGCTCACAGCAATTCACTAAACCTCATGTGTTCAGAATACTACCTGCACCATGGGCAGCTCAGAGCAGACGTAATTCCAATAATCAACTAACTTGTGATCTTTAGGCACCACCTCTGTTGCCCTACCCGCACAAAATATTGCATAAGCATCAGCTGCATACCTACGGTAAAGATAATTTCTTGTTACTAATCAGGCTGAATAAGAAACGCGATTATACAAATACTCCATATCCAACAACAGCATTAAGTGGGCAGAACTCACTTGCCGACACCACAAAGCTCAGTAATATAGGTCCAATCATTTTCAACATACTGCTTGGAGAATGTCTGGATTCTAGTTGTTTTTGTACGCTGCAACCCTAGATATGTCAGATAGCCCTCCATCTTTTCAGGATCAGCGTTAATTGCAGCATGAGGATCAGGATAGCATTCGAAGAACCCCTCCACTATCTTCTTGACCTACATTAGTTAACAGAGAGGAGTGAATTCTTGAACTTAAACTGGAAAAAGTATTGAAGCGTTATGGAATTATCACATAAAACAAATGGAACACCAGCCTGAATTCAGCGCCACACTCAAACGACACAAGACAGCAGCAAAATGGTTCTTTGAAAATAGTTCTTCAAAGAACCATCAAAACGAAACAGCAGCTCACCCTTGTAAATATAGTGTGTGAAATGCATTTGAGAATTCAAGTTTGGTTGTCTTGTTGACTTATGAATCAAGAAAAGTTACATGGTTAGCCATACTTTTAGGTATGAAATAAATGTGGAAACAATGCTCGATTATTCATGAGCTTAGAAGAACACAAGTGAGTGTTTTTTTTTTTACTTTCTTAGCTATCAGAACCCCTCAATCATTTTTTTTTTTGAAACGAGGCCTCATCAATCAGATTAGTTGGCAGGAATTCAGTTAAATGGTTTTGTTTCCAAAAGTTCATTGGGCAAAACAATTAAGCGAACAATCTAGGAGCTTACCTGTTTACCCTGCGTTAAGTTGAGGAGCATGCAGATCACAATGACCTTCCATGGATCAGAAGCGTAATTCTCCTGCAAGAGATGATGAGGAGAGCGTGGCGGTGGTACCAGCTTGTCCAGGGGAACGCGCCGATACTTGTCTGAGCACTTCTCAGCACGGGTAAGCAGCGGTGGTGGTTCCCTTTGCTTCTCAGGGTTTTTCTTTTCTTCTGCATTTAGTTTCTCCTGTGAGCCAGAGGCGGAGCCTGAAACTGAATCTTTCTTCTTTGACTTGCGAGCTACAGAACTGCTACCCTTGGAAGCCTTGGAGGTTCCATTCGCAGAGAGCTCAGGCAACTCAATTGATGGGTAACCCCCAGGTGGCAACATGGATAGATGAGTACAACTGGGAACAAAATCACTGGGTGCCAAAAAGCCTTCAGGTAGCATCTGCTCCATACTCATCTCCTTGAAGAGCTTGCGTTTGCTGGGACCACGGACACGGGCTTTCTTGCCGTTACTTTTTTTAATATTGTCAACCTCTAGGGCATCAGCTTCTTGGTCCTGTTCTGGTGGAGCTTTGGTTCCTTGTAGTTGAATGCAGCAAGTCTGGCTGGGGTCAGGCAGTGAATCGCCTGATGGTTTCCTTTGCTTCTTCTCCCTCATATTCTTCTGAAGGTTTTCCTTTACTTCTACATTTAGTTTCTCTTGTGAGCTTGAACCTGAATCTTGCTGCTTTGTCTTTGATGCTACAGAGGTGTTGGACTTGAAAGCGCTGGAGGTTTCATTCGTGGTAAGCTGAGACGACTGAAATGATGAGTGACCCCGAGATGGCAGCCTGGCTAGACGATCAGGGGTTCTAGGAAGTGGGGGCTTGTGATCTTTGCGGACAGGGTTATAGCGGAATTGGTCAAAGAATGCAATGTATGGCGATGAATGATCAGGATTCTGCTCGGTGCAACTGGAAACAAAATCGCTGAACGGTACAAAGCCTTCGGGCAGCGCCCGCGGCTTCTTGCTCCCCTCCTTGATGAGCTCACGCTTGCTGAGGACACGGGCACGGGGCCTTGTTCCATTCTTTTTGTCAATACTACTACCCTTTCGCGCCTCAGCTTCTTGCTCCTGTTCTGGTGGAGCTTTGCCTCCTTGTGATCGGACCCAGTGAGTCTGGCCAAGGTCAGGTGGCAATGGTGACTTGCCAGATGGCTCTTGCTGCTCCCTCTGCTTCTGTTTCTCCGCCTCCATGTGCTTGGAATCGTTCTTCTTCATCTTCGCCAGCATGCCATCCTCTCTCTGCTCTTCCAATGCAGTATTTTGGGCAAGAGACAGTGCTGCCACCTTCTTCTCCTTACAATTCTTCCTCTTCATCATCACCGCTGTCACCGCCAGCTCTTCCAACATTGTGGTTTCTGGAGCGGGGGATGGGGCCGTGGGTATACGCTTGGAGGCATGGGGAGCATTTGTTCCTTGTGCCTGAGTCTGCCCGGGGTCAAGTGGCAATGGCGTGTAGCAGGACTGCTCCTGGTCCTTACTGTGCTTCAGTTTCTTGGTCACCTTGGCCTCCTGCTCCCAAATTGGGGTTTCAGCAGCAACGGATGTAGAAGGAGATGACAGGGTGTGCTCCATGTGCTTGGACTCCTTCTTTTTCTTCTTCATCTTCGCCGACATGCCGTCCTCCCTCTGCTCCTCTAAGGTAGTATCTTGGGCAACAGCCATCTTGTGCTCCTTACACATCTTCATCGCCGCCTCTTCCAACATTGCGGTTCCGGGAGCGGGAGATCGAGCTGGGGCTTCAAGGAATGGGGCAGCGGGTAGAGGCTTGGAGGCATGGAGAGCCTTTGTTCCCTGTGATTGAGTCTGCTCCTGGTCCTTACTCCGCTCCCGTTTCTTGGACACCTTCGCCTCCTGCTCCGAAATTGGGGTTTCCGCAGCAGCAGCAGTGGACGGAGAAGGAGATGACTTGCGCTCCTTGTGCTTCTTCTTCTTCGTCGTCGCCAGCACGGCCTCCTCCTCCTCCTCCTCCAAGGTAGGGTTTTGGGCAAGAAGCGGCGCCGTCTTCTGCTCCTTACGCATCTTCCTCTTCCTCATCGCCGCCGCCTCTTCCAGGATTGGGGTTCCGGGGGCGGGGGATTGGGCTGGGGTTTGAAGGAATGGGGCAGCGGGCAGGGGCTTTGACTTCTTCCTCTTCTGCCGCGTCGCCTCACCCTCTCCCATGGCCACCGCCGCCGGAATTGGGGACGTTTCTCCTCCCCTGGGAATGCCGATTTTTCTCTCTCTTTTTCTTTTAAGATTCTTCGGACCGACCGGCAAACCGAGCTCACCTGCTCCTGCCAAATTAAAAAATTCGAAAAAAAAAGTAAAACGTTTTACAAAATTCTGAAAAAATGGTGATGAATATATACAATTCTGAAAAAATGGTGATGAATATATACAAATGTTTGACTAAAAAGAATTGGTAGTGGCAGTGGTGGGATTCGAACTCTTGTCTACTGGGTGGATGCGCAGGATACTAGCCACTGGGCTGCTGCCTTGATGTTGTTAAGACTCGGATCTAATGTAATAAGGTGTCGCAGTACTAACTTTTAACTGACAAGAGTGAATTTTTGACACTAAGATTCAGACAACAGGCTTCACCCGCAACGGCGACGAACTCCTGCCGGCGTCGGCCACGATTTGGCGCCCCTGCGTGCGTGTGGTGGGTGCAAACAGGTGCGGTAGTGGTGGTGAACTCGTGCTCGTGCTGGGATGAAGAGAATGCGACCGCACGACACAGAGTGCGTGCTCGTCAAGGTCACGACCATGGCTGAGTCGCGGGCGGCAGCGAGCTGCAGCTACGACGAAGCTACTGAACTACGGCAAGGGGATGAAAAAATGTCTACGATGACGGCGTGCTCACCCTCGACGCGTGCGTGAGCTCGGCAGGGACGGAGGTGGACGGAAACGGCGGCGATTGCGCGGCGGTTGCTCGGCCGGAGCGGAAGAAGACGCGGACGGCGGCGGCGTTCCCGGGCTCCCCGGCTCGATTCCTTCGGCGTGGAGGTAGAGGGCGAAGACGCGGAGCTCGTGGTGCCCTTCGATCTGCTCGGGGCGGCCTCAGGCGACGGCGGCGTGTGGCGGCCGGCGGCTAGCCGTCGTGTGCGGGTGGGGAAAGGAGAGGGGAAGGAGTGGAAGAAACAGAGAGGACAGAGCAGATGGGCAGGGGCTAGGGTTTCGGTGCTGGCTTTCTTATACATGGCCAGGGGGCGTCGATGCTCGACGTGTGGAGGGCGGCATCGGGCGGCCGAGCTTCTCCAGGGCGCACAGTAGCTACAGGAGGAAGAAGAGGACGACCGTTTTGCAGAAAACCCCCGACCTTTTCCTCTATTCTTTTTCATTTAAAACCAGTAGCTTTTAGGGATTTAATTGAGGCACTAGAACATTTTACAAAAATCTGAAAATATTCATGTAGCCTCCCCATAACATGTAGAAGGTCCACAAAAATTGGTGTTTCAAAATAAAATGTTTTGAACAACATTTGTTCATAGGGTTTAAATATGGCATTTTGCTAATTTCAATTTGTTATTGTTATAGCCTTTGAATTGCTAGTACAAAATTATAATTGTGAACTCTTGGAACTTTCTTGACAAATATAGGATGCCAAAGTTTTTTTGTTTTGCAAGATTGAACGCTTTCATTGATTTGAATTTGGAAAATAAACAATTCATAATTAAGTTCTTCCAATGTTATATTTTCTTTAGCCTTTTTTTTAGGGATGCCATGATGCACAAGAAAGGAAAAGCGAAAATTTTATTCACATTTTTGGGTTCACAATTTTGGGCTGTTACAATGCCGCTAAGGAGCAAGGCCACGTGGTGAAGGAAGCCGGATAATGGATGAAGGTGACTGAGTGGTCCGGCTTAAGGATGGGCGGGGATGATATTCCCATGCCTTGGAATTCTGCCACGATCTTCAAGGAAAGCGTGTGCATCTGAAATAGGAGTTGGTTATCTTCCCATCGATGAAGCCTGAACCGCCTCTCCATATCGTCAAGCACAGTTTTGGCCTACAGCAGTTCAGCCTGCACTGCCTTCAGCTGTTTGGACACCTCCTCGTGCTGATACCAGGCATTCTGGGCTTGCAAGCGGGATTCTTCTGCGGCCGAGCGGCCCTCTGCCAGCTCCAGAGCCTCCTTGTCCCGGATAACTTTCGTGCGCTTCGCTGCTTCGTCTCAAAAGTTCACGCTTCGTTCAGCCTTTCGATTTGCTTCTCCAGCTCGGCCCGGACTCTGATGGCATTCTTCTTGAACTCTTCAGCTTTGGCAAGGTCCACACTTTGAGCTGCAATGATGTTGATGTCGGAGGCTACTCGTTGGCTCAGTGTCTCTTTCTCGTCCCTGGCTATCCAGAAGTCCTGTCGCGCCTGCTCCTGGCGCGCCCACGCAAACTCCATGTCTCGTTGCAGCTGAGCTATTTGCTCGTCTCGAGCTGCAATGGTAGCGTCCTTCGCTCGTAGGATCTCTCAGTACTCCGACATCACTTCCCTCCGAGTCCACCCAATCGCGTTATCCACGCTCTGCTCTAGGCGATCTTCATCTTGCATCACCCTCAGCTTGAGTTGATCAATGGCTTTGAGGTGACGGCGTTCACGGTCGTCCAACTCAGTGAGGCGCCGTTTCATGTCCTCTTCTTGCCGGGACACCCTCAGTTCGCGGGCGTTGAGCAGCTCTTCGTCCGCCGCTAGCATCTGCTCACGAGCCTACCAGTCTTCCCTACGGGAATCTGCCGACTCCAGCTGTTCAAGATTGACACGGGCGAATGAAAGAAACTCTCCAACACTGGAGAACGCCTTGGTAAAGCTGGGGCCTCGCTCCTCGCCTCCGGGATTTGGAGCGGGCCTCATAGTCCCGGGAACCAGGACGTCACGTGAGGATTGACCGGCTTCAGCCCTGCATTCCGCCGAGATCTCCGGGGGATCCACGTCGAGCCTTCTCCCGGGGCCCTTCGTGGGGCCAAGTTCTATGGCACCTGTACGACGCGGGCACTCGATGTCAGAACGGCTCTCGGCGCGACAAGAGCCTATAGTTTTGAAACAAGGTGTTACCAGGTGCCAGTGGATTGGCCTCCGGAACCCTGCTGGGGGTGGCATCCTTCTGAGCTAGGGATTGCGGTTCTTGCGCCACCACCACCTCCAAGTCGCTTGGAGCGACCTCTGCCTCGAAAGGAGCCCGACGTGAAGCTGGGGTCTTCCTACCGAGGTTCACAGGACTATCGGCGAAGTTGCCTACCTCTTCATCCTCACCAGTCCGGAGCCGCTGGCTTGAGCCTTCCGGTTCCGGGCTCCTGCGGAAGATAGCAAGTAAAATCATGACGGGAATATCAGAAACATGATGGACGTTGTGGAAATTCACTGGTCGGAAGTCTTCAAAGAAGTTGGGCATAGAGATACTCTCTTCACCCACGTCTTCATCTAAAGGAGGGGGTGGAAGGGCTCCGGACTGTTGGTCTGACCCTTGCCCTCCTGGCGAGCACGGAGGGGCCGGTTGCCCCCGAGGAGTTTCGGTTGCTGCCCCGTCGACATCTCCATCACCCGGCGGGATAACCGCCGCATCAGTGGGAGGCGCAGATTCTTCTACGCCCAGCAGGTGCTGCCGGGGGACTCGCCTCCTCTTCATCATCAGAAGGCCCGGGTTCTTCTGGGGAAACATCCCCGTAAGCTTGATCGATGGACGCCGAGGATCTCAACACAGGTGTTCATTTCGTTGCTTGCGCGGCCTGGGCGCAGGCGGTGGCTCTATTCGCTCAGTGCCCAGAATTCCATACGCGTTGCACTTTGGCATGGTGGCTCGGACACTGTCAGCATCTGTATTGTCAAAGATCGGATGGATATGACCCGGAAGCTTGTATTTTTTCCCTGGAAGCAGGAAATTCATGCATTCGGCCCTGTCATCTTCCTCGAGAAAAAACCCCATCATCCGGGTTCTATCCTCCCTCTGGATAAGCTCCCACAATGGAAGGGATCGGTCTTGAAGAGGGGCGACTCCCCTTCAAAAAAAGTAGCCGTGATCATGGCGCAAGTCAACCCTTGGCCCCGGAGGTCAGCCAGCCGGTTGATGGCAGGGAACAGAGCATGGCCCTGGGAGCTTGTCTCTTTGGAGTGTGCCAGGCGCTCAGCAGGGAATAATGGCACTAGAAGATGGGCACTCATCGCGCCCCCTCTGACAAAATACTAGTGGAACCTCCACTCTGCCCAGTTGTGTTTGACTCGTGCAACTGGATACTGATGCGCTGCTGCTTTCCTAAGACGAAACGAGACTCCCCCGGTAATCCACTTCGATCTGCCCAGGCGGGAACAAAGTAATGGCGGAATAAAGCCACCGACGGCATCACCAACACAAAAGCCTCACAAGCATAGGAAAATGTGCCCAGCACCAGTACAGCGCAAGCATAGTGAAAGTAATCCCATTATCGAGAATTCATGGAAAGTTACCACTTCATCTTCTTGCAGACGGCCGCTCCTGGGATAGGCCATCGTGGCTTCTGCTTCTTGGAAGCCTGAGGCAAACGCGGGGCGCACTCGGTCCATGGCATCTTCCGTCGCGTACGAGCTTGGAGAAAACAAGCCTTGCGTCACCCTCCTAGGAGGAGGGGCGGCGGCGCGGGAGGCCTCCATCGCCGCTCTCATCGCCGCGGATTGCTTCATTTTCCTCACGCCCCCCCTCTCTCTCTTGGGCGCCATGCTGATGCAACAATGGCCGGCGGATTCAAGAAGCGCACTCGTCGACTTTTGGAGGAGCGGAGAAGACGAAGGGGAGGCGGTGATTTGGGATTTTTGGCGATTTGGGGAAGAAACGGCTACAGAGCCTCCGAATCGTGGCTTATAAGGCAGCCCACGCGTCGAGTCGTGACCCCATTACTCCGGCTGACGCGGGGGCCAAGGAGACATTCCGCACCGAACGCTGTCGACCGTTGGATTCTAGGATAAGGATGAGACCCGCACGAATCGCAACGTTCAATGCGACCAAGTCAAGAAGACCCGCGGGCTCGCTTTGTCTCCACTTAGTCGCGCCCCCGCCAAGACAAAGAAGACCAGACGTCGGGGACCCACTTTGACCCATTTTTGGTCATAGCCCGGGCAGCTGAAGGAAATGCCGCCGGGACCATGCCCAGAGGCTACTGTCGCAATAGTGGAACATGGGGTTCCCATTATGCTGCCAAAGTGGGTCCACCGCACGTGAGCCCACCAAGAAGATGGACAAGGCCAAGTGTCAAGACAGGTTGGTGAGTCCGCCTACCAACCCCCTGAAGACCCGGCAAGTTCGACATCGACACCCTGCGGCTAAGGACTCAGGTCCTGGAGACCTCCTGGGGTCTCCTACATCCCAGGATACAAGACAGAAACCCGAGAGCCCGAGAACCCGGCAGGAGGCTGGGCTCCCTCTCGGGTAGGCTTCCGTACGAGCAGGAGACAAGCTCGCCAGCATGTGCTCGAAGGCCCCAGAAGACTTGGGATGCAAGGCGAGGAAGGCGCGGCTCGGGGACATGGCCGGTGGAGCTGTCAGGCCTTGTCCGCCTCGCTTTCCCTAAAGGTGGACTCCCTCGCCTAACCCAGAGAACATACTTAGAGGAGAAGTAGCCACATCTCCCCAATTAGGCTGCTGGGGGGTTTTCCCACCTAAAACCTCCCACGCACCTCGCGTGACCCATGTGGAGTCCCCTTAGCCTATAAAAGGAGGACCAAGGTCACCGAGGAAAAGGTGGAATACTTAGAGCAAGGCAAGACTAGACTAGGGCGAAGAGTAGGAAGAGAGACGTGATCTCCTCAGGGCCAGGATCTGCTCTTCTTCTACCTCTAGCCATCCACCTCCCGGGTACACTACTCGGAAGCCACCTTGTAAGCTACACTATGAAGAACACATCAATCTAGACATGCAGGAGTAGAGCTGTTAGCATCCGGGCGGCCTGAACATGGGTAAACACTTTGTGTCCCTGTGTTGTTTGCTTTGATCGTCGGTTCGAAGAGCTTGATCCAGATCGCCTGGGAGAGACGATTCTCAGCCTCCTTCGCGCCCCGCGCCGAACCTAAAAAAGGGGTATCCTTTACTCCCGGTGTCTGTCCGTCGGGACACGACACGGGGGCTACTGTCGCAACAGTGGACCATGGGGTTCCCCTTATGCTGCCAAAGCGAGTCCACCTCATGTGGGCCCACCAAGAAGATGGACAAGGTCAAGTGTCAAGATAGGTTGGTGGGTCCGCCTACCAACCCCCTGAAGGCCCGGGAAGATCGACATCGACACCCTGCGTGTAAGGACTCAGGTCCTGGAGACCTCCCAGGGTCTCCTGCATCCCAGGATACAAGACAGAGACCCGAGAGCCTGAGAACCCGGCAAGAGGCTGGGCTCCCTCTCGGGTAGGCTTCCGTACGAGCAAGAGATAAGCTCACCAGCATGTGCTCGAAGCCGCTAGAAGACTTGGGAAGCAAGGCAAGGAAGGCGCGGCTCGGGGACATGGCCGATGGTGCTGTCAGGCCTTGTCTGCCCCGCATTCGCTAAAGGTGGACGCCCTCACCTAACTCAGAGGAGATACTTGGAGGAGAAGCGGTCACGTCTCCCCCATTAGGCTGTTGGGTGGTTTTCCCGCCTAAAACCCCCACGCACCTCGTGTGACCCATGTGGAGTCCCCTTAGGCTATAAAAGGAGGGCCAAGGTCACCGAGACAAGGTCCAAGACTTAAGAGCAAGGCAAGACTAGGCTAGGGCTGAGAGAGTAGGAAGAGAGAGTTGATCTCCTCAGGACCACGCTCTGCTCTTCTTCTACCTCTAGCCATCCACCTTCCGGGTACACTACCCGGAAGCCACCTAGTAAGCTACATCATGAAGAACACATCAATCCAGACATGCAGGAGTAGGGCTGCTTGTCTCCGGACGGCCTGAACCTGGGTAAACTCCTTGTGTCTTTGTGTTGTTTGCTTTGACCGTCGGTTCGAAGAGTTTGATCCAGATCACCTGGGAGAGACGATTCTTAGGCTCCTTCGCGCCCCGGGCCGAACCAAAAAATGGGTATCCTTTATTCCCGGTTTCCGTCCGTCGGGACACGGCAAGTTCCAACACGTCTTCGCCCGTTCTTATAGTTATGGTTTGCTACATAATGAGTCGTGATAGGCATATAAATAGAATATGTATGGATTGGAAAATGTGTTCTATATTCGTGATTGTTTATAGTAGTAGATGACATTGTCAATGAAAACTGGTTTGTGTTGTTAAAGTGCCTGATCGTCGGCCTAGGGCGGCGTGCCGCTACGCCGGTTTTTCCTAGTATTTGATATATTTCTACATACTGTATATGCAATAAGATTGATTGAATTTACATACTGTAATTATAATTTAACTTTATGTTTTGGTAGTTGTATTTATTCCCAATTTCCTGGAGACCACCCTGCCGCACCCCCGTTCTTCCCCGGCCCCTTTTGTCGCTCCTGCGGGCCGCAACTCCTCCGGCCGTTCTTCTGTCGCCGCACGCGAAGCTGGTTACCGGCCGGACCTGGAGGATGCGGCCCCAGGTCACCGGCTCGACCACGGCCTGTACCAGGAGGCGCAGATCCTGGTTGCGCCTCTGCTTCGAGCTGCTCGAGGGCGACAGCCTGTAGATGGAGGCGGCAGATGCGGAATGGATATGCTCTTCCTGCCTTCGTCCATCATCAAGTGAGCTGCTCGGCGTCCTGCCGTTCATTGACTCACCTCCGCAGGCCTACACAGGTTAACTTCTTAATTTGCTTTTGTGCTGTCGTTCTTGATTATTGAATAGGAGAATGAACTGTGTTTTGTGTACATTGGGCTAAGCTCAATAGATTGAGTTGGCGTCGGTACATCACATAAAGTCCATATAACAAATCGATTAAGTTGTCTTAGGTACATGACATAAAGCTCTATATAACAAATTAATTAAGTTGGCTTCGGTTGATTGAGGAATTGCTCGATCTTCCCTTGTCATCATAGTAGAGGTCCCAATGGTTGTTACTGTGAGGAATTTAGAGCTGAATTGTGATGTTGTAAATAGGCCTACATGTGACATGTCATTTATTCGGATGACTCCGTGTAGAAAAGTTCCAAAGTTCAACGTGACTGAAGTTTCAACATGATAAACTTGACAGTGTAGAATGCTCATACCATTAGTGTATTGCATGGTTGACATCGAGATGATATTACCTATAGATGGCTGCATAGAAGCATTTGGGAATGGGTTTTACTGTAATTGATATGCACCCTATTTCACTTTTCATAAATTCCAAATGACCCTGTAAACTTGTATATGACTGTTAGTAAAGTTCATACGCCTATGAGAGAAGAGCATATTACAACCTCAAACTTCTGGGTCAAATTAAACGGTTTTAATAGATTAGGGGTGTTTCCTAACCGGTTTTGAACTTCAGGGTTGTAACTTAAACTTCAAGATAAGTTCAGGGTTGTAATATGCACTTCTCTTTACACCTATGTGACACAAGTGAGACAGTTCTATACTGCTGAGGTGCTTTGAGGTTGTAATTGTACAATGGCATCTGACTACCTTTTCTTCTTTGTTTTCACTTTGTCCAACCCACCAACGGGTCTTCTTGATCCTTGGATAACCTTCTCGTTGACCTTGATACCTATTGGTTTTGTGAGCCCCTTATCGTGCTTTGAAATGGCTAGCATTGATATCCAGTCCTTCAACTATAAAGATAAATGCAAGTCTTAGCTTCACAATACTATAGGAAAATTAGCATTTTACTACGGACCTTCTGAAGTAGAGGATTTAGCTAAATCTGGATCGGTTTTAATTTTCAAACTGTTCTCTACATATTGAGCTGATTGCTCTTGCGCAACTAGCTGCCTTATTGTATCATTCACCAGACTCAGCGGCCCGAGAAGCTATTTTCATATTATTTTTGCACAAATCCTTGTAGCTAATTGAAAGTGATGATAACTTCCACGGAATCTTATGAAATTACAGGAGACTCAGTGTAGACTGGAAGCACAATGTGGCTGTGAGCCGACACTTCGAAAGTGGGCTCAAGCTGTAGAAATGAGATGCAGGGACCTTCAGTCTGTTAGAATTAAACCCGGTGTGCAGTTATTGTTCCAGTAGAATAGGTTCTTTCTCCTAATCCTACTTAGTTGTGAGGTTCTAGCTACATATATAAATATGTAAGGCCCTAGCTGCAGTTCTTGTTGATTTGCTCTGGCCAAAAGCACCGGCAGTCATCGGGTTTAATTCTACCAGTAATCTATACAGGTTGGAAGATGCTGAAAACAGAAAATGGCTTGCTCCAACTTCCGCCTTGTCGTGCATGTAGCTAGGAAATACCAATGATATTGTCTTGACATTGAGGACCTTGATCTGCTAAATTTGTGCTCGTTTACACCATGAGAATTCAATGGATCCAGATATATTTGCATTGCACGATGGGGACCAGACGATTGGTTCAGATAAAAAGAACTGAAACGATTAATAAAGTAAATCATGAAGGATGTCAGTGATAGATCCCGCTTTTGGTGCTTCAGATCCACCATCCTCATGGTTCCCATCAGGGGACAACAAGATTATTGGCTATAAGCTCCTGCTCGTGCTCTTACCCTTGACCTCCTTTTTTTCCAGGGTCTCCCTGATGCCTCCTCTCTCTTTGTCGATCCACTATTTTTTGGCATGCCCCGGTCTCTTGGTTTATCCCGTCTAGGTTGTGGAGTTCTTTGTCGGCGAGGAGGAGCCGGTGAACGGGAACGTATCACGTGAAAATGGACCAGATCCTGCAAATCTGAAAATGTCTGTCGCTGTCGTCGGATCAGGTACGAATCTCATATTCTGCTTCCCCCCACCATGCAATTTGTGGAAACGCCCCTAGACTTATTTTTCTGCCTTTTACATCCCTGTTCCATCGTGTATGGTACAGGAGTCCCCCTTCTTCTCCATCTCTCAGCTCTCTATTCCCCATTTGAAATCGAGCAGGCGAGCCCATGGCGATGGTGCCCTAGCCGGCCTAGTCCAGCATGTACCGGCGCACCAGCTAGATCCTCGGTCGGACGCAGCTCGTAGGGTCATTACTCCGCCTCCGTGCGCCGCCAGGCTCTCGCTCGACGCCCATAAGAATCGTGGACGAGGGCGAGCATCGGCTTGTCAAGTGGGAGCTCTGCCGCATTGCCAGGGAGCTCCGCAAGTTTCTCCGGTTCATCCTCGCGCTCAGGTAACTGTTCCTTGCCGCATCTTCCGGCGATCTATTTTCCTCAGCCAAATCGGTTATGATCTCGCTGCTCCAGGATAGATGTTTGGTACAGTAAAATTAGTCAGGCTTTTTAGGGCCAGCTAGCCTCGCCAAGCCAGGATAAGCTAGCTCGCCTTGGAGAATCAAATTGGCTCGCCTTATGTGGACTTGTAAACGAGCAGGTCATCCATCCTGTCAATGACTGCAGGTAGAAACAAGCTCTAGATCTGGTACGCACATACTGAAGATGCATATGAATTGATTAAAAACTAGCTAGCGATCAAAATTACTCTCACCTTGCCACCAGGAGCAATCAACCAAACGCATGGACTAGGCAAACTCAACTTTGCCGAGCCAAGCTCGTTGGGCTAGTTAAGCTATAGCCATCCTGAGCAATGCAACCAAACGCAAACGCACCCTAATTCTGTATTTTCTTGCTGATAAGTCATCCAGCGATGCTGGGTATTGGGTACTGTCGGTTTAGTTTTATACGAATTAGATGCTAATGCTGGTAGCATTATGTGTATGGTATCCATAGAAATTACTATATGGTGGTTGTTTTCTTCTAAATTATATTTGGTTTCAGTGATCCTAAGTTCTGTATCTAGTGTGTGCATCAGATAATGTTGAACGTTTTGTATCAATTCCATGTTAACCGCGAGGTGAGTTTAGTCTTGTCGATTTTTTTACGGTGCAATTAGTTTATGGACTTTAACCATCTAAGTTGTTTGGCCAATGTATATCCATGAGCATATTAAGTCTTGTTTCTCATCCTATCTGTACTATGCGCTATTCATACTTTGTGCAAACAAATAATACTTATCATGTTTGCTAAAAAAAATAATCAGAATCCTTGCGATAAACTAAATGAGTGTTGTTGCTATTGTAGTGCATGCTAACATGGTTATGTTTTCTCATATGTACTGATCAATGGCAGCTCATGGATCCCGTGGAGAGTGAGATGTCATCATGTCCTATGGAAACGAATGAGTGTGATGATGCTGAATCCATTGTTGCAGCGGGCTCTAACATATCAGACGGCTTTAATACACCGGCGAGCAGCAGGAACATTCCATTTTGTGTGAGTATATCTGGAATTTAGTCCGTTGTTTTACCTCTCACTTACATTTGGTTATTGATACTGCAACCATTTTTCAGGTTACCTCCTGGACCCTGAATGTGACGAGGCAATAAAACCAGCCATAGGCATGGAGTTCAAAAATTTAGGCGAGGCTGAGCAGTTCTACAAGTCGTATGCCCATAGTGTTGGTTTCTCTGTACGGAAAGGGCAGAGTAGGACCGTTGGAAATGAACAAGTGTGGAAAAGATTCTATTGCAATAGGCGTGGATGGCGATCAGAGAAAGAGCAAACCAAGAGCAAGCGCATGACAAAAATTACCAGGTGCGACTGCCAGGCAATGATAACTCTAAAATGGAAAGACAATAAGTTCACCATGACTGCATTTTTTGAGGACCATACACATGAGTTAGCCTCGCCTAGCAAACAACAATTCCTGAGGTCCAATCGAGAAGTCAGTGACAGTGCAGAGTTCACTCTTCACATGCCACACAGCAAGCATCGGCACCTCTGCTGCATACCGTTTACTTCGTGTTGGCGACGGTGGGTTTGAGAAAGTAGGTTGCACAAAGAGAGATCTTCAAAACTATCATCGTTACTTGAAATGTGCCATAAATACCTCGGATGCACAGATGTTCATTGACAATCTAGCAAGGATGAAGGAAGCCAACCCAGCTTTCTTCTTTGATTACATGAAAGATGACAAGGACCGATTGGTGCATATATTTTGGGCTGATACAACTTCTAGGAAGAACTACACACATTTTGGAGATGTTATCTCTTTTGATTCAACTTATACAACTAATCAGTATAATATGATTTTTGCACCTTTCACTGGAGTGAACCACCATAGGCAATCAATATTCTTGGGTGCGGCACTTATCTCCAATGAAAAGGCAGAGTTGTATATCTGGGTGTTTGAGACCTTCTTGAAGGCAATGGGGGGGAAGAAGCCTAGCCTCATAATCACTGACGAAGCTGCTAGCATGAAGGTTGCTATTGACAAAGTTCTTCCATCAACTACACATCGTCTGTGCATGTGGCACATCATGCGTAAAGTCCCTGACAAGGTGGAACCTTCTTTGAAGAACAATGATGATTTCTATGCCCGCCTCAACTCATGTGTCTGGGGCTCTGAAACTCCAACAGAATTTGAGGAAGCATGGTCTGCCCTTATTATTGATTTTTCTTTGGAAGATAACACCTGGTTTGCTGAAAGGTACTCAATTCGTGAGTCATGGGTCCCTGCCTACTACAGGGACATATTTTTGGCGGGAATACTCAGAACCACCTCTAGGTCAGAGAGTGCAAACAGCTTCTTTAGCCATTTCATTGGTTACAAGTATGCATTAGTTGAGTTCTGGCTCAGGTTTATAACTGCCTTAGAGGAACAACGCCACAATGAGTTGATTGAGGAAAATGTCAATTTGCAATCGAAGCCTCAGCTGCGAACGTTATGGAAAATAGAGAAGCATGCAAGTGTTGTCTTGACGCACAAGGTGTTTGATGCATTACAGAAAGAGATCCTCGCAGCTCGTGAATATTGTGTTGTTGAGAGCATGAGGCATGAGGGGGATGAGAAAATCACATCAATTAGTGATGGCCGGTCTTCCAAGGTTCGAGAGGTAGTACTTAACACAATAACAATGGATGCTCATTGCACCTGCAAGCTATTTAAGTCTCATGGTATTCCATGTCGTCACGTTATTCTTGTTTTGAGAGGTGCAAGAATTGAAGAACTTCCAAGCCAGTTTGTTCTGAAAAGATGGACCAAAATGTGCAAAAAAGAAGCCATATTTGATGAAGATGGCAACCTCTTGGAAGAGAAGCCCAAGAGCCCCGTGGATTTAGCGATGCAAAAGAAAAGTTCTGGTGCACGCAAGGACTTCGAGGAATCCATTCGCTTAGCTGCACACTCAATTGAAACCATGGACATTGTTACAACTTGTCTTGCCAATCTCGTGGATACTGTAAGACAAATGGTTCCAGCAGACAAACAAACAAGGAAAGATGAATTTCCATCTTTCATTGGCTGTAGCATTCCTGACCACATTGAAATCTTCCCTCATCTGATGTTCGCTCTCCGGGGAAATGCAAGAGACTTAAAGGACACTTGGACAAGGGTGCAAAGAAAAACAAGAATGGAGGGAACAAGGAGAAGGGAAAGACAACACGGATGTGTTCTTTATGCCACCATCTGGGTACGCATGATAAGCGCACTTGTCCTACAAAATCTACACAGTAACATGAAGGTAATGTATCCACTCATTTCAGTTTTTGTTTTGCAAGTTTAAAATGGCAACTTGTTTTTTTCCAAGAAATGTTAGCCCAAAGCATCATCTCAGTTTAGATAGCGCCAATATAAGATTTCTTTATATGCAATATTTAATCAACTGTTACTTTCATAGAGCTTCGCAACAATGAATTTGCTTTCTAGCCTTTGAGAAAAATAATTCAAATATCAGAAAACGATCAACAAGTATGATTTCCAGCAAATCTGTAACTTAAATGCTTGAATTGTGACTGAACCTGTCTTCACCACTATGAGTGTTATTTTACAAGTGTAAGCACATGTTGTACTAGAGAAATGGTACAGTATGACATGTAGAATGTCTTTAATTGAATGTGCGCACAGTCCGGAGAGGAATATATCTATATAGACTTGAACCTTCATGATATCCTTCTTTCTTACTTAAGAAAAGATACTTGCCTGCTTATACATGCTACCAAACATTTCTTACTTAGGCAATTTCCTGGAATTTAAAGGATTTTTCCAATGTCCTCTCATTGTCTTCCCATTTAACTTTGCATTTTATCTGCAGATTCGAAGCACAGCAATGCACTTTGTAGGTCCTTTCAGATGCTGATGCCGCCCCGGGATAGCAGTTTCATTGCAGCATTCTAAAGATGTATATATATTATCTAGAACCTGTATTAATTTATATATCTAGAACTAATCTTAATGCAAGCTTAGCTTGTGTTGGCCACCTGATGGCTGGTGACCATGCTCCGTTGAGGTTTCATACTCTGTAAAACACGCATGTGATGGAGATGATGCTTCATTAATTCTATATTACATATGGGTAATGCACTTCTTAAAATAGCAAGATTGTTGTGTAATGCTCCAAAGGAATTTTCTAGTTCGATTATTCAGTTCTCCATCGACACAGGTACCTGTCCAATGTGAGCCAACAACATTAGTGCTAGCTCTAGCTAAAATGTTTACAGAAGCAAATCTTTGTGACGTACATACAGATTTGTTTTAGTCAATTTTATGAACATAAAGAAAAATCAGGTCGTCGAGTAAAGCAAAAAAAAATCGCACATGTGAACAAATTAACTGGCACATGAAGTACCGAAGATGGTCCAGCAACGTCCCGCCTGAACCTGTACCAGAGAGCCTGTTTATTCAGGACGAACACCTGCGAGGGGCCTTATTGCAAATCGTAACTTCTTACTGCGGGCGTTTTTTTGTAAAATGACCAGGAAGAGGCTCACAATCTGATCCGCTGGTACAAGATCCAACGGTCCTGAGCGAAAATTTGCAGATTTTCAGGATCTGGTTGTTTCCACCTGATACGCCCCCGCCGGTGAACCTCCTTCAGACCCTGGCTTCTCTTCATTGCTGACATCTTGGTTGTTGGCTTCTCTTCATTGCTGACATCTTGGTTGTTGGTCACGACACGGCTTGGTCTGAGGCTCCGCCCTTAAATAACTCCCTGCCTGCCGGATTGTCTAGCCGACCAGTCGCCGCTGTCTCCTTCCAATAAAAGTCTGTAAGTTTTGTTCGTGTTTGTCAGTTTTTGTCTCCCAAATCTTCTCCCCATGTTTGCTCTATGATGTGTTTTCTGTGCACTAGAGAAGGGTCACCTTCAGCCAGGTTTCGATAAGGGGTCCAGGCCCCCAATTTTGGGGATGTTTGGTCTAGTTGTTGCGCTCGATACCGTAAGCGGAAGATCTGTGATGAGGACTCTTCTGTTCTTAAGCCGTTCGGGCCTCTTGAGCCATGTTTTTTTGCTATAGTCCTCCGCAATCCCTCCCGGTTTGGAGGTTTTATTTCTGCTTTGCCGGTGGCAACGACGCCTAGAGCAACAGCGGTCGGTGGTCGGCGATATGCCTCGGTGTGTATGATCAAAAGGGGATGGTTGTCGCTCGTGGCAGTCCGAGGTGTGGTGTCCAAAATTTGGAGCTCGGTGCATCATTGTGTTGACTAGGGGCTGTGTTTTTAGTGTTGAAAAATAAAAAGGCCCCCATCGCTCCCATTTGGGGATTTGCCTGTGTCTCAGGCTGTTGATTATTATTCTTGCGTTTCAGCCGGTACACAATGCTGATTGTTCTTCTTTGTTCTTCTTCACCACCTCCTTCTTCAACGTGGCGATGTCGGCCTCCAACACTGCCACATTTTCTGCTGCAGCGCCGACAGGCGTCCGTCTCTGCTCTGGGGGATAGATTCAGGGAGGGAGGATGCCAATGCATGTTGCGCCACGCCCCGGTCCATGCTTCGGAGGCGCTGATATGCCCTCCCCTCCGACTTCGGCGTCCGTCTAGGCGCGCTCGGAGGAAGCAGGCACCAGCCGCCGGCCCCATATGGCAGCATCCTCCAGCCTGGAGGAGCTTGTACATGCAGCTGCGAGCGGCTCGACGAGGGCCCGTACCAACGGAGGTGTGACGGTTTCGACGGGGAAGGAGATGGCCCCGCAGATCAAACATGAGCGTACCGACTGATCTGTGTGGCACGGACCAGCGGCTGCATTGGCCCTGGCTAGTCGTCGGTGCCGAGCTGGATCCGACTCCGTAGTCCTCCTTGAGCGATCGCTCGATGGCGATGCGGAGGGCGATCTCCTCCTCGTCGTAGGCGGGGGAGCTGGATCTCGCCGGAGCCGCTGCCACTAGTAGGAAAACCCAATTCTATGGATCCTTATTCTGTGGCGCACCATGTGGCCGTGCGCCACAGAATAAGCTTCTGTGGCGCACCCAAAACTGGTGCGCCACAGAATAAGGCTATTCTGTGGCGCACCGGAACTGGTGCGCCACAGAATTTGCTATTCTGTGGCGCACCTAAGCTGGTGCGCCACAGAATAGTGCTATTCTGTGGCGCATGTGGCTGGTGCGCCACAGAATAGTGCTATTCTGTGGCGCATGGAAGCTGATGCGCCACAGAATTATGGTTTTCTGTGGCGCATGGGCTACGTGCGCCACAGAAATGCAAATTCTGTGGCGCACGAGGCCATGCGCCACAGAAATCAGAAATTCTGTGGCGCACCAAGCCCCATGCGCCACAGAATTTTTTTTAAAAACAGCTCCACACACACACACCCCCCCCCCGGATCGCCTTTTTCAGTTTTCAAAACACTCAAAGAAAATGTCAAAAAATTCAAAAAATAAAATCCTTCGAGATGTGGTTAGGTGTTACTGTCTAGTTCGTATAGAAATCTTGAAATATGAATTTTGACCTTTTTTGCAAAATCCAGAAAAAAAAACGTAAAACGGCCATAACTTTTGCATACGACGTCGAAAAAATGCGTTTAATATGTCAAAAAAAACTAGAGAAAAAAAGGAACCCGATCCCACCAGGGTTTACCCGGTGGGGTTTTCTCAGATCCTCCAAATTCCAAAGGGAAAAAAAGTTATTTCAAAATGAAAAAATAAAAAAATAAATAAATAAAAAATTCAATTTTTTTTGGATTTGTTGAGTTTTTGGATTTTTTGAAGTTTTTTGAATTTTTTGGGATTTTTTGAATTTTTTTGACTTTTTTGAAATTTTTGATTTTTTTTGGATTATTTGAACTTTCTGTACAAACTTTTGAATTTTTTGAAACATATATATACACATAACACACATAAACTACACACACATATATAGACATACACAAGGGTTAAAAGGGTTGATATGATACTATTATCAATAAGAACTTGAGTAGCAGGATGGTAGGTGAAGTGAATAGAACTTAGAAGTTAAGGGCTTGGGTGGGAGCACTCCTAGGATGGGTGACCTAGCGGGAAGTCAACATTTGAGATTCACTAGGAGTGTTAAAAATGTTCAGAAAATTCAAATATATAGGAATTTCCAAATTATTTCATTTTCTGATTTTTTTCAATTTTTTTGATTTTTTTTGAAATTTTTTGGGAACCCAGATCTAGATCTGGCCGCCATTTTTTGGAAATTCAAAAAAACAATTCTGTGGCGCACGGGGTAGGGTGCGCCACAGAATAAGCTATTCTGTGGCGCACCGTGTGCGCCACAGAATAGCTTATTCTGTGGCGCACTAGGTGGTGCGCCACAGAATAGCTTATTTAGTGGCGACTATTCTGTGGCGCACCACCCATGCGCCACAGAATAGCAAAATGGTGCGCCACAGAAAAGCTTTTCTGTACTAGTGTGCATCCAATAGCTCCTCCTCCGGCCAATCCCAGTCGTCATCGCCACATGCCATCAGAGAGGAGCGGAGTGGACGAAGAGTGCAGAGTGAACGAGTAGGATAACATGGATGTAGTGGAGTGGATCATGGAATGAGACTGAAGTTTGGTCGGTGCGTGGATTTATGTGGGGATAGAGGCGGACCCTACTTGGCCATCCGACTTGGCAGACACATCCGGGCGGCCCAAAATCCGCCCCACATATGTGTTGGGTTTGAGATTTGTTGGACAACCCAAACATATGAGGAGTTTGGGGTGGTCGATTGGGTGGTGTTTGCTGCCCGAGCCCGTGTTCGGACTGTCTCTGTCCAGATATACGGGGATGGGGGCCTGCTTGAAGTTGCTCTTAAGGGCAACTCCAACGTGCCGACCTAGTTGCTCTTAAGAGCCCGTGTTCGGGCTGTCTGCCCTGACATACGGGGATGAGGGCCTTCTTGAAGTTTTGGTCGGCACAGACAAAAACAGGGCCCAACGCGCGCACGCATTTCAGGCTTTTGCCCATTTTATGTCTGTTTTGTGTCCGTGCTGACCCAATTCCAACCCAAATCTGGGCCACCTTTAGGTCGATGCGGACAGAAGGCGGACCGACCGCACGTCCGCTCGTGTCCACCCTTGCCACGTGTGGTCAAAGCCGACCCTACCTGCCAGCCACCCATCGCCCCATCATCTTCCCCACACGGTCCTTTTTAACTCGGCCCTGCGGATAGCGACCTCACCCAGTCCCCACTTCCCACTTCGAGCCCACACATCCAGCAAACCCTAGCCGGAGAAAACCAAACCCTAGTTGGCCGGAGCAATGCCTCGGTGGTGGACGAAGACCAAGCACGACCATGTGGCCACAACTCCTCCGGCCAGTTGAGATCTGCACCGCGTGGCGCTTCCCCCTCCTCCGTGTCGCGCCCTTTCCCCGGCGCCTCCGGCGCATTTCGACCTTGCGCCATCGGGCGTATTGGTGGTCGGGGGGAGCGCCGAAGCGACGGCGGCGCTATGTGCCCGTCAAGGAGTGCTGGTGGCATTGGAACAGTGGCACCCCGTCTACTGGCCAGACGTCCACCTGCCATACGATTGGCACCTGAATCCACAGCGGTGTCCGGTGCCACCAATCAGAAAGATTAGCCGTGCAGGGACGGCGGAGATAGCGCGCCATCGTGCTGCCCCCCTCGGGAATACCACGGCGACCAGGCCTTCGCACCGGACTCGAAGAACTAGGACGGTTGGTACGGGGATGAGCACGACGACCGCCGCCGCGCTCTCTTCGCGTCGGCTCTCGCACCGCCGCCCGTCGCCGAGCGGTACCCCTCCCAGCCGCCCGGCCAAGAGGACGACATGTGGTTCAAGGAGGACGTACTCGACGACGACCAGACGCTCCCTCGTCGAGGACAAGATTAGGCATTGGGAGCGCGTGCTGCAGGAGGCCCAATCACCGGCGCCATGGTGGCAGCACATGCAGTAGGAGCTAGAGGACGAGGAGGAGCAGCAGCAGGCTCCTCCCCTCCCCGGCGGCCTCCTCGACTGGTGCTGGACTCGTGGCAGCTGGACGTCGTCGCCGCCACGGCAACAGCAGGAGCAGCAGCAGCCTCCCACCTCTGGGTCGCGCCGTTGTACGTTGTCATCCCGACAACGACGACGACGAGTAGGCCAACGGCGGCGAGCCCCAGCTCCTAGGGTTTTTTTCTTCTGTTTTTTATATATTGTAAAAAAACCGTTTGTGGCGCACCCCCTAATATGTAACTAGGGGATTAAGCGCGGCCTTCGCCGCACCCGTGGGCAAATTTTTTGATTTTTTCAGTCGTAAAAGTGTTGAAATTCATTTAGAAACGATATGGAAATTTGGAATTAAAATTAGAAACGATATGGAAATTTGAAATTTAAATTTTGGTCGTGCATATGTAATTTGATGTGATCCCGTTGATATATTTGTCAATTTTTTGTATGGATATGTTTAAAATTGATGGTTTGTATTATTTAGAATTACTTCAAAATCATATGGATAGGTTGGATTATTTTCCAAAAAAAATGGGGGCATTTTTGAAATTATTAGTTTGCATTATTTTGAATTGTTGCAAAATCATATTTACAACTACTTACAATTATTCAAAAAGAAATGTCCACATTTTTGTTGGATTGTTTTCTATTTTTTTAGTTTGGATTTTTTTTGTTGGACTATTTTTCTAAAAAAAAATGGGGCATTTTCAAATTGTTAGTTTGCATTATGTAGAATCGTTGCAAAATTATATTTAGAATTGTTTGCAATTATTTCCGAAAAAATGTCAACATTTTTGTTGCTATGTTTTTTATTTTTTTAGTTTTCATGGCTCTGGCGCGCCCGTGGGCTAAAATTTTGAATTGTTCGATCGTAAAATTGTTGAAATTCAAAAATTGTCTACGTTGTAAAGTTGTTCAAATTTATGAAATGTCCATATTCAAAAGTTATTCAGATCTGAAACCGTTGATTTTTTTAAAAATACATGTGTAAATTGTTTATTTTTTGAAATTTGTTAAAATTGGTAACTTATTTGTATGTGAATTTTAAATATTTGAATTTTGTAACGTGGGCTATTTTTTTTTTGATCTGTTCAATCGTAAAATTTGTTCGAATTCAAAAATTGTCCGCATTTCGAGAATTGTTCAAATTCGGAAGTCATACGGTTTTGGAATAGTTTGACACATTTGAATTTCTTTTGGCGTATATAAAAAAAAACAAATTTGGAAGACACATGGAAATTTGGAATTTGAATTTTGGTTGGGCATGTTTATTTTTATGTAACCACTTTGACATATTTATCTTTTTTTGTTGTGGACATATTGAAATTATTGGTTTAAATTGTGTAGAATTTTTTTGAAAGCATATGAATAATTTAGGTTTTTTTTTAAAAAAACTGACATCGCGGCCCCACTGTGACGTCGTGCTGACGTCACAGTGGGCAAATCTGGCCGGCAATGCCCGCGGCTGCGCCGTCGACGCCGGCGGCGAACGCGCACGTTCCAGGACGCGCGGCTTAGCGCTGCCGACGCGCCCGGACACGGGGAGCACGCGAGTGGCGGCGCCGCCCGTTTTGGGTCACCGGAGCGGCGCCGGCGACTCGCGGAAGCGGCGGCGCGGCGGAGGCGATTCCGGCGGCCTGGCGACGTTCCGGCGTCCGACCACCGGCGACGTGGTAGATCCGGTGACAGCGCATCTTCCTGTGGCAAGAAATTTGGCGGGGGAGCGGCGGAGCAGCGGGATGGTGCGCCGGCGGGCGCGGCGACCACGGCGGCGCGCGGGGGAGGAGAGAGCCCGTGGATGTTTTTGCATAAAAAACCTCGACGTTTTACCAATTTGCGTTGAGGTCCTTCCGCGGGGGTTTTCTGCAAAATGCGCGCGTCAAAAATCGTGCAGGAGGATCACCGTCTGCGACGGGGGCGACCGGCCGGTGACCGGGGCGACGTGGCGGTCTGTGGTTGGTCAAAATCACAGCTACAGTACCGAGCGGTTTTGGGGGCGACGTGGGCGCATCTCGGCCGTCGATTTCGCGTATCGGACGGCTATGGTGATCCCGCGACGTGGAGGGCCGGACGAGGCAGCGATCCCACCATCTGTTATATATAGTAGAATAAGAACAGCCTTTAGCCCTGCTATGAAAATAAGTATCTAAAAAATCCAAATAGGTCAGTTGCGGTGGATCGTCACGTGGCCACGCGGGCAGTAACGGTCATTCGCTGTCCATCGGATGACCTAAACAAACAAAAACGACCCAAAAAATGTGTCTATTTCTGTCCGTTTGGTCGGCGGCGTTGGAGTTGTCCGTACTTGTTTTGTGGCGCTATATTGTCTCTCTCCAGTTTTCTGTGTGAACGTTGCGATTACGGAGACGGCCGGAATAGGAATCGTATCGGATCGGATCAATTTAGCAAAATCCACGTTAGCTAGGAAATAAACAAATCAAGGATCGGAATCTGCCCGCGCGTCATAAATAGGAAATAAACAAATCAAGGATCGTAGCACATTCCTAACTAGAGTATCCCGCGCGCCAAAACTCCCCGCCAAAATATTTGACAATTCGGCACCAGCCGGCATATAAAATACTACTAGTACATCGTACATTGCATACACGGCCGATCTCAATGGCGCCCTCTAAGTCCAAACCTGTCATCGTTGTCTTGGACGACAACGATGACGGCAACGGCAGCGGCCGTGATGACTCCTCCAAGACCGAACCTATCATCGTTGTCTTAGACGACGATGATGACGACAACGGCAGCGGCCGCGATGACGACAATGACGCCCCTTCCGACGAGGAGGAGATAAGCTCTCCCGACGAAGACGACCATCGGTCCTCCTCTAAAACATCGGTAGATGAGTACAACCTCATGCTGGTGAGGATCGATGGAATTCTTCAAAAGGAGAATATGGGTATTCCAGTCTCCGCCTTCACGCTCTTCCAAGCGCTGCAGAATGTCCCACCGCTCATTCATCCCATCCTTGACGCCAAGAAAGTGGGGGAGAGAAGACGTAACCTGAAAGAAAAAATTTGCTACCTAGTCAAGCAGGGCGGGCTGCACAAACGCAAATACCGCGGCCGGTGCCGACGTCGCGAGGCCAAGCTCTACGCATGCTTCAAAAAAGCGTGGCCGCAGATCGAACACAAGACCCATGCCGAGGCGAGCACCGTGGATCTTAATAATTAGTAGTAATAATTCATAGCAGGGTTACATTTTGTTTTAATTTGATCCTGCAATAACTTGTTTCTGTTTCAATGGTTTTAAGAGCTTGTTTTTGGTTCAATGGTTTAGGACCACGGCCAATATTTATGTCTGATTATGTTGTCGCTGCATCCGTGTATTTGTACAGTCATTTGATATGTCGTGCATCGATCAGCCCGTTTCTCGTGTTAGCATTACGTATAACTAGATTTAGGGGTGTGCCTTGGCGCACGACCCCCCGAACCCTGTTTTGACGACACGCCATACACGATACTAATAATCAACGGGTACAAATAGATGTATCCATATGTAAGATCGAAAACCAAAGTATGACAAAAAAACAAACTGCGGCAACTCAATGGTATCCAAGCACCAATGAACTCGTGATGACACATCTTACCGATCAAGTGCCCGAGCTCTTTGTTGACGACCGGCCATACACGATGGAAATAATCAACGGTTAAAAATTATAAAGTCCATGTGTAATAAGTGCTGGCTCAAATACTTGCGAACGCAGATCTCTCATATAGAATGAAAGAAACCTAACTATAAACATGACTAACAATCTATGTAAACTAAAAAAAGTGATATTTTACATAGTAAGTCTCATGACCACGTCAATACAACGGTAAAGAAAAAACAAAACCATATAGGGTTATGCCGGCATGTTTAATTTTCATAGAAACGAAGTAACCATGAGACCAGATTATAACCTCGTTTCTAGCGGACGGCATATGGGAAACAAATACACACATAGTACTCCAGTAAGATCGATACGCCAAACGAAGCATGAGTCCGATACAAACACAGACACGAAATTCTGGATAACCCAAAACGATTTCGGCAAGGTAAAGAGACCATACATACAAAGGAAAGGAATCCCAACAATACTCAAGACAGTGGCCCTGGAAGACGGGACGGAAGGAAATTCCCTTGCTTCGCCGGTTCAAGTTCCTTGTGGAGAAGAACACGATCTTGGTCTTGCTGCTCGATCTTTTGTTTAAGTAGGCCGATAGTCATCAGCAAGTCCATGTTGCGCACCAGAATCGAATCCACCTCGCTGTGAGCTTGCGACCCCCTCTTTACATACTCCAACCATTCGCTGTCGTTCACTTTCACCTGACACAAATTCTTGATACGCTGCTCACGGACGTTCGCTAGCTTCTCTTCCAGGTCTACCAACTGCGCACGGAGTGATTCAATCATCACCGTCCCAACGGATTTCCTCTCGGACGAAGTGGATTCATCGGCTATGTAGGATGTCATGTATAGAGATGCATAAATCAATGTTGAAAAAAAATCCAAAAGATCTAAAAATATGCACAAAGGAAGACCAAAAGTGGAATCGGAGCAAAGGAAGGGGAAAGACGCACCAGAACAGATTTAAGATAATTACCTGCTCACTGAAACAGATCCTGCCACGACCTTCATCTTTTTTGCGGCAGCAGATCCTTTCGCGGACGACATGCTCGGTGGCGAAGAGCAAAGTTATGATTGCAAGAGGATAGGGTGGAGCGAAGGAAGAAACGCGGAAGATGGAGACGCGATACAAGTGGAAGAAGACGAGCAACTAACCCAACTCCGTGTGAACTGCCGGCACCCACTCACACCTATATACACACTACACACGCCACACGTCCCACAACGCTTACGTTGGCACATGTGTTACTTTGACACGTAAGCCAAATCTGTCGTGCATACACACATCCACACATGCATGCAATTTTAGCGACAGAACAAACAAATCTAGTCTAGTGGAGTACACACATTATCTAAATTAAACAAAGATAAAAACATAAATTGCAGGAGTAAATCAGAAGGGAACGGCAGATTAAACTTAAACCGCTGGACGGGGCTTCCTTGATTCCTTGACCAATACTTCGATCTCCTTACGAATGACATCAGCTTCCTGGTCATGCACGTAAATCCTTTCTCGTAGAAACTCGGCCATCTTCGTCAACTCGACGTTGTGCATCAGCTCCGCATCCAATTTTCCCATGATCTTGAATGCCTCCTGCTCCTCCGCCGCCAAACGGATGTAAGAAGCTTTCGCCCGATTGGCACTCGCGATAGTCATTTTTAGGGCTTCGACCATCTCTGTATTCTTAGCTTCGATCTGAGTCCTAACATAAGCAATGGTTGAAAGCTCAACCGCCGAAGCGGATCCAATGGCAGGAACATCGTAACCGCTGACTCTGGAAAATAAGGTAGAATATGTCAATAAGCAACGTTGAGATAAACAGTACAAAGGAAAGTGCAAAACAAATACCCAGATCCTTTCGCGAGCCTCGTCTTCTCTGCACCTGAAGAAGAAATCGGTGGAGATGACATGATCGGTGGCGGCAAGTGGTTTGGAAGAAGACTGGTTTCAGGGCGATGAAGAAGCGGGCGGGGAGGACGTGGAAATAACCCACTACCACACGAACAGACGCGCGTGCAAATTGATAAACTAACTCCCCAAGAGCTCCCCTCACCTAACTCTTCCTGTCGATATTAATTACCGTACCTTCCCTAGGCGCTGTCAATTAGAAGTCGGCATAGCAAGACGGCACGGCAGGGTAGAGAGAGAATCACGACCGTAAGTGTTTCGCGAGCCGGCCGCCGCTCCGTTTAATGCTATGGTCTATGTGCGAGCACAAAACCAGCTAGTTACATGTCAAGACCACATTTATTTATAGAAATATCCATGGTGCATGTCAGCCGGTGACGCGCAAGGGTCTATCAACACAGTAACACGATGACGTTTTGCTGACGAACACAATCCGATTAATTTAATTGTCACATACCATCGTTTCAACCGAGATGTTCAATCCACGTGTCAACAACCCAACGTACCAAGTTCAACAGTGCTGTGAGGACACATCACTGGTCAATGCATCTTCTGCCGATGTTTCATTCGCGTGCCTGCAGGACGTACTGGTCTGATTGATGGGATTATACAGACTCGCACGGCGCATGCCTCGGGAAGGAAACATGACCATCATGACTCCTCGATCTTCCCAGATGGCGCGTACTAATGCCGCTCGATCAAACGTGGGTAGATCACGTGTATACATGTTTCCTACACACCTAAAGGCACACGGATAAATTGTTCCCAGACTCAATACACCCGTTTGATACGAGTCGAGTTACGTCGGCCCTCTCGAGTCGATACGATCAGCCATTGCATATTCTCCGGCTTCGTCGTCCTATACAACAACCTCACCCTAAAACCTTATATTTAAGACGGCATACAATCACAAGGTACGAACCAGAGATGCTTAGACTTCATGCAGCCGCCGCGTACATCCGCTGTCACTTCTGGTTTCATGTCAATGGAACTGGGTGTTTAAAACCCCTTTCAATATAAATTTTTTGTTCATGTTTTTTTGTGTGGGTTGGTTGTGCATCCTGTTAGGATTTTTTTGTTTGTGTCGAGGTACCTGCTGGTTCACGTATATGCGTTTTCTGTGCACCCCGCCGACTCCAGGTTCCCGTCTTACTGCACCACCCGACCCCGCCGTGAGCATTCCACAATCACTTATCTTCTCCATCAAAGTAACCTTGCTACATCAACCCAGCACGAAAAACCGTGTCACCCAACCAGAAGGAGCTCCGGGGGAGCAGCTGGTGCACGATGAAGCGGTCAGATAAAGGGTCGGGACAAGGAACCAAATGGCTGTTTTGTTTCTCTACATGCAATAAAAGCTTGTCCATTGATGTTTTAGTTATTGCGTCTGGCCGACTGGACGGCCCCGTCGTTGGAGTGTCGTTGAGCCGTCTACGGAAACAAACGTGCATTAAGACGGAGAAGGTCCGAGTCCCGGGAGTCGGCACTAAACGACAATAAACGATTCACATTCACAGAGACAACGGAATTGAAGCCAAAACCATCCCAAACTATAAAACACACGATCCACAGAGTGCATGCAAAACATGAACACTGAAAGTACAATACGATTCACTATAACTTAAATAAGCAAAAGGATCAATCATCAAATAAAAAACCACTTACAAGTACAAACTAAATCGAGGTGCACCACTCGTGGTCTCCCTTCTTACACTTGGTGCAGTTAGAAGATCGAACGACCGTGTTGCAGTTAAACCAGATCAATTCTGTAGTCACGATGGAGTTGAGTTATAAAAGTGACTCCAACAAAATAACATTGTTACGGCCGACTTCCCAAAGGTCACGGCCATATCCATGGCTATCTTTGTGCTATGATGACCAAACTCGGCACAAATATGTCCATTGACATTATAAACAGCATTGCCATGTTGGATCCGAGTCGACAACGTGGAGTCGGCATCGTGGAGTCGGCCGCGTGGAATCGACACCGTGGAGTCGGCCGCGTGGAGTCGACACCGGGAGTCGGCAGCGTTGAGTCGGCATCGTGGAGTCGGCAGCGTTGAGTCGGCATCAGGGAGTCGGCGGGGTCGGCTGAGCATTAAGACGGGAACCTGGAGTCACGATGGACCGCAAAATATACACTACTTCATCTCTCACTGACGTACTCGACCTAAACTATAATACACTACTTACGTCACCCAAAATATATTCCAAAAAGGAAAGAACTACGTATATCTATAAAGGGTTCCTCTAGTTGATTTCGTTCCGTTGAGTTTAGGCTTCGCCTTGCCGCCGTGTTTTCTCTATTAGCTCTTGGTTTTCTGTTGCGACGAGAAACGCAGGAGTAAGAAGAAGAGGGCCAGGAGTGGGGGGATGCTCTCCTCGATCTCTCGGTGCCATTGCTCTATTACCTAGCGGTTGAGGGAGAAGGAGTGCTATATAATGGATGTAATGTAAGTAGCGTATATTTTGGGTGATGTAAGTAGTGCATATTTTGGTTACGATGCTATCTTATTTAGCTGGGTCTTCTACATGGTGATGTCTTATTAGAAGTTTTATGTTTACCGTTGTCCTTCTTTAAGCCGGCACGTTGCTAGAGCCGTCATCGGTGTCACCTACTGTTGAAGCCGGACGAACATTGACCCCGGTTTTGCACTCGGTTGTCCAAGGTTATATTTTTCTTTATGTGTATAAAAGTGAACTAAAACAATATAAATTATATTATTCATACATTAAAACACGAAGGACAGACCGATTACATGTGCAACTCAGAGAGGTGCACGAATACATCAAATCGTTCTGAATAACGGCCCTCAATCGGCCAGATCTGAAGACCGTCGATTCTGATAGTCGTGCATGTAGTTCTTTGTTCTCACCACTGTTGTGATATTTTGGTCACACTGTACAATACACTCTTAACTAAAAAAGTATCTTGTGCAGTGCACCAAAACATCGCAAGAGCAACGGGTTGGGTTCACCTCGTTGAATTCTGTCATATTGTGGGACTCCCGGGACTCGACCAGTAAATGTACAGGACTGCCGACTCCCGGGACTCGACCAGTACATAAAGGTCAGGCATGCCGACTCCCGGGACTCGACTTACAATTTATTGCAGAACTGTTGTACACTATAAAGTTGTGTACACTATAAATTGAACAGGCTGATTGCTTTCAACAAAACAGAAGTAACCTTAACCGGAAGACAACTAAACAAAATACCTTAACCGAAGAACAACCGACCACTAAACCGACGAACCAATAAGCAACAAAACAATCAACATGGGAAAAGAAATATCAAACGGAATAGAAAAAAGAACAAATCACAAAACCAACCAACAATAAAACGAACAGTCAGACGAAGAAGGACAATAATGCCGACTCCCGGGACTGACCAGTACATAAAGGGCAGACCTGGCGACTCTCGTGACTCGACCACTACATAAAGGTCAGGCATGCCGACTCCCGGGAGTCGACCGGCGATTTTGGTCGTTCTTTGTTCATATAGTTGATCGTGTCCTGCATTCGTGTTTGTTTTTAGACTAAAAGTCATTCCTTTTGGAGAAACCACAGTATACTCACATTTTCACTGCTATCATATCACTGGTCCGAATATTAAATGAACCCAAACATTTTCTTAGATCCACACCAAAAAAAACAGGAACGCACGAGTCCATCGCCAAGGCAACAAACATATAGACAACACGGATCCAGCACACGAAAGCGAGACGAAGAAAGAAAGAGTGACACCGAGGAAAACACAGCCACAAAGCTGAGGCCGACCAAAACAGAACTGACCTCAACCGGAAAAAGTCAGACCCGTAAGCCGATGACCTGCGAACTAACAAAGAACCCAAAAGAACAATTTTTTTTTGATGCGAGCACCGAACAGGACAAGTCACCACAAAAACAACGAAAAGCCAAACCAAAACAAAAGGCAACAGCGAAGTCAAACCATGGAAACAATCACGAATGGCCAGAAAATAAACCACCGGTCAATCATGACTAGCACAAAATTAACAAAACGGAGGAGAAAATAATATTGTAACAGAGAGAAAGCAACAACACAAACTAACCCCAAAAAATGGGATCGCCGAGCAGGAGATGGAAAAGGTCAGTCCTGCCGACTCCTGAGAGTCGACCATCCGACTCCCGGGAGTCAACCAGTACCGAAAAATACCCCATCAGTCTGGTGTCAACAGTAAACATGATGGCCGGAAAACAATGAAAAATAAACCACCGGCCAATCATGAATAGCACAGAGTTAACAAAACAGAGGAGAAAATAATATTTTAACAAAGAGAAAGCAACAACACAAACTAATCCCAAAAAAACGGGATCGCCGAGCAGGAGATGGAAAAGGTCAGTCCTGCCGACTCCTGAGAGTCGACCATCCGGCTCCCGGGAGTCGACCAGTACCGAAAAAAAACCCATCGGTCTGGTGTCAACAGTAAACATGATGGCCGGAAAACAATGGAAAATAAACCACCGCTCAATCATGAATAGCACAAAATTAACAAAACAGAGGAGAAAATAATATTGTAACGGAGAGAAAGCAACAACACAAACTAACCCCAAAAAACAGGATCGCCGAGCAGGAGATCGAAAAGGTCAGTCCTGCCGACTCCTGAGAGTCGACCTTCCGACTCCCGGGAGTCGACAAGTACCAGAAAAAAAACCATCGGTCTGGTGTCAACAGTAAACATGATCGATGAGATCGTAGATTTATGAAGAAATCGATATGCATAAAGATAGCAAAAAAAAGGAAACACAAACAAAGAGTAAACGATTTGCCAAGAGAAATATCAATCATCAAACCCACCGCATAAACAGGAAAAACCAGAGCACAAAAGCAGCGACCACCAACCAGGATAACTCACCACAGAAATTAATAGAACCCAAATCCAAATAGGAGGCAAAAGAAGTCACAAAACTATCACAAAATCAGTGTAACCACCTCAAGAAGGCCCAAACTCCAAGATCACAAATCGACCTGCATCACGATAGCAAAGTAAAAAAATCAAAGCATCTTCATATTAACCAAACTAAAGATCGATCGATCAGCCAAACGACCTATGAAGCACCAAAACTTACCAAAAACTAACCGACAGATGGCGAATGGAGCCCATCAAGCAAACCGAAAGAACCAACCAAAATGACGACCTGCGAAATAAAAATGAAACAGAGAAAAATAACATGAGAGCAAGACCCACCAAACCAAAATTAAGAAAACACCGAAAAATCGCACGATAGTAAGAACATCACGACAAGAAAAGCACGGAAATAATAAAAATAGCAAGGGGCAGATCTGCAAAACAAATAACAAACATAACCATGAGAAAAAAGAAAACAAACATGCATAAAAATAGAAATACACGAAGCAAGCAACCAACGAATAAAACATACCACAACAGCACATGAACAACATGTTTAATCACACGTGAACAACCACCGGGAGCCGACACATCCTCCAGAGCAACCGAAAAGAGTAAACCGGCGACCTTCGAGAAACAAAACAAATAGGAAAGAGATATGAGAAACCGAGGAAACAAAAAAAAAAAAAACAACATAAGCAACAAACAATACAACAACACAGATCGAACACACGGTGAACGACATGAACAAAAGACGACCAAAAACAGAGAGTCCAACACGGCAAGAAAACCCAATCTGATCTCAACGGGAACAACCGTGACAGGAAGAACATCGAATGGATTCCATTGAAACACGGCAGAAATCGACGAAAACACGGCGGTGCAAGAACATGGAGGAAGAAGAAAAGGGGTGATATGAGAGCTGCAGTAACCATCCGATCCAGAAAACTGCCTATATACCCTGTTCCCTGAAGCACTGCATTTAGGGCGATAACCACTCGCAACCAATGGAGAGCCGCCAGCGTCACGAAAAAACGGGCCTTCTGACTACCAGCACAGTGCAACGTACCCGCCGACGAATGAAGGATGACCACCTCGGACGGAGAAATCGGGCCCGAATTCTCCCTGACATCACGAACAATGCGAGCGACGTACGCGAAATACCAAACGTACCCCAACATACTGTAGAAAATACGCATCTAGAACCCACGCACGGGAGAGATCGGCAACGCAAAAGTGCAGGGCAACCGACATGTGGGCCTCGGAAAGAAAGAGGCCCATCGTCAACGAGAGAGAGGGGAAGGAACGACGTAAGAAGAAAGATATCCCAGAGGGGCACCGCTAAAACCCAGTACGGTAATCGAACATAATCGACAAATGGGAGGAATGCAGTGCGAATCTGCACCGCCCTGACCCGTCCGCCACACCAATTAAACACGCAGCGTGAGTCTGACGGGCGGGCCCTCGGGCTACATCGGTGATCCACGTAGGATGTCAGCGAGAGTGGGTGCAATAAGGGTGGTACGGTTAGCGACTTTGCGAATCCCTGTTCACTAGGAATCCAGGAGCCGGCAGCGATCGGACGGTGCGGAGGCAGGGAGCGAGGCGGATCGGACGGCCAGAAAGCCCAAATCGCTGAGAGCCTCCAAAGAGTCTCACCGTTTATATCTTTAACGCTAGCACTCGGGGCGGGCAGCACAAGCGCAGATTCCGCCAGGTACGAGGGTGAGCTCTCGCCTCCGCGGCGAGCTCCTTGGCCATGAACGGCTGGTCGCCCCCTCTGGCCCATCGTCCATCAGCTCGGCGAACACTTTCTCCATGTCACTGCTCTCCACCTGGGCATCACTGGGGTCTGGGGACGTTCATGACGGGCACCATCATGCCGGACCTGCCGCTGATGCCGAGCAGTCTAGGAGCAGCCGCTCGCTGGAGAACTTGTCGGCGAAGCTGGGCCACGTCAGTGCTGGCACCCCGTGGGAGATGGCCTCCAGCGTTGCGCTCCATCCGCAGTACCAGTACGTGAGGATGCCGCAGCACTGCCGGCGCTGGGTGCCAGAGGATGGTCACCTGCACCGCCCACCCGCGCACGAGGAGGCCCCTGTCCTCGACGCACGCCTCAAAGCCCTCGTCGTCGAGCAGCGGCGTCGCCCTTGGCCTCCTTGATGGCCCACAAGCCCAGACGAACGGCCGCTCCCACTTCTCGAGGGCCTGTGCGAGCTCTGCGAGCTGCTTTGCCGACTGCCGGGCGTTGAGCCATGAAATGATATGACCTGCGTCAGCGTCGGCTTGCATTGTCTTGGCGTCAGCGTCCATGCTTGAGGAGGCGCACGTCAGCCCTATTGCCCAGGATTTTCCAGCCGAGCCGTCGACGCCCTCTACGCAACGGAATGTGTTGAGCAGGCCATGGCGATGGCCTCGGCGTCAACCACATTCTGCTGCTCCTTGTCCTTGCACGTGTGTATTTGGCACGCGCGTACGAGTTCGTTCGATCGATCGTGCCACCGGGCGTGTCCCATGACTCCCATCAACGCTCCCTGCCGCTGCCACCGCCCAGAAAGAGGGGGCCAGTGGCGACCGGCACCTGCCAGGCTGCCATTGCCGCCGCCCCAAGCGCGTCGTCACTGTCGTCAGTTGCATTTCACCAAATTCAGTTTCATCGTAGCCAGTGTCTTGCAAGATCCATTCTATCCATTTCTGCAGATGGATGACACCCAACGATTGTGCGCTGGAGTGCATAATCAGGAGCGTGTTCAGCAGCACGCAGGATCACGAGCGATTGTTTCTCTGCCCAGTTGAAATGAAACTAAACTAGATATTTCTGTATGCAGTTATAGCAGTAATCTCCTCTCTTGGTTTGAGTTTGAGTTTGAGTTTGAGTTTGAGTTTGAGTTTCTTCTCTTGCAGGCCTGTGCAGGTGCTCAACAGCACAAATTTGAGCGGTTGGATGTCTCCGATTCTCTACATTTTCAATCCAAAAAAAAAATCCCACCAAACACCCGATCCAGTTGCAGTTAAGGCATGATTTCAGTTGAGGATATAAATATTCATTTCTTTTCACAACGTTTTCTAAAGTAAATGATGTGATCTTCTGTTTGTATATCAGTTGAGGATGCAGTTTTAAATTTAACTGGGATAAGGGACATTGACATTTAACCATGTTTATTGCTTATGTGACACACCCAACACAGTTTCATCCTCTGTTTGAGATTCTGCTATACAACACGAGGTGGCTTCTGCATTATTGCCAGGGACGAGGGAGGAGGAGGACAATGGGACGCTTACCGGTCTCCTGGCCTTAAAAAAAAGGCGCTTCCATGATTTTCTGACTTGGGGTTGCCTTGGAAAGCTGATTTCGAATTAATCAGCTTGATTTGTTGACCAGGAAAATTCACTTGCTTTTGGAATGTTGTCAATCAAATAAAAAGGTATCCTATACTACTACGTAGTGAGTAAGAGAGAAGAAGGAAACTGAATCACAGCCAAATCATATTATTCTCAAATAGCAAAATCTATTTAATGCAACTTCCATCCGAGAGTGAGAAGGAAACTAAATCGCATCCAAATCACAGTATTCTGCTATTAACGCAACTTCCATACGAAACTTTTCCTTCCATCCTATTTAATAGTAAATTCTTCATTCAGTACAAGGCCCAAAATATATGTGATTCACACCCTTCTACGCCTTCAGTGATCACACAAAAATAGACGGCAGCAGCGGTAACTAAAAACAGAACAGCAGCAGCACTTGCTTCGTCCTACAGCCCAACTTCACAATTTCGCAAATCACAGCCCGACTGGCAAACCGAGCTCACCTGCTCCTGCCAAATTAAAAAATTCGAAAAAAAAAAGTAAAACGTTTTACAAAATTCTGAAAAAATGGTGATGAATATATACAAATGTTTTACAAACATGCCAATTTTTATGGTGAAATGACACTCCTGTTGCCATGTGCAAAAAGACAAAGTCAATACTCTGAAAAACTATATTTGTAAATCTAATTTTGTCTCGCAGGGCCCATGATGTCATTTCACCATGGAGCAAGTAAAACACTCATATATAAGTTCATAACCAAAAATTTCAGAATTTTTGAAAAACAATTACTTTTAACTGGGCAGGAGCATGTCAGATCGGGAGGCAAGAATTTCTGCGGACCGACGAATTACTTTAGGCACAGATGGTGTGGTGTGGGATCCCGTCACGCGTAAATTTACCAACTTCTCATTTCTAGACGCACCAATTGGTCACATATTTTTTCTTAGACTAATAATACCAAAATAAATATATACCAAGAAGATCTGCTTTTCGCATGGGTATACACACCCTTGCGTTGACCGACTTGTATATGCAACAAAAAACGAAAATACTCAAGGAGAAAGGAGGATGACAACAACAGAGTTGATAGTAGTACTGAAAAGTAGTTTGGAATTTTTTCAAGTTATATCCCGACCCGTATGATTATTTTTAAAAGTCAACCCTAAAAATGGGGACCAAAAACTGTTTTTTTTTCAAACCATGCTAAAAGGGGTATATAGTTTACATCGCCATATAGGTGTATATGTACCACCGTGTATAGTAAATGGTCTCTCTAAATAAACTAGCAGGGTGACCCTCGCATTTGCGCGGCTAGATTTTGTATTTGTTTTTAGTTGCATAAGGTAAATTTAAAATTATAGGACATCTTTTACTATCAAATGTGAAAAACTTATAAGGCTTGTGTTCCTGGTAGTTTCAAGGCACTTTCGAAATAGATTTTGAATTTCCCTACATAAATTAATTTAATATTTTGGTCCCATATATCAATTAGAATAAAAAAATTAACCATTTTTTACCGAATGAGGAAGTGTTAGTGGACAATTGCTTAAGATGTTTTATTGGGTTTAACAGAAAGCTTGCACGGAATTGTGTATATGTGCTGGCAGAAAACCTGAGGATAGGCCGGTCTATGCCTCGTCATGGCAAATTTTGGTTCATTCTATAGGTTTATCTTTGTTTAATGCCTCCAGGTGCATCTATCTCATGGTGATTGTAGTTATCTTGTGCGGTATCATATCTCGAGATGCTTGAGCACGTCAGAAATATTAGTTGTGTATATTCATCATAATCTCACCCTCTAAGTTTAGACATAGTTATGTATTTGACGAAGAACTAAATAATACATCTACTCTACAGTTCTCTATTTTGTAAAATTACTCGTGTGTTTCTACTGGCATGTGTGTAGTCCTCTTGCACGGTTCGTTTCTTTTCTTTGATATTTTAATTAAATAATAATTCGCGAACATACTCTCTTTATGAGAAAATGTGTAAACTGATATGCGAATTCATCCAAAGACTTTGCATGAGAATGTAAGTCTTCAGTCCATTACTTTGTTTTTCATTGGTCATTTGCAATCAATCTATTTCCACAATTAACGCACAAAAATCTATTTCTGTAATGCTGCGGATAATGGTCAACAATTGTAAGTCTGAATTGCTAATTTCAAATTAGGCGGTCTGATCACTATCTTTGCTTACGATTGTTTTGAGATCTCAAATTGATGCCTGACCGTGCTGGCTGCTCTGAGAACTCCGGAAGACTGATTGATGCATGCCTTGCATGCAGATATGCAGTTGTTGTCGATGTTGTTTCGTGCTGCGCTATACTTTGTTCTTTATCCTTAACAGCCAAAGCCAAGTGCGTTGCCTGCCTCCAGTCAAATTGGTCTCATTAATTTGACGTGGAACTCTCGGCTGTGCTTTCACTGCTGGGCATGGGCGCATTGCGTGTTTACCTTTCGGCTCTCATAGGCTTCGGCAAATCTTGCCTGCGCGGAAGGGCAGGAACATAACGCGCTCGCGGCATGGTTGTTTGTGCCCTGATGGCATGAGACGACAGAAGCACGGCAATGCAAGGCGGCCGGGCTCCATTGCTCCATTGAAGTTCTTCTGACGGGACCTTCATGCTAGTGCTCACGATGCCTTGCCGAGCTGCACCCGATCAGGACTCTTAACATGATTTGCTTTGTTCCTTTCAACTACAACGTGGAGTTCTTCCAATTCATGTTGATGCAGGTGCTTGCGTGAGCAGTTCGGGCGACCCCCGCCGTTCTGCATCATGACGGAGCATGCGGTGGTGACACCGTGACAGCCAATTCCTTGAGTAGTTCCAGGAAAAGAACGCACGCGCGTACGCCGGAGGGAAGCGAGTTCGATCTGTCCAGCAGCCGAGCAGTTTAGAAAAACAGAGAGATGTGTGAGCCGGAAAAGAGCTGTGATCGGTTAGAATACATGTGGCAATTACCTCCTCGGCTTTCTTCTTTCAAAAATCTGAATTCTTCAGATCAAGAACTTTTGATCATCCGTCCACTTTTTGTTGCTTCTCGGCGGAGAAATATCGCCATCCAAACTGGTCGGAGACTCGGGGCTCATTGTATATTCATCAAATTCGTTGGCGTCGAATTCATCGTCATCGTCGTGGGATTGCCCATCCTCGCCTCGATCTCATCGGAAATTTATGCTGGGCCGTTCCCGGGTACGCTGGCAGCAACACCGATCACAACTGCCGATATTTACGATTTCATCTCATCGGAAATTTATGCTGGGCCGTTCCAGGGTACGCTGGCAGCAACACCGATCAATCAACTTACGATATTTACGATTTCTTCTTCGTGCAAAACTTATAGGCTGGAACGCTGCCAGCCAGACCGATCAGCTGCCACGAATCTACGATTTCTCTTCCAAGTCTGTATTGGACTATTTATATACGTCCATGTGCTTGACAGCTTTTTTGAATCTTGATTTGTTTGCAGGCAAGTCGTACACGGCAGAAATAGTTTCCTTTTCTTTTTTGGGTAGGAGACTCTTGTAGATTTGTTTGCATGCAAGTCGTACACGGGAGATATAGTTTCCTTTTGTTTTTAGCGCAGGAGGCTCTCCTAAAGTACATGGACTTTGCTCTGCGTGTTCGTGAATTAGGACGACGTGTTTGGTGGATCTAGGCCGTTAATAAATCGTGACCTTAGAGTGATAAATCTTTACCGTTGATTGTTTGTTGTTTTATAATAATATGATAGATATATAGGAATATTTAGCCAGACGTATCGACGAAAAAAAACTGTTATAAAGAAATTGAAGGATGGCAACGATGGCGGCACTTTCGGTATTGTTCTCCCTCTTAGGGAATTATTTGGTAGATGTCATGGAGGGCGGCCGTGGTGGCTGCTAGGGTGTCTTACCACTTTTGCCCATGCCCGTCGCTTAAAGTAGCCGAGAAAAACAATCTTTTACTTTCGACTATCATGGGCAACACAACTCTTTTATACGCCGAGATCAATCAAAATGAATGGCATCTCTGATGAAAAGTAACTTTTCTCCAACTATCAGAACATCGAAGACATTACTGTAACGTCCTTGCCGAGGATCACTCCATCGGATTTGGGACTCGGGTTTAGAATTGGAGAAGAAGAATTCGGGGTAGGAGCAGAGAGAAGCTTAGGGACGGAAATTAGATTTTATTCATCGATAATTCATTACAACTCAGCTTGTGACTTATAACACGCCACCCCAACTCACGCAGACAGGCACACACACACCTGGCCCACGGCCCAACAGCCCACACACTTTAGGCCCGCTTGACCTTCTCCTGAGCAACGCTCATTCCCGCCTCCGTCTTCTTCAGTTTTTCCTGGTACAGCTGCGCCCATCTCCTGGATAACAGGTGTGACAGTTGCCCCTCCTGAAGAACCAGCTTGTCCCCAAGCTGGATCATCTGGGAACCTTTGTTGCACAGCATCATAATCCTCCCAAGTGGCAGAAGTTACTGGTAAATTGGTCCAGCGCAATAACACTTGCAGATGAGCATGATTACCTTTCTTGACCAAGCGGCGATCAATGATTTCTTCAGGTTGCAGTGCTTCGGTATCCAATGTCATTGGTTCTGGAAGAGAAGTGTACATAGGAGTATGATCAGGAATGTGGTTCTTCAGTTGAGAGACATGGAACACAGGATGGATCTGAGATGTATCCGGCAATTGCAGCCTGTAAGCTGACATTCCTATCTTTTCCAGAACCTGAAGGGGCCAAAGTATTTCATTGTCAATTTCGGACACAGCCTGTTCACCACCGAAGACTGAGCATAAGGCTAAAACTTAAGAAAGACCGAATCTCCCACATTGAATTCCCTTGGTGATCTACGTTTATCAGCATCATGTTTCATTTTCAGTTGCGCCCGTGCTCAATGTTGTTTCTGTTCTTTCCTGCAACCAAGTGTGCAACTCAGCGTTTCCAGCTTGAGCCTTCTGACAGAACTGACCCAAATGTGGTTCTTTTCCATACACTGCCTTAAAAGGAGAACAACCCAATGATACGTGTTGGGAGGTGTTGTACCAGAACTTAGCTAGAGCAAGCCAATTGGACCACTGTTTTGGTGAATCATACACAGCACATCGCAAATACATCTCTAAACACTGGTTTACCCTCTCGGTTTGCCCACTCTGTTTGAGGATGGTAGGTTGTAGACATTTGTAAATCTGTACCCCATATTTTGAACAATTCTCTCCAAAAATTGCTGGTAAAAATCTTATCTCTATCTGATGTAATTGTAAGAGGCATACTATGTAACTTGACTATGTTGTTTACTATCACTTGAGCAATTGTTGCTGCTGTATAGGGATGCTTTAAAGGAATGAAATGACTGTATTTGGTATATGATCACTCCAAATTATGTTCACTGATATGATCTCTAAAACCCTAAACCTTGCTAAATTCAGTAATGTTCAGTAAAGGTTTTAGATGCTTTTTACAGCATTTGACTGCATTTTGCAGATCAGTGCGCAAAGGCACAAACATCTACTATACCAGCAGAAAGTATGAGCTAAGAAGAAGAAGCATGAGCAAGCAAACAAGATAAGACCAACTTGGGAAAGAAGAAAAGGACCTCAAGGCAAAAAGGTGCCAAAGGTGGAGACATCCCATGTGCATGGTGAGCTGGGCTGAAGGAGGAAGCTCCCCCCCCCCCAACCACCACGCAACACCACACCACCAAAAAGGCAAAAAGGCTATAAAGGGGCAAGCAAGGCCATCTCCAGGACACACACAACACACCACCACCAACCCGAAAAGGCAAGAACAGGAAGAAGGGCAAGAAGAGGAGGAACAATGGAGATGAGGAAGAGAAGAAGAATCATGGCCATGGTGAATTGAAGCTCAAGATCTGCCTCTGCCCCTGTCTACTTCCCTGCTTCCCCTACTTCTGCATCTGTCCCTGTCTACATCCTCTGCTTCCACTGCTTCGACAGCTTCCAGTGAAGAACAGCCAAGGCCTCCTTCTCCAATTCTCTGTTAAAACTGCTTAGAAACTGTTAGATCATCCAACTGTGGGTAGTTCTTGCTTGATTTAGTCGTGACAGTGAGTTGGGTGACACAATTCAGTGTTGTTTCTGAATTTTGCTTGATGCACTCGTGAGAGGCTTGATCTGTGAATTGTTAAGAGAATCACTGCATGTTTGTGTGTTTGATATCTTCCTTAGCCTCCACTTGCTAGTTCTTTTGCCTGACAAGCAAAAAAGTCTTTTACTTTTCCTGTTTGGATGTTGATCTGATCTGTCTAAACCCAGCTTGAACCTTGTTGTCAGTAAAAACCTGTTCTTTTGAATTTTGGCTTAGCTTCTGGAAATCAAGAACACCAGTTGTTTGATCCCTGTGGAGAGAACGACAAACCCCCCTATATTTACAACTGATCAGTATACTTGTCCACCACCACCAGAATAACTGAATACCCATTTGATTTCAGAAGTCCTTTGATGAAATCCATTGAAATGTCTTCCCATGGTCCATCAGGTATTGGCAATGGAGTAAGAAGTCCAGAATATTTACAATTCTCATGTTTTGCCTGTTGGCAAATTTGGCATTGTTGGACTAAATTTTCCACGGCTTGTTTAATGCCAGTCCAATGGGACAATTTCTTGACTCTTTGGTATGTAGCTTGTATACCAGAATGACCTCCAATGGGAGAAGAATGAAATGCTTGTATCAACTTTGTCTGCAATCCTATGTTTGCACCAATCCAAATTTTATCTTGATATCTCAAAATGCCACCCGTTAATGAATACGGAGGAGCAGATGATGCATCCACCGCCAGTTTCTGCAACAGTTCCTGTGCATCTTTGTCCACGACATACGAGTTTGTCACTTCTTGTAACCAAATAGGTTGTGTTGTGGAAACTGCCTGTGCTGCAAAAGCATGACCAACTCGAGACAGCGCATCAGCTGCACTATTCTCAGAGCCCTTCTTGTATTGGAACTAAAACTGTAACCCACACAGTCTGGACATAGCCTTTTTCTGCAATTCCGATATCAGTACTTGATCTTCTAGATGGCAGATACTTTTGTGATCCGTTTTTATCACAAATGGTCCTCTAGCTACGTAAGATCTCCATCTGTCAATGGCCATCATTACTGCCATGAACTCGTTCTCATAAATGGGGAGTTTCCTATTTGCTGGCCTGAGAGCTTTGCTGTCAAATGCCACTAGATGATTCCTCTGACTTAAGATTGCACCAATGCCGCTGTCGCGTGCATCTGTCTCAATACAGAATGGTTCAGAGAAATGCGGTAATGCCAGAACAGGCGCTGACACCATTGCCTGCTTCAAGGTGTCAAAGGCATGTTGTGCTTCTTGTGTCCATTGGAATGATTGTTTCTTCAGTAAAGCCGTGAGAACCCGAGCAATGATTCCATAGTTTTGGATGAATTTCCTGTAGTAGCCTGTTAACCCAAGGAATCCTCGGAGTTCCGTCACATTACTTGAATTGGCCATTCCCACATCACTTTTGTTTTCTCTGGATTAGTTGCTACCCCTCTGTTCGAAATAATGTGTCCAAGATATTCTAATTGCTGCTGTGCAAAAGAGCATTTGCTTAGCTTGGCATAAAGCTTGTTAGCTCTCAAAATTTCCAACACTTGCTGCAGATGTTTTTGATGTGTTTCCAAGCCCTTGCTATAAACTAATATATCATCCATAAACGCCAAGACGAATTTCCTTATGTGCTCAGCAAAGACTGAATTCATCAAACATTGAAAGGTGTCCGGCGCATTGGTGAGCCCAAATGGCATCACCTTGAACTGGAACTGGAACTGCCCATGATGCGTTTTGAAAGCGGTTTTGTCTTCATCTGTTTTAACCATTCGAATCTGGTGATACCCAGCTCGCAGGTCCAGCTTGGAAAACCACTTGTTGCCTGCGAGTTCATCAAGTGATTCGTCTACTATCGGCAGTGGAAACTTGCTTTTCACTGAGATGTTGTTTAACCTCCTGTAATCCACACAAAATCTCCATGTCCTATCTTTCTTGCGAACCAGCAGAACAGGTGAGGCATAGGGTGACATGCTTGCAGTGATAAGGCCTGAAGCTAGCATCTCATTTACTTGTTGTTCTATCTCATCCTTCTGCTGAAGAGAATAGCGATAAGGCCTAGAATTGACTGGTTCACTGCCAGGTAGTAAGGAGATTGCATGGTCATAGCTTCGGTGAGGAGGCAACTCTTTGGGTTCCTGAAATACATACATCAGCGAACTTGTCCAGGGTATGCTGAATACATGTAGGCACAGCCGCATTAGTGTCAGCATTTGGAACAGTTATCAACACTGATTCCCAAATGTCATTTCCTTTGTAACATTTTTCTAGTTGCTCCACAGACAATTCAGATAATGGAATTCATTTGTGATTCCATGCTCAACCTGTTTGGCTGGCATGGAATTGACATGTCATTTCATTTGGATTCCAGCAAATGGCTAGTGTGAGTTATGCCAATTCCTATCTCTAACCTTGTCATTTCACTTTCCAAATGAAATGAAATGATGCCATAATTTCATTTCTGTCAAATAAAATGAAATGATGAGTGCCAAACGAGCTTTTAGGTTTCTGTAAACTAAGGAAAGAGCTCGATTCGAGAAATTCATTTCCATGTAACCTTTGGTATACAAATATGCCGTGATTATTGGCCAATATATATTTACTATCTTGGCAAACCGTGCTAGGGCAGGCGATCGTGTTTATTTTTTGCCAATAGGGCAGGTGATCGTGTTGATCAAACGTTGTAAACAACGGAAATAGTAGCGCGCCAATGGAGGACACCGTGGTTTGGCTCATAGTAGCATTTAGTTCTATCATGGGAAATGAACTTTAAAATATCAAAAAATTCTGAAAATATATTTGGGTGTACACCCGAACATTTTATTTGTCGTGTGTAAAATATATAAATTCGGTGCTCCAAAATGACTTTTGACAAGAATTTGTTTTGTCTTTTTTACACGGGTCACAAACAATGTCCTTTTTTGCGAAACTTTTGATGCCGACATAAAATGTCCGGATATGCATCCGAATGTTTCCAAAAAGAATTGGCATTTTAAATATAATTTTGCATAATAGGAGCATCTAGTCCTACACTAGCCGAAATTTTGGCTAATGGCGCCCTTGAATAATTGTAGCAGACTCCTAGACCTCTAGTAGATGGTGCAAACCTTAGGGCATCTCTAGCCGCCGAGCCCCTAAAGTTTAGTCTCTTATATAAATCATAATCCTTAACGTTTTATAATGCAATGAGTTAAAAAAGGGGACGGTTCCTAAACGAACTCCTATATTTAACTCCTTATAAAAAATTGGCCCCAATCTTAACGCCTTTTCACATATATTTCAAACATTTGCACGGTACGTTCAAATAACTCAAATTTAACATACGCCACAAATAAAAAATAGACATAGATAGAGTTCATACATTCTCTAATTTAGACACGAAACTAGACAAACAACAACAATTCATCACCGAAATGGTCGCAATCTATCACCAAAACGAAAAGAAGTAGTTTAATTTTACTCCGGCATTTCATCGAGCACTTAGGCCACTATGACCCTCGGCGGCGGCGACTGTTAAACGCGTCGGACCAGGAGGCGTAGGGGTAGTCGGAGGCGGGGTACGAGCCATCGGTGGCGACGCCGCCTTCTTTTCCTTCGCCTCCTCCTTCACGAGCGGCATCACGGTCTCCGTCGCCGCCTTCTTCAACGCCCGCTCATCGGTTATGGTTTGGCGAGCTGCTGTCAGCGGGGCCTCCACCTCTCTCCGCCTCGGCGAGCTGCATTTTAGCCTCCGCTGGCTTGGCCTCGTCCGTAGCTATGGTTGGAGTCAATTTCGCTGCCTAGGTCGATAGTGGCGGCGCGCCAGCGGAGATAGCCCGCGGGGTTGCGGAGGAGCCTTCCGGTTCCATTCCGACCGGAATCATGGCCGTCGAGGGGCGACGACGGCGGTGGGCGAGATTGGCATCGGAGGCAGGAAGAGGTGGCGGCTCGGGCGGGGAAGGAGGCCAAAAAAATCTCTAGAGTAGGTAGGTCGAGGACGTTATAAGGGATCGGCTAGGTGTGGTTTAGAGGAGCAAACCGGGTTTTATCTGATGTTCTAGCATCGTGATATGCTAATATGAATTGGATTTTGTTGAGGGACTTTGTTCTAAAATGGGAAGGATCTCCATCTGAGAGCCGAACTTATCTTGATTGACCGTTTGACGCCCAGGATAAGCCCGCGAAACACAACCCCCGGCGAGATTGCTTTTTCCCAACTCACACGGGAACACATCATGAACACATAGCAAATGAACGTACCCTTTCACTTTCACAGTAAGATTTATAAAATGTCCTCACCCGGCCGACCTCATATGGATGAGTCTAAGATTTTGGTACATTGACCATGGCATGGAAAGTTGGAAACCATCTTCAGAAAATTACATGGGAGAGAAATATCAATCAAATGTCCTTGCAGAAAATGCTTAGGTTTCAAGAATCTGGTACAAAGACTAAACACATGTAGTAGAAGGACATGCTTGTCTTGTAAAAATAGACTTGTTAAGACTTAAGAAGGCAGAGGTTACGAGAACACATGTCTTGTTGCATTTAGGTCCCACTGCTCCTCCTGATTTCCGAACACAAAGGCATGATCCAGCAGTGTCAACTCATCACAAAGACCAGTAGAATAAGTACAAATACATTGTCAAAACTGACTCGACAAGCATTTCCGTAACCCCTGAAGATAAATATAAAGCAGTAGATTTCCTAGCTGGTCCTTGATTTGGTTCCCAAAAGTAATAAATATAAAGCTAAATATCTGTGAGATTGGAATTGGGGTGTGGGCATAGAGTTTCAGGCAAAGTAGTCTATATTATGAAATTGAACTTCATGTGATTTCCGATCCTACAAACAAAACAAACTCCATAGCAGAAGTTTCGAAAGAATAGAGCTCCAAAATTCTTACATCAAAATCAAAGAGGATGTGATTAGGCGACCTGTCCAATTCTATGTAGAGAGCAACCCTTCGTCTTTCCATGCTGCCACATGTCTCATCTCACGTTGCATACACATAGACTTGTGCATACGCATATATAAAACAAGAGAAGAAAGATATATTATTGCCAACCGAAATGCTAATCAAGTATGTAGTTGATAGTATTTGCCTTTCAGAATAATTCTGCAGAACAAAGCATAGCCTAAGCTATGTCGAAACAAATAACTATGCATGATCACATTCTAGACGGACAAAAATCCACTTCCTCTGTTGGAGCCTTCGGCATAAAAAAACAAGTAGTTACTTCATCGGACTTCCACCAACTCAACTTCATAAATGATTGTTGAATATTTGGATGATTTGACAACTGGTCCAGCACCAATGCCGCTGAAGAACAGACGTGAGCAGCATTATTGTGAGACTACATATATAGTATAGGAAGATAAAAAAGAAAACAATGTCAAATGCATACCGAAGTGATGGAGGGATAGTTAGCCTCCTTTTGTCGCCGACACCCATACCTATCATGGACATCATAAACTGTAAACCATACTCGAAACAATTACCGAAATACATAATAAATAGTGAGCTTCGAGATGATTACCGAGAATACCAAGATCCCATCCACGGATCACTTTCTCAGAACCTGTAGTGCGAAAACATATGCGTTTGGGGCATTAGAACTTAAAATCCATACATGGTAGAAAAAATCCCAAGCTGTTTGTCATTATTTACCAAGCATAAATTTGTAAAGCTTTTCCCCAGCATTAGAATGAACAATTCTTCCATCCTTTAGCTTGCCAACATAATTGACATAAACCTGCAGAAGTATAGTGGGCTTTTTTACATTTCTTCTCCTGGGATTTACGGATTACTAAGTACTGAATGCATATATAACAAGATGAAAGGTCGGCAACATAAGCTTGGGGTTACCTTATTGCCCTTAGAAGCAACTTTTGCGTCTCTGTTTCCTGCTGACAAATCTTCTATGATCAACCCATCTTCGAATGTTCTTATGTTGTTGGAATGATTTCCGTCTTCTGTTTCTAATGGAGTTTTCTTGGAATTCTTTTGTTTTTCAAGTTCAGGTTCTGAAATCGATGATCGATTGACTTATGACTACAAGGTTAAATCTAAGTCCAGAATTCATAAACATATTTGAGTTTGATTAAAAGGGGTATGCCACTACCCTGACTTGAAAGAATGCTACAAATGAGCATGCATATGAACGAAAAATGTCCTAAATATTTTACAAATGAGCATGCATGCACATATGAATGCTACAATCATGTACCTGGTCTGTGGTGATCATGGGAGAAGAAGACGTCACCATCATCCATCGAGTAAAATGGTTCAACGTCACCATCATCAATAAAGTCAGATAAATAACTTCCCTCTTCACTCTCAGAAGAATACTCGCTATCAAACTCTCCGATGTCTTCTTCATAAGATTCTCTTATTACAAGGTTAAGAATTAACTCTAAGTCTAAAGCGCTACACAAAAATTAAACAAAGGCTAAGGTCGATGAAGGTTTGAGAAAAGGATACGATGATGGTTGGTCTCGTGCAATATTTCTATTGCTAATGTTGTTCCGGAGGTAATATCCAGAGAGATGCACAGCACTCGGACCAACTACTGAAAACAGAACGTCGACGTCTTCTGCAAACTCGACTTCTAAATGGCACATGTCAGATGTAGGATTCAAACTGCAGATTGTAAGTGGCATCTTGTTGCCAACAGTACACTGCACCAACGTCCTTGTAGCAACGTTCCAATTGACGAGTGCCTAAGAATCATCACACAAAGTATAATAAATTAAAATCTTTACAGGGCTCAAGTTTGCAAAATTTTGATTTGTGTACTGATTGATTGTCATTTCACACGCGAAGATTGTTTCAGTAAGCTTATCTAACAATTCGAGAAAAATAAATATCTAGGAATTAACTTTTGGAAAACAAAGTGATAAGATTTAAGGACAATGAATTACAAGGTCACTCCACTTCAAATCAAAATGTTATAGAATTTTGAGAAGTAAGCAATATGACCATCTCCACTAATATAAAAGCCTCTCAACCAGATAAGTTAATATGATAATCAAAGTCTTTCAAGTATGAATTTGTATGTCAAACATTTCAACTTTTGGTTTCGCCATCTATAAATTCGAATGGCAGTATCCAAAAGTGTGATATGCATGTGATTTTTTATTTTAGCAAGTACAAACCTGTTAGATATGTGACGGTTCCAAACTGAAGAATGAAAAGTAGTCATGTGTCGTACATCTCGAATTAATGGTTTCAGCAAGAATGAAGTAATTCTTTTCGCACTGGTGGGAAAACATACCTTCCTGTTGTGCATGATATTTAGTCCAGATGTACATGATAAGTTTTCTTGGCGAATGAAGCTTTTGAATTTGACAATGAAAAATGTGTCCATATATTGTGCTTGCAGTATTTATCGATTCGGTCACAACCTACATTGCACGTGTGTATTTACTCGAGTACCGTGATTTCTTTGAAGGTCTTATGTATTCCCGGAAGCAATACATGTATAGTTTAATGTGTAAGCAGAAACAAGTGTCTGGCTGAATTTTGCTATTTACATGTTATAATCAGCATGCCCTGAAATGGCACCTGACTGGCGTTGGACAGAGAACGTTCTCTGAATTAATACTTAATGTGTCTAGTTGTTTATCTGATTTAGCATATGGTTTTTTCTGTTTGAACTAGGAAGGAAATGGAGCCCCATAGAAGTCCTGAATACAGCAAAGTTAAATACTCTCAGGCCTACCAGACTGGATCATCCAGCTATCCGAAACTTTTTGTTTAGAAGTTATATGGTTTGCATGCAACCTCAATTATGCTTTTAAATTGAGAAGAATTTATTGGTGCTTTGTCGATTATCCGTACAAGTTTGCTACAAAGGCGAAAACTCTCTCTATTATAGCTTAACAGACTGGAAGAAGTTTCAGTTATCCAAACTACTGGCTCTGGGCGGTTACCATTCAGAATACGCCGGTAGGTTTACCGCTACTCTGTTCTGTCTGGTTTAACGCCAGTGAATGATCTAACGCCTATAAAGGTGAGAAGATGTGTGTGTGAGAGGAGTGGCATTTTAGAGTTCCAAACAATAATAATATTATTATACTTGCAAACTGTCAGATTTTTGCATCCGAATTTGGCTCATCTACAATAATGTATATTACTTGCAAACTGTCAGATTATACTATAATAATATTATTACTTGCAAACTGTCAGATTATACTATAATAATATTATTACTTCAAATTTCTAACTAGTGTATATTTTACCTGAACTAGGATGAGCCAAAGTCGGTTGAACACTTTGTTCATATGCCGAAGTTACAATCTCCCGAGCACTATACATCTAGAGAAGCGTGCTAATGGATAAGAGATTTATATAAGGATATAACTGAGATGCAACATATACTAATAATGTGTGGTATTTGGGTACAGGAAGCACGATGATTCATGAAAAAACGACATTTAAGAATATTTGTACGAGCCAGAAACTAGGGACACGCTTACTAGTGGTATTAAGAAGTAATTGAAAATCGGGGTTAGGTCAGTCAGCCAAACCTGGGTCACGCGGAGACGGCCATCTGAGGGGTGGTATCGGTGGGTGTAGATGCTCCCTGGCCTCAGCTCCACGCCTGCATCCATACACACATTAGCCATAGCTCTGAGAATATCATAGTAGAAGATGAGAGAGGGAGGAATGGGATGCTTACCCCAGAACGCCATAGGAAGGACAGCAGGGAGGAGGGAGGACGAGGTAGAGGAGAATGGGATGCTAAACCGGTCGGTGTCCTGGCCTTAAAAAGGGCGCTTCCATGATTTTCTGATTTGATTTGAGGTTGCCTTCCAAAACAGATTGCGAATTAATCAGCTTGATTTGTAGGCCGGGAAAATTCACTTGCTTCTGGAATGTTGTCAATCAATCATCAAACAGAAAGGTTTGCTACTACTACACGCTGAGTAGGAGAGAAGAAAACTGAATCCCAGCCGAATCATATTATTCTGAAATGGCAAATTCTATTTAATGCAACTTCCATACGAGAGTGAGAAGGAAACTAAATCGCAGCCAAATCACAGCATTCTGCTATTAATACAACTTCCATACGAATTTTTTTCCTTCCATCCTATTAATGGTAAATTCTTCATTCAGTACAAGGCCCAAAATATAAGATGATTCACACCCTCCAATGCCTTCAGTGATCACACAAAATATAGACGGCAGCAGCGGTAACTAAAAACAGAGCATCAGCAGCACTTGCTTCGTCCTACAGCCCAGCTTTAAATTTTAGCAAATCACAGCTAATTCCTGATCGGTCACTCCAGCTTCCTGCACGCTCTGCGATCCCTGCAATACATAGACAAATATGAAGATCACAGTGTGACTTTACTTATCTCAAGGAGAAAACAATTATATCTCCAATTTTGCAGTGTGTCTGCATGCATGTTGCGGCTGGACTCTCATGAGATAAAGCTGAATGGATTCCAATTCGTCCAGTTCATAGCATTGCTTGACATATATTAAGCTCAAATTAACATGTTGTCCTGCTTTTAGCACTAACATAGAAAAATTCTACTTACAATGACTATACAGGAATAGAGAATACCAATATTGTCACTCCCCGTTACAGATGATACTACCACTAGTGAGATGCCCTCATAGTTTGAGAGCCTCGTACAATATTTTATGGAGAACAGGCACATGGTTTTGAAAGAAAATACTTGGAAAATGCTGCAGATCTTCAAAATTCACCCATGAAACATTAAAATGTAAGCTCACAGCAATTCACTAAACCTCATGTGTTCAGAATACTACCTGCACCATGGGCAGCTCAGAGCAGACGTAATTCCAATAATCAACTAACTTGTGATCTTTAGGCACCACCTCTGTTGCCCTACCCGCACAAAATATTGCATAAGCATCAGCTGCATACCTACGGTAAAGATAATTTCTTGTTACTAATCAGGCTGAATAAGAAACGCGATTATACAAATACTCCATATCCAACAACAGCATTAAGTGGGCAGAACTCACTTGCCGACACCACAAAGCTCAGTAATATAGGTCCAATCATTTTCAACATACTGCTTGGAGAATGTCTGGATTCTAGTTGTTTTTGTACGCTGCAACCCTAGAGATGTCAGATAGCCCTCCATCTTTTCAGGATCAGCGTTAATTGCAGCATGAGGATCAGGATAGCATTCGAAGAACCCCTCCACTATCTTCTTGACCTACATTAGTTAACAGAGAGGAGTGAATTCTTGAACTTAAACTGGAAAAAGTATTGAAGCGTTATGGAATTATCACATAAAACAAATGGAACACCAGCCTGAATTCAGCGACACACTCAAACGACACAAGACAGCAGCAAAATGGTTCTTTGAAAATAGTTCTTCAAAGAACCATCAAAACGAAACAGCAGCTCACCCTTGTAAATATACTGTGTGAAATGCATTTGAGAATTCAAGTTTGGTTGTCTTGTTGACTTATGAATCAAGAAAGGTTACATGGTTAGCCATACTTTTAGGTATGAAATAAATGTGGAAACAATGCTCGATTATTCATGAGCTTAGAAGAACACAAGTGAGTGTTTTTTTTTTACTTTCTTAGCTATCAGAACCCCTCAATCATTTTTTTTTTGAAACGAGGCCTCATCAATCAGATTAGTTGGCAGGAATTCAGTTAAATGGTTTTGTTTCCAAAAGTTCATTGGGCAAAACAATTAAGCGAACAATCTAGGAGCTTACCTGTTTACCCTGCGTTAAGTTGAGGAGCATGCAGATCACAATGACCTTCCATGGATCAGAAGCGTAATTCTCCTGCAAGAGATGATGAGGAGAGCGTGGCGGTGGTACCAGCTTGTCCAGGGGAACGCGCCGATACTTGTCTGAGCACTTCTCAGCACGGGTAAGCAGCGGTGGTGGTTCCCTTTGCTTCTCAGGGTTTTTCTTTTCTTCTGCATTTAGTTTCTCCTGTGAGCCAGAGGCGGAGCCTGAACCTGAATCTTTCTTCTTTGACTTGCGAGCTACAGAACTGCTACCCTTGGAAGCCTTGGAGGTTCCATTCGCAGAGAGCTCAGGCAACTCAATTGATGGGTAACCCCCAGGTGGCAACATGGATAGATGAGTACAACTGGGAACAAAATCACTGGGTGCCAAAAAGCTTTCAGGTAGCATCTGCTCCATACTCATCTCCTTGAAGAGCTTGCGTTTGCTGGGACCACGGACACGGGCTTTCTTGCTGTTACTTTTTTTAATATTGTCAACCTCTGGGCATCAGCTTCTTGGTCCTGTTCTGGTGGAGCTTTGGTTCCTTGTAGTTGAATGCAGCAAGTCTGGCTGGGGTCAGGCAGTGAATCGCCTGATGGTTTCCTTTGCTTCTTCTCCCTCATATTCTTCTGAAGGTTTTCCTTTACTTCTACATTTAGTTTCTCTTGTGAGCTTGAACCTGAATCTTGCTGCTTTGTCTTTGATGCTACAGAGGTGTTGGACTTGAAAGCGCTGGAGGTTTCATTCGTGGTAAGCTGAGACGACTGAAATGATGAGTGACCCCGAGATGGCAGCCTGGCTAGACGATCAGGGGTTCTAGGAAGTGGGGGCTTGTGATCTTTGCGGACAGGGTTATAGCGGAATTGGTCAAAGAATGCAATGTATGGCAATGAATGATCAGGATTCTGCTCGGTGCAACTGGAAACAAAATCGCTGAACGGTACAAAGCCTTCGGGCAGCGCCCGTGGCTTCTTGCTCCCCTCCTTGATGAGCTCACGCTTGCTGAGGACACGGGCACGGGGCCTTGTTCCATTCTTTTTGTCAATACTACTACCCTTTCGCGCCTCAGCTTCTTGCTCCTGTTCTGGTGGAGCTTTGCCTCCTTGTGATCGGACCCAGTGAGTCTGGCCAAGGTCAGGTGGCAATGGTAACTTGCCAGATGGCTCTTGCTGCTCCCTCTGCTTCTGTTTCTCCGCCTCCATGTGCTTGGAATCGTTCTTCTTCATCTTCGCCAGCATGCCATCCTCTCTCTGCTCTTCCAATGCAGTATTTTGGGCAAGAGACAGTGCTGCCACCTTCTTCTCCTTACAATTCTTCCTCTTCATCATCACCGCTGTCACCGCCAGCTCTTCCAACATTGTGGTTTCTGGAGCGGGGGATGGGGCCGCGGGTATACGCTTGGAGGCATGGGGAGCATTTGTTCCTTGTGCCTGAGTCTGCCCGGGGTCAAGTGGCAATGGCGTGTAGCAGGACTGCTCCTGGTCCTTACTGTGCTTCAGTTTCTTGGTCACCTTGGCCTCCTGCTCCCAAATTGGGGTTTCAGCAGCAACGGATGTAGAAGGAGATGACAGGGTGTGCTCCATGTGCTTGGACTCCTTCTTTTTCTTCTTCATCTTCGCCGACATGCCGTCCTCCCTCTGCTCCTCTAAGGTAGTATCTTGGGCAACAGCCATCTTGTGCTCCTTACACATCTTCATCGCCGCCTCTTCCAACATTGCGGTTCCGGGAGCGGGAGATCGAGCTGGGGCTTCAAGGAATGGGGCAGCGGGTAGAGGCTTGGAGGCATGGAGAGCCTTTGTTCCCTGTGATTGAGTCTGCTCCTGGTCCTTACTCCGCTCCCGTTTCTTGGACACCTTCGCCTCCTGCTCTGAAATTGGGGTTTCCGCAGCGGCAGCAGTGGACGGAGAAGGAGATGACTTGCGCTCCTTGTGCTTCTTCTTCTTCGTCGTCGCCAGCACGGCCTCCTCCTCCTCCTCCTCCAAGGTAGGGTTTTGGGCAAGAAGCGGCGCCGCCTTCTGCTCCTTACGCATCTTCCTCTTCCTCATCGCCGCCGCCTCTTCCAGGATTGGGGTTCCGGGGGCGGGGGATTGGGCTGGGGTTTGAAGGAATGGGGCAGCGGGCAGGGGCTTTGACTTCTTCTTCCTCTTCTGCCGCGTCGCCTCACCCTCTCCCATGGCCGCCGCCGCCGGAATTGGGGACGTTTCTCATCCCCTGGGAATGCCGATTTTTCTCTCTCTTTTCTTTTAAGATTCCTCGGACCGACCGGCAAACCGAGCTCACCTGCTCCTGCCAAATTAAAAAATTCGAAAACAAAAGTAAAACGTTTTACAAAATTCTGAAAAACTGGTGATGAATATATACAAATGTTTTACAAACATGCCAATTTCTATGGTGAAATGACACTCCTGTTGCCATGTGCAAAAAGACAAAGTCAATACTCTGAAAAACTATATTTGTAAATCTAATTTTGTCTCGCAGGGCCCATGCATGTCATTTCACCACGGAGCAAGTAAAACACTCATATATATATACGTTCATAACCAAAAATTTCAGAATTTTTGAAAAACAATTACTTTTAACTGGGCAGGAGCATGTCAGATTGGGAGGCAAAGTGAATTTCTGCGGACCGACGAGTTACTTTAGGCACAGATGATGTGGTGTGGGATCCCGTCACACTGCCTTGACTGCCCGCTCTCCCGCTGGTGGAGGGCGGCGACGATTTGTGCGGTCCTCTGCCTGACTGCCCTCTCTCCCGCCAAGCAAGTGGCCTTCCTCGCGCTCTCCTTGATGCCGCTAAGGAGCAAGGCCATGTGGTGAAGGAAGCCGGATAATGGATGAAGGTGACTGAGTGGTCCGGCTTAAGGATGGGCGGGGATGATATTCCCATGCCTTGGAATTCTGCCATGATCTTCAAGGAAAGCGTGTGCATCTGAAATAGGAGTTGGTTATCTTCCCTTCGATGAAGCCTGAACCGCCTCTCCATATCGTCAAGCGCAGTTTTGGCCTACAGCAGTTCAGCCTGCACGCCTTCAGCTGTTTGGACACCTCCTCGTGCTGATACCAGGCATTCTGGGCTTGCAAGCGGGATTCTTCTGCGGCAGAGCGGCCCGCTGCCAGCTCCAGAGCCTCCTTGTCCCGGATAACTTTCGTGCGCTTCGCGGCTTCATCTCGAAAGTTCACGGCTTCGTTCAGCCTTTCGATTTGCTTCTCCAGCTCGGCCCGGGCTCTGATGGCATTCTTCTTGAACTCTTCATCTTTGGCAAGGTCCACACTTTGAGCTGCAATGATGTTGATGTCGGAGGCTACTCGCTGGCTCAGTGTCTCTTTCTCGTCCCTGGCTATCCAGAAGTCCTGTCGCGCCTGCTCCTGGCGCGCCCACGCAAACTCCTTGTCTCGTTGCAGCTGAGCTATTTGCTCGTCTCGAGCTGCAATGGTAGCGTCCTTCGCTCGTAGGATCTCTCGGTACTCCGACATAACTTCCCTCCGAGTCCACCCAATCGCGTTATCCACGCTCTGCTCTAGGCGATCTTCATCTTGCATCACCCTCAGCTTGAGTTGATCAATGGCTTCGAGGTGACGGCGTTCACGGTCGTCCAACTCAGTGAGGCGCCGTTTCATGTCCTCTTCTTGCCGGGACACCCTCAGTTTGCGGGCGTTGAGCAGCTCTTCGTCCGCCGCTAGCATCTGCTCACGAGCCTGCCAGTCTTCCCTACGGGAATCTGCCGACTCCAGCTGTTCAAGATCGACACGGGCGAATGAAAGAAACTCTCCAATGCTGGAGAACGCCTTGGTAAAGCTGGGGCCTCGCTCCTCTCCTCCGGGATTTGGAGCGGGCCTCATAGTCCCGGGAACCAGGAAGTCACGTGAGGATTGACCGGCTTCAACCCTGCATTCCGCCGAGATCTCTGGGGGATCCACGTCGAGCCTTCTCCCGGGGCCCTTCGTGGGGCCAACTTCTGTGGCACCTGTACGACGCGGGCACTCGATGTCAGAACGGCTCTCGGCGCGACAAGAGCCTATAGTTTCGAAACAAGGTGTTACCAGGTGCCAGTGGATTGGCCTCCGGAACCCTGCTGGGGGTGGCATCCTTCTGAGCTCGGGATTGCGGTTCTTGCGCCACCACCACCTCCAAGTCGCTTGGAGCGACCTCTGCCTCGAAAGGAGCCCGATGTGAAGCTGGGGGCTTCCTACCGAGGTTCGCAGGACTATCGGCGGAGTTGCCTACCTCTTCATCCTCACCAGTCCGAAGCCGCTGGCTTGAGCCTTCCGGTTCCGGGCTCCTGCGGAAGATAGCAAGTAAAATCATGACGGGAATATCAGAAACATGATGGACGTTGTGGAAATTCGCTGGCCGGAAGTCTTCAAAGAAGTTGGCCATAGAGATACTCTCTTCACCCACGTCTTCATCTAAAGGAGGGGGTGGAAGGGCTCCGGACTGTTGGTCCGACCCTTGCCCTCCTGGCGAGCACGGAGGTGCCGGTTGCCCCCGTGGAGCTTTGGTTGCTGCCCCGTCGACATCTCCATCACCCAGCGGGATAACCGCCGCATCAGTGGGAGGCGCGGATTCTTCTACGCCCGGTAGGTGCTGCCGGGGGACTCGCCTCCTCTTCATCATCAGAAGGCCCGTGTTCTTCTGGGGAAACATCCCCGTAAGCTTGATCGATGGACACCGAGGATCTCAACCCGGGTGTTCATTGCGTTGCTTGCGTGGCCTGGGCGCAGGCGGTGGCTCTATTTGCTCAGTGCCCAGAATTCCATTCGCGTTGCACTTTGGCATGGGGGCTCGGACACTGTCAGCATCTGTATTGTCAAAGATCGGATGGATATGACCCAGAAGCTTGTATTTTTTCCCTGGAAGCAGGAAATTCATGCATTCGGCCCAGTCATCTTCCTCGAGAAAAAACCCCATCATCCGGGTTCTATCCTCCCTCTGGATAAGCTCCCACAATGGAAGGGATCGGTCTTGAAGAGGGGCGACTCCCCTTCGAAAAAACCGGTTGATGGCAGGGAACAGAGCATGGCCCTGGGAGCTTGTCTCTTTGGAGTGCGCCAGGCGCTCAGCAGGGAATAATGGCACTAGAAGATGGGCACTCATCGCGCCCCCTCTGACAAAATACTAGTGGAACCTCCACTCTGCCCAGTTGTGTTTGACTCGTGCAACTGGATACTGATGCGCTGCTGCTTTCCTAAGACGAAACGAGACTCCCCCGGTAATCCACTTCGATCTGCCCAGGCGGGAACAAAGTAATGGCGGAATAATGGCATCACCAACACAAAAGCCTCACAAGCATAGGAAAATGTGGCCAGCACCAGTACAGCGTTGGGATGCAGATGGAGCATATGCAGCCCGTACGCCTCCAAGATAGGCATAAAGAAAGCCGAGAATGGTGAAAGTAATCCCATTATCGAGAATTCATGGAAAGTTACCACTTCATCTTCTTGCAGACGGTCGCTCCTGGGACAGGCCATCGTTGCTTCTGCTTCTTGGAAGGCTGAGGCAAGCACGGGGCGCACTCGATCCATGGCATCTTCCGTCGCGTACGAGCTTGGAGAAAACAAGGCTTGCGTCACCCTCCTAGGAGGAGGGGCGGCGGCGCGGGAGGCCTCCATTGCCGCTCTCATCGCCGCGGATTGCTTCATTTTCCTCACGCCCCTCTCTCTCTCTTGGGCGCCATGCTGCTGCAACAATGGCCGGCGGATTCGAGAAGCGCACTCGTCGACTTTTGGAGGAGCGGAGAAGACGAATGGGGAGGCGGTGATTTGGGATTTTTGGCGATTTGAGGAAGAAACTACTACAGAGCCTCCGAATCGTGGCTTATAAGGCAGCCCACGTGTCGAGTCGCGACCCCATTACTCCGGCTGACGCGGGGGCCAAGGAGACATTCCGCACCAAACGCTGCCGACCGTTGGATTCTAGGATAAGGATGAGACCCGCACGAATCGCAACGTTCAATGCGACCAAGTCAAGAAGACCCGCGGCTCGCTTTGCCTCCACTCAGTCGCGCCCCCCGCCAAGACAAAGAAGACTAGACGTCGGGGACCCACTTTGACCCATTTTTGGTCATAGCCCGGGCAGCTGAAGGAAATGCCGCCGGAACCATGCCCTGAGGCTACTGTCGCAATAGTGGAACATGGGGTTCCCATTATGCTGCCAAAGTGGGTCCACTGCACGTGGGTCCACCAAGAAGATGGACAAGGCCAAGTGTCAAGGCAGGTTGGTGAGTCCGCCTAACAACCCCCTGAAGACCCGGCAAGTTTGACATCGACACCCTGCGGCTAAGGACTCAGGTCCTGGAGACCTCCCGGGGTCTCCTACATCCCATGATACAAGACAGAAACCCGAGAGCCCGAGAACCCGGCAGGAGGCTGGGCTCCCTCTCGGGTAGGCTTCCGTACGAGCAGGAGATAAGCTCGCCAGCATGTGCTCGAAGGCCCCAGAAGACTTGGGATGCAAGGCAAGGAAGGCGCGGCTCGGGGACATGGCCGGTGGAGCTGTCAGGCCTTGTCCGCCTCGCTTTCCCTAAAGGTGGGCTCCCTCGCCTAACCCAGAGAAGATACTTAGAGGAGAAGTAGCCACATCTCCCCAATTAGGCTGCTGGGGGGTTTTCCCGCCTAAAACCCCGCACGCACCTCGCGTGACCCATGTGGAGTCCCTTAGCCTATAAAAGGAGGGCCAAGGTCACCGAGGCAAAGGTGGAAGACTTAGAGCAAGGCAAGACTAGACTAGGGCGAAGAGTAGGAAGAGAGACGTGATCTCCTCAGGGCCAGGATCTGCTCTTCTTCTACCTCTAGCCATCCACCTCCCGGGTACACTACTCGGAAGCCACCTTTTAAGCTACACTATGAAGAACACGTCAATCCAGACATGCAGGAGTAGGGCTGTTAGCATCCGGGCGGCCTGAACCTGGGTAAACACTTTGTGTCCCTGTGTTGTTTGCTTTGATCGTCGGTTCGATGAGCTTGATCCAGATCGCCTGGGAGAGATGATTCTCAGCCTCCTTCGCGCCCCGTGCCGAACCTAAAAAAGGGGTATCCTTTACTCCCGGTGTCTGTCCGTCGGGACACGACACGGGGCTACTATCGCAACAATGGACCATGGGGTTCCCCTTATGCTGCCAAAGCGAGTCCATCTCACGTGGGCCCATCAAGAAGATGGACAAGGTCAAGTGTCAAGACAGGTTGGTGGGTTCGCCTACCAACCCCCTGAAGGCCCGGGAAGATCGACATCGACACCCTGCGTGTAAGGACTCAGGTCCTGGAGACCTCCCAGGGTCTCCTGCATCCCAGGATACAAGACAGAGACCCGAGAGCCTGAGAACCCGGCAGGAGGCTGTGCTCCCTCTTGGGTAGGCTTCCGTACGAGCAAGAGATAAGCTCACCAGCATGTGCTCGAAGCCCTAGAAGACTTGGGAAGCAAGGCAAGGAAGGCGCGGCTCGGGGACATGGCCGATGGTGCTGTCAGGCCTTGTCTGCCCCGCATTCGCTAAAGGTGGACGCCCTCACCTAACTCAGAGGAGATACTTGGAGGAGAAGCGGTCACGTCTCCCCCATTAGGCTGTTGGGTGGTTTTCCCGCCTAAAACCCCCACGCACCTCGTGTGACCCATGTGGAGTCCCCTTAGCCTATAAAAGGAGGGCCAAGGTCACCGAGACAAGGTCCAAGACTTAGAGCAAGGCAAGACTAGGCTAGGGCTGAGAGAGTAGGAAGAGAGAGGTGATCTCCTCAGGGCCACGCTCTGCTCTACTTCTACCTCTAGCCATCCACCTTCCGGGTACACTACCCGGAAGCCACCTAGTAAGCTACATCATGAAGAACACATCAATCCAGACATGCAGGAGTAGGGCTGCTTGTCTCCGGACGGCCTGAACCTGGGTAAACTCCTTGTGTCTTTGTGTTGTTTGCTTTGACCGTCGGTTCGAAGAGTTTGATCTAGATCACCTCGGAGAGACGATTCTCAGCCTCCTTCGCGCCCCAGGCCGAACCAAAAATGGGTATCCTTTATTCCCGGTTTCCGTCCGTCGGGACACGACAAGTTCCAACACGTCTTCGCCCGTTCTTATAGTTATGGTTTGCTACATAATGAGTCGTGATAGGCATATGAATAGAATCTGTATGGATTGGAAAATGTGTTCTATATTCGTGATTGTTTCTAGTAGTAGATGACATTGTCAATGAAAACTGGTTTGTGTTGTTAAACTGCCTGATCGTCGGGCTAGGGCGGCGTGCCGCCACGCCGGTTTTTCCTAGTATTTGATATATTTCTACATACTGTATCTCTATCTCTATCTCTGTCTCTATCTCTACTTATATATATATATCTCTACTACAAAAGTATGCAATGTCCTGTCTCGGGCCGACGGACGAAAGGACGATGGAACGCATCGTGACCGCCCGCTCGCATGTTCACGTCTATGTACACCGTTCGATCTCCTCGATGATAATATTACGCCGGATGCCACCGCTGAGTGACGCGAAGCCATCTCTCCTTCCTCCTACCCGCGGCGCCTCCTCACCAGAACAATCTCACCATGAGCCCTAGCAGTTCTCCTCCACCCGCGGCGCCGCCCGATTCACGCCGCCCGTCGGCGAATCGAGTCTCCGGCGACCGAATCGAGTCTCCGGCGACCGAATCGAGTGACGGAAGGAAGTAATCGATCCGTGGACGTCTTGTTTCTCATCGCTCCCACGTGATCCGGTACCTGCTCGCTGCTGCCGCTAGGAGTTTGACCCAGTCCCTGCTCGCTGCCGCCGCAAGGAGTTTGACCCAGTCCCTGCTTACTGCCGCCGTCAGGAGTTCTACCCCGCCCCTGATCGCTGTTGTCGCAAGGAGTTCAACTCCGCCCCTACTCGCTGGCGCCGCCAGGAGTTCGACCCCGCCCCTGCTCGCTGCCAAAGCCATGAGCTCGCCGCCATCTCCAAGATCCCCCCTCCGTAGCTACAAGATCCACGCGGCAGGGTCCCTGGCTCCACGGTGAGCACTTACTCTATTTCCAGCCGAACCCCGACCAGGAAGGATGTGATGTTGAGGACGGGGAGAAGAAGATCACCGATGAGCAGCAGGAGGTGGAGTGAAGGTCGGACGAGGAGTTCAAGAAGTTCATGTGCAACCCATCCATCGGGGCTGACATCAAGCTCGAGGAGTTACAGGTCCGTGTTGTCTCCTGTCCAGGATGTTGTCGCCATCTCACCCTTCGAGGACCGCATGGGCGCATCCCCTGAAAAGGTAGGCGAGCTTCCCGCTTTGCATTATTTTTGCACTTTCAGATTCTAGAGTGATATTTTTCCTTCAAGTTCTTTCCCAAACTCTAATTGATGATGATTGTTACTATAGGGGCGAGAACAAAAAGGGACCATTTACGCCTCTGAAGATTTCTGAACATTGGTGAGCAAAGCATGCCGTTCTGAATCTCTGGTCTTTCCGCCTTGTAGTTGTTCTAACTCTCTACTTCACATAATTACCGGTTCCTTTTGTTACAAGAAATTAGGTTTCCTACTTTCATTGGCTTATTAGATTGAAAATTCTTGGCCCGCTGCAATGAACTTATGTAATAAGTGTTTCATACTTGCATACGTGGATTTACTGGAACGTTGATCTGCTAGCTGTTAGTTCTTCAGATTACAAAACCTTTAATGTTTTATCTGGAACATCTTCATGCTAAGAATTGTATTCTTGTATATGTTCAGTAATTATTTTTTGACACATGTGAAGATAATCATCTGGATATTTGCACTCTATGAAGCTAATTAATAATTTTGTGTGGCCCAACATATCATAGGCAACATGGTCTAAAAAGAACTAATTTTTTTTCTCACAGGTGTGCTTATCTGCTTGCTCATCTCTGTATCTTTTGTTTTTTGCTTGCAGGTGGGCTTCCTTGAACTTTATTGGCTTTATAAATTTTCTTTATTATGAGTATGAACGTCGGTGAGGATTGAGAGGACAATTAACTAACATTAGGAAAGATGATATAGTTGATGGGATGCATGCTTCATAGGTGTTTATATAAGCCCTGAAAGAAACCAAGTTATACAAATTTTTAGTACAACTTTACTTTTGCGATCTCCCTTCAGTTATTTCCATTTCATGTCTTTTCTTACAGTCATTTCTGAATACAAGAAAACCAGTGCTCATTGTCAAACTTAAAATCTAGACGTGTGCACCAGAGCAATACGATTGATCCTATTGTATTTTAATGGTTCGTTCATATTGAACTTCGAAGGCTCATTGATACATCAGTGTTATCAAATGGGCAGCGGAGCGCGCCTATATTTATGTAATTTTTGGTGTATTGTCTGTCTTATTATTATGAATTAGTGGTGATACAAAAATATGAAGTGTCCTGTCTCGGCCTACGCGGACGAAATCGGACGACGGACGATCGTTTTCGTCCATCGACATCGCCCGTCGTCTGCGCATTTTCCCACCGAAAGAAAAGGCCTGCCATCCCCGGCCGAACCCTAGCACAGGGTGACGCCGCCGCCGCTCCTCTCGTCCCTCCGCAGCTCCGCCTCGCCCGACACCCCAACCTCGCCCCACCCGCTTCACGTCGCCGCCGGAGGCCGCAGTGGCCGGGGCGATTACGCCGGATCCGCTTCTGTCATGAACCTAGAGTTTCATTGATTCATTGATCACAGCAAGGATACAAGGCAGCAGGATTCAAATCGAAGAGGGTAGAGGATACAGAGTTTCGTGAGGAAGAAGAAGTTCTATTTTTAGCTACCTGCTCCATCGAGCCACCTACTACTTATCCTCTCCTACCGATCACACATGGCCAACATTACTTGGGCTCAGCCCAACAACGTGCACAACACAACCCACACACTGTCACTCTGCAGTAGCGACGCCATCTGCTACTGTAGACGTGACAATGCTGCCGCCTTGAGAACCAGCATTGACCCATGCTGGTGCTTCCTTGAACCTCGCCCTGAGCACGTCATAATCCTCCCAGGTAGCAACATCAGGAGGCAGCTTGGACCACTTGATCTTGACTTGAAGATGAGCTGAATTCCCACGCTTGACCAACCGACGCTCCAGGATTTCTTCAGGGACAACTTCATCTGCATCGAGCTCCAAAGGCACTGGTAATGACGAAAACACTGGAGAGTGGTCAGGGACAAAAGTTTTGAGCTGCGACACATGAAAAACCGGGTGGATGAGGCAAGTGTCAGGAAGCTCCAACTTGTAAGCTGCATCACCGATCTTTGCCAGCACTTTGAAAGGACCATAAAATTTGTAGGCCAGTTTAGGACATGGTCGATGATACGTCTCCAACGTATCCATAATTTCTGCTGTTCCATGCTTATATTATACCATTTGCTACATGTTTTATATACACTCCGTATCACTTTTATGCATTTTCTGGGACTAACCTATTAACAAGATGCCACAGTGCCAGTTCCCTGTTTTCTGCTGTTTTTGGTTTCAGAAAGTTACTTCTGGAAATATTCTCGGAATTGCACGAAACAAAAGGCCAAGTCCCTATTTTTCCAACACGTACACGGAGTCCGAAGGAGAGACGAAGGAGAGCCACGAGGTGGCCAAACCACTTGGCGGCGCGGCAGTGGGCCCAGCCGCGCCAGCCTGTGGTTTGGGCCCCTCGGGGGTCCGCCGACATCGCCCCTTCGCCTATTTATTCCCCGAGACGTGAAAACCCTAAAACACCGAGCCTTTCATCCAGAACATATTCGCTGCCGCCGCCGTCGTCAACCCTAACTCGGGGGGTTTCTGAAGCTCTTCCCGGCACCCTGCCGGAGAGGGGAATCATCACCGGAGGGCTCTACATCGCCATGCCCGCCTCCGGAGTGATGCGTGAGTAGTTCATCCTTGGACTATGGATCCATACAGTAGCTAGATGGTTGTCTTCTCCACTTATGCCATCATGTTTAGATCTTGTGAGCTGCCTATCATGATCAAGATCATCTTATTGTAATGCTACATGTTGTGTTTGCTGGGATCTGACTTATATTGATACCTATGTGGAGCTGAATATTATATTATCATGTCTATGTCATTTGTGATCTTGCATGCTCTCCGTTACTTGTTGAAGCCTTGGCCAAGTGAATACTTGTGACTCCAAGAGGGGGTATTTATGCATGATAGTTGGGTTCAACCTCTATTTAACCTGGGATAGTGACAGCAAGTTCTAAGGATGTAGATGTGTTGTTGCCACTTGGGGTAAAACAGCAATGCTTTATTCAAGGATGAATGTATTGTTTACATTACGCACATTACTTAATGCAATTGTCTGTTGCTTGCAACTTAATACTGGAAGGGGTACGGATGTTAACCGGAAAGTGGACTATTTAGTCATAGATGCATGCTGGATAGCGGTCTATGTACTTTGTCGTAATGCCCAAATGAATCTCATAGTAGACACCACAGCTCACACATGCATGTTATATGCACTTATCAATTGTCAATTGCCCAGCTGTAATTTGTTTACCCAGCATGTTAGTTATCTTATTGGAGAGACACCACTAGTGAACTGTGGACCCCGGTCCATTCTTTTACATCTGAAATACAATCTACTGCAATCATTGTTCTCTACTGTTTTATGCAAACAAACATCATCTTCCATTCGATACGTTTAACCCTTTGTTTTCAGCAAGCCGGTGAGATTGACAACCTCACTGTTAAGTTGGGGCAAAGTAATTTGGTTGTGTTGTGCAGGTTCCACGTTGGCACCGGAATCCCTGGTGTTGCGCCGCACTACACTCCTTCACCAACACCTTCGAAGCAACCTCGTTTTCCTACTGGTTCGATTAAACCTTGGTTTCATACTGAGGGAAAACTTGCTGCTGCACTCATCATACCTTCCTCTTGGGGTTCCCAACTGACGTGTGACGTACAAGCATTGTTTCTGGCACTGTTGCCGGGGAAATATTCCCTCGTCAACTTAGAGCTAGCAACACGTTTTCTGGCGCCGTTGCCGGGGAAAACCGAATTGCTTCTACAAGGGGAGTCTCTCACACCCAATCTCTTTACTTTGTTATTTGTCTTGCTTAGTTTATTTTTATTTAGTCTTGTTTGCTCTCTTTATCAAAAACACAAAAAATTAGTTACTTGTTTTACTTTTATTATTTCGGCCTAGCTTTTATTTTTGCTAAAATGAGTACCCCTGAAATTGAAGTTCGGTCCTTTAAGCAACAAGGTGGAGAAAGTTTGAAAGATGCTTGGTATAGGATTAGTAATGCTCATCATAGGTGTGCTAAGAAACATTCCACTATAATCCTTCTTAGGAATTTTTATGTTGGCATCACCAATTGGTATAGATATGTTTTGGACACTTTAACAGGAGGAAATTTCCTAGGTACACCTGCTTTAGAAGCTAGTTACATCATTGAGAGTCTAGTTGGGATACCACCTGTTAATGAAATTAAAATTGAAATTTCTCTTGATTATGTCATGAAAAAGCTAGAGTCCATAGAGAAGGATCTTCCAGGCGTTGAGGTTAAATTGGGAATGCTACTTGACAATACTGATAAACTTGATAAATCCCTGGGAGAAATTAATAAAAGAATTGCTGTTTTAGAAACTTGTGTTATCCATGATAATCACAACTCTAGGATTGGAGAATTAGAGGGAGTTATTGATGCTTTAAGTACTAATTTTTCCTCACTTAAAACTAAAAAGCAAGAGCATCTATTAGACAAGGGGAAGAAATTCATATATGTGCCCAAAGTGTCTAAACCAAAACCAACATTTGTTGATTTGTTTGAAACTGAGAAAGAATTTCATGGGTTAGTTAATGAATCATGCAATGGTTTGTTCAAATTTTCTTCTCAAGAATTCCCTAAACTTAAAAATACAAACCATTCTGTTGATGCATCTTCTCTTGATAACACTTGATTTTCACTTTCTGCGCCTAGCTGAAAGGCGTTAAAGAAAAGCGCTTATGGGAGACAACCCATCGTTTTTATTTGCTGTTATTTTTGTTTTCTTTGAGTCAAGGAGTTTTGTTACTTCTGTAGCAACTCCTTTGTATCTTTATTTTATCGCAATGTTGTGCCAAGTAAAGTTCTATATTGAAAGTTGATGCAAGATTTGGATTTCTGCGCAGTGACAGATTTTTAGCTGTCACGGATTTGAGCTTATCTCCCTGTAGAAAATTCAAAAAATTCTGAAAAATCACGCATATTCCTGAGATATGTACGCAACTTTCATTATTTTAGGCCAGATCCATCTGAGCAACTTAAGTGCCTCGAAAAAATTCGTCATTCCAGACTGTTCTGTTTTTGACAGATTCTGCCTTTTGTTTTGCATTCGCTCTTTTACTGTGTTTGTGTGGATTTCTTTGCTCCACAAAGCATTGGTGGCTGTAGCTAATGTCCAGAAGCTTTGGGATTGATTGTATCATTACAGAATATGAGAATTTTTGATTATGCACTAACCCTCTAATGAGAACTGTCTTGAGTTTGGTGTGAAGGAAGTTTTCAAGGATCAAGCGAGAAGGGTGATATTATGTGATCAAGAAGAGTGAAAAGCCTAAGCTTGGGGATGCCCCCGTGGTTCATCCCAACCATATTCAGAGAGACTCAAGCGTCTAAGCTTGGGGATGCCCAAGGCATCCCCTTCTTCATCAACAAACTTATCAGGTCATCTCTAGTGAAACTATATTTTAATTCTTTCACATCTTATGCGCTTTACTTGGAGCGTCTGTGTGTTTTTTTTTTGTTTGAATAAATTCGGATCCTAGCAATCCTTGTGTGGGAGAGAGACACGCTCCGCTTTTTCATGTGAATACTCATGTTCTTCACTTATATTTGTTGAGTATTCTTAACTAGCTACTGCAGTGCTTTTAGCTCCTGTTTTTCATGCATCTCTTCGAGCTGTTAGCACTTGTTTATAAATACTCTCTTGCTGCATTATATTATCATTTGGAGAGTTTATGTTTAAATAAATTGATTGGTGTTTGTTTGGAAGAAAGAAAATGCTACATGTAGTAGTTGGTATTGGAAAAGACATATGCATTCTTGTAGATCATTGTCTTGTTTCGATTTGATGCTTTGCAATTGTTTTGAGCTCTCAAGTAGATCATGTTTAAGCTCTTGCATCATGTAGTTAAAGCCTAGTAGTGGAGAACTACCGTAGAGCTTGTTGAGACTTGGGATGCATATTTGTTCTCTCTAAGGTCTAGATATTTTCTGGTAAAATGTTTGAGCAACAAGGAAGACAGTGTAGAGTCTTATAATACTTGCAATATGTTTTTATGTGATTCTTGCTGTACCGGTTTATACTTGTGTTTGCTTCAAACAACCTTGCTAGCCTAAACTCTGTACTGAGAGGGAATGCTTCTCGTGCATCCAAAACTTGAGCCAAAACCCATGCCATTTGTGTCCACCATACCTACCTACTATGTGGTATTTCCTGCCATTCCAAGTAAATATTTCATGTGCTACCTTTAAACTATTCAAAACTTTATTACTCCTTATTTGTGTCAATGTTTTATAGCTCATGAGGAAGTATGTGGTGTTTTATCTTTCAATCTTGTCATTTACTTCTGACAGACTTTCACCTGGACTAGTGGCATATACATCCGCTTATCCAATAATTTGCAAAAAGAGCTGGCAACGGGGTGCCCAGCCCCAATTAATTACAACTTTCATTAATAATTCTCTTCACATGTTTTGCCCTGATTTATCAGTAAGCAACTTAATTTGCAAATAGACACTCCTCCATGGTATGTGAATGTTGGAAGGCACCCGAGGATTCGGTTAGCCATGGCTTGTGTAAGCAAAAGGTTGGGAGGAGTGTCATCTATAAAGAAACTAAAATACATGTGTAAACAAAAGAGAAGAGGGATGATCTACCTTGCTGGTAGAGATAACGTCCTTCATGGGAGCCGCTCTTGAAAGTCTGGTTGACAAGGGGGTTAGAGTGCCCACTACCATTCGTTGACAACAACAAACACCTCTCAAATACTTATTTTGTGCTCTCTATATGCTTTCGAAAACTTAAAAAGCTCTAGCACATGATTTAATCCCTGCTTCCCTCTGCGAAGGGCCTATCTTTTACTTTATGTTGAGTCAGTTTACCTACTCCTTTCTATCTTAGAAGCAAACACTTGTGTCAACTTTGTGTGCATTGATTCTTACATGTTTACTTATTGCACTTGTTATATTGCTTTATGTTGACAACTATCCATGAGATATACATGTTACAAGTTGAAAGCAAATGCTGAAACTTAATCATCCTTTGTGTTGCTTCAATGCCTTTTACTTTGAATCTATTGCTTTATGAGTTACCTCTTATGCAAAACTTTTTGATGCTTGTCTTGAAAGTACTATTCATGAAAAGTTTTTGCTTATATGATTCATTGTTTACTCTTTATCTATTTGTTAGCAAACTATAGATCATTGCTTTGAGTCACTTCATTCATGACATGAGCCTTGCAATATATTGATCAAGATTGTGTGAAAGCATGTCTCCTCAGAAATTATTTGTTGTTATCGTTTTACCTACTCGAGGACGAGTAGAACTAAGCTTGGGGATGCTTGATACGTCTCCAACGTATCCATAATTTCTGCTGTTCCATGCTTATATTATACCATTTGCTACATGTTTTATATACACTTCGTATCACTTTTATGCATTTTCTGGGACTAACCTATTAACAAGATGCCACAGTGCCAGTTCCCTGTTTTCTGCTGTTTTTGGTTTCAGAAAGTTACTTCTGGAAATATTCTCGGAATTGCACGAAACAAAAGGCCAAGTCCCTATTTTTCCAGCACGTACACGGAGTCCGAAGGAGAGACGAAGAGAGCCACGAGGTGGCCAAACCACCTGGCGGCGCGGCAGTGGGCCCAGCCGCGCCGCCTGTGGTTTGGGCCCCTCGGGGGTCCGCCGACATCGCCCCTTCGCCTATTTATTCCCCGAGACGTGAAAACCCTAAAACACCGAGCCTTTCATCCAGAACATATTCGCTGCCGCCGCCGTCGTCAACCCTAACTCGGGGGGTTCTGAAGCTCTTCCCGGCACCCTGCCGGAGAGGGGAATCATCACCGGAGGGCTCTACATCGCCATGCCCGCCTCCGGAGTGATGCGTGAGTAGTTCATCCTTGGACTATGGGTCCATAGCAGTAGCTAGATGGTTGTCTTCTCCACTTGTGCCATCATGTTTAGATCTTGTGAGCTGCCTATCATGATCAAGATCATCTTATTGTAATGCTACATGTTGTGTTTGCTGGGATCTGACTTATATTGATACCTATGTGGAGCTGAATATTATATTATCATGTCTATGTCATTTGTGATCTTGCATGCTCTCCGTTACTTGTTGAAGCCTTGGCCAAGTGAATACTTGTAACTCCAAGAGGGGGTATTTATGCATGATAGTTGGGTTCAACCTCTATTTAACCTGGGATAGTGACAGCAAGTTCTAAGGTTGTAGATGTGTTGTTGCCACTAGGGGTAAAACAGCAATGCTTTATTCAAGGATGAATGTATTGTTTACATTACGCACATTACTTAATGCAATTGTCTGTTGCTTGCAACTTAATACTGGAAGGGGTACGGATGTTAACCGGAAAGTGGACTATTTAGGCATAGATGCATGCTGGATAGCGGTCTATGTACTTTGTCGTAATGCCCAAATGAATCTCATAGTAGACACCACAGCTCACACATGCATGTTATATGCACTTATCAATTGTCAATTGCCCAGCTGTAATTTGTTTACCCAGCATGTTAGTTATCTTATTGGAGAGACACCACTAGTGAACTGTGGACCCCGGTCCATTCTTTTACATCTGAAATACAATCTACTGCAATCATTGTTCTCTACTGTTTTATGCAAACAAACATCATCTTCCATTCGATACGTTTAACCCTTTGTTTTCAGCAAGCCGGTGAGATTGACAACCTCACTGTTAAGTTGGGGCAAAGTAATTTGATTGTGTTGTGCAGGTTCCACGTTGGCACCGGAATCCCTGGTGTTGCGCCGCACTACACTCCTTCACCAACACCTTCGAAGCAAACCTCGTTTTCCTACTGGTTCGATTAAACCTTGGTTTCATACTGAGGGAAAACTTGCTGCTGCACTCATCATACCTTCCTCTTGGGGTTCCCAACTGACGTGTGACGTACAAGCATTGTTTCTGGCACTGTTGCCGGGGAAATATTCCCTCGTCAACTTAGAGCTAGCAGTCGACTGACCAAAGAGTTCTGTGTATACGGTTGCAACTTCAGCAACACTTGTTCTCCTACTGAAAATTCTCTGTCAGAGCGATGGCGATCTACGAACTGCTTCATGCGTTGTTGTGCTCGCTCCAGTTGATGCTTGAGAAACTCAGTATAAGCTGCTTGTTCCTGGACCATGTCTAACACTTCAGCATTCGTAGTCACAGGAAAAGGAGGAATAATACCCAGATTTGGTTCATGACCATAAAGTGCTTTGAATGGAGAACAACCCAGAGTTGTATGATGATTGGTATTAAACCAATATTCCGCCAGAGGTAACCACTGAGACCACTTCTTCGGCTGATCATGAATAGCACATCGCAAATACATTTCCAAACACTGATTGGTGCGCTCTGTCTGCCCGTCTGTCTGAGGATGATAGGCTGAACTCATCTGGAGTTCAGTAGCAAGAATTTTGAACAACTCTCTCCAGAATGAGCTAGTGAATATGCGATCTCTATCAGACACAATAGACAGAGGAATGCTGTGCAGTTTCACCACTTTATCCATGAACTCCTTTGCTACATAAGATGCAGTAAATGGATGTTTTAGCGGTAGGAAGTGACTGTACTTAGTGAAGCGGTCTACTACCACTAAAATACAGTTGAAACCATTTGATGTAGGCAACCCTTCTATGAAATCCATGCTAATATCCTGCCATGCTCCTTCGGGAGGTTTCAAAGGAGAAAGCAACCCAGGTAATTTGCAATTCTCATGTTTAGCTTGCTGACATACCTGACATTGCTTTACAAAGTTCTCCACAGCTGATTTCATACCTGACCATGTAAATTGCTTCTTCACTCGTTGATATGTGCTCAGAATACTAGAGTGCCCACCAATTGGTGAAGAATGAATGCTTGAATGATTTTGGTTTGCAAACCAGAGTTAGCACCCACCCAAATTCTGCCATTATAACGAATCAATCCATCCTGCAAAGAATACCCTGGATGATCATGTGTCGAAATAGCCAAAGCAGGAATTAATGTTTGAGCTTCAGGGTCCATTTCATACGAGTTCAGGACTTCCTGGAGCCAAATGGGTTGAGCCACTGAAATAGCTGACAGCTGCATAAAATGGCCAACTCTAGAGAGAGCATCTGCTGCAATGTTGTCAGCTCCTCTGTGGTACTGAAAGCTGTACTGTAAACCAATGAGTTTAGTCATAGCTCTCTTTTGTAGTTCGGAACCCAACACTTGGTCGTCAAGATAACATAAACTTTTATGGTCAGTTTTGATGACAAACGGGCCATTTTGCAAATATGGTCGCCACGTTGCCACTGCTACCATTATTGCCAAGAACTTTTTCATAAATAGACAATTTCTGATTCTTTTCTCCAAGGCTTTGCTCATGCATGCAATAGGATGCCCTTTTTGGCTTAGGACAGCTCCAATTCCCGTGTCACAAGCATCAGTCTCCAGGCAAAAGGGTGCAGAGAAATCTGGTAAGGCCAAAACAGGGGCACTTGCTAATGCTTGCTTTAATTTCTGTAAGGCCTCAGTGCTCTCTGATGTCCACTGAAAGGATTTCTTCTTAAGTAAATTATGTAATGGTCGAGCAAGTATGCTGAAATTCTCCACAAATTTCCTATAATATCCAATCAGCCCCAGAATACTGCGTAATTCTGTTAGTGAAGTTGGTGTTGGCCAATTCAGAACTGCTTGAATTTTCTCTGTATCTGTTGCCACCCCAGCTTCAGAAATTGTGTGCCCAAGTACTCCACACTCTTCACTGCAAAAACACATTTGCTACGCTTGGCAAACAGCTGATTCTGTTGCAACACATGCAACACATGCTTCAGATGAGTCACATGCTCTTCCAAGGACTTACTATAGACCAGAATATCATCCATAAAGACTAACACAATTTTCGAATAACAGGGGCAAAAATTGTATTCATCAAGCATTGGAATGTTGCCGGTGCATTTGTTTGCCCAAATGGCATAACACGGAACTGAAACTGACCATGATGTGTCTTAAAGGCAGTTTTGAACTCTTCAGATTCCACCATTCTGATCTGATGATAACCAGATTTCAGGTCTAATTTGGAGAAATATTTCGTCCCAGCCAGTTCATCAAGCAACTCATCTACTATAGGCATAGGAAATTTACTTTTGACTGTGATGGTGTTCAGTCTTCTGTAATCAATACAAAAACGCCATGTGCCATCTTTTTTGCGCACCAACAACACAGGAGAAGCATAGGGACTCATACTGGGCACAATCAAGCCACTATCCAACATTTCCTTCACTTGCCTTTCAATTTATGTTTTCTGAAATGGTGCATATCTATATGGTTTGGAGTTTACTGGAGCTGCCTCAGGGAGAATATGAATTGCATGATCGTATTGCCTGTGAGGTGGTAAAGCTTTTGGGTCCTGAAAAACATCTGTGTATTGGTCCAACAATTTCTGGATTATATCAGGTGGAGTAGTCACCACAGAAGCTGTGACAGGATCAAGCAAAGCAGTTGCCCACACTTCATTGCCCTTTTGCCATTTCACAAATTGTTCCACTGAAATTTCTGTGATAGCAGATGGAGTATCAGCATTCTGTAACCCTTGCAACTTAATCAACTCGCCGTTATACATGAATTGTATCCACTTCTCTTTCCAATGACAAGTCATGGCTCCCCACAAAGATAGCCAATCCATTCCCAAAATTGCATCATAACCACCCAACTCCAATACTTTCAAATCTGTCTGAAATGTGTGTCCCTGAACCCACCGGACAATTTTGTAGCTTGTTTATTGCAGGTCATGAACTGACCATTAGCTACCTTCACTGACGTGCTTTGTATTGGTGTTGTTGCACATTGGAGCTTGTCCACGAAGGTACTGTCAATGAAACTATGAGAACTGCCTGAATCAATAAGAATAAGCATCACCTTATTACCCACCAGAGCTCTCAATCTTATAGAATTGCAGTGATCAGTACCAGACAGAGCATAAATAGACACATGCACTGGCGTTTCTTCATCCGGGTCTTCCCCTTTTGTGATTGCATCCAGGATCTCATCAGACAAGATTTCAACCTGTTGCATCGCTTTAACTTGTGCCGGCTGTGGAATTGAACACTGATGACCTAGAGCAAAATTTTCACCACACCCAAAGCACAATCCATTTAATCTGCGATACTCCTTCAATTGTTTTGCTTTCCACAGCTCTCCTTTCTCAAAACGAGGCCCAGACACTGTTCTAGTCCCATATTCCTTCTTGCTCGAGTGAGGTGTGTGCAGCTGTGAGCGAGCTAACACACCTTCTTGAACTTGAGCATATAAACACGCTTGCTGAACTGTTGTAGGCATCTGAATTTCCACAGCTGCTTTTAGTTCATCTTTCAGCCCATTTATAAAATGTGAAACCACCATCAGTCCACCAAACGCAGGATCATAAAGACGAATTTGATAGACAAGCAAATCAAACTGTTGGCGATACTCCATTACTGACCCACGCTGTTTCAAAGCCAGCAGTTCTCTGTTCTTATCACGCTGATTATCACATTCAAATTCCAGTAATAAGTCCGCACAAAATCTGTCCCAATCATGAAAACCCACCATCTTCTTGTAAGACTGGTACCAGTGTGCTGCCCCTCCACGCAAATACATAGTAGCCGCAGCAACACGAAAACCCGCAGGGATTTGGTATAGCTCAAAAATGTGTGACACTGATCTATCCAAATGCGTGCATCCGTGCCATCAAATTTTGGAAAATCCATCTTAGGCACCCAATTTGAGCGTCTGCTAGAATCACTACCACTGCTCGAGCCCTCAATCACATCACGAACTATAGGAGTATTTGGGGGAAATTCGACCTGCGGTCCATTTGAGGACGAAGTCTGTTGAAGCGGAGGACGAACTCGAGGTGGTGGTGGTTGTGGTGGAAGCGCGTGCCCCGGAGCATGTCCCGCGACACCAAGCCCCGCTCCGTTGTCCGGGATCTCCAGCGGTGGTGGTGGTGCCCCATGGATGCCCTTCACCTTGAGCTGCGCCGCGTCTGCGGCCGCCGCTGGTCCAGATCGGCCGAACGCTCCTGCTGGACCTTGCCGAGCGTGTCCAGCGATAGATCGACCTTGACCTGCATCTGCTGCAGCCGCACCGCCTGCTCGTCGAGCTGTTGCTGCAGCGCGGAGAACTTGGAGGTCAGGGTCTCGTCGTGGTGGCCGAAATGTGTGTTGAAGACCTCCACCAGACGCGCCTCCATGGCGTCCATCGACTCCACTACTTGCCGAACCGCGAGCGTTGGCTTCTGAGGCGCCGTGTCGTCGACCTCCGCCAAGCCAATCAACCGCAGATCGGTATGACGCCGGCAGAACGGATCCACCAACAACCTCTCGTTGGAATTACGATCAAAGCCGAGCGAGTAGCGAGGAAAAACGACTGGCTCTGATACCAAATGTCATGAACCTAGAGTTTCATTGATTCATTGATCACAACAAGGATACAAGGCAGCAGGATTCAGATCGAAGAGGGGAGAGGATACAGAGTTTCGTGAGAAAGAAGAAGTTCTATTCTTAGCTACCTGCTCCATCGAGCCACCTACTACTTATCCTCTCCTACCGATCACACATGGCCAACATTACTTGGGCTCAGCCCAACAACGTGCACAACACAACCCACACGCTGTCACTCTGCAGTAGCGACGCCATCTGCTACTGTAGACGTGACAGCTTCTTCCGGTCCGCTCCCTCGCCGACGCCACGAACCCTAGAGTTCGTCCATCAATCGGGCGACGAAGCACGGCATGTCCATCACCGCCGCCGTCCCTCTGCCAGCCAACCGTATCCAGGTATGAATTAGCTTGCTTGCTTGCGCCCCCCAACTCCCCAATCTATCAATCCTCTTCTTCTTCTTCTTCTCCCCTCTCACTTCAAATTACCATTCTTTTCTTTTCTTCTCTTTGCCAGACCACGACGAGGAACACCCGACAAATCGGAGCTCCTGCCCCGCACAGCTCGTGTCGTGTCGTGGAGGCCGGAGATCACTCCGCCACGACGCCCATCATACCACTTACTGCTAGGGCGAGACCAAGGAGGGCTCCACCCAATCCATGGTCGTCGTACGCGCTGGAGATGGAGGACCTCCTCCGCTGACGGTGCCGGAGCGATTCCACTAGCAGCGCCAAGGGGAACGACTAGGGCGCCGCCGTCAACCTGGTATGTGCTACCCCCTCCCTCGCTTGCAGCTGCCCTCATGGCCATTCTTGCATACATAGACGATGACGACGCCCGCAGCAGAAACCTCATCTGCCTCTGTATTTTTCAGGACTGTACTGCTGCTGCCCTCCACAACGCCGGGATCTCGTGCACCAGGAGCTCCCCCATGCTGCACCTCTAATTCCACGAGGGAGCGAGACCCCAACGAGGAATGGCGCTGCAGATGGAGCACCTCTCCGCCGCCGTGCGCCACTGGTATGTGCTAACTCCCCCTTTCAATCTCCAACTGTTACCCACTTTCTTTCATGCATAGACGACCACGCCGGCAGCAGAAACTGTTTTGGTGGAAAAAGAATGAACTCAAAACTCACGTGCATAGACAGGTTACAATTGCTGTTCGAATACTAAAATAGGGGATATTTAAATGAGCATCTAGAGATGCAACGAATAAGATTATGCTTCTTTTGCTTATTTGTACTACTAGAAAAAGGACCTTTTGTAGCACCAGCAACAGCTTATCAATCTCTCTATGAGCTAACTACTGGTAAGACACAATAAATCAGTGAAGGTATTCTCTTATTCAGTTCTGCGAAAGTAACACCTGCCTCCAATAAGAATCTGTGTGCAAGCATCACTACATGCTGAGAGACAAAAACGAATGCATTTTCACATAATAACAGTACTACTTTTTTTGTTTGTGTGTGCCCATGATATCAAACTCAAGAAATAGCTAGCAGACCTTGCACCAGGCTGACTAAAAAACAAAATGTATCAGTAGTTAATAATCTTTTTGATGAAACCAAATATATGTTTAGTAATCTTGTTAATGATTTTTTAAGATCTATTATTGTAGAGTAAAGCACGTGGAATTCAGATGTGCTCACAGATTTTTTTTTTGTCCAGTAACATTGTGATGCTTAAATCTGATACTACAGGTTGTGCTTGAGCTTCAGCCTTTTACACATTTGCACATTTATTTCAGCCTTTACACAGTTTGAGCTATACGGTTTTATCATGTTTCCTTCAGGTTCGTATGCTGGTTATTTGAATAGAGGTAAATTGTTTTTTGCAAGGGAAATCATTGCTATACTGGTGGTGACCGGGTCATTCTTATACCCTTTTCTAGATTGTTTCTTCCACAGCCTGCCAAAACAGGACACCTTTCTTCTTAAAGGACAAAACAGTACCACTCTCTTGACACAAATTTATTATTTTATTTTTCAACTGGTTGAATGATGCCTTGATGATGTTTTTATCTGATATGTGAATTACCTACTGATTCATGCAATTCAGTTATATAGAGGTACTGTCAGGAATCTATTGTGGCTTATTTACATACGTGGATCACAATAATGTATAGGTTAATCTCTTCCCTGTTAAAAACTATGTGATACCTTCTAATTCATTTATTTCTTTGGTCTCAGTTTTCTCTTTGTTTTCACGTGGTCTCCTTTTGTGGTATGTTTACCTCTTGCTCATGTTTCTGCAATAGATAGAAGTCTCGTGATGGTGGCGGTGAGGCTGACCTCAACTCCAGTGGCTCTGACCCATCCCAACCATTAGGCTGGGTTTTGAAGTTAATTCTGATATGTGGTCAATGCATCTCTTCCTACGATTCACGTATCACAATTGCATGTGATGACCTTTTAGTTGAGATGTGTTTGATTTTACATTTTTTTTTTGGATATTTGCTTGGAGCTAGGTGTTGCTCATTTTTTTGTGTGGCACAAGTTGCAATATTCGTTCGAAGTGTCTTTAATTAGCAATTGTGCCTCACCAAGCAAGTGTGTAGTACTTTTTTTTAATCGGAAACCAATATAGTGTGTCGGTTCCTTTGTTTCTGGTTGCTGTCAATATATGATGTATAACCTGCTGCAAGAAAGCCCAACGTGCCAGCAAATAATAGTGTTGGTATCGAGATTCATTACCTTACTTGAACAAGCGAGGCGGAGAATTTAAATTAGCGTTGGTATCGAGACACATGGTATATTTCCTCTCAGTTGGGGTCGTCAACACTTTGGTCGTATTTATCAAAACTTGAACAAGCGAGGCGGAAAATTTAAATTAGCAGTGCTACAAGCCCGGTGTTCTTGTTTTCATTCTTGTCCACAGGTTGTTGTGACCGACGGATTGCCGCAGCTACTCAATAAGGATCGACAGATTAATGGGTTGTGACCTTCTAATTTAGATACTAAAATCCTTGCATTTTATAATGATTGGAGTGTTGTTTAAGTTAACCACTACGGCTTCGCACATAAATATGTTACGTAGAAGGAGAAGGCCACATAAACATAGAGGCGGGTGTTGCTCGACTAAAGGTTTCTTTTGAGGTAGGAATGTTGTTTTCAATTAGTTATATACTACGGATTCAGTTTCACACTTGATATGCCCAAGAGTTTTTTGTCATCTTTGTATTAGCCGTTTAGTTTTATATCACTATTTACTCAACCGCAGTATGATATACAACTATCATGGTCTTCACAATGAATAGTTCATATATCAAACAGTCTAAACTAGCTATGCCTTTTGTACTTCAGATAGAATCGGCATAACAATGACTGCAGTTCTGCATGTATTGATAGTTATTTAACAGATAAGTCATATGGCACGCTTTTCTCAAGTACGTTTGATTATTTTTTTCAGGGTCTATTATTGTGAATAACCCACTTCAGTATCCAAGATATGGCCCAATTTACATTCACTCTGTATGTGGATCAAAACTTTTATTCCGAGAGGCCGGGCAGCACTGAAGACACAGTGAGTTGATACTTTAGCATCTGTGACATGATTCAGATGATAAAGATTTCTGATCCACACTAGGTGCTCTTCCGTGCTCATGTTAACAAGCTCAGCTACCATCAATGGTTGACATGATTAGTTGTGCTTCATCCTCATTCGTCGGAGTGTCTTGCTTATTCGTGATGACAAACAGTTGTTGTATACAGTGTGCTACTAACCACTTTGGTAGTTCTGATATCATTTAGATCTATCAAGGTATGTATACGCAATCTTAGATTAGTATTTGTTTAAGTTTAAATGTGCATGTTTATATTAAGGAGATCAGATTCATCTTGCCGCTAAAATCAAGGCAACTGTTAGGATTTATAATGTTATGTAGATACCAAGAAGTTTGTTGTCAAAGGTTTTAACTTTTCTGTTCAAGGAAAGTATACGATCGAATTTTTAATCTCAGTACTTGTGTAAGTAAAATTTAATCATTCGAGTGACTTTAGCTGTAGAAGTGTTGATTGTTTCACGCGAGTTGTAGGTGGAGTGAGGAGAAGACACCACTCTTTTCATATCCACTGATTCAACATACAAGTGATTCACCTTCTTGCTTTTTCATTCCATCTTGCATTTGAGAGATTATTTTTTGACACAATTTGATTTCTTCACTTGTTGTAGGAGTAAACCAAATGGAACACTTAACTACAGAGATAAGTTTGGGTTTTTGTTCAGGATGTGTTAGTCTAGATTTGCAGTAGGTATATGTCCATCATATAACTTAAGGTACTTGGTTTCCATAATTGGCCTCTTTTCAGCTATATGTTGATTTGGCTTATTTCAACATTTTGTGTCGATATTATCCAATTTGGTTTGGAAGTATGCGATAGGTGAGCACCTTTGACAGTTTTTTTGTTTTGCCGGTGGGAGAGGCGCATCATCTCTTACATGGAGAGTATGTGAGGGATTCCACTGTTTGTGGTTATGTGGCCAGAATTTTTTTTAGCAACATGTTGTTTCTTATTTTCTTCCAGTCAAGGACATAGTGGTCATAAACTCATAATTATTTTCCTGTAAGATGAGAGGAGAACTTCGTTTTATTGCTGACTATTTTTTTGATCATCTCTAAATTCAATCGTATAGGAGGGAGAAGGTCCTTGTGGAAGGGGATACCGTTGCACAGGCATTGGCGAGGTACACGAGGTACACGGCGGGTACATCCTCCGCTGCCTGGTGATCGGATCCAGCTTCATTGGGCTGGTTCAAGACGGGTAGTAGTCTGATAGGATATTTTTGGTACTTCATTTGTATGTGTTGTTTTTCCACTCTGTATTTTGTTATGATGATCTGAAGTTTGCTAGAGAGTAGAAGTTAGTTTATGAGAGATGAGTAATTATGCGTACGGTGGAATATCAATGTTTTTACACTACTATGTAGATTTCATGCATCAGATTTTCATGGCATCTAGATTTTTGTAATGAGCCGTGGCAACGCACGGGCATTCAACTAATATATATCTATACCTAATAATAAAAGCATTAAGGCTTCTTCTCGTACGTCATCGAAAATACCCCTAAAGTTGGCACAAATTACCCACCACTGTCACCCATAAGTCATAATTTACATAAGGTTTGGAAAAAACGTTTCGACTGTTTCTCTGGTCTATTCCTACCGTGATTCTCCTCGGTGTTCGTATCAAAGACAGTTTCCTTCCCATTTCCTTCTTGGGCCTTTAAATACGGGAGCAATTGATCACGCTGCTCAAATCGATACCTTATGATCCAAGTCGAGCCTTCGAAAGTATCAAACACGCGAGCTACAAATTCGACGGGATCAAGGGAGAACAATGACAGGACCACGGCGGACAGAAGCAAAATCAAAGATCTTGGACACACCGCACACGCGTGCCTAGCTCCGGCTGCTCTGCTCTTTCGACCGCTGCTGGTAGCACGCCGACGCAGCTGAGGAAGAGGACGACGCCTGCTTGCCGCCGGTCGATTTCATCTTCCACCTCGCGTGCTCCACCACGCCGTCCTCGCCGAGGACGCCGCCAGCGCCTTGTCCGCACTCCGCACTCACTTCCTCGGCTTCACCGTCGAGGCTCGCAACGGAGGCGACGTCGGCGTCGGAGTTCATCTTGTCAGCGCCGTGGCCGTGGACGACATCGTGGGTGTGGTAGCGCGGGAGGAGTCGATTTGGTGGAGCAAGGAGGAGCCGAGCGCGAAGACGTAGACGATGCTGCCGGTCCTCACGCGGCCGAGCGCCCTGCAGTGTGGCCACGCCGACAGCTAGCTCGCGCCGTTCGGCACGGCGCGCGGCCACGCTGCTTGGAGGCGAGCAGGAGGAGGAGGCACTCCCGGAGGCAGTGGCCGGGACAGAGGCATGGACGGGGCTCTGCCATCGATCCAGCATATTCGGACGCGACGATGCGTTTTGCGGGAGGATAGTGGAAAGTCGAAGAAGCAAGTCGACCGCTTCGGCTTGACCGCTTGACCGCTTTCGGCGCAAGTCGCCAGAAGCAAGTCGACCTGTACGTTAGACAAGCGAGCCAATACGTGCATGTGCATGTCACCTGATCGATCAACCAGGCTGCTGCCCTGCTTGCTTGTACGTGCGCACCTCGACGGTCTGAAGTTTGTACGATGCAAAATTTAATAGGTTTCTTCTTTTTAATCAGTGACAGATTCAGCAATTTGGGGCGTAATCTTCAATCATGGTTCATGGATAACCATGAAAAGTATTTAGCGACAAAAAAAATGAAGGTTGCGGGTGTTGACCACCCACTTATTTTAATACGTTTCAGTTAGCTAGGTGCACACAGGCACATACAATAGTATAGTACCAATATTTACCACAGCACTACTCTGAACGATCAAAATATAAAATTGCTCTGTGTTTTGAAGAAAATCTTCAAGATTCATGTTGCACATGTCAATCCTTCATGTTGGTCTAGCTAGATAGACAATAAGAGCTGGTCTCATAGAATTTTCTTTTAGAATTATATGGCGAACGACTCGGCATCAGTGATGTTGGAGAGAGTGGACAATCGAACGAGTGTCATCCCAAGTTCCCAACTCCTCCCTGTCGATATAGCCGCCTTCATCTTCTTCCTACACTCCATAACCTTGAGGGAGGTGGATGCCTTCATGAAGTGGGGTGAGTTGTCGATGGCGCATGCGCACATGTACCAGGTGACTGAAGGGGTTGGAAGACGACATAGTGGCGGCGTGCCTGACCATTGAATACGTTGAATCTGGTGGGTTTCTGCGACATGATACAGATATATAACGTGAACTTGCTTTAAGGGCCTCCACGATGAAGATTTCTCTCTCCCTTTGCAACGCACGGGCATGTTTCCTAGTATATATCTAAAAGAAAATTTGGTTCCTTAGTCTGCCAGTACGTTTTTCTTCGTCCAAACTTCCTCGTTTCTCACCCACGCCGACAGGTGGGCCAATGAATTGACGCGCCGATCTGCTCCGTCGCCCGGATCTCGCGACACCACTTCTGCCGTTGACTGCGCGGTTGCGCCAGCGTAGCTCGAGCCCCGCCGCGGTTTTCCTCAACCTCGCGTGCTGTTCGTCGTGGTGTACACCGCATAACTCCCGCAGCTCGCCCTTGTCACCGCCGTGCAACGAAGGCAACGAGGACGGAGAAAAGGCGGCAGCGTCTCCTCCGGTGCTATCCGCGCGTGCCGCCCCCGCCGCCGAACCGGCTCTGCCAGCGCCGACGAGGGCGGCCTCCACCGCGCGTCCCGCCTCCCCATCTTCCCGGTCGACGGAGAGCGTGGCCTCACCCCCTCCGTCCTCCTCTCGCCTCTCTGACCCGGCCTCCCGTCGCGGTCCCCGTTTTGTTCCCTTCTTCGTCTCCCAGGAGTTGGGAAATAAACCCGCAGTACACGCATCGACCTGATCCAGTCCCTTCTTCGTCTCCTCTGAGCGGCGGCGACCAATGGGAGACGGAACGACCACCGTCGGGAAGCCCCGAGGCAACCACCCAGCTCCAGATCGGCTCCGGCGACTACTTTCACTGACCGCGACCCCTGCTGCCCTCCGTCGCTCCCCATCTGCCCGGCCTCAATTCCCCCATAGTACCCATGGAGAGAGGATACAAGGCGGGCGGCGGCGCTACGGTTTGGTCCGACTGCCATTCCAACCTTCCTGCGGCGACGCCTCGAACATCGTGCTCGCCGACCCGCTACCGAGCCATAGCTCCCTCTCCCGACCTGCTGCATCACCAGGACCAGCGGCCGCGGGAGACATGGTCCGACTCAACGGCGACCTGTGACCCTCGGCATGTTCCACCTCTGAGCCGTAGCTCCGATGTCCCGACCTGCTGCACCAACGGAGCTAGGCCGCCTCGGGAGACTTGGTCCTGCTCATCGCCGGCTCCTGACCCTTGACCTGGTCGTCTCTTATCTCCACTAGCAGTCGTCCAAGGATATACTCCCGTGGGATAAACCAGCAGAGGCCACCGTCGAGCTACACCATCTGCCCCGTGGAGCTTCAGCTGTACCAGCAGGCTGCAGTCGGTTGCATCTACTGGATGTTGCTTGGCTCCTTATCTTTTGATTAATCAGTGCAAATGGTGAGGCAACATCTAATTATGCATATGCATGCGCTTATTCATTGGTGATGCATTGTGAAAACTGCAAAGTGAACTTAAGTATGTATGTTCAAATTCCTAAGTTACGGTGATGAATCGGTGTTCTTGCTGGTGATCTGGAGTGTCGATGCTTGTTAGTTGTTGATACTGTTGTATATCTTCAATCCATTAGCACTATGTTGCAGTCTCAGTTTTGTGCTTGTATTCTCAAAGATATACTGAAATTAATCATCCCATGCCTTGATGCTAAGTGTCTAATTGAACAAATAATGTAGTATTGTCATACTCAAGGGTACACAAGTGCTGTTTCAGAAAGTGTATTTGACCAGAGTAGACACCATACCATATTATTGCAGCTTTCGGTCCAGAAGTGTGTATGTCTAAAAAAACTCACTTAACCTTCAGTTTAAATGTTGGCAAATGGAAACATTGTGTGGCTCTTCTGCTAGATATTTCTCGTGCTTCTTACATCTTGATTAAATCTGTTATCTTACTGATTTTCTTTCTTATGTATTCTGAACTTACTGTATTGATAGAGGTAGCTGTGGCCGCCAGTCTAAAAAATAACTAATGGGCGAAAACAATTAGTTTAAGGAAGATTAGTGAGAGCTTCGTCAAATGTTCAAGGTTTAAACAAGAAAAGACAAACTTATAGCTAGCACAAGTTAGATGACAGCCACTATTGTTGTATCTGACTATATGCTGCGGTAGGACCGTAGGAGAGGTGTATGTATATTTTTAATGTGTCTACCAGATACATTTTCAGTGTTATTTGGCTTGCAAATTGTTTGATCCTTTAAGCAACAACAGGTAGTAATTCTGCACTGCAAACCTCCCTGGCAACTAGCTCTGCATCATATGGAGAAGATACCGCTTTAAGTTTAAAACATCATATGGATGAGCTACCTTGGAGTTGAACATGCCAACTAGCTCTGTGTGGCGCCCCGACCCGACTGCTATACAGTGATACTGTGTCTCCGGTTATCCATCACCACCAGACACACTATCAAAGCATAATAGAGAGATCAAGACTTGTGGAACAACTGGCACATCACAGACTCTACGACACAAATCATATAGTTCAACTCTTATAATAGAGAAAGATAGCAAATGACAACCAGAGGTCACAGACCCAACAATACATCAAGCGGAAGCAAAAAGGTTGTTCTAAACAACAAGATCCAGATTATGGCCTAAGAGGCCTACGGATAAACATCACAGCGCCAGCTGATCCGGGATGTCCCAAGCTGCCACCTGGGAACTCCAGACTACTCGTCGACGTCCACAAAGAACCCACCTTCGAGGTCGGTGAAGTCCTCCTCTGAAACAAAACAAACGACGTTGAGTTCGACGAACTCGCAAGATTATTAAATAGAGCTTTAGCTCGATGAGGCTCTCAAAGTTATATGGTTGTTTTGCATAAAGCTGATTTTATTTATGAAAACATAACTCAAAGGCATCGACTAATCAGAATATTTTCAAAAGAGGTAAGAAGTACTCTTTCTTTCATCACCTTACTCATCATCAACCATGGTCAACCATTGTACCTGTTCATCAAAGGCACCTCCCCGAATCACCCTCGAGGAAGCTCACCTTGCAATCTTGGGTGGTACCTCTAGTACCCAGTTTTTAATCATTCCGTTAAAGTTATTCTATGATCTTATCGTCCTTTCCCAAGTTGTCCGTAACCGTGGACACGGCTTTTCGAAAAGATTTAACCCTGCAGGGGCGCACTGTGTTTACCTTTGGTACCGCCCGGCTCATTGCCTACACGTAGCTCTCTTCCGGGGAAAGCCGGCTGAGTGGGAACGGTTACAACCTTTACCTTGTTAAAGACTAACCCAGGATCATCAGTGAGGACGGAGCAGCGATCGTCAACACCCTGCCCCGTGGCCACTCATTTTCCTAGACACCACATCCTCATCCCAGTTCATACCACCATCATCACGCACGCGCAAATGGAAGCTCAAACTAGAGGACCCTGGCTAGTCCCGCTCAAGTTAGTCGGTCGACGAGGGCTCCATATACCCCACCGAGAGGAAGCGCGCTCATTCTTGGTTCAAGAGGTAAAGAACTTGCACCTAGGCGGCGTGAGTGAGACAAAACACCACCATACCGAAGTGGCCTCTCATCCCCACCTTTAAGCATCTTATTACCTGTCACCACAAATTCTCCACCATCATCTGTACATCTCATCACCTGTTTCCAACCATGAAACATCCACCAAACTGCTAAGCATTCTAACTAAGCATGGCTAAGCATCAACACTGCATAGTTAATTATTTCAGGCCAACAGTACAATCCTATGGATAATAGGAGGGGAAACAGGTAATTGGCATCGGAATCATAATGCAACTATAGGACACTCTAATCCAAGCAAATTGACATTTGGAACCGCATGCAATATTATAGTGGAGAAAATATTTGCGGAAAATAGGATAAGACATGCTCAGAGGGGAGATTACGCTTGCCTTGATCAAGGTGTTGGTAGTACGGCTCTTCGGGGTATTGTGGAGTAACCCCGGCTGCTTGATCTATCGGAACATAACACACGGAAAGCAAACAATCACCACACAAGTTTTAACCAAAAGCAATGCGCAAACACATGATGACATGACATTTTAAATCCCCGAGCAGAGGATGATTCAACTATTTCAATTAAATGGAGTTCGGATGCTTGGAGGGGCACACTTTGAGCATACCGTGGAGTTAACTCAAGTTTCATCTTTACTTGTTAATTAGAATAGATGAACCTATTGTTAACTTGCATATGAATGACATGATCATGTGAAGATGCATGGTTTAGGTGATTAAACAGCCTTACAACAAGCGCTAAGAGAAAAAGGAGGATTGGTTTGCATTCCAGTTGAAACAGGTTAAAACTGGAGTATCCGGTTTCAGTTCCGGATAATTCCGGGTCTGGTACCGGGTGCAATCCGGTTTCAGGTCCGGAGGATTCCGGGTTCGGCACCGGAAGAAAAGATCCGGAATTATTTCCGGGTGAATTCCGGGTGTATTCCGGGCGAAAACGATCGATTCCAGTAGCTATTTCACTAATCCGGTATAGATTCCGGAAAATTCCGGGTTTGACACGGGTTTTCCAGTTCAACGGGAACGAGCTACTCCTACTGCGATTCGACGAACGAGAGCGAATAGGAGGAACGGAGGGCGCTGGGGATGGTCGTGTGCTCACCCTGAGCTCGTGGGAGGGTTTGGCGAGGTCGGAGGTGGGCGGAGATGGCCGGAATCGTGATCGACGTCCGGCGGCCGGAGTTGGAGAAGACGAGCACGGCGGCGACAATGCGGGCGGCCCCGGCTCGATTCCTTTGGCGAGGACGGAGAGGATGACACGGCGGACCTTCCTACGGTCTTCGTTTTGCTCGGGGAGGCTTCAATCGACGGCGGCGAGCTCGGCCATGACGGCTAGGGTTCGAGCTCGTGGGGGAGGAGAGAGTGGGGGAAACGGGGAGGATAAGGTCGGGGATGGAGTGGGCAGGGCCTCATGGGCTTGCTCTTCTCTCCTCTCTTGCAGGTGGGGGCAGCGAGGGGCCGGCATCGAGCTGGTTCGGCGCGAGCGACGAGCTCGGTCGCTACAGGATGAAGACGATGACTTTCTGGTTCATCCGGTATGGATTCCGGAATATTCCGGTTCTGGCACCGGGTGAGATCCGGGTTCAGGTCCGGATGATTCCGGATCTGCTACCGGATTCCCTGAATTCTCAGAACTTCCTTGACCAAGATAAGATGTCAAGGTGTGATGGTTTTGCAACTTTGAGGGCTTCAATGTATAGAAGTTTTGATTCAAGCAAGTGTGGCATTTTGTTTGAAGTGGTGCCAAACCACAACAATTCCCTAGCAACAACAACAATGATGCATGATGCCATGATGCAATGAACACAAAAAGTGGAAAATTTACACCGGTTTTCAGGTTTTCAACTTTGGGCTGTTACAACTCTACCCTCCTTACAGGAATCTCGTCCCGAGATTCTAAGATTGCGAGGAGAAGTCGGGATACTCCTCACGTAGACTAGACTCTCGTTCCCAAGTCGCTTCTTCCTCGGAATGATGAGACCATTGAACCTTGAGAAACTTGGTAGTCTTGTTACAGGTCTTCCTTTCAGCTTCATCCAGGACACGGATAGGATGCTCGCGATAAGTGAGATCTTCCTGGAGGTCTAGCTCTTCATGATTGACCCCATGGATAGGATCCTTGAAGCACCGGCGAAGTTGGGAGACATGAAACACATCATGTACATTTGGGAATTTGACCGGTAACTCCAATTGATAGGAAAGATCTCCTCGCTTGGCCAGAACGGTGAAAGGGCCAACATAGCGAGGTGCCAATTTCCCTTTGATTCCGAAGCGGCGAACGCCACGAAGGGGAGAGACACAGAGATAAGCTTTGTCACCAATTTCATAGTGAATTTCCTGATGATGCTTATCATAGTAGCTCTTCTGTCTAGACTGAGCAATCTTTAGATTTTCTCTTATGATTCGAACCTTCTCCTCAGCTTCATTGATCACATCCGGACCAAAGAGTGCTCTCTCTCCGGTCTCGGACCAATTCAGAGGAGTACGGCATTTTCTTCCATATAGAGCCTCGAATGGAGCCATGCCCAGACTAGCTTGATAGCTATTGTTGTAAGAGAATTCCGCAAAAGGAAGGTACTTTTCCCAACTCTGGCCAAAAGAGATCACGCATGCCCTAAGCATGTCTTCCAGCACTTGGTTAACTCTTTCGGTCTGACCATCAGTTTGGGGATGGTAAGCGGTGCTAAAGTTGAGACGGGACCCCATAGCAGTTTGGAAACTCTGCCAAAACTTGGAGACAAAGATACTTCCACGGTCCGATATGATCCTCAAAGGGACCCCATGCAATGGAACAATACGAGCCAAATATAAATCAGCAAGTTGACTTGCCCGTATGTCATCACGGACTGGTAGGAAGTGAGCAACCTTGGAAAGACGGTCAATGATCACCCATATTGCATTGTTGCCCTTTTGGGATCGGGGAAACCCGGTGATGAAGTCCATACCAATTTCATCCCATTTCCACTCGGGAACGGCAATAGGGCGGAGAGTACCGGCAGGTCTTTGATGTTCAGCCTTTACCCGTCGACATGTGTCGCATTCAGCAACATACTTGGCAATTTCTCGTTTCATACGAGTCCACCAAAATTGTGGCCGAAGGTCTTGGTACATTTTGGTACTACCGGGATGAATAGAGAGAGGAGATTCATGAGCTTCTTGGAGGATCAGCTCCCTCAAATTCGGTTCTTTGGCACAACCAAGCGGTCACCAAAATAAACCACTCCGGATTCATCTTCCGAGAAACATTTGGCCTTGCCACTAGCAATGTTCTTCTTGATATTCAGAATACCCTCATCCAGCTTCTGAGCATCCTTAATCTGGTCTACGAGAGTAGCTTTGATCTCCAGATTTGCAAGGTAGCCGGAGGGAACAATTTCCAGGTTCAACCGGGCAAACTCTTCATGAAGAGCAGGTTGGGCCTTTTCAATCATCAGATTGTTGCAATAGGACTTCCGACTTAGCGCGTCAGCCACGACGTTTGCTTTGCCGGGTTGATAGTTCAGACTCACATTGTAGTCCGTGATCAACTCCAACCAACGCCTTTGCCTGAGATTTAAATCCGGCTGGGTGAAGAGATACTTCGGACTCTTGTGATCCGAGAAGATCTCGCAACGGTTACCAAACATGTATGGTCTCCATTGCTTCAGAGCATAGGCCACCGCGGCAAGTTCTAGATCATGAGTAGGGTAATTGAGCTCATGCGGCTTAAGTTGGCAAGAAGCATACGCCACCACATGGCCATCCTGCATCAGTACACAACCAAGCCTTGTAGAGAGGCGTCACAGAAGACGACGAAATCCTTGCTTGTGTCCGGCAGGACAAGCACAGGAGCGGACGTGAGCTTGGCTTTCAGTGTTTGGAAACTCTCTTCAGCTTCGGCCGACCATACAAACTTTTTATCCTTCTTGAGAAGGTCAGTCAGAGCCTTGGCTATCTTGGAGAAACCCTCAATGAATCGGCGGTAGTAACCTGCCAATCCGAGAAAGCTACGGATGTCCTTGACTGACATTGGAGTTTTCCAATCCAAAATGGACTGAATCTTGTCAGGAATTACCGCCACACCATTAGCGGATATCACATGACCAAGGAAGATGAGATTATCCAACCAAAACTCACACTTGGAGAACTTGGCATAGAGGCGGTGTTCTCGAAGTCTTGCCAGAACCAAACGAAGATGTTCCTCATGCTCTTCATTGGTTTTGGAATAGATAAGGATGTCATCGATGTAAATGACGACAAACTTGTCAAGATAATCCATGAAGACAGAGTTCATGAGTCTCATGAAAGTAGCTGGGGCATTAGTGAGACCAAAGGACATGACAGTATACTCATATGAACCATAACGAGTAACAAATGCCGTCTTTGGAATATCCTCCTTTCTGATCTTTATCTGATGGTAGCCTGATCTCAGATCCATCTTGGAGAATACGGTTGCACCAGCCAATTGATCCAACAGATCATTGATGCGGGGAATAGGATACTTGTTCTTGATTGTCACGCATTCAACGGTCGATAGTCAGAGACTAGACGAGGCACGGTAGAATCCCTCTTCTTGACAAAGAGTACCGGACAACCCCAAGGTGAACTGCTAGGCTGGATGAACTCCTTTGCTAGCAGCAGATCAATTTGCTCCTTCAACAGAGCCAACTCTTCCACCGGCATACGGTAGGGCTTCTTGGAAATTGGAGTAGTACCGGGAAGTAGATCTATAACAAACTCCACACTTCGGTCAGGAGGCATGCCAGGCAACTCTTCCGGGAACACATCGGGAAGTCACACACCACGTGTATGTCCTGGATTTCAGGAGGGGATTCGCCTTCCATAAAGCAAAGGAGAATCTCTGTGGGGACCCCAGACTAGCTGTCCGAAATACCCGATTATGCTTAACACAACGATCCCGTGATCAGTCTGTCGTTGCACATAATCCGAATTGGATACCAAAGTTTACATCCATTGCAGTACCGAATAGAAAGTCTTACATAAATGGTCATTTAGACCAAGTTCTTACATAGGTGCCTTCATGGGCCAAACCAAATATATCAGCGGAAGCTACGGCGTAATCGACATCATATTCTAACGATGACGACCCGACAGGCAGCTGACTTGTGGAGATCCTTAGTTGGCGTAGAAGTCGCCATATTCCTGCTCTGCGTAGTGTTCCTCCTCGTAGTCTGGCTAGGACAATAGCCAGGGACGAAACCAATATGAGTACATTTGAATGTACTCGCAAACTATCCCAACATGGGTATGCACCAGTTTTATTTTAGTTGACAACTTTTCTTATTTAAAACATCTCTATATCTTTATTGAAAAAGGTAAGAAGAGCTTTATAACTATCTTTAAAGAAGTCACCTTTTTCATCTGTTTTTCCAAAACTTCTCCTCTTTCCCGACCATAGCCCGTCATGGTCCACTTCCATCCCACCACCTCATACCGATCCGTTGGTATAGGTGTAGGAAACATTCTCCACTCCATTTTTCTTTAAAAACTCAAAGCCTTTTTAAAACTTGCACAAGGTCTTAGGACAGTCTCCCAATTGTCCATATCCGAGGACTCGGCTATTCGAATAGTTTTTAACACTCTGCAGAGGTAGCACGCTTTTAACCCACATCCATCCGGCAACTCATCGTGTCTGCCACGTCTCGCCATACCAGTTGTATGCGAAGTAAGTCGCCGGCCATAGCCTCTTATTTGCTCATGCTAGTATAGGATCCTTCCCATATGACACTTTCCATCGACACCCAGTCCGGTTTCCCGTCAGAAACCCTAAGTGTGAGGACTCATAGTTTTGTCCGGCGGTTTATGGTGGAACCTTCTATCCTCCCCACCAACTTGTGTGAGGACCCGGGTCAGGGGGTAGATCCTCGGACCATCCCCTCATGCATAACGGAGTCATCTCCGTCGATGAGGTATCCCATACTAATAAGAGCAAACTACATGACTACGCCTTTTCCCATATGTGGTAAATGTGGTCGCACAGGGTAGGATTGGTTTCCATAGTACTAGGACACTGTGCATTTTTCACAAACATCACCATTTTTCCACCTTTCCAACACAGCACCGACATCTCGTCGTTCCATAAACTCACAAGACATTTCAAAGGAGTTTTGAATAAACAACATTGTTTTCCCATCCTAAAGTTTTATATAAACTACGACATAGGGTGGCAAAATAATATCCATATATTTTTGAAATGGGTTTTGTAAATCTTGCTTTGAGAGTAAACATATTATGAAAGTAGATGCATATGTTGGTAGTGCAAGCTCAGAGAATAGCTTGCCTTGCTTGGCAAAGTGATCTTGCTCTTGTTCTTCAAATTCAGCAAACTCTCCTTCCTCGATATATCCGACAACGTTCTCGTCTAATTAACAAACAAACAATACAAACAATCACTAAGCTATACAAGCAATCACCTCAACATAACCATCATTAACATCACAATTGGCTACTGCACACATCAAACTACACAATTTGGTTTTTAAATAAATTGAATTAAACATTATTTAATTAAGTCCAAATTATGGCAGAAACTAGTTATTCATGTTTAATTCCACAACTTGAGTTCTGTTGGTCACAAAAATACAAATTAAAATTCTATGGAAAGCCACTGATGTGTAGAATACAACCCAATTTGAATTGGACCATTTGGAGTTACCAAACTCCCTACACATTGGATTGAATCCAGTAGCTTAATAATCAAGTTTTAGCTACCAATTAAATTATATTGTTCCAAAAATTAAACCCTTTTAGGGGTAACTAAACATGGATATATGTGAGCTAACAAAATTGGTCCTAACTCATTTGGATCAACCAATAAACATATTTGTCTGTTTTAGTCCAGAAGGGTTTATTTTAAAGTCAGCAATTAATATTGCTTAATTAATTCTACCAAAATTAGGGGAGCTAACACAAGGCAGTACTAAGCTAGCAAAATTGGTTTGGAATTATTTGGACTAGCAGAGTATCAGAAACAAACAAGTTTAGAATTTAAACCTTCTGTGGCATTTTCAATAATACTTTTTAACTATTTAATGAAATGACATGGGACCAATTGTGTTGGTTAAACACTTTCATAAGCTTTCCAGAACAGTTGAGTTTGATTTATTTGGATTCCTAAATCTCGAGATATTGAATTTCAAAGTTGATGCCAGTACTGTTTTTCCAGAGAAAAAGAAATAGAAATTCCCTCTCTTCTGGATAATGTTGAGATTTCTGACTAGTGGGGCCTACTGGTCAGTGACTCAGCGTGGACGTGGATTTGATTAAAATACTGACGGGTGGGGTCAGGCCGTCAGTGGCTCAACTACAGCGAAGCGTTACGCGGCCGTTGGATCTGGATCCAACGGTCCAAGATCAAAGGCAACGGCGGCGACCAAAAACTGGCGGCGCCGCCGCGCCGGCGGCACGGTGATGATCGGAGACTCACCTAGAGGGCTCGGAAGATCGCGGAGACGACGCAGATCGACGGCGGAGGCTCGGGGAAGGCGATGGTGCGAGCTGTGCTTGCTGGGGAAGGCTGGTTCGTCGGCGGTGAGGTCGCGCACTTCGTCGGCGTCGGGCAGCAACTTCGGCGGAGCGTCGGGGTCGCGTCCGTGCACTAAAAAGAGGGAAAAAGCTCTCTGGTGAGTGCGGTGTCCACAAGGAAGAGCGTAGAGGGGTCAGAGGGAAGAATGGGGAGGTGTGGCGAGGCGGTGGTGCTCGACCTCAACGGCGGCGTCGGGCACGGCCGTGCACTGCCCTCTGGCGGTGCACAGAGCAAATTGGAGCGAGGGAAAGCTTGGGAGGGAGGTGTGGTGTTCCAGAGAGGCCTCGGGGTGCTTTTTATAGGGCCAGGGCGGTCCACGATGGTCGGGGTCTACGGCGGCGGCCATGGCGCGTCCACGGTGATCAATTCGGCGATTACACGGCGACGGTGCAGAGACTCGTGGTGGCTTGGGGCTTAACGGGGTCCGGCAAGCTTCTAGAGTCATCTAGAAGAACGGTGCGTGTCGGGGAGCTAAGGGGTGGACGAATTTTGCCGGCGCCGTCCAAGTGCTCTACGGCGGTCAGCGGGGAACCACGGCGTAATGGCGACGGGAGGGGTGCCCGTTTTCTTCCCTGCGGGTGCAGAGAGGTGCAGGGGTGCAGAGGCGAGGGAGAGCGCGGCCAGGGGGGTCCTGGCGGCGAAGAAAACGGCGTCGACGGTGAAGGCGACACGGCGACGGTCGTCGGGTCTGAGGTCGATGACCTTTTTGCAGAAAACCCCTTCCTCCCTCTTTTCTTTTATTTTTCAGTTTTATTTCAATATCCAGAAGCTTTTCCTGGATTTATTTGAGGTACTTAAGTATTTTAGAAAATTCTGCAAATATTTGTGGGGCCTCCCCATAACATGTAGAAGCTCCACAAAAATTGGCATTGCCAAATAAAATGTTTGGCAACATTTTCTTTCATAGTACTTGTTTAAGGTAATTTGATTTATTTCTATTTGTTTTTATTTTAGAATTTTAAAACAAGTTCAAAAATAATATTTGAGATGGGAAAGTAGTAAGAACAAAAAGGGAGAGTGTTTACATTGCATCTCCACTGACTTTGATTTGAAAATAATTGAATTTGTCACTTTGAGATTTTTAAAGTGATAACTTGCTATTTTTATTTTCTTGCTTTTAATTTGGATTTTGGTTTCTTTATTTCTTATTAGTGTTTACTAGAGCAAACACTCACACAACCAGCAAGAACAACAACACAAGTAAGAAGAAGCAATTAACAGACAATAAACAACAAAAGTTTTTGTTGGTTCCCATTTTTGGAATAAAATTCTGGATAATAATTTTGGGATGTTACAATCCTTCCCCCCTTAAAATAAATCTCGTCCCGAGATTTGCTAGGCTTAGGTTTTAAGGAGGTCTGGGAATTCGCTTCTAAGATAATCTTCGCGTTCCCAAGTTGCTTCTTCTTCAGAGTGGTTAGTCCACTGGACTTTGTAAAACTTGATCGCACGTCTTCGGGTAACACGAACATCTTCTTCGAGAATTTTGAGGGGTCTCTCACGATAAGTCAGGTCTTGGTTCAGGTCGATGGAGAGGTGGTCGATGTTTTTGAAAACATCAGGCTGGTCAGGAACTTCAAGACACTTCCGGAGCAAGGAAATGTGGAAGACATCATGATAATCTCCTAACTCCTGGGGTAACTCCAGCTGATAGGATACTTCTCCTCGACGAGCAATGACCTTGAAGGGTCCAATATACCTTGGTGCTAACTTTCCTTTGACATGGAAACGCTGCATTCCCTTGAGGGGTGTCACTCGGAGATACACATAATCTCCGATACTGAAAGTGAGATCACGGCGCTTGGTGTCAGCATAACTCTTCTGACGGGATTGGGCAGTTTTGAGACGTTCACGAATAAGCTGAACTTGCTCTTCAGCTTCTCGGAGGGTATCTGGTCCGAACAATTTGCTCTCTCCGGTATCGGACCAATTCAGGGGTGTACGACACTTCTTGCCGTAAAGGGCTTCAAAAGGGGCCATTTGCAGACTAGACTGATAACTGTTGTTGTACGAGAACTCTGCAAACGGAAGACAATCTTCCCACTTGGAACCATAGGATAGAACACATGCGCGAAGCATGTCCTCTAATATCTGGTTCACTCGCTCAGTCTGGCCATCGGTCTGGGGATGATAAGCTGTGCTAAAGGCTAACTTGGTTCCGAGGGCTTCATGAAGGGATTTCCAGAATCTTGAGGTGAATTGCGTGCCTCTATCAGATACAATCTTCTTAGGCACACCATGCAGGCTCACTATTCTGGAAATATACAGGTCTGCTAACTGAGCTCCGGTATGAGTGGTCTTGACAGGAACAAAGTGGGCAACCTTGGTCAGTCGATCAACGATGACCCAGATTGAATCATGGCCTCGGTTGGATCTTGGAAGTCCGGTAATAAAATCCATTCCAATCTCATCCCACTTCCACTCGGGAATTTTCAAAGGTTGAAGCAATCCAGCGGGTCGCTGATGTTCAGCCTTGACTCGCTGACAGATATCACACTTGGCTACGAATGAACCAATCTCTCGCTTCATTCCATGCCACCAAAATCTTTCTCGAAGGTCTTGGTACATTTTGGTTCCGCCGGGGTGGATTGAATAAGGGGTCTCATGGGCCTCCTTCAGGATTAACTCCTTAAGTTCCGTGACATTGGGCACACAGATACGGTTATTGAATTTCAGCACTCCTTCAGCATCTTCGGTAAAACCGGGTGCTTTGCCGAGGGAAATTTTCTTCCTAATTCCCTCTATACTTTCATGACCTTTCTGGGCTTCTTTGATTTGATCCACCAGGGTTGGGGTTAACTCTAAATTGGCGAGATAACCATAGCTAACAAGCTCTAGTCCAAAATCTTGGAAGTCTTGAACAAGGCTGGCTGTTCGGCTTGGATCAGGGCATTCAGGGTGCAAGGTTTGCGACTAAGGGCATCGGCAACTACATTAGCCTTTCCGGGGTGATAATGGATTCCAATATCATAATCCTTGATTAATTCCATCCATCTCCTCTGTCGCAGGTTCAGATCTTTCTGGGTGAAAATATACTTCAAGCTTTTGTGATCTGTATAGACCTCGCAGCGATGTCCCGCAAGATAGGGACGCCACTTCTTAAGAGCAAAGACCACAGCAGCTAACTCCAAGTCATGGGTTGGGTAATTCTCTTCATGCGGTCGCAACTGCCGGGACAGGTACGACACAACTTTGCCTTCTTGCATCAGAACGCAACCAAGTCCGAGGCGTGATGCATCGCAATACACGTCGAAACTCTGGGTGACGTCTGGCATGATCAGGATTGGGGCTGAGGTTAGTTTCTTCTTCAGTTCTTGGAAACTATCCTCACACTTCTGAGTCCATTCAAATTTCTTGTCCTTCTTCAACAGTTGGGTCAGAGGTTTGGCTATACTGGAAAATCCTTCGACGAACTTGCGGTAATAACCGGCAAGTCCGAGAAAGCTTCGGATTTCAAAAACATTGGTTGGGGATAACCAGTCAAGAATGGCTTGTATCTTCTCAGGGTCAACAGAAATTCCTCCAGCGGATACAATATGTCCAAGAAATGCCACTTCACTGAGCCAAAACTCACACTTGCTAAGTTTGGCATACAGTTGGTGCTCTTGGAGGGTCTCCAAAACTAGACGCAGGTGTTCAGCATGCTCTTCTTCGGTCTTGGAATAAATAAGGATGTCATCAAGGAAAACTACCACGAACTTGTCGAGGTACTCCATGAAAATCTTGTTCATGAGATTCATGAAATAGGCTGGGGCATTGGTCAGACCAAAAGACATCACGGTGTATTCAAACAACCCGTAACGAGTGGTGAAGGCGGTCTTGGGAATATCTGTCTCTCTGATCTTCAACTGATGGTAACCTGTCCGAAGATCGATCTTTGAAAAGACTCGGGCTCCGTTCATTTGATCGAACAGATCCTCGATCTTGGGAAGAGGGTACTTGTTTTTAATGGTCACGTCATTCAGCTTGCGATAATCCACACACAGGCGTGTGGTACCGTCTCTCTTGTCCACAAAAATAATGGGTGATCCCCATGGTGAAGCGCTTGGGCGGACAAGACCTTTGCTTAGCATATCAGCCAACTGTTTCTTCAACTCAACCAGTTCTTCCGGATTCATCCGATAAGGCTTTTGGGATATGGGGGATGTTCCTGGAATAAGCTCAATTATGAACTCAATATCCCTATCTGGCGGCATACCAGGCAATTCTTCTGGGAAAACATCCTTGAACAGATGAACAACACGGATCTCATCTAGGGCGGGTCGAGCTATGCTCTCATGGCAGCCTGGGTGAGGTTGACTAGTTTTAGACACATACTCCACTTCTACTTCTTTGTCGGTGGTGATGGATACAGCTCTTCTGGCACAGTCAATCCGACCATGGTACTTGGCTAACCAATTCATACCGAGTATAACATCGATGCCTTGGGTTCCCAGAACAATTAAGTTTACTGGAAACTTCTCTCCTTTGATCTCAAGGGGTACATCGGAGCAAAACATCTGGGTCTCTACGGTGGATTCTGGGATTTGGACGACCATGGGTTTGGGTAAGAGGCTCTTAACTAAACCTCCCTTAGCAACAAATTCTTGGGTAACAAATGAATGGGTAGCACCAGAATCAAACAGAACAGTTGCAGGTACTGAGTTGACAAGGAACGTACCCAGCACAACATCCGGAGCATCCTGAGCTTCTTCAGCATTGATGTGGTGCAGACGACCCTTGGCAACAGCAGCATTTCCGCGAGGTGCGGCATTCTTGCCATTTCCATTTCCATTGCGGCCTTGACCATTGTTCTGTGCCGGCGCATTGGGGCGTTGGACATTCCTCTTGGGATTGGGACATTCTTTGGAGTAGTGACCCTTGTTGCCGCATTCAAAGCAGATCACATTGGGATTGCGGTTGAAGTTGTTGAAGTTTCCTCCGGGACGGTTATTGTCATTGGGACGGTTGAAGTTGTTTGGGCGGTTAGGGTAATTTGGGCGTGGAGCTTGGGGTGGACGATAGGCAGGCCTGGTGTTCTGCTGAAAGATACGAGGTTTCTGGCTGCTCGAGCCTTCCTGAGCATTCATCCTCCTCTTGCGACCTTCATACATCGACTTGCGCTTGGTCTCCAGCTGGATGGCTTTGTCCACAAGTGACTCCAGTCACGGAAGTCATGGATAACCAAAGCACACTGAAGTTCATCATGAAGTCCACTCATGAAACGCTCCATCTTCTTCTCTTCCTTGTCGGTGTCATCAGGAGCATACCGAGATAAGTCGGTAAACTCCTCAAGATAACCAACCACATCTCTACTTCCCTGCCTCAGTTTGCGGAACTCATCCTTCTTCCTCTCAATAAGTCCGTAAGGAATATGCTTCTTACGGAACTTCTCCTGGAACTCAGCCCAGTTGATGACATGACCAGCTGGCTGGAGAGTCTTGGTAGTCCCACCAAGCTCTTGCAGGTCCAGCGAGATAGTGGGTTGCATACAGCACTTTCTCATTTTCTCCCACAGCAGCAACTTCAAGATTATTGCCGATGGTGCGAAGCCAATCATCGGCTTCTAGTGGGTGAAGTCCCTTGGAGTAGGTGGGTGGGTTGGTCTTCTGAAAATCACCCAAGGTAGATCGCTGGTTTCCATCACCATTGCCGTTACCACCATTGTTGTTGTTGTTGTTGTTGTTGTTATTGTAAGCGGCTGCGAGTTGTTGTAAGGCAGCGAGATGAGCTTGGCGCTCTTGCCGGGCATTTTCACGCTCCTCCATGATAAGTGCGAGAAGTTGGGTGGGGGTTGGGTCCGGTGGTGGTGGTGCTGATCCTGATCCTTCCGCATTGCTGCGACGGGGTGGCATCCTGAAGCACACCGGGTATAAGAGACAAGGCAAGAAAAGTTCGACTAAGGGAAAAGATGATCTCTCAAGCGGTTGATTAATCCTAAGAGTTATATGAAAATAGTTCACACAATTTTAAACAAGACAAACATACTTATATTTCACAAACAATACATCAAAGAGTTCACATCAACATCAAGCTTACAACCTCAAGCTTACAACATAATATCTGGTTTCCAAAAGAACCACTGCTACTACTCGACTAGCTATAGGGGGTCAACCTAATCCTGCGGTAGTGATCAAGTCACTCGCCTACTGAGGTGGAACCTCCAGCTCTAACACGTCAGCATCTGACTGGTAGGCTGGCTCCTCGGGATCCTCCTCCTCGTCCTCGAGAACTGGCTCGAGTGGCTCCTCCTCCTCGTCAACTAACTCCTCCTCATCATCCTCCTCCTCACAGTCCATCTCCTCCACGAAGTCATCATCGTCACTGAGGAAAGCGTCGTTCTCCTTGCGGAGATCCTCGCCCTCCTCCTCCATCTCGTCAGTATGGTGCTCAAGATCCTCAATCAGTCCATCCTGCTCTGCCACCTTCGTGCGGAGCTTCACGATAGTCTTCCTCAGCTGGGCCCTCTTCCTGAGAAGAGCAACCTTCTCCACCATCAGCTTCATCTCGTTCTCGCGAAGCTCAACGAGCGACTCGCGGTCGAAGTGGAGCTGAATCCTAGTGCGCAACAGATCATCCTGAGTGCACTGAAGTAAGATCTCCATGTCCATGATGTAGCTCCCAAACATCGGGTGGTAAGGTGAAGGAGTAGGGTGTCCATCACAGTTGCGCCTCCCGTAGAACCGGAACGGGAGTCTACTAACTCCGCCTTGTGCTCCTCACAAAGTCGGGATAGCATCCTCTGTGTAGCAGTACAGAGACCGTCAACCCAGGTGGCCTCCTTGGTGGTGAAGATGAGTGTCCGGGAATTGGGAGACTTGATGTTCCTGCGAACTGACGATCTGATGAGCCAGCTCAGCCTTCCAACACCGTGAACATCAATCTGAGCTCCCTCAAACTCTGGAGCGGGGCGACCTAACAGCTTGGTCAACTCGAACAAGTCCCTCTCAAACGTCAGCTTGCTGTCCTTCTCCAGCTGAACGAACTCGGTCCAGTGGAGTGCCATCTACAGTTTTTAAGCAAAATTTTAAGTTAGTTAGATGACAAGTAAATCAAAATTTTAATAATAGGGCAACAAGTGAGTCAAATTTTAAACTTAATGAGAGGTGTACAAAATTTTAGGGATACTAAGGAAAATGTAACAATTAATGAGAGTAAAATTTTGCATGAGTAAGAGGATTGGAGTAAGCAATTTTCGAAAATACTTCATTCCTTTCTTTTTAGAAATTCATCTTTTTGTAACATTTGACAAACGACCATGCTAACTAAGGTTTCCTAAAGTCAGGATGGCTCTGATACCAAGTCTGTGGGGACCCCGGACTAGCTGTCCGAAATACCCGATTATGCTTAACACAACGATCCCGTGATCAGTCTGTCGTTGCACATAATCCGAATTGGATACCAAAGTTTACATCCATTGCAGTACCGAATAGAAAGTCTTACATAAATGGTCATTTAGACCAAGTTCTTACATAGGTGCCTTCATGGGCCAAACCAAATATATCAGCGGAAGCTACGGCGTAATCGACATCATATTCTAACGATGAACCCGACAGGCAGCTGACTTGTGGAGATCCTTAGTTGGCGTAGAAGTCGCCATATTCCTGCTCTGCGTAGTGTTCCTCCTCGTAGTCTGGCTAGGACAATAGCCAGGGACGAAACCAATATGAGTACATTTGAATGTACTCGCAAACTATCCCAACATGAGTATGCACCAGTTTTATTTTAGTTGACAACTTTTCTTATTTAAAACATCTCTATATCTTTATTGAAAAAGGTAAGAAGAGCTTTATAACTATCTTTAAAGAAGTCACCTTTTTCATCTGTTTTTCCAAAACTTCTCCTCTTTCCGACCATAGCCCGTCATGGTCCACTTTCATCCACCACCTCATACCGATCCGTTGGTATAGGTGTAGGAAACATTCTCCACTCCATTTTTCTTTAAAAACTCAAAGCCTTTTTAAAACTTGCACAAGGTCTTAGGACAGTCTCCCAATTGTCCATATCCGAGGACTCGGCTATTCGAATAGTTTTTAACACTCTGCAGAGGTAGCACGCTTTTAACCCACATCCATCCGGCAACTCATCGTGTCTGCCACGTCTCGCCATACCAGGTGTATGCGAAGTAAGCCGCCGGCCATAGCCTCTTATTTGCTCATGCTAGTATAGGATCCTTCCCATATGACACTTTCCATCGACACCCAGTCCGGTTTCCCGTCAGAAACCCTAAGTGTGAGGACTCATAGTTTTGTCCGGCGGTTTATGGTGGAACCTTCTATCCTCCCCACCAACTTGTGTGAGGACCCGGGTCAGGGGGTAGATCCTCGGACCATCCCCTCATGCATAACGGAGTCATCTCCGTCGATGAGGTATCCCATACTAATAAGAGCAAACTACATGACTACGCCTTTTCCCATATGTGGTAAATGTGGTCGCACAGGGTAGGATTGGTTTCCATAGTACTAGGACACTGTGCATTTTTCACAAACATCACCATTTTTCCACCTTTCCAAACAGCACCGACATCTCGTCGTTCCATAAACTCACAAGACATTTCAAAGGAGTTTTGAATAAACAACATTGTTTTCCCATCCTAAAGTTTTATATAAACTACTACATAGGGTGGCAAAATAATATCCATATATTTTTGAAATGGGTTTTGTAAATCTTGCTTTGAGAGTAAACATATTATGAAAGTAGATGCATATGTTGGTAGTGCAAGCTCAGAGAATAGCTTGCCTTGCTTGGCAAAGTGATCTTGCTCTTGTTCTTCAAATTCAGCAAACTCTCCTTCCTCGATATATCCGACAACGTTCTCGTCTAATTAACAAACAAACAATACAAACAATCACTAAGCTATACAAGCAATCACCTCAACATAACCATCATTAACATCACAATTGGCTACTGCACACATCAAACACACAATTTGGTTTTTAAATAAATTGAATTAAACATTATTTAATTAAGTCCAAATTATGGCAGAAACTAGTTATTCATGTTTAATTCCACAACTTGAGTTCTGTTGGTCACAAAAATACAAACTAAAATTCTATGGAAAGCCACTGATGTGTAGAATACAACCCAATTTGAATTGGATCATTTGGAGTTACCAAACTCCCTACACATTGGATTGAATCCAGTAGCTTAATAATCAAGTTTTAGCTACCAATTAAATTATATTGTTCCAAAAATTAAACCCTTTTAGGGGTAACTAAACATGGATATATGTGAGCTAACAAAATTGGTCCTAACTCATTTGGATCAACCAATAAACATATTTGTCTGTTTTAGTCCAGAAGGGTTTATTTTAAAGTCAGCAATTAATATTGCTTAATTAATTCTACCAAAATTAGGGGAGCTAACACAAGGCAGTACTAAGCTAGCAAAATTGGTTTGGAATTATTTGGACTAGCAGAGTATCAGAAACAAACAAGTTTAGATTTAAACCTTCTGTGGCATTTTCAATAATACTTTTTAACTATTTAATAAATGACATGGACCAATTGTGTTGGTTAAACATTTCATAAGCTTTCCAGAACAGTTGAGTTTGATTTATTTGGATTCCTAAATCTCGAGATATTGAATTTCAAAGTTGATGCCAGTACTGTTTTTCCAGAGAAAAAGAAATAGAAATTCCCTCTCTTCTGGATAATGTTGAGATTTCTGACTAGTGGGGCCTACTGGTCAGTGACTCAGCGTGGACGTGGATTTGATTAAAATACTGACGGGTGGGGTCAGGCCGTCAGTGGCTCAACTACAGCGAAGCGTTACGCGGCCGTTGGATCTGGATCCAACGGTCCAAGATCAAAGGCAACGGCGGCGACCAAAAACTGGCGGCGCCGCCGCGCCGGCGGCACGGTGATGATCGGAGACTCACCTAGAGGGCTCGGAAGATCGCGGAGACGACGCAGATCGACGGCGGAGGCTCGGGGAAGGCGATGGTGCGAGCTGTGCTTGCTGGGGAAGGCTGGTTCGTCGGCGGTGAGGTCGCGCACTTCGTCGGCGTCGGGCAGCAACTTCGGCGGAGCGTCGGGGTCGCGTCCGTGCACTAAAAAGAGGGAAAAAGCTCTCTGGTGAGTGCGGTGTCCACAAGGAAGAGCGTAGAGGGGTCAGAGGGAAGAATGGGGAGGTGTGGCGAGGCGGTGGTGCTCGACCTCAACGGCGGCGTCGGGCACGGCCGTGCACTGCCCTCTGGCGGTGCACAGAGCAAATTGGAGCGAGGGAAAGCTTGGGAGGGAGGTGTGGTGTTCCAGAGAGGCCTCGGGGTGCTTTTTATAGGGCCAGGGCGGTCCACGATGGTCGGGGTCTACGGCGGCGGCCATGGCGCGTCCACGGTGATCAATTCGGCGATTACACGGCGACGGTGCAGAGACTCGTGGTGGCTTGGGGCTTAACGGGGTCCGGCAAGCTTCTAGAGTCATCTAGAAGAACGGTGCGTGTCGGGGAGCTAAGGGGTGGACGAATTTTGCCGGCGCCGTCCAAGTGCTCTACGGCGGTCAGCGGGGAACCACGGCGTAATGGCGACGGGAGGGGTGCCCGTTTTCTTCCCTGCGGGTGCAGAGAGGTGCAGGGGTGCAGAGGCGAGGGAGAGCGCGGCCAGGGGGGTCCTGGCGGCGAAGAAAACGGCGTCGACGGTGAAGGCGACACGGCGACGGTCGTCGGGTCTGAGGTCGATGACCTTTTTGCAGAAAACCCCTTCCTCCCTCTTTTCTTTTATTTTTCAGTTTTATTTCAATATCCAGAAGCTTTTCCTGGATTTATTTGAGGTACTTAAGTATTTTAGAAAATTCTGCAAATATTTGTGGGGCCTCCCCATAACATGTAGAAGCTCCACAAAAATTGGCATTGCCAAATAAAATGTTTGGCAACATTTTCTTTCATAGTACTTGTTTAAGGTAATTTGATTTATTTCTATTTGTTTTTATTTTAGAATTTTAAAACAAGTTCAAAAATAATATTTGAGATGGGAAAGTAGTAAGAACAAAAAGGGAGAGTGTTTACATTGCATCTCCACTGACTTTGATTTGAAAATAATTGAATTTGTCACTTTGAGATTTTTAAAGTGATAACTTGCTATTTTTATTTTCTTGCTTTTAATTTGGATTTTGGTTTCTTTATTTCTTATTAGTGTTTACTAGAGCAAACACTCACACAACCAGCAAGAACAACAACACAAGTAAGAAGAAGCAATTAACAGACAATAAACAACAAAAGTTTTTGTTGGTTCCCATTTTTGGAATAAAATTCTGGATAATAATTTTGGGGGGGATGTTACAATACTCCCCTTAAATAAATCTCGTCCCGAGATTTTTATGCTTAGGTTTTAAGGAGGTCTGGGAATTCGCTTCTAAGATAATCTTCGCGTTCCCAAGTTGCTCTTCTTCAGAGTGGTTAGTCCATGGACTATTGTAAAACTTGATCGCACGTCTTCGGGTAACACGAACATCTTCTTCGAGATTTTGAGGGGTCTCTCACGATAAGTCAGGTTTGGTTCAGGTCGATGGAGAGGTGGTCGATGTTTTTGAAAACATCAG